>CAJVRN010000219.1:0-600000 GCA_911728415.1 Lagocephalus sceleratus | reverse complement strand
TGGAGGGATAGTTTGGATAGTATATTTGTTGTGTGACTGCTGATGCCACATTTGAACACCCAAAAATTATCTTCTTCTTTTGTCCGACTCACTTTAACAAGACCTCGTGAGAAAAGCATCTCAGTGACCTCCTTCAATATTGGCAGGATTCCACTATGATGGACTGCAATTCCCTTCTTTAACAGGTCCCGCATAAGTAAGATCTAAAGAAAAATCACAAGGTTAGCATCTCCCATTGTTAGAACTATGGATAAATATCATTTATCATCCATAGGAAAATTCAAAGGTGGCAGTTTATAAAAGCTTTTAATATCTTTAATACTGAAAGCCCCTCTTAAGTGTAGCTGTGTATACATGTCTTTTTGTAGATAAATGTTGATATTTTTAATTTTGAGCACTGGTCAGAGATTTAAATATGTTATAAATACAAACTCAAACATGAACAACAAAACCAAAACCCTACCTGCGGCAACTGTCTGTCTCCTCCTCGGAGGCGACTCAGACTCTTCTGGAAGAATGAGTGGATCTCAGCTTTCTCCACGGAGGTGGTCAGGTCCATGGAGTCCAGCGATCGGGCGTTCTCATCGCATCGCGTTCGCGAAAAGGTGAAAGCAACCACGGGCGTCTGCTGCCGCTGGGACAGGTAGTGCAAAAGGGTGAGCCACACCGCCCGGTCCTGAAGGGTTGAGAACACGAGATTAAAGTTACTGTAGAAAGAATTCAGAGTTTTAGGGCTTCAGAAGAGAAATGGAAATTACCTGACTTGCTGTGGTGTGTTGGGAAGTATTCTTTGCACCAAATGATTGGGAATACTTGCTGGTGCGCTCTTTCTTGGCATCAACAGCAGTATAGTACCTGAAAAACACATTTCTTACATGAGAAACCACTTTTGATATCATGAAAAAACAACTACCGTAAATTCTGGACTATAAGCCGCTACTTTTTTCTCGCGGTCAGAACCCTGCGGCTTATAAAACGGCGCGGCTAATATATGAATTTTTACTGCGAGTTTCATACCGCCAATACATTTTTTTGCCTGGTCACAGCGGACCAATTAAATTACTGAACAGGTCACAGTGGACCGAGGAAGCTGTTCAAGTTACCGGTAAAGCAAATTCCCACGCACTAAATTCTTCAGATCAATTATTTTGTGCTTCATGGAGAATCCACGAAGACATGCAAATGACGCAACTTTTAAGTTGAAAGGTTTCGAAAGGCTGGACTGCTGCGTGATTAAGAGGACGACACAAGCGCAAATCCGCCTCCAGACAAAAGTGATGTGGAGAGCGACAACGAAAGCGAGACTGACAAAGTTTGTGATGAAGAAACTCTGAGGATGTTCCATTCTGACACCGAAGAAGACGACTTCAACGGTCTTAGTGTGCAGGAGGAAGGGGAAGATGGTGCCTTTTAATCAGCCACGTTACTGCACTACTTGAAAAAAAGCATTTATTTAATAAAAAGTTTTAAAAAATCTGTGTACATATCTCTTGTTACAACATAGACACATGTGGCTTATGTATGTATAAAATTAAAAATTAATTTAAATCTAGTGGGTGCGGCTAATATTCCGGTGCGCTCTATAGTCTGGAATTTACGGTACTTGTTACAAAGGAAAAAAGTACCCTTTATTAAGGAAGTTGCCAGCTGCATCCACTAACAGGAACATTTCTTTTTGAGTTTTGTTGCTGTTGCCAGTATACAGATAATGCTCCAAAGGTACAGGCCTCTTCATTGTGCTGATGACATAAATATGCCTCTTCTTTATACGACTAGAATTTAGGAAAAAAAAAGAAAGAAACAACATTGTGTGAATACTTATAAACAATTAATATTCAAAACCTTAACATCAGTGCACCTACCCAATCCACTCACTAAACTCCAGAGCATTTGGTACTGTGGCACTCAGAAGAATGATGCTGACGTGATCTGGAAGCATAATCAAAACCTCCTCCCACACAACCCCTCTCTAAGGAAGTGAAAAAGAGGAAAGTAGCAATATTAATATTTCAACAATAACTTGCATAAATGACAGATACAGAGCCATTCCTGACCTCTGCGTCGTTGATGTAATGAACCTCGTCAAAGATCACCCACTCCAAATCTCTGATGACCTCTGAGCCGTTGTACAGCATGGACCTGAAAGAGCACAAGACATAGCTTTATAAGATTGTAAAGTTTCATTTAAAAAGGTGACTTATTTGTTATAATATATAACCGCTGTACCTGAGGATCTCTGTGGTCATAATAAGACATGAAGATTCGGGACTGATCTGGACATCACCTGTTAATAGTCCAACATCTCCAAAGGTGTTTTTAAAGTCTCTGAACTTCTGATTGGACAAGGCTTTAATAGGAGAGGTGTAGATGGTCCTGTCACGAATAAAAGTCACTTTCAGCGAGTGTGTTGACCTGCTTTCCACACTTAAAAAAAAACCTTCTCTATTTCTGACCGAGTAAATTCAGTTGTAGTGATAGATACACACCTTGTCATGTGTTTCTGGGAAAGAGCGATGGCGTATTCAGCCACCACTGTTTTGCCAGCAGATGTGTGTGCAGCTACAAATACAGAGTCGTGATCCTCCAGTCTGAGTATGGCCTGCTTCTGGAAAACATCCAGCTCAAATGGCCACTGATTAAAGAACAAGGATATACAAATTATACTTTATCAAGAAGCAATATGGTGTCTTAAAAGAAACTGATTCTACTCACCTGGAAAGCTGGGTTGGGGATGCGTTTATAGAAATCGTCGCAGGGTGAGGTTATGTTTACAGGAATGGCCCATTTTTTACTCTCTGCTGTTTTTTCTTCTTTCTTTGTATTGTCAGTTTTTTTCTCTGCTTGAGATGAGGATACCATAGCATCCTGGAGATGAAATATTTAAGTGATTATAGGTACACATGGACTGTGTATGTTCAAAATCACAATATTATTCAGCCTGTATAAATCAAAAACTTTAGATCTCAGCATGCAGTTACAATGGTTACAAGCTGGACAGTTTCTAATCATTTCAAGCAATGAGATACACAACCACACTAATATATGCTAAGATGCTATATTTTGATGAATCCTGTAACAATCCTCTTTCAAAAACTGTATGTTATTGAAGACAAAGGTTAACTGCAGTTTATTGACTCTTCTCTAAAGGAAAAAAAACAAACAAACAAACTCTGCAGTACCTTGATACCCAGATCTTCGAGGCTGTTTGTTCTTGGCACTTTTGGAGTGTTGCTACTTTCTTTGACTTCCTGTTGTCCTTCCTCATATTGAAAAACAGTTATGTCATCCAGGAGGGACATGAGATTGACCTCTGCTTTTGCCACCTTAGCTTCTTCAGAATGGAAATGAAATAAAGAAAGAAAGCAAAGGATTAACATCTAACTGTTCAACATTTGGTTTAATATATATGTCCTTTTATCTCACCTTTATTAGTAAAATCTATTCCAGATTTGAAGCCAGGCGGGATTCTGAGCAAATCTATGATGAAAAAGAAATTTAATCCACAAATAGTTGGCTTAACTACAAGAAGTGGCACCATTGTTTTATTATTTATCTCAAACTCACTTCTCTCAAAGTCTATATCCTTCTCCAAGTCAGATTTCTTCTTAATTTGGTCCAAACTTAGCTCTTCCATTCCGCCTGTGAAGGAATTAATTTAGGAATAACGCCAATGAAACAAAAACATCCGACATGCAATTCTCAGATGATACACATTTAAACACATGCACAATTTACAACAATTCTTTTAGACATATTTGTCTCACCAGGGAGGAATGGATAGTTTGTATTGCTTCCACGAAGACTCTCTGATGGAGGCCCAGGTTGCCGTTGGAATGACAGAGAATTTTTGGCTGACAGGCCAGTGTTTTCCAGTAACACCTAAACATAAGTGAAAAATAATATGTTTTATGGAAGAACGGCATGAACAGTTTGAAAATATGTTTGTAATGACATAAGTTTAGAGTGAGGGCTGAAAAGGAGTTTCAAAGTATTTTACATTACATGTAAAATACTTATCTTACTTTCCAAATTCTGGATTTAATTTTTAAATTTAGTCAAATTATATATTACCATTACAATGCACATATGAGCTACCTCAGTGAAGTCCAGTAACATTCCTGTAGTAGGATCTCTAACAACAGTAAGTCCAGAGTGTAATGGAGATGGACTGGAGCTGAGCAGGGAGTCGACATTAATTTCTCTTCTTGTTACCCTGATAAAGATAAAACATAATATTAACATATTACAGCTTCCTAAATAAACAAATTATCTTTGTTTATTGGAGCATTAATCTAGCATCTTCTTTTTGTTGTAGGACATACATACTTCAGAAATTTCTGGAATGCCAAGTCTTTGTCGTGTATAGGAAGCCAGGAGGGGTCCTGTAAAAAACGTTTCTCCACTTCTGTCTCCAGGGTCAAGCTGGTGGGAGGAAGCCCGTGGGGCAACTGCAGAGGGAAATATTAGACCAGATACTTAATTGGTGCAATAGACAATCAGCAGGCACATGACTGTTGGTGAAACATGACAGAATATAACAAAATGCTCTGCAAAAAAAATCAAAAAAGACTGCCTCGTATATGTAAAAAGCCCTAATTATTAACAGATTTAGATAACATGTGTTCAATATTTTGCTAATTTATATACTGTCCAATCATTTCATTCATAATAACGATGCACCAATACAGTGACCAGATGTCCCACGCTTTTCAATTACTTTTCACATGTACCACAAATAGAGACGATGTCAGGCATTGACTCCAGTTTTGAAATGTGTTTACCATATAATCTGCCATTCATCAAATGGAGTTGTTATCGTGTGGTGAGCATATCAAGGAATCTTTCACGCTTATTATGTTTTTCTATGTGAGAGATCTTGGGAAAGTTGCACTGAAATAAGATATCATATATTTGCTAAGTTTGTATTTGCAGTCTGTTATGTGCTTCTGAGTCAACCAGATGGCAAATCACAACAATATTATAAGCTAAGGGGCAGAATAGTTTTTTTTTTTTTAAAGTTATTGAAGACAACCTTGATACGTTGTGTTCCACATTGTCCCACACAAACATAATCTTTGTCCCACATCTGGTGAATCGGGATCACCCAATGCACACTTTACACACAAATACATCTTAAAGCTGTCACATAGTCTTATACCTCTGACAATCAGAAGGGCAGAAGTCAAAACCTACAATCAAAGGAAAAAACTGCAACAAGTGACTCTTCCCTGGACCTGTACTGACCGTGCTTTGGGGGGGTAAAGACTGGCCAGGTACAGGGTGCGTCATGAGTTCAAACCTGCCAGAGCACCCCATCTCCAGCAGGGAGAGCGGCAGGTCCATGGGGCCCACGGGGGGCACATCTGCACAGAACAGAGGGCAAAGGCTTGACCATACGAGAGGACTGGGTCAGCTCCAACCAAGTCCATATAACAGTGCCCTCAATGTCACGTAAAAGCTGAAACATGCTGTTCAAACGCCTTAATTACTTTTTTAAAAGTACCTTATGACTACATTGATACACAAAAAGTCGGATAAATATGATGACCAGTCTATGAGGCAGATTGACAGTGAGCGAAACGCTCATTGTATTAGCCACGTTACCACAGAAACAACAGCGAAGTTTTATTGTTCCAACAGAGAACAGTCCGTGTTATGATACACATCATTTCATTTTAGATTAAATCACCGTAACTCACTTATTCTATCCATGGTCCTGCTCGCAAATAAATGCTAAAAGTTGAAAACCCACTTGGATGACGATTTGCCAAGCGGAAGCAGCCACGGACCTACTTCCGTTTGACAAAACGTAGGCAATGAAAGCGAAACAAAAAAATAATCTCAACAAAAACAAATAAGAAAAATAACTTAAATAAAATAATGTCTTTAATTGAAATAGAAACTTGAATCTAATATGTATTCATTTAGATCTTCTTTTATACTTGTTATCCATTGTTTATTGCATAATAATGGATAATTATTGGGCTATTATATATTTTTTTGTCAGGCTTCTTCTTGTTTTGCTTTGATGCATTTTCCAGTATTTATGTCTTTTTCAGTATCACCTGACGTCTTCCTGTTGTCTTGCTCGTTATTTTGGTATAAATAAAGACTGGACCAAAAAAAATTACGTCGTAAAATACCCGCGCATGCGCACACTGAGCTGCTTTTTAAAACATTTCTTAATTTTTTTTTGTTTGGGTTTGCTAGTTGTTGTTTTTTTTTGCATTTTGGATTCTGAATTGTGACTTTAATAAAAGCATTTTAAAAATAATTAAACAAAAAACGAAACAAAAAAAAAGCCCTCCACCCTGACGTCATAGGTGTGCGCCAACGTTTTGCTTTAAGCTTTGGCTTGAATATCATTTGTATTTGGTAAGTGAATTCATTGGAAAATCTGTTGTAGAACTGGTCTAAAGGGTCACGAATGTGTTATTATTATTGCTGCGAATTCAAAATATGTGCACCGTATTCCCTGAAGAATACTCATTTCATGGCTAATCGATTAGCCTACCTAGTCTCGCTGCACTCGGTGTTTATGAATTGAACTCGGGAAAGGCGACCTTCATGTACACGAACTACTTTTCAGCTGCATTTATTCATTTATTCGTTATCTCATATATCTTCTAAACGCCCTTTGTTTGCATTTCATAAAGGTGCCTGAATTGTGGCATCATGGCGTCGTTTCCAAACACGTTAACGGAGGAAGAGGAGGCTCTGCAGAAAAAATACGCTAAACTTAAGAAAAAGGTGAGGCATGATAGACACTTATAGTTGGTTGGTAACAGGGTGGACAGGGGTGTAATAATACTAATTTGATTTTACTTTATTTTAATTCACTCAAACTAATTTGTCGTGGCAGAGAGGTGTCGAGTTGAATTTCTTAGTCATGTTTTATATGTCTAGAAGGATGTTTGCAAAGCTATTGTCTTGTTTTATGTATCTGACTTTGTAGTTCACGCTCAACCTTTTGCACTTCCTTTTCAGAAAAAAGCCCTTCTTGCATTGAAAAAGCAGAGTTCAACTACGCAGACAAGTCAGAGTGGTTTGAAACGGAGTAAGGGCATGCCCTCATTTTGTTGATCATTTTTATTTGATTTGTGAAGTATTCACTGTAATCTTCATGAATTCTAGCATCTCATATTGTAATGATTGTGACTAGATCTGTTTAAAGTTTATCTGTTTATAAAGAAGATTTCTAAAAATACTAGCAATATGCTCAAGTGAACTCAAATGTTGAGGAGGAACAAAGATCACATTTTAATTGTATTTATTCATTTTTTTAACCTACATTGCAGCATTATCAGACCAGCCCATTGTTGACACCGCAATGGCAACCGAACAGGCAAAGATGCTAATCAAGTCAGGCGCTATCAGTGCCATTAAGTCAGAGAACAAGAATTCAGGCTTTAAACGTTCTCGAATGCTGGAAATCAAACTCAAGGTGAGTTGGGCTACCTGATGATAATTTTCTTTTTTTTTTTTTTTTTACTTGTTTTAAATGTCGTCTCTTGTCTAACACAGGACCCCGAGAAAGGCTCAGTTCCTGCTTTTCTACCTTTCCAAAGGAGTGTCTCTACAGATGATGAGCCAGAGGTAAATAAAAAATACCATATTTATGTATGATACTTAGTATAGTAATTGGCCATTTCTCGTTTGAATATTGTTAGAAGAATTCTGTTGTTGTGATAAAAATCAACTGTCTTTTTTTTGTTTGCCAGAATTTTTTCTTTTTAGATCATTTTGATATTAATGTTCATACCAAAAAAAAATGCAATGTGACCCTCTTGAGTTAACTTATTTTTTTTCTCTTAGTCTGCAAAAAGAGTGCACAGAAAATCTTTGTATGAAAGGTAATGTCTATTGAGTACGATCAATCAAGAATCAGGCTGTTGCATAAACTGACATCACGGCCCCTGATTACACCCACAGCTTTGTGAGTTCGAGTGATCGCTACAGAGATGAGGACGACGGAGGAGCCATGTCATCCAGCCGTGAAATGGACCGTGAACGAGAACGTGACAGAGACCTGGACAGAGAGAGAGACAGAGATAGAGACAGAGACCGAGACCGAGACCGGGAACGGGACCGGGACCGGGACAGGGATAGGGACAGAGACAGAGACAGAGACAGAGACAGAGACAGAGACAGAGGCAGAGACAGGGATAGGGATAGAGATAGGGACAGAGAGAGAGACAGAGATCGAAGCAGAGAGCGGGATCGAGACAGAGAGCGGGACAGGGACAGAGATGGACCATTCAGACGTGAGTATCAGAATTCCTGTAGTCAAAGAGATGGTATAAAATCTATACAAGAGAAAAAAGGCATTTTATCACCTTTAGATTCAGTGGTTGATATATTAGTTGATGCATTGATTTTCTTGTTTTCATGACCCTTTTAGGGTCAGATTCATACCCCGAGAGGAGAGGAGTGAGAAAAGGCAACACTGTGTACGTATATGGCTCTGGGCTCACTGAAGACAGTCTTCGCTCTGCCTTCTCTCAACATGGAAACATCATAGATCTCTCCATGGACAACCCACGGAAGTAAAGAGACGTTCACCAACAGCATCACAACTGTACAAATGTATATTCTTATCTGTTCTACTACTTTCATGCTTTTCCATGTCTTTTTTTCTAGTTGTGCATTTATTACATTTGAGAAGATGGAATCTGCAGACCAGGCTGTAGCTGAGGTTTGTATGATCACATTAGTGTATTAGAGTTTGAATAACTTTAGGAGTAACGTATTATTTAGGAGTAACTATTATACATGCTCATGTTTTCTCTGTCTGTCAATATCTACAAAACCTTTTACATTTAATACTTTAGATAGCTAGTCATAGATCTTGCAGTTACCCTGCCTCTTTGAATTGTGAAAGTAGAGGGAAAAAACTGATCTATACCTTTCACTGTTTTCTCCCCCCACAGTTGAATGCAAGCACAGTGGGAGATGTTTACATCAAAGTCAGTATTGCCAGGAAACAGCCCATGTTGGATGCTGCGACTGGCAAATCAGTGTGGGCTTCATTGGGTAGATATAACTTCCTAACTCCTGTTTTTGAACTTTCAAATTTTACAGCCTGAAATAATATTCACCACTGTCTTGTCTTTTACAGCTGTGCAGAACAGCACTAAAGGCTCCTACAGGGACAAGAGGAATCAAGTTGTCTACAATGATGAATTCTAGTGATCAAAAACATTTATTTTGACATTGTAACTGTTCATATGTGAGTCACTTATAGTGCTGCAGTTTTCTAAGTTCTTACATTGTACATACCAAAGTACAGTAAAGCAGGCTGTTAATTTTTTTAAACAAGAATTTACAAAAGTCTTTTGTCAAAGCTGAGATCTGCTACAATCAAAATGTGTAAGTTAAAATAATTGCTGTGTTGGCTTGATTCAACAGAAGTCTACCCAACTGGTTCAAAATGTCACAATTAATGACATTTTTCTGAGTGGAACAATTGAAATATCAAATCAGTTTGCTCTGAGGTTACCTGATCTGCATTCCTCCTAAATTGTCACTGAACAAAACCTTTTGTCCTTCTTCAAACCCCCATTATAGTTCGAGTCCCCACAAATTTTGCAAGTACCGGGGCTACTGTGATACCAGGGTTCGAATTATAAAGGAGGAAAACATCTACAGGTGGTTCATTAGAGAAATAAGTGAAATTCTTTTTTTGTCATGTTACACTAGTACTCAATTTCCTGGGAGTATAAAATATTGGTTTCTGAGAAATCACATTATGTGTTTAAATCCTGAAGTGCTTTTATACAGGCAGGACATTGTGGATAGGCAGTCAATAATAAAGAAATAAGGTTAGCTTTTCAAAGGTTGAAAGATATAAGTAAAAGATGATTTCAATGACTCACAATCAATTACAGATCACACCTTTAATTAGGTTAAGACTTGATTAATGATTACAGCAGGTTTTAATAAATTCATGTAACAGTCAAATGACCTAGGATTCAGTACAGCTGTTTGAAAGTGTAAGACCCTTAATCATACTGAGGAAAGGTCATTTGTACTGATTTAATTTAAATTGTAATATTTTGTAAACTACTGTAACAAAAGACATATAAAGCAGTAGGAGAAACTGAAATAGTCATTTAATATTAATTCTACAAATACAATTGTCACAGTGGAGCGGTGGTAGCTCAGTCTGTAGGGGATTAGGCAGAAGGTTCTGGGTTCAATCCCCACATCTGACAAAAGTTGGAAGGTGTGCTGGTAGCAGGTCAGGTGCCACTATATGCCCCGAGCGCTGTCAAGGTTCCCTTGAGCAAGGTACTTAACTCTAAAGCGGGGGTCTCCAAACTGTTCAACAAAGGGCCGGCGTGGCTGCAGGTTTTGGTTCCAACCAGTCAAGCACACCCAGTTTGACCAATCAGCTGTCTGAAGACTCAGATGAGTTGATTAAGTGAGTCCAATCTGGTGTGCTGCTGATGGGTTGGAGCGAAAACCTGCAGCCACACGGCCCTTTGTGGAACAGTTTGGAGACCCCTGCTCTAAAGACTCAGATGGTCTTGTAATGAAATGGCAACTCACCGAGGGATACACCCAGCCTTTACTCATATGCACCTGGGAACTAGTGGCCAAGAAAAAATAAATAAGAGTATCACAATGGCAAGTGTAAAGCTGGTAAACTTCTGATCAATTGCTGCAGGTGCCCACTCTTCATACCAAACGCACTGGGGGAAAAGGCCACTAAAACCTGTCCCTTACTATTAAGGCCTAAATGTTGTACAACTGTCCCTTCTAGTCTACCCAATATTTAATATATAGATTCTAGCACCCAGGTGACTTTGATCAGCAACAGGAGGAAGCAGATGAATTTATTTTAAAGGCTTTAGCCATCAGCACTTTTCTCACGATATACTGATCCACAGCAGGAAGTTTTTTCTTTTTATAATGCTCTGGCTTATGACATATGCTGAGTAACTAGAGCATCCTGGCCCTCCTCTTGGATTCCTCTCTTGGAACTGTTTCCCCTCTCCTGTTCCTGTTGCTCGTACAGGAAGTTCTGCGCCGTCGTTTTCCCGTGCAGTTCCTTCAAGTGTCGACGTAGCGCAGGTCTGTGTGCAAACCGAGCGTGGCAGTACGCGCAATGATGCGGCCGCTCGCCACTGTGAAGGTTCATGTGGTCTATCAGCGTAGACTTTTGAGTGAACGTCTTATAGCAAAGGGGGCACTGGTGGGTCTTGCCAGCGCCTCGGTGCACAGCCATGTGTCGAGTGAGGTTAGCAGAGTGTTGGAAGTGTTTGCCGCAGCAGGGGCAGGAGTACAGCGGGTGAGCGGCGCAAGAGTGCACAGCTAAAGAGTGGACTGAAGGGAACGTCATGCCACATTGCTCACAGATCACCGGCCCAGCCACACTGGAAGTGGAGCCCACCACCGCCACGGACTCGTCAACTCCCTCGTTTGCAGCCAACTCTGAACTCCCCTCACAGGTACCGCTGTTGGAGTCCTCCATGGCGTACTGCGTCAGGCTGCCGGCAGATGTCGAGGAAGCCTTTTCGCCTTCGTTCTCCCCAAGGGCCGTGTCTAACTGCGGAAGGTCAATTGGCATGAAACCTGCCTTTAGCCCCTCCTGGATGTAGTCCATTCCAAAACTCCCCCCCATCCCTGCAGCAGCCAGATACCATAAATCCTGATGGCGGTCCATCTCTGGAGTTCTTTTCTCTTGCAATGATGCCGTCCTTCTTCTCTTAAAACCCCGCCCCCTTGCTTTGCCTGTTCCCCGAGTTCTTGTAATACCAATTTCATCATCTACTAGATTTAAGTTACATTCACTGTCTCCCATTGTGATGCCATCTGTCTCTGGGGAAAATACATCTGAGGGTGGTCCTCTCTCCTCCCCATTTCTGTTTGCTGCTTCTTTAGGGATGTAAACGTTAAACTTATCAAAGTCTTCCTGTTGGGTCTCCTCACCATCATCCGATACATTTACCTGTAAGAAAAACAGTCACTAAAGCCATCCCTTCGTTTACTTTATGGGATTTTGTAAGTCTTCCAGTCCTGATAATATCTTAATGACTACAAGATCAGAACAATACAATCAAACATTGCAATTTTTTGTGATGCAACTACATCTCAATTATATCACAAATGTATTCGTTATATGCTAACATTTCCATAGCAACATTCTATACCAATAACAGTGCTGAGATTATTATAAATAGCAGTTTATATTCACACAAACCTTAATATATTGCTCATCTGGCATGGGAGCTTCATCTTGGTGCAAACTGTTGTCCTGGGTACACACACCAGCACTGTTCTCTGCTGAGTGTAAATCGAGACCATGTGGCTGCACTGGTGAGTGTTCATGCTTGGGAGGAGGTGTAGAGGCAACAGAATGACTACTTCTATTGACAGTTAAAGGCTGACACTGGTTCTCCCCGGAAGTCACCTACAAAAGAAAAGATGGAATTAAGCTATTGCTGATATATTAAGAAAGGTGCATAAAAGATGTGACACATGGCAATAGTTTTTAATCCTGCAATGTCTGAAGATTAACATTTAAAAAAGGTATGGTTTGCAATACTAGCCTTTGAGAGACTGGAGTTCTTCAGCTGCATTATTTTCTTCAGTGCCCCACGACAACTCTCAACAATATAATCCATCTGCAGGTAGCTAGCAGCAGTGAGGTAGTTTACAATCTCCTCCGAGTGAAACTGCAAGATGCCGGTATAGCAAGACATAAGGAGGTCACATACTACCGTGGAGCTGTATAGCACCGACACCTATATGACATTAAAAAAAAAGCATGGTCAATCAGAGTGCCGTTTAAAGTCTTGCATTATGTCGTCGACATACAGTACGCTTACCTGAAGATTGGGGGAGGGATTGAGAAGGAACTGGTCCCGCAAAAATGGCGAGCAAGCAGCAAGGACCACCTTGTGGCCCTTGAAAGTCTGCTTGTTGCTGGCCACAATGGTAATGTCACAGAAGTGTTGGCTGCATCTCAGCGAATTCATCTGCTTCAGGGTCGTGTCCCCATGGCCCGGTAAACGGAAACACAGCATCTCCATCTTTAAAATAACTCTGAAAGCATTCATGTGAAAGTACTCAGTGAGTTAAAGTCCACATAAAACAACAATGCAGAGTACATTCAAATAAACGACAGATCATCGTCTAGAGACGTTTATTATGCAATACAAGGTTTATACAAGTATTTATATTGCATTTTTTTTCTCTGTAAATTTGTATTTTTAAAGGACATACAAATGATGTAGTACAGACATGTTGGTTACCTATAAAATACGTTCAGGAAACATTCTCAGTTGGGTTCATCGTATTGTTTCACTCAGATAGTGACAATATCACCGTTATCGTTAGTATATGTACGTTATGATATACCTACCTGGCTAATTATTGAAACAGATGCATAAAATGCCGACTCGTAATCAAAGGACTGACAATAATAAAGAATGTGCGCCTTCGGGCCTGATGGTAGGTTAGCTCCTTCAGATTGATAGCCACGGTTAGCCACTGGGTTCGCCCATTAGTCTGTTAATGGCCAGCATTGAAGCACCGGGAGATAAAGAACACAGAAACGTTCAAACGTTGCAGTTACTCACCTCCACCTTTCCAACGAAATCTTTGTTTAAATGACTGGGTTCATCTACTGTCGACCGATACCAAGACGAGGTTAAATTATAAGGGAACCTCGCGCTACCATGTCGCTTTTCTTTCTTTTTTTTTTAGTGATCTCCGCTCAACACAAAAACAAAGAACTTCTTTCGAGTATTGCTGACTTCAAAAGGTTTGTCCGGTGAATTCCTTCTCCATGTTAGCTTTCGTGGGTGAAAGCAAAGCTCACTCCAGATCAGTGACCGGCCGTGACGAGGGGGCGTGATCAAATTCGTGACGAGGGGGGCGGGGCCAAATTCGTGACGCGCCACGTTAGCTGCTGGACGTCGGGAAACATGTCGGCTTCAGAGACAACGACCAAGGTAGCGAATCCAAATAACCGCGAACGAAATTCACTTTCGTCTAACACCTTGTTAACGCACCCCACTAAAGCGTACCGACACGACCGTCACTAACCAAAGTTAAACATGTTTCATTCAAATAGCGGGGGTGGGGATTTGCAGCAAATGCTAGCCAGTTAGCAACATTAGCATTTTCCTGTAACTGAGTTGCTTCTTTCAAGTTTTAGCTGTTTTTGCCCTCGCTTATGCGATTGTTTTACAATGCATTATGTATTTGCATCGCCCTATTACAGTGGAATCAACAATCAAGCCAACTTTTTTGTTGACTTCAGTAAATGTCCCCTCCCTAAAAGAAAGCAGCGGAGACCTTACTTGTAAATTTGAAATCAAGGATGTTCACTCACATCAAATTACCAGCAGACTCACATAGGGTCCAGATTTTGGCATATTTTGCTCCTGTCTCGAATATTATTGTGTATTTGATTTATGAATTTAACATCAAAATGTTTCAGTTTAGTTGTCATGGGTCAACATATATATTGCATTGTTGTATGGATTAAATTCGGCTGTCTGCTTGGGGGTTGTGTTCTTTTTAACCTAAAATCGGGTTGTATATTATATCTCATATATTTGAGATGTGTGCAGCCTTAGATCATTTGTGTAACGTTAATTTTCCTGAGTGTATATATAGCACATACATAGAATTCTCATTGAAGCTGTACATTACAATTCTAATTTTGCCTGAATGTTAAAATCACTATTTCTATGTCTATGAACATTTAACAGTTTTAGTCAACACTGTAAAATGTGAACAACCCTCACACTTCTGTGTCAAGTTCTGTGTTGGGTTTGTTTGAGAAAGGAAGCCTAACTTCTGTGGCAGTATTGCTGCTCTCAGTGTCACCCAGAGCTGAAGATACAGGCAGCAGGTGTTCTTTCTCTTCCTGTGTACTATGCTGACGGACAACAACAGGGACTTAATGACTGTTAGATTTGAACTGGTTTACTCAGTGTAAATACCAAGTATTCAAAACAGCCTTTGTCCAATTTGTATTTTTCTAATGGTATTGTTTCATCTTATCGACATTGGGTCATGCTTTCATGCATTCTATTTCCAGATGTTTTCTTATCATGCTCCTGGAACATCCTGGCACTCACCAACAACACACACACTTATCTGCAACAGATTTCTCGGGCTTTGGTCACACATATTCTGCTCTGTAGCATGTGACTAGACAATATTAGTGAGGTACAGAGACTCAAAATTTAATTGATTAACATTGTAGTCTCTTTATTATCATTAATTAAATCTTGATGACAAAATATTACATTCAAGTGTAACAGGTATGTGAGGTGAATTCTTATTTGTATTCATGCTGGTGCACTGATGGAGTGCTGTCAGTCAATTATTTTAATTTTCTGTTTCTCTAGCAGGAGCTTCCTGAAGCAGATGACACAGAAACATCAGAAGAGTTACCATGCGAAAGCGACATAAAGGAAGGTTTGTTACAATTTTTTCATACACAAATTAACACACCTTTTGATTGTTGTGTGAACTAATAGAGATCATTGAACATCCAGATACAGCATCCACCTCGGCTGCAAAGAAGGAGTCAGTGGGCGAGTTGCCATCGGTGTCACCACAGCAATCGGTGAAGGACACAGTTAGACAAGATGGAGGGAATTTGTCACCACCTTCCACACTAACCAAACTCCCAGGTGAGACTGATCTACTCAGGCCCTGCTTACATTACAGTGTATTCAGGGTAAACATGCAAAGCTTTTGTACCATTTGGGCTATCCTTTTTACCCTGGAGTGCCTGAGCAGATACGAAAATGGGCTACAGATTGAACTGCTATGAATATGCTGCCATATTTGTTGTGTATACACAAATCAGAGATTTTTCCAGATAGGTAACTTTCTGTTCGGTCATTTTTCGGTTTACAATAGCTACTCAACTTGGGTTCCAAGTTTTTTACTTTTATAGTTCAGGGCTCCACCTTGTCATCGGTTTACTGTAAAACTTTGGTGGTTTCCATTAGAATTTCTCTTATTTTGAAAATGTTTAGTCTTGTGATCACATGCTTCTTTACAGTGATGAAGACAGAGGTACATGTCTGGTTCATTATCTCTAACTAGTGGCCTGGAATGTGTAATACAGTGTATTGGTGAATTTTCATTAGGACTGGGTTAAAAAAAGAAAAAAAGATTTTCAAATTCACACCGATCTTTCTTTTCATAAGATCCTTAGTTTGATCTTTTAACATATGCCATTTTACTACTTTGGTTTTTGAAAAAGTTTGCCATGCAAGATTTATAGGGAGAAGGCTGCAGAAATACCACAAATCTTAGTAAATACTTGACTAGAAATCTCCTGATCAGAGCTCAACCAAGCAATAAAATTGCCCGCATGCAAACAAAATAACTGAGGCTGTAGTGATATTCACATGCAAGGACATCCGTATAGATTTGTTATAAATGATGGCTTTTTACATCTTGTTAATATCCAGGAACCACAGCATGAATGAAGTGCCGATCTCAAACATAGAAGTGAAACATCATATAGCAGTATCACATCATTCGGCAAAGAGAGTTGCCCTAACTTGCGACAGTTGGACATCTAATGCAACAGATGCATAGCTGACAGTAACTTCTCGTTTCACTGACGACAACTGGACCCTCACGTCTCATGTTTGCTGAATAGTGCCATTGAAACCAGCCACACTGCTCTTGGGCTAAAACAAACTGATTATACGATGTAATAGAACACGGAATAAGTGTCACCAAGTTCTGTTATTGTCGTACAGTAATATTTTTCTTCTTCGCACAGGTTATGCAGCAAAGTCACTTCCATCAACATCCGCCTCTTCATTGTCTTCCTCACCTTCCACATCTATAACATTGTCCCCTGGAAGAGCAAAGATGAGCGTTTCTGGGCCTGCTAGCAGTAAACCCATCCCACCACCAACTCCCTTTTCAACCTCCTCCTGCGGTACAGCATCCTTATCTCCCTCTGTCTCTCCTGCACCTCATAAGATCCACCGTGCTCGAAAGACTATGAACAGACCTCAGCCCGGGCAGGTGGTAAGAATCATACTCTTAACAGTTCATATTCATTGTTTTAAAGATGAAAATTAAATAACAGTGTTATTTAACAATAAGAAATAACAGTGGGACTGTGGGGATTTAGATTTGTATTCGCAGTTTAAGAATTATTTTCATTCCACCATTAGTGGTATCTGGAACTGGTTACTGTTAAACACTATAAAAATTAAGAAAAAAGTAATACGGTGATTGGTGTCTTTGTTGCCCCATTGTGCTGATGACCTGCATGACTGGTGTTAGTCACAGATGAGCCATGTTGAGGCACCCGTCCGACCTGTGGCCCCTTTGGGATCTTCTGGCACCGAAATTAGTGAGTTCACATAAGTTAACCAAGAATTGCTCATCTATATAGAATAATTTAATAACTGAGGGGGAGGACATTAGTAAACTATTGTAATATTCTGTCTTCATCTTGCCCTGCCAATAGTTGCAAAAAGGAGAAAATTGGACAGCACACCTGCCAAATCTGAGAAGCATATAGAGAACATTGAGAATGTGGTAAGATTATGTTTTAGAGTGGCAAGAAAAAATGTCTGAACGTTTTTGAATTTCATGGTTTTGTGCATTAATTTTGAAATAAAATGTGATCTTTGACAGTACATTGATGGGCCACATTGACAAAATATTTGGTGGACTGGAAACTGAGATTGAACTCTTTGGGACAAGGGTTGGCAACTGGTACCTCCCCCCACTTCCTCCGTGCCTTCACTTGATGGGGCCCCTAGATTAATTTCTGAAATTCTAAAAATGTTTCTTTTACTGCACATAATTACAACATAATTCACCGCGAGATGGCGCTTCCTATGCACACGCCGCTTTCTTGTGCTTCCACAAGCTGCTGGAATTAGAATGCAGTGAGAAGAGAATTTTTTTAGAGTCTGAATTTCAGAGTCTTCTACCTGAGTGAAGTTTCCCGCTCCTCTGAGAATGTGAAGAGAGACGCAGGCTCACAAATGGCACCCATGTGTCTGATGTGAATTGGATGGACGAAGGTTGACTTTGATTGACTCTATTCTGTTGCAACAGGCAAAGCCACAAATCCCAGTAAAAGATAACTTGTCCTCTTGACTTATGTTAAGGGTGAGGAAGCGCAAGTAGGGCAAGTATTAAAAAGATGTAAAAATGCACAAAATTAGTTCTTGCACTTAATGTTGGGCTGCTGTACAGCAGTTTTATGCCATCATTGAACCAACATACTGTGGCTCACAGTACAACCAAAGTTAAATGAAACGCACAGACACGTGCACACAAATTGGTCAGATTTAAAATGCCATTTTTGTCCCTGATTTTAAAGAATAAACAGTGTAACGTCTAACATTAAAAGGACACATGCATATCATCATGAAAACATGAAAGGTGTGGTGGAGGAATCATCCTGATTCAGACCGGCTTTGCTGCATCGGGATCTGGACAGCTTGGGACCATTGAGGGGGAGGATGAATTCCCAATATTCGCCAATATTTGATGAGAATGTCTGTACATCAGCTGAAAGTCTGTAGAAGTTGGATGTTGCAACAGGACAAGTTCTTATGGTTTTCATTAACCACACAAGGGATCAGAATTTCTTTTTAGCTATTTTAGCTTCATTATATGTCACTACTCTTGACTCTGATCATCAGAGCTCATTTTATGAAAAAATCATGCAGAAAGCCATGAAATTCCAAAAGATTCAGGCACTTTTTTGTATATATTTATGTTACATTCTAATGCTGTTTCATTGTCTGTCTATTTAATGTCTCCTCTGTTGTCGTTCAAAAATAGAAAGAAACATTCCATACTAAAGTAAACAGTGATAGCTCAGTGGAGGACATCCAGAGTTCCAGTCCATCATTACAAGATTCAGAAAAGGTCTGTGGCTTTACTGAAACCTGATACACAAAGCCAATTTGTGTAAGTACATGCTCATTTGTTGTCATGCTCTTTTTTTTTTTTTTTTTTTTTTTTTTTTTTTAGTCGGAAAACTGTGGAACCGAAGCAGGCCAGCACAGTAAAGACATTGCGGGGTCAGTGGGCTTATCGGACCATGTGAGTGATGTACTACAATACTGCTAGGTACAACATCATGAGCTTGTTTTAGTGCTTCAGGTTTTCTCTCTTCTGTGCTCTTCTATGTTCTCCTTTGCTGAATCTGGGTCAGGTTTGCAGGGGAAATGATTTCAGGGAAGTCCAAATATTAATTCTTTGAGAATGGACAGATGAGACTTAGATTTGTGAATCCAGTGGTATAATTGATGGACTCAATTGCCATGCTAAAGATGTCTAATGACATATGCACAATTTTAATAATAAAAAAAAAATCTCCCAGTGAATCTGTCCCAAGGATTATGTTCATGGGCGCTGTTTTTAATTGAGGTACATTACCACCATTAAAACAATACTGGTAAAATAATGAACATTTTAAACATTTGCTTATTGTTATTATAAAGATCGTTAATGTTAACCCTACAGATCTCTGTTTCTTTTTAATGAACACAGAGAACACAGTGTGAAACTCGGAGATCCTCCCAGTGGAGTCATGGAAGTAATGAGTCTTCATGGTTGCAGTCAGGACAGGACAGTGACAGAAACATATCTGAGGTGGTGGAGACTGTTGGAGGTGAGAAAGATTGTGAAATTCATTCTTTATTTTTTCGATTTATACATGTACAGTTATAGATTTTCTCAATTGGTTTTTAGCTATATCTATATTGCAGTGTTTTCCAGCACGTGTCTTAAATAAAAACCAGTTTTAAGTTATTGTTTGTCCTCAGCTGGAGGTCACACTGAGTACACAGAAGTTCCCTTGAGTGCTCTGGACATCGCTGCGGCTGATAGTCTCACGCTTTCTCCCCACAACGGTAGGTTTTCATTATTAGTGACACACTGAACTGATTGAAAAACATCAAAAATGCATCCTTAAACAAGGAAATGTGCTCTTATACTACAGCATAGTAATATCACCATTACATTGTCATAATTCTAATATGTTATAATAACTCCACAAAGCTACAATGAGTATTCAAATATTGTAATATTGTTGGCCATATGCCAACATTATACATCAACAATATTTTGATAAATAATCATGAGTATTGTGGGTTTAGTAACTTATCAATGTCTTTTATATTGTAATATCCTAGAGAAAGAATATACAATATGTTGTTCCATTGCCTTTTACTATGAAAGTAATGTGATTTATGAAATAATGCATTACAAATTTAATCAATCCTACTCTATATGAATTCATGTTAATATTTTAGTGAAATGTCCTTTTAATGTATTTTGAGTCACAAAAAAATCAAAAATCCTGTTGATTCAACATTTATTACAATCAAAAACACACTTTTGATGCAAAAACTACTCTCACAAGTACATGTTTCTCTGGTAGAGGGAAGTGATGCGGGAGATATGGATCGGCTGGAGGAGCTTCCACTGTGCAGCTGCAGGATGGAAGCCCCTCAAGTCGACAGCACCAGCCAACCAGTCAGCAGACAGTGTATGGCCACTGAGAGCATCAATGGAGTGGTTAGTCTCAACCTCATTATTTTTAATCCATCGAATGTATTTATGAATGTTCCAAAGTATCGTTTAGCCTCATATGCATTTTAAAGCCTTTAAAAGGGTAGTAGTACTTTGTTTTGCTGCACCAGTTAGGTAACTTTCTGTTATGCAATTTTCTTTGTTAGCTGAGGGCTTGTACCAATCGGACGATAAAAGGAGAGACCATGCGACCGTCCAGCCGAGTGCCTCTCATGGTGCTTTGCGAAGTCCATCGTTCCCATATGGTCCAACATCACTGCTGTCCAGGCTGCGGGTTCTTCTGCTTGGCGGTTAGAGATCACTCCCATGCATGCATTCATCCTACACACAATCTCTTCCTATTAATACACCTTGATGCCTGAGGCTCCTCTCTTACTGCAGGGCACATTTCTTGAGTGCTGCCCAGACCAGCGCATCGCTCACCGTTTCCACCGGGGCTGCGTGACAGTTTTGGGCAGCGGTCGCAGCAGACCAAACGAGGGTGGCATGCTTTTCTGTCCCCACTGCGGCGAAGATGCCTCTGAGGCCCAGGAGGTCACCATCCCGTCCTTTCGCTCGGTGTCCTCATCCTCAGCCACTGTCGTCACAATGTCGGCCTCTTCCACAACCACCCCTTCTCTTCCGTCAACCCCGACAGCGCTCTCCCTCACAGCCTCCACAGGGGGAATGAAGGATGGGAAAATGCCCGAAAGACCCGTGAGGTACAATTGGATGATTGTTGTGAATCATTAGTTTCATTAAATCCCTTTAGATCGTATTTGCTTCAACTGCATCATCCTTTGCTGCCTTTCAGTGCACGTATGCGTAGTCATGGATTGGTAAGAGAGGAGGTGGAGCAGCAGCAGCAGCCCACACAGCCTGTAGGCTCTGCAGCAAATGTGGAAACGATCATCCCAGCAGAGGAGGGAGTGGACAGTGTAGGGCCCTCGCTGTGTTTGCCAAATGGAAAACACATCAGCCCAGGTGCACTACCACCTGGCGCCAGCAGGGCGGCACTGCAGAAGGCCATACTCACGCAGGAGAGTGAAAGGTGGGATGTTTGTTTCATTTTCAGGTTTACAGCAAGTCTTTGGCATTCCTTCCCAGTGATTTAGATTATTTTTTGTGGTTTCTGTTTACTTGAAGTTGAAGAGTTAAATACACAAGTATGAATGTATTTGTGGTGATATTACATCTTTTGATGTTGAAGCCATTTTCACGGGCTCTTTATCTAGAGCCACAATGGATCTGTGGGAAAAGTCTGACCGCTTTTTCTAGTATTATTTGCTTGAGGGCTTTCAGTGAAAGTTATGTAGATTTCAAGACAGACTGGCTAATCAGAGCAACTCTGCTCAAATTGTTTGAATTGTCAGGAAGAAGAAACTGAGGTTCCATCCCCGCCAGCTTTATCCAGCTGCAAAACAAGGAGAGACACAAAGAGTCCTGCTCATGCTGAGTGAGTATCTCTATAAATAACATAACAAACTCTCATTTACTTAATGCATGTCATCAGTCAAGTATTGACAATAAGTTCTTTTCTTTTAGGTTGCTGAATAATTAGATTTGTCTATTAAAACTCTTTGTTTATCACAGTGGAGAGCATTGATCCGTCATACCAGCCTGACGCTCAGAACAGACGTTGCGCTCTTCATGCTGCAGCACAGAGAGGTCTGCTAGAAATTTGCTACATGCTTGTAGAGGTGAGAAAGTGTCTACTGTCGTGTAAGAGAATGTTATTTCCATTTCACATAGATTTATTTAAAATTTGTGAGAAATACTTTCAAAGGGAAAAATTCTCTGCAGAGAATATCCATTGAGATCACAGTGGATATTTGGTTTTGTTTTCTGACAGGCTGGTGCTAATGTTGATGCTCAAGACAAAGACCTGAGGACCCCTCTAGTGGAAGCAATCATCAACAACCACATTGAAGTGGCACGTTATTTAATCCAGAATGGTGCCTGTGTCTACCATGTTGTGAGTGTCTGTACTTAAATTAGACCACAGTATAAAATAGAAGCAGTTTGGTGAGACTCCAATTCAATCTACTTGTCCTGGATGTCTAGGAAGAGGATGGATATACTGGTCTCCATCATGCCGCCAAATTGGGAAACCTAGAAATAGTGAATATGCTTCTGGAAACGGGACAAGTTGATGTAAATGCACAGGTAAAGAAAAATACATCTTTGATCAGTTGTTAATATCAATCTATATTCAATAAGGCCTACACTTGTTCAAATCAAATCAAATTAATCTTTATTTATATAGCATCTTTTACAATCAAAAATTGTTTCAAGGCGCTTTACAGAATCCCAGGGCCTAACCCCAGACAAGCAACAGTGGCAAGAAAAACTCCCCTTTAACAGGAAGAAACCTTGAACAGGACCAGGCTCATGTAGGGGGACCCTCCTGCTGATGGCTGGATGGGTAGAGAGAGAGGAGGAGAGGGAGGACAGGTAGAGGATAGAATAGGTAGAGGATAGAATAGGTAGAGGATAGAGTAGGTAGGTGAGGAGAAGAGGGGAGAGGTTCATAAGGCTTCTTTAATTAAGAGATACAAAATGTATCTCTGATACAAAACATATGCCAAGTAACTATTGTACTATGATAGGTACTATGATTTTTTTTTTTCAGAGGAAAATTCATTCATGACTGAAAATTCAGTCACTTGATTGGTTCATTGTTTTGTAATTCCTCTGTGATTGATTTTATTATGGTTAAACTTGGTTGATTTCAGGACAGCGGTGGCTGGACACCAATTATCTGGGCTGCTGAGCACAAACACCTCGAAGTGATAAAAGTGCTGCTGAACAGAGGAGCTGATGTCAACATTTCAGATAAAGTATGTATCTAGTTGTGTACACAAGGTTTGAAAAAGGCTTATTCGCTCTGCCAAAAAAACACTGTGCTTTCCAATTATTTGTTCAGCCTTCATGGGGACATTTTATGCCTTGCCGAAATGTAAGCCAACATTTTCTAAACAGCTATTTTTGTCTTTTTATTTTAAAATTTATTTCATTTTTCTAAATAAACTTGGCAATACACATGTGACAATGCAAAGATACATTTTTTGGCCAGTAGGTGGTAGTAGGTTTAAGCAAATTTATTCATTATTGCTATTTTTTTTCATTTAAAAGTGTGTTTTCGTGATTAGAAAGGTATCAGGTTAATTTGTTGTGGATTGAAAAAGCTGTACATTGCAATATCATTTCATCCCTAATGTGTTTTATCGTCCGATGTTTTTCAACACTACACCAGTTTCATGCATGAAATTACTTCAGGTGTCATTTTAGTTTCCTGTCTCCTTAGGAGCTAAATGTGTGTCTTCATTGGGCGGCGTACGCAGGCAGTGTGGACATCGCTGAGCTCGTGTTAAATGCCGGCTGCTCTCTCAGCTCAGTTAACACGCATGGGGATACACCGCTGCACATTGCCTCCAGGGAGGGCTACTTGGAATGTGTGAGGTGAGTAATCTGCTTTTGGTTTGAATCTACTTTGGATTCCCAATTGGTGTTTTGTCCTTAATTTTTGCACAAAAGACAAAATTATTGTATTAGTGTAGGAATTAAAAATAAACTACATTGAGATGGAATAGATGCCCAATAGATGGAATTTTTAAGTACCGTATTTTCAGGACTATAAGCCGCTACTTTTTTCCCCACGCTTTAAACCTTGCTGCTTATACGTCAATGTGGCTAATCTATGGATTTATCTGGGCTAAAGGGGGCGCTCTAGCCCGTAATGCAAAAGCGAGACAGACGGAAGAGGTGATAGAAGGCGCTAGGTTTAAGTTTAACTTTTAACAATCATTTTGTGTCATGCACACACCCTCATCATGGAAAGCAGATGAAGAAATGCATATTTGGAAAGACTCAGTTAAGGTATATAAACAAATATTTACATAATCATCTGTGTAATCATCTCATGTTACAACGTCATTTGCGGCTTATAGTCCAGTGCAGCTTATATATAAAAAGACTTTTCCTTTAAAATTTAGTGAGTGCAGCTTATATTCAGGTGTGCTCTATAGTCCAGAAAAACCGCATAAAATGAGAATAACAAACATGCTCCAGAATTTGCTCTATGTATAGTTTGATTTTCTGCTTTTCAGATTGTTCCTCTCTCGAGGGGCTGACATTGACATTATGAACAGAGAAGGAGACACTCCTCTGACCCTGGCGCGGCCCGAAACACCAGTGTGGGTGGCCCTCCAAATCAACAGGAAGCTCAGGAGGGGGGTATCTAATCGCTTGCATCGGACAGAAAGAATCATCTGCAGGTAGATTTTAAAAACAGAAATACGCCTTCTCATGTTTTTTCACTGGAAAAATACTAATTTTATTGTATGTCTTCCTGAATTTCTGCTCCAGTGACATTGCGCAGGGCTATGAGAATGTACCAATCCCTTGTGTGAATGCAGTGGATGATGAAGGTTGCCCCTCAGACTATAAATATGTTTCCGAAAACTGTGAAACCTCTGCAATGAATATCGACCGCAATATTACACACTTGCAGGTAAGGACCTTATTCTATGATGAATGTATTTAAACTTTTAAATCTAAGCAGGCAAATAAAGCTTTCAACTCAAATTCTTCCATTTTCTTCTATTTCATACATACACGCAAGATCAGTTTAGAGACCAATTTGATTCCACAGATGAATGTACATTCTCAGTACTTTACTACATCAGCAATACATTTTTTAATCCATATATATTGTCTGTGCTTATAAAGAAAAAGAAAAATGCTCAGTTAAGAATTCTGATTATATTCCCACTCCCTCTCTCAAGGAGGAAATGGGAAGTGAAATTCACAATTAGTGTTCTTTTAAAAGGCAGGAGTCACATTGCTGATCCCCTCACGACAATGGTATTTTTGCATTTTATTGCAGAACGTAATTAAGCTTAACCTCAGCTCCTATTTTGCTGCTTTATTTACACCGCCATAATGTATGATTTTCATTTTCCACTGAGTCACAAATGGTCCTGCTTATACTTTGCATGTACTGTCAGATAAGATACATGTTTTTTATTGTTAATGAAAGTGTTACTTTTCTCAGCACTGTAGCTGCACTGACGACTGCTCATCCAGTAACTGCCTTTGTGGACAGCTCAGTATCCGCTGCTGGTATGACAAGGTCAGCACACGTGTTAATGGTTTGTCTCCAGACTAGCAGGAGGATAATTTGACCTAATAACTTGTGTCCACACTAGTCTTGATCCTTGGACAAAAGATTGTTCCTGTTATTTTTTCAACAAATATCCATCTACCATGTCTATCGGTATTTTTTTTTTTTTTTTGAGAAATTATTGAAAATAATATCAACATCTTTTATATGTGTTATCAGGACCAGCGACTACTTCAGGAGTTCAACAAAATTGAACCTCCTCTTATATTTGAATGCAACATGGCCTGCTCCTGTCACCGAGCATGCAAGAATAGAGTGGTACAATCAGGCATCAAGTAAGAATTTAAGAAAGTATATCTTGTTGAACAAGATCTGTTACACCTCTATGTCTAATAGAGGTGCTGTATTATCAAGGAGTGCTCTCAAAAACAATATCGAACCCTAAGGAATTTGGCATTTTCCCCCTCAGGGTCCGTCTCCAGCTTTACAGGACAGAGAAGATGGGCTGGGGAGTTCGAGCTCTGCAGGATATTCCACAGGGAAGCTTCATCTGCGAGTAAGCGGCCTCCACCAGGAGTAGCCCATGTGTTTATTTGCAGCATCAGTATGTAAATGTTTCCCTGTTGTCCACACAGATATGTGGGAGAGCTGATCTCTGACGCGGAGGCGGATGTTAGAGAAGACGACTCCTACTTGTTTGATCTGGACAACAAGGTGAATCTCTTCTGTTTGGGATGACTTTTGGGAGGTAAAACAGAGTAGCTCAAACATGAATAGGGAGTTAGAAATTTTGTCAAACTTTAATAAAACAGTTAAATGGAGCAAAATAAGTACAATACAGTACATAGATTAATTTAAAGTAAGGAAAACTTCATGTGAAATTAAAAATGAGCTGTTTACATTTTTTTTGCTCACCATTTGTTTATTCAGTCATTGTGTCAGAAAAGGTTGAACTAGGCAAACACAAAGATCACATCAGTTTGCTTTTTAACAATTTATAATTTGTATATCATCTATTTTTTTTTTTGCCTTTCAAGGATGGGGAAGTATATTGTATTGACGCCCGCTACTACGGCAACATCAGCCGCTTCATTAACCACCTGTGTGACCCCAACCTGATCCCAGTGCGAGTGTTCATGCTGCACCAGGATCTGAGGTTCCCTCGCATCGCCTTCTTCAGCTCGAGAGACATCCTCAGTGGACAAGAGCTGGGGTAACAACTTTACAATCAGCTTCTTTAACTGAGAGTTTGTTGATGTAAAGTTCATACTATGTACATGTATACATATTTCTAACATGACACACTCTTGACTGGCCTTGTTCTTGTGTCCTTAGTTTTGACTATGGCGATCGCTTCTGGGACATCAAAAGCAAATATTTCACATGTCAGTGTGGATCAGAAAAATGCAAGCACTCGGCTGAGGCCATCGCCTTAGAGCAGAGCAGACTTGCTCGCCTGGAGACGTGTCCCGAATCAGGAGGTGACTGTGCCATAACCGTGATGGGAAACACTTAAACTATTAATATTTCTGGATTAACGTCATTAGTCTCACATATGCATATTAACTTTAGAACTATACTGTGCTAGTTTTGGCATGTTTAAAAAGGCTGTGGTAGATATACGATGCTTATTCCATGATTTGGTTTTAACAGAATGACACCTTCAAGGTTATCATTTCCTTATGACCATCATTATTATCATGAATTTAATCTTATTGTACTAACACATTTTTACGCAGTACAGAAATGGGTCCATGTCTAACCCATACTGGCCTATTTTAGTGTCTTGAAAGGTTTTATTTACTTTTGTATGTATTTTTTGTTACATTTTGTGTAATAAATTAGTCTTTGTGAGTCAGTCTTTGTGCTCTTGGGTTTGATGTCAGCATTGTGTTTATGAGCTTGCATTCATCACCTATTAAACCGATCTGTTGCTCAATAATGGATTCAATGGCATCGGCTGTTGTTAGTTTCCTGTTGCTGGTTACAGCAAAGGGCAGTTCCTGATGATACTGGAGCAACTCTGTGAACAAGATGGATCCATTCTGACTAAATACCATGATGACAAGATGTGCCACTCTGCCAGCAATTCCTTCAACACAATGTCTAAAACGTTTAAAATGTCAAAAACTGTCTTGAAATGATACAGCACATATTTTTGATATATCTGTGCATCAAACTGGAATTTTGATGTCAACATTATGTTGCATATTCACTAAAGTCTGAAGAAAAAAAATTGCTCACAGGTAAAGTAAATCACTACTAAATTATTAAGAAATTGATAGTGTACAAATATTAAACTCAAAGAATGTAAGAAAGCCCACAGGTCAATAAGTCCATATCTTGATGGAGTACATTATCACATTATTTTGTCGTTACTGCAATGTTGAATTGATTACATTCTAATTTCAATTTTTTTTCCCCCCAAAATAGCTTCAAACAATCTTAGAGAATGTACCTCCTGAAATGCCTGAAGAAAAGAAGAAGCCAACCCTAAAGATTGTCCCCCAGAAAATGGCTTCTTTTTTGTTGCAGCAACCAAAATTAAGAAACATTATTATTTATATTATTATTATTGTTATTAATAAATTGTTATAGGGTTATATATTGTTATTTATTGTTAACAATGCAACCTGGTTAGATACTAAGACAACACACAGCGGTTAAATGTGAATAGAACGTATTTAGTAGCTCAATTCTGTGCTTCGTTTCAGGGATTTTTTTTGGTACGTGAGTGAATCCTCTTGTCAATAAACGAGCTTTGTTCGAAGGTGCGCATCCCTGTACAGGTGCGCTCGTGACGTCACCACCTAGTTACAGGAAGAAAAAAAAGATTTGTCAACTGAGTCGCTGAGTCTGCTTTAGCCACGACCGCTCGCTGTTGGCACTCCAGCTCCTGCTTTATTCACTTTTTTAATTAACCCTTTTTAGCCTTTTTATCCATAAGAAACGATAACAGCGGGGAAAAAAACCGGACGGAAAATGGGTAAAAAAGATACAAACACGGACTCCGAGTATGGTGAGTTGTCTTTGCCCGTTACCTGAGAGCACTTTACAACAGTTATTTAACATTAGTTTACTCAGCCTCAGCAGTGACTTTATAAATGTTTTATGTTGCTCTGCTTTAGCAGCCGAATTACGTCGTTAAAAAAACGGAAACTATGTAGTTGTGGATTTTTGTTTTTGCAGAAATGTGTCGCACCTTCTCTGAGGCCCAAGATTGGGTTGTTGATGTGTTTCTCATTGATTTGAAAGGTCTGGTGAGAAGAGGGCCTTATACCACTCAAACACTAAAATCAGTTAATCATATCTTGCTTACATACTCATTACTCATGTATTTACAATCAATTTATGTCTTGTTATCCTGTTTCTATTAATGGAAGGTGCAATGGTTATTAATGACTAACCTGATTCTTAAACTCAAAGTTCATGCTTTAACATAGCACATCTTTCATACTCCCAATAAGAACGAGGAAGCCACAGATGAGAAAGATTAAAAAGAGAATTTCTCTACTGAGTAGTCAGATGTGTTTAGCGCAGCTCTACATATCTCGTACCGCATCCTTGTTGACTCTGTGACTGTTGATATATTGATGGAGTCACCAGGTTGTTGATGGTGCTGGAGCTTTTGTAAGGCTTCAGTCAACAAACCCTCCCTGGAAGTAAATATCACATTGGATTCGATCCCTCCTTTATAACCAAATACCATGTGAAAACAATGGAAAATCACCTGACGGTAGTAGAAGTGTTTGAAGCCGGCAGTCCACTGCAAGATCCTTTTCACCTCATTAACATGCCACTTCCTGGCTGGAAAACAATTAGCAGGAAGTGGCGCTTCTGTTTTTAGGTGTGAACACGATGGACTTTTGTAGTTCACCTGAGCAGCTCTTTCTCAATCAAAATAGGTTTGCTCATTCTGTTGTACAACGTTTTAATTTCCTTTTGTTTTGCACAGGCTCATCTTTCAAATCAATATAGACACACTGGATTGGGGATTAACTGCCTTGTTGAGGTTGCAAATAATTGACAAGCTCATTTGTTAACTGAGCAAATGTGGAAATGCTCAGGTCGACATTAAAATCACAAGCTGGATGCTATAGCCAATATGTAGTGGAACACACCATGGCTACAGTTAATATTTGAGGGTAATTTGTTTAGCTAAACTTCATGAAATGATACATGGTGTTGCTTCAGATTTTTCATTCTCCTCGTGATTATTGGTGTCATCTAGGTTTCAAGCGTTGCATACTAATTATAGAACTGACCACTTCTTTTACCAAATGTACTAAAGCTGTGACACTGTGTTTATTTTTAGTTTTACATTATTTCTCTCTTCTTAAATGATTAAGATTTAGTTCAATAAAGAAAGATTGTACTCCCTAATATGCAGCTTTGAAATACTGAGTTAGACATCACTTCTGAAACAAGAGTGATGGTGCACTTTGATCAGTATCTTTATTTGCCGCTTCTTTGTTCTTATAGCAACCTGAGCAAGCTGGATCATAATCAGGAACTTTTTTTCTTATTTATGAAAGCCACTGCAGCTATGATGCTGTAAAATTCAGAGTATAAGGTGTATTCAGTCTATGGTCCAAAGGTTTAAAGGTTGAAAGGGTATTCCGCCAGATTTTACAAGAACATAAAAGGAATGCATAATGCAGTGTTGCTGCATTTTCATCAAGCATTTCTGACATTGCTCTTTACTCTGAACTCGGAATCTTAGCAGACACGAAATCTGACACCATTACAGAGGCTGATGAACAGGTTACTTGGTGACTTGGTTTGGTCTTTTTTTCTTGATTGATTCATGGAAGAGGGTTTACAAAGCAGAGCCCTCAGTGTGGATTGATAATCTGAGTCCTTGTAGTCTGTTTTCAGATTTGTCTTCATTCTTTTTTCTGAGTGTAAACTGTGCCTGTCAGATTGACTTTAAACATCCTGCTCAAACATTTGCATCCTGCTCAGCACTTGTTCTCTCCCATTCAAATCGCTGGGGTTTATTTTATTCTAAAGAAACAGTTTGTGCTCTATGATGAGTCCTCAATTCAATCAATTCAATCAAATGAACCCATAGGCCTTTAAATAAATGAACACCTGGACACTTTTTATGACCTTCAGTGTACAGAGGGGTGAGGTACAGAGGTGTGGAGATTTTTGTGAGCCACCTGGACTCTAAAGACCACCATTGAAAACCCAATCCAGATCACTCAGGACCACAGATTTGGCTGATTTGACAAGTCACCATTTGGTTTAACTTTGGGTCAACTCTGGCTGACCTAAACCCAATCAAACATGTCTGGAGAAAAACAGGACATGAAAATGGCTGTCCACTGACGGTCCCCACCCAGCCTGATCGGGAGTGTCTGCAGAGATGAACAGAGAAATATCCATGAATATTAGAGGCTGTGGTGCTCAAGGTGCTACCTACTACGGACCAATAAGTCTGGATACTGGTTATGTACATTTAAAAAAAAAAGAAATATATATATAGATTAAAACTAATCTAAATTTCTGTTTCCACTTTGTCATTCTGGAGTATTTTATGTAGACTAATCAGGGATTATCTGATTCTTTTCGATTTTTTTTTTTTTTACATTTTAGTGACACAGATTGACAGACATTTGAAAATGTTCTGACTGCAATGTAATTTCACCTGCCAGTCCTGCTTACTCATCTTTAGAGTCTTCTAAACAGAGTGTTTTTCCTGTCTGACAGGATAATGCAGTGGGCCCTCCTTTGGCTTTAGTACTTGCCATGTTTTGCCAAAACATATCTATTTTATCCAAGTACCTCCTTATATTTCTGGTGTATTTAAATTGAATTCAAATAACTGCTGCCATCATGGCTCTCCAATGTGATGGTTTCTGTTCACGTCTCATCTATCATTCCACATTAAATAGTTAAAATGGGATACATAAAAAAGCACAAAGGCGTGTGGTGAAATGAGTAAATGAGTCACCCATTGGATTTTATTGCTTATTTACACTGACAGCATTTTGTTCTTTTCCAGGAAACAATATCTTTATTGTGCATGTACGTGTGTGTGCGTGTCTGTGTGTATGCATGAGTGTGTGTCATTTATGCAGTGATGACACGTCTGACTAACAAACCCATAAATAACTGTAGGTTTCATTTTCTTCGGTCATCTCTTGACACATTATACATGCTGTTGTTCCCTCCTTTTAATATTATGTATGTAATATATACATATTACCTAATCTCTTTGACTTGGACATGGTGAGAACCCTGTTAGTGTTCACAAAACATTTAATATTGTCAATAGAGTGACATACATACATACATACATACATACATACATACATACAGAAGCCATCTTTTTTTAAAAAAATCCTATAAAGCTGTGAATTACATTGGCTAATTGTGAATTACTGTTTTTCCTGCAGGTGAACCTGCGCAGTTTGACCCAACATTCAATGGGCCCATTAAGAAAAGGTGAATTTGGTTAATGGCTCTGCATTTTGCATTGGTTGGCTATTTGGACATTCATCACCTCTGAGGGGAACAATGCGGCAAAACAAGCTTATCCTGCACATAAACCTGTTTCTCTCTCTCGCTCTGTCTCTCCCCCTCTCTCCCCCCCCTCTCCTTCAACAGAGGGTGCACTGACATCATTTGCTGTGTCCTGTTCATGGTTGTCATCCTGGGCTATATAGCAGTTGGGATTTTAGGTGAGAGAAATCAGAACAATTACCCCACAGATTTTCCTTAGTCCTTTTTCCTTTCCTTGTTTTCTCACCATCTTTTTCAACAGTACCAGAACAAATCATTTTAATATTCAAAAAGAATGCAAAATTTAAACATCAGATAGTGCTGTTAGTAGGTTAAAGTACGAATGGGCTAAGACCCAGTCAGACACTCTTTAGTATTATCATCAAACTCATTCCCACATTGTGGGTCAGCTCTCTTATCTTAGGTCAACATAGACCTGATCCGTGTGTCTAAATATTGCAAATAACCAGCCGCAGGAGTTGGTTGACTAGAAACACGTTAGGATAGTTGGGTAGTGCTGAGACTGTTCCTCCATTTAGTTCATATTAATCATATTTTTTTGGTGATGCGTACGTTATACGTACGTTATTTCTTAAACCTGCAGAGAGGAGAAGTGTGGTGAGTGTAGCGTTGTTCATCTGTAATGGCTGAGTGTCTGACACTGAATCAAAGGCATTGTGCACTTTCTGAAATACTTATTTTCTCTGTTATTTTATTGTCTTGGAAAAGTTGCATCAGTGCTCTTTGCAATATGGCCACTCAAAGTTTAAAGACTTATTGTGATTTATAACCGCTACTGACATTTCTAGGGCCTGGTTAAAATAAGGTTGCTTGATAAACCTTGGACTATAATCCATAATCTGGGTCCCATGATAATCTGTTAAAAAAAGTTATGAGTAACATTGTTACATACAAATTTAAACTGTCATTCACTGAACATTGGCCAGAACTATAATAATAAACTGCAGATCATCCAAAATCAAGTCAGCAATGACTTCACAGTTCAGGAAAACCTAAAATTGTCCTTCAGAAGGTCTGAGCTAGTTCTTCCAACAAAAGATTTTTTAAATATGTCAAAAGGTGTACAAAAAACTCTTCCCAGGAAAACTCATGCGTTCTCTTTGTGGGTCAGTTGATTTCTGATCTGCAGAATCATTATTAATTAGTGAACTTCTCATCAGAAATCAACTGACACACGAGTTTCCTGGGGAATAGCGCCCTCTTGTGGATATGTTTTGGAGCGCAACCATTATTTAATTTAAAGGAAATCGGTTGCAATCATCATAGTTCTTTCAGTATTTTTCCAACTAAATCTGTTTGCTCGATTTAGCTTACAAAATGTAAACCTGTTCTGCTTTTCTTCACCATGTATGGAAATAAGTGGGATTTAGTAAGTCCATTAGTTTTGGCTCCCAATACATCACTTTAACTGTTCGTCATTGCCCAGAATAAACGGACACAAATGGAGCGATGCATTTTTTGGCATGTTCATCATTATGATTGCTGGTACCTCTTCTCTCAGCCTGGCTCTATGGAGACCCCAGACATGTTCTTTATCCAAAAAACTCCACTGGCTCTTTCTGTGGCATCGGAAAAAATAAGTAATTTATTCATTTTTCCACAATTTTTTTTCCTTATTAATTTGGTGGCGGCATCCTAACTGTTTTGTTTCATCTCCCTTTTGTCAGAGACCGACCCAACTTGTTTTACTTTGACATTCTCAAATGTGCCACAACTTTCAATCCCATGGCAGCTGCTCTTAATGGCCTCCAGTGTCCAACCACACAGGTACAGAGCATTTAACTATTTCTTTTCCAGTTACTTATTTCTTTTCCAGTTGCTCCTAGTGTTCAAGAAACTCTTTTTCCTATACCTATAGGTGTGTGTAAAGAGCTGTCCTGACCAATTCTTCCTCATAACACCGGACAAATTTTCCCAACCTGTTTCAAAAGTTTTTAGCCAAGACCTTTGCCATCCATCTTTAGATCTGAAAAACACTGACCTCGTAAGTTTAACAGTGCAAACTTAATGCAGCATTCTGTGCTTTTTAGCTGTGGTATCTGATCTGCTAAAAAAGAGATTGGCCTCATGAGAAATTTGTCTTTTAGAACGTCAAAGATGTAATCGATAAGGAGCTGTGTCCTTACTTCTACACACCTTCAACCTCTCGTGAGTGAACCTGAACACTTATACTAAATAATGATGATCTATAATACCAAGTAAACATGAGAGATGATGATACGATCGGGTTGGACCAGTTTCTGCTCATGTTCTCTGCTGCTAGTGCTGGGGAGATGCTTGCCGAATGTTACAGCTTTAGCAGAGATACCTTCAGACTTTGGTGGTTTTGGTTTACCTGCCTCAGTCAATGACACAGTGAACATAATAAAGAACAGCACTGGGTAAGACACAATGGATTTATAGTATTTGGTTATATCAAAAGTCTATATTTAAACATTTCTTCAGTTTAATGATACATTTTTATGTCTGTTCCTCTTTACAAGCAAAAGGTTGGTGGTTCACACTTTCTTATAGCGATTAGTGTAGCAGCTGGCTTTTGGTGGTGGATTTTTGTAGTATTAGTGCAATAATATTAATAAATGTAGAACTTTCAGTTTGTGTGTTTATGTGTATTACATTTCTTATTTTTGTAATATCTACAAAAATGTATGATGATTTAATTTTGAATTTCCTGTTTACCCTCCATTGGACTTTCTAAAAACACATCTGTCTTTGACATTAACTGAGTTTCATGGTTTAAAAAGGACAACAAAGGCCATTTTTATTTGCATCTCTCTTTATCAGGGACATTGTTAATGGCTTCAGTGCCAGAGATGTAAGTGTCCGGATCTTTGAGGATTTTGCATCCGCGTGGCCATGGATCCTGGTGTAAATAATTAATTTAAATCTTCAAGAACATTCAATTTCAGTATTAGAAATATATATATATATATACTAATCCATACTTTATTTTTTGTCAATTCTCTTCTGTGACAGTGGGCTAGTAATAGCCATGTTGGTCAGCATGTTGTTCCTGTTGCTGCTGAGATTCACTGCACCAGTCATGGTGTGGGTGCTTATCATCGGACTCCTGGGTGCTGGAGCATACGGTAACTGGAGCCTTTAAGGAAAATAATTTCCATTTATAAAATAGATTATGGGATGCTTCTGATAGATTTAAAAATCCTGAAATTCAGATTTTCAAGGTATTGTAGAGGCTGTCGTGTGCTGGACAATAGTGAAGACAGTGGGTGCAGGATTTTGCATGTATTAGGAGCTGGTTGCAAGATGTGCTTCTGTTGTAGGGATATGGCACTGCTACTGGGAGTATGATAACTACAAACAAGCATCTGCTTCCATAAGTGACATTGGTTTTACCACCAACTTCAATGTTTACCTGCAGGTTCAGGAGACCTGGCTGGCCTTTTGTGAGTTTTGATGCCTTTGTTCATAGATTAATGTTGTGTCTACAGGTCACTGACAGTTATTGGTGTCTGTGTGTCTGTGTCTGTGTGTCTGTGTTTACATGTTGTCTGTCATCAGTGATAATCATATCGATAGGAGAGGCAATCATTCTCCTCACTATCATCTTCCTGCGGAACAGAATCCTTATCGCCATTGCTCTCATCCAGGAGTCGAGCAAGTGAGTCAAGTTGATGTTCAGTAAAAAAATCCACATTATTTGGAGAGCCAGGATGTTTGCATAACTTCGACATTGGCAGAATTCTGCATGTTTATGCAGTGTGTGTATTCCACAGAGCGATTGGTAAAATGATGTCCTGCCTTTTGTACCCCCTGATCACCTTTGTTCTCGTGCTGGTGTGTGTTGCTTATTGGGGCACCACTGCCTTGTATCCTTTTGCACACGTGCATATGTGGTGAACATGTTTATGTGCATTTGCTGGCAGTAACTCCAGATTTGTTTAAATGTACTTGTAGGACAGAAAATCACTTGTTCTTAACATGTTTGTAGATATTTGGCCACTTCAGGAACCCCAATCTACAAAATAGTGGATCTCAACTCCAGCTGCCCACAAATCAATGGTTCTGTGGACTGTGACCCCCAGGTAAACCAGTCAGGACACTGATAATGATTTAATTTAATTTGTCTTGTAAAACTTAAAAAGAACATGTTCAGATAAGAGGCAGTGTTTTCTGATTTATCTTCCACATATCAATAATTCATTCCTCTTTTATCTTCTATCAGAATTTCAGTTCATCATCTTATCCAAATTGCCCTTCAGCCAGCTGTATATTCATCAAATACAATGATGAGGGTCTGTTCCAGAGAAACCTGTTTAATCTCCAGATCTACAACGCTATAGCATTCCTCTGGTGTGTTAATTTCGTCATTGCCTTGGGGCAGTGTACTCTTGCTGGGGCATTTGCCTCCTACTACTGGGCTTTTACCAAACCTGATGATATACCCACATTCCCCGTATGTGCGAGCTTCCTTCGCTCACTCAGGTAGGTTATTGCACCGTCATGAGTTATATATCGTAAACAATATTCATATTTTTTCTCTTGCTAAAACCTTTTCTCCCTTAAAAAATCAAGTAGTGTGGACAGAAAGAACTGAGTGACTGTCATTATCTAATGTTCTAATGGTGCAGTGCACTTCCACAGATTTTTGTTTAAGCTTTTAGTGATGAAATAACCTTCATGAAAAAAAAAAAGGAAAAAAAAATAATTTAAGATGAACATTGTCCATGTAGCAACATTGTAAAATTTGGTTCCCGAACACAAGCCTTCATCTAGTTGGTACCTCTCTACCACTGTAGCGTGGAATACGTGCATGCTCAAGCATACTCAACATTATCGTAGAGCTTGCATGCTCAATGTACCACAGCACCCACCCAGCTCACCTCACCTGACCCCTTTGGCCCCTGGGTGCTCATCATCATCATCATCCTCCTCCTCCAAGACTGGATCCACAAGGGGGGGGGCAGTTATCTGGATGTCTGAGCAAGGGAAAAACCATCAATGTTGTTGCTCATAGAGGTGGTGCTGCAGCATTTTATCTCAAACAAATTGTTTGTTTGGGAGTGTAAATGACAATCACATCAGTCACATCAATAAACTAATACCGACCCTTACACCATACGGTGTGGCTATTTGCACCAGATATAAAGCTGTAGGTTTTATATTTTGTGGTCCGTCAGATTTATGTACTGGTCTTTTGATAGTTGCAACCTTGCCACTCACCACTATCTAATGACCAAATGATATGAATAAGCTTTTGTCAAATATCAAAATAAACAACTAGATGACATCATTTTAGATACCATGTGGGATCTTTGGCATTTGGGGCGTTGATTCTGACTCTGGTGCAGATTGTTCGAATCATCCTGGAATACATCGACCACAAAACAAAATGTAAGCATGAGATATTTTATTTGTTATTGTCAATATTACATTATAAAGTTCAGTTTGGTGTTTTAATCATTGCAACCACTGGCGCCATCTTTAGGGCAACATTTGGATTATCATAATTTTACTCAAATGTGTTTCACCACTGTGTTCTGTTTAATTGGTACTCTGCTATATCTTGGTAACAAATGAGTGACTGGATACTTGCACACGTTTTATCTATTGACCACCAGCTGCGCAGAATCCGTGTGCACGGTTCTTAATGTGCTGCCTGAAATGCTGCTTCTGGTGTCTGGAGAAGTTCATCAAGTTCCTCAACAGGAATGCTTACATCATGGTGAGTAGCTTCTCTGTGGTCTCTACTAATTATTTTGTTTTGTTTTAAATGGCTTGGCTGGTCATTATGACTTATTAAAACTCTAAAGCACTTCCACAAGAACATTTTTACAACATAGTATCTGTGCTATTTAAGCTTCTGTTTCACCTCAAACTTTTGTTTATTTGTCAGATTGCCATTTATGGGAAGAACTTCTGCGTTTCAGCCAAAAATGCTTTCATGCTTCTCATGAGAAATATAATAAGGTTTGTGCTGAAGTTGTGTTTCATATCAAAATATCACTGACTTTTTTTTAACTTGTGCCTACCAGCATTAGAATGACTCAGTAACGGAACGGAGTGACTGTCTGCTCCCTGCAGGGTTGTTGTGCTCGATAAAGTGACTGACCTTCTGTTGTTTTTCGGGAAGCTCCTGGTGGTCGGAGGAGTAGGTAAGAAAACTGAGAGGAAAATGTTTTCAAATTGTACATTTGTAGACAAAATACACAGGCTAAGATGTGATTTATTATTTTTTTTGTCAACAATAAAAACCATTATCTATATATCGATATACAGATTATGATTGATCAGCTCTTAAAGTATTTAAGGTTCAAATTCAAGTTCTTCACTTTTTATATGTAGTTCCCAGTGCGCTAGTTAGAATGAGCTCATCATTCTTTTAACACGACAGTTGACAGAATAAATGCCACCATAAATGCATTTAAAAAAAACTGTCTTTTTCCAGGAGTATTGGCCTTCTTTTTCTTCTCTGGTCGGATAATGTTGCCAGGTAGCAGCTTCCGCTCTGAAACTCTTAACTACTACTGGATGCCAATTATTGTAAGTTACAAATTCTTTCTCTGATGTGGTCATTTTCAGAGCATTCACTCTTATATACCATTATGTTGTCTCTACCTGTGCAGACCGTTGTGGTTGGAAGCTACTTAATAGCTCATGGGTTCTTCAGTGTGTACAACATGTGTGTGGATACACTCTTTCTCTGTTTCTGTGAGTAAATGTGATATAAGCATTTTGACGGAGCCACAGGAAAAACTTGGTTTACTCCAACACTTTCCCGTTTCACAGTGGAGGACTTGGAACGAAATGATGGATCCCTCCAGAAGCCGTACTTCATGTCCAAAAACCTCATGAAGATTCTCAACAAATCCAACAAAGCACCACAGAAGAGGAAAGGGAAAGACTGATGATCTTTGGAGTTCAGCATACACAATGAGTCGTTTCAGGTTGTCATTTTTGACTTTTTCATGATTTATCTGAAAAGTTTATCTAAACCAATTTGCTGATTTTGCACTTTTAGATTTCTGTTTTATATTTGTATTATTAATGACTGCATAATAGTGATAGAATAGTTTTATTTGTACAGATATCAGAATAGATGTTTTATGCATCTGTCTTCTTCCATAACATCTTGTGTTATAACTGTATATCACTCAAAGAAAATGTTATTTGTTTTAAAGAACAAAATAAGGTGAATTGTTTTTGATAGCCATAAAGAGTGCTTATTTTTAAAGTGTGTTTGGGATGGTTTGTTTGAATAGATTTTTAGATTGATTATACTGAAATTCTAATAAATTTGTAAATATGTCAAATGTCACACTTGTCTATGATTGAGGTTTTGATTTCTACACTCGGGTGACTCAAAAACAACAATCTTTGCATTCATGACATTTATTAAATTACGAAGAGGTTGGCAGAAGTGTTAATAACTTTGCTATTTGTATTTTATGAAAACAATGGCCAGATGTCACCTTACAAAAAGCACTGTGATGCTTGATTTTTCCACTCCATGGCTGGTCATCCACTCAGAAAGCATGTAAAAACAGCATTTACAGTATTAATATATACAAATATATAATGCATACAAACTCAGGAAAAAAAATCAACTGTGACAAAGCTCATCGAACCATTGTCATTGGTTTAAAAATGGTTCAGACAAATTTGAATTCAACTGATTTTTCTGACTTCATTTCTTACAGTTTCAACATCTGTAACTCACGACACACCAGAGTGTCTCAATAAGTTTGTGAAAAGGCTAGGCTTTTTTTCTCCTTCCAACTCACTTAGCATACGTTGCATCAACAAATCAATATATCCGGTGGGCAGGGCCAAGAAGGAGAAGGTCTGTTAGAAGGAGAAAAAAATAATTGGGATGTTTTTATTTCCAAATCCTACAAATGTTCTGCTTCATCTTCCATGAAAGTACCACAGAAATGGAAAGTGAGTGGCTTGAGCTGAGGGTTTGTCTGGGAGGGTTTGTGTGGTCTTTTCTATTCTTCCATCTCAATCTGTCCATTTACCATCAGACACTCAGCAGCCAGAAGAAGAAGAAGATAGCAACAAACAGGAAGAGGGAGTCTTGCCAACTGTTATTGCCGTTGTTGAGATTACCGTTGCCTTGGTGTTCACCTGCATATTGGTCTGATGGGGAGGGAAAGAGAGGCATGAGAGAACATCAGAAAATTATTGAATCTGATTGGCTGGAATAACCTTAAAAAGTTTAATAGTGAAAGTGAAGTGCATTAATGCTACAGCATGTTAATTACCTCCGCCAAGGATCGCTTTGAAATTTTCGTTAACATTGTGGTAAATGGGGCCAAAAGGAATTGTTGTGCTTGGTGGAGGTCTGCGCTCTCCGAGTGCTTTCTAGTTAAATATTGGATTGATTTTTCTAACAATAAATGAGTCAGAATTAACCAAGTGCAAACTGGTTTGTTTATATCATAGTTTGCCAAATGATTATTTTTTGCTCATCTTACTCATAAATGTATGAATGAACTGATCTCACTACTAATCAGCTTCCTCTGCACAAAACAGTTGCCCAAATCCTATTTAATCTGCTTCTAAACTATAAAGGTGATCTCAGCGTGGAGGTTCCATCCAAATTAGATCCACTGAGACACAGCGTGGATGTCCTGCACTCACCTGGTCTGTGAAAGGGATCGTTTGTGTTGAAGACTGTGGTAAAGAACCCAAAGGGGAACGCGCCAATGCCGAAAGACATGTGGAAGCCCGTGTCTCTAAAACCCTGGAACCTCTGTGTATGTGTACAAGGAGACACCAACTGAAGCATCAAAGAAAATTCGGTACTTAAGAGTAATATAACAAAAAGGTACTGACCCCGCCTCTGCTTTCTGGCTCTGTTCTCTGCCCCTGAGGTCGAGGTGGAGTTTTCAACCTGAAGGGCGATGCAGAAAGTCAGTAGGTGCAACACACATTTAACATGGACTGTGCGCAGATCCAACATTAGTGTGGTACCTCGGGTCCTCTTGACTGGCGCTCCCTCTGCCGTACAGTGGGATGACCTTCTCTCTGCTGATGCCCGCTTTACAGACAGGACACTGTTGCCTGCTGGGTTGCGTTTCCAGCCACTGAGAGGACGAGGAATACAGTCAGAACGGTGCCGTGCACAGCACATCACAGTCTCAAAATAATCAATTTAATCAACAGCTAAAGATTCGGAAATGTGAGACTGACATTAGAGAGCTCAAAGTGTGTGTGTGTTCCTGTACTTGCTACATACCGAGTACCCAAACCCACATTCTACTATCAAAGTCATGACATTTTGTCTGGTCTTCATAACTTCAAAGGACTGTTTGAGGGTCAAGACCAGGTTTTAAGGTTTAGGTTAGAATGGGGTTTAGGTTGTTAGGGGGGTTGTTGGGATGTTTAGGGGCTGGGTGATACATTAGGTCTCTGAAGGTCCTCACAAAGGTAGAAATACAAAGATATGTGTGTATGTGTCAGCTTTAGTTGCTGAGTAGGACGCAGGCAATGTGTCACTGTACACTGTCTTAAGTCTGATACATACTGTGTGATTTCAGCTTCTTGAGTTTATTGTATGAAAGTCTAAAAAACTTGGAAACACATAATGCCACTAAATTAAATAAAATGGCTTGGACTGAAAAACCCATGGAGCCAACAGTGAATGCAATTTCGGGCTAAAAATCTTGTCAGTGCTTTGAAATTTAATGGATTAAAATAAAGGTTGAACACAACCTCCTCAGCACCAAGAACCAGGTGTCTACTGTAGATCAAATAATCATGAAGCATTTCTATCTTCATTTGAATCTACCATAGACAGTTCTTCAAGTTAAGTGCATAGACCTGCATGCTGATAGGATCAGAAGCAGAAAAAAGCTGCTGTGAACAGAAATATTAAGTGCATTACCACATTTAAACTGTCTTAAATCAATTAAATCAGTGCTGAGAAGAGCTTCCTCTCTGAGGTTACATCATCACGAGTGGCTGAATGTGACGATTGCAGCTCTAATGTAAAAGCATGGGCTGTGAGGCAAGTGTAAAAGATTGAAAGACTGCATGTCACATGAATCAAAGTCTACAAGCTAGCTGGACTTTATCTTTCAGATCGTGTTAATTGAGTCATTTGAATTCATTTTTAGAACCAAAGAAAGTAAAGGAGTAATACTCACCTGATGAAGACAGGGCCAGCTGGAGGAGGAAGAAACAAAAAGGTTAATGTATGTACATGCCAGCACTGAAACAGACACATTTATATTAATTTATCTTCCAACTGAGCAGAACAGCCTGTCCCTAATGAAATATTAGATCAAGCCTTTTATTTTTATTGGCCCAGCTGTGGACGAACTGCAACTCTGTGATAAAATGTTTCCTCAAATGACCCGGAACTTTGTTTACTTCCAGCTTCTCTTGGTGTGGTCAAAAACTCCATTTAGTCTGGGTTCAGTTCTGATGTGTGGTGTCCCACAGCTCTAAATAGTTACACAAACATTGATACAACAGAAACAACAGATAAATTATGGATATTGACTGATTATCATCAGCCTCTTTTCTTTGGATCATTTCAGATAAACTACACTGAGCCCCTGCCTGTGTTATACCTGCAGTTGTTTAAATACCTGTCACAGACAACTGAGCAACAATCTTCCTTTCACAGACAGAATCACTCTCATACCAACAAAGGTTCAGATTTTGCACCAAAAAACAAGTACGTTCTGAAAATAACCCGCCACAGACGAGATCCGCGAAGTAAAAAGCTTTATTTTTTGCAATTATTTTACAGGTTTTAAGGCCATAAAACCCCTAACCACAGACTTTTACACTTTTCTCATAGGATTTAACATTTTCTCACAGTTAAACACTTTCAAAGTTCAAACTTCTTCCTCCGCCTTTTGGGTGCGACCGCAGGTGCCTTCTCCCCTGCATTTCGCCAATCTGGATTCAGAGCACAATGCACTGGAAAAAAAATCCGCGAAGCAGCAAAGCCGCGAAAAGTGAACCGTGTTATTGCGAGGGTTCACTGTATAACAGCCTGGTTGTGCAAACTGATTTAAATTTTTTTTTTGCTGAAGTTCCAGATGAGTTCAAATGTCACTGTGTTTATTTTTTTTGAAACAAGATGAATTTACAGTTCTGGTTTAAAGGTGCAGTAGAAGATCTAGTAAGGTAAACACCTTTCCTTCTTGCCAAGTGTTGCATCAGTGTGATGTCATTATACACAAGATAAGCAAGGACGGGGTGGGATTGGTAAAACAGCAACCAAGTTACATCAGCTTATGGTACAGGAGAGTAGGACCAGTTTACAGTCTGAACAACATATATATTTCATAAAATGTTTACCAATATCCTGGACTATGGGATAAAATAAACTTCTGAGTATTTTCAAATGAAATCTAAAACACCTTCTGAACTAAAATATTGTAACTATCTAAACCAGTAACTGTTTGGGAGGTTTGATAACACATTTTTATTCAATGTTTCACTTTAAATGATTATCGTGCAGGGAAAAATCAACCTAAAAAAAGGCACATTTAAAACTGTTTGTCTTACAAAAAAAAAGACACCTGTAAATCAAGGGTTCCATTTTGGTCTCTGATCTTTTCCAGATTATAGCAGCCTTAACTTTGACCCCAATCCTGCTCTTGTGCCTCTAATCTCACATTAACACCAACTTGTAAACATGCACTGCAGACAGTTCGCTCATGAATGAGCCTTGTGCATCACTTTGTAAATGTGTATATTTAATACATCAGATCAATCAATCAATCAATCAATCTTTACTTATATAGCATCTTTTACAATCAAAAATTGTTTCAAGGCGCTTTACAGAATCCCAGGGCCTAACCCCAGACTACCAACAGTGGCAAGGAAAAACTCCCCTTTAACAGGAAGAAACCTTGAGCAGGACCAGGCTCATGTAGGGGGACCCTCCTGCTGATGGTCGGCTGGGTAGAAGGTGGATGGAAGGTTAAGTCTTATGCAACTAATGATCAGACCGAGAAATGAAAAAATTCTTAATTAACGTAGCCTTGCTTAATGCTGTAATACCTCATCATCTACCTCAATGACATAAAAAAAAAAAAAAAAAAAGGATCCCCTTGATCTGCAGTTTATTAAAAAACAAAGTGATGGTACAACAATAATCTAGTATAAGAAAAATTCAAAATAGGAGCAAAAAAGGGAGAGGTCAAAGACCTGGGTGATTCCACTTCCTTCTGCATGACCAGATAACTTCTCAGGTACTCAAATACACGGATCAGAAAACTGCATAATATTCCTAAATATCCGTCACAAGCGCCCTTACTCCGAGAAGAAGGAACAACCCCAAAACATCACCATCTCCACCTACAAACATCACATTCCTTTTCATTTCAAGCCTGGCAACATTCCATCTGAAGATTGCATAGACGTGCGCATTGGGACTGAAGCACTGTAGCATCTAACTGTCATTAAGCCAAACATCTACGAGTACCTTCCTAGATAGACTCATGTTAATTCATGATCCAGCACCAGACTGAAGTACTCCTTCTCGCAGCTAGTAGCTTTCCTTTTCTGAGAGTCACCGTGATATTTCCTTCATTTGTCCTACATTTTAAGTCAGGTTGTTCCACATTCTGTTAATCTGCAAGGAAGTTTTTTTTTGCTGTTTGTTTTACTAAGGCAGATTTCTAATGAATGAAGCCATTAGCTTGAAGCTCTTATTCCTCGTCATCCACTCCATGCTGTCCAACCGGATAAACTCACTCACAGATCCTTACACATTGAAATAGCAATTAAATATGTATATCAGAAAACCCCCTAAATTATCCACACAGAGACTTTGAAATCAAATAATTAAACTATAAACTGTCAACATTTAACCTAAATAATGTAAAAACATTTTTTTATCATAATTAACATGATAATTAACCATTGAACTTAAATCATCATCCGAATATTAATCAGCCAAAAAGAACATTTAGGGTTTTAGGCAAAACCTATCATATAAAGTAATCAATTAACCAAAAAATAGAAAATAGAAGATTAGATAGAAGAGAAGAAGAAATTAAAAAAGATTTAAAGCTCAAGATTAAAGATCAAGATTAAACTCAAAATGGACAAATACCTCAAAATATTTCTACAGAAGAAGAGTCTTAAAAAACAAATAAAAAACCACACATGATTTTAAACAGGGAAACTAGTGAAAAACTATCATGTTGGATTAGATTCTTTCAAAGCTGACAATGATCATAATGGCAATGACTATCATGCCTCTCCTGCTCTTCTTCTCTCTCTCCTCTGTTTCTACCCGGCCGGCCTTCAGGAGATGGATCTCTCCATATGAGCTGGGTTCTGCCCAAGGTTTCTTCTTGTTAAACGGTTTTTCCTCACCACTGTCGCCCATACGCTTGCTCTGGAGGTCTCAGGCCGGTTCTTGTAAAGCATCGTGAGACAATTGGCATTGTTATTGGTGCGATATAAATAAAATTGAATTGAAATTGAATTAAAACACCAAAGTGAGAGTGTGGTCCAGGGGGACCCGACCTCCCGCTGTGACCTTTGACATACACCTGCCCACAACCTGTCGATCCCATCCGATTCATGTAGGGAGGCTGGATTCACGAAGGGAGAAGCAAAACCCTCCCCAGGAAGGTATCAACAAAGCCATGTTGGTGGCTGTCAACGCCTCCATAACACCGAGGACGACTGCTGGGCGTGATTGCGCCGCCAACTATCTCGAACCGACAGATAGATCACACTGATCCAGGGTGAAAACCTCCATCTACCACCCTCCCCGCCTCTTTTTCTTTGTCTCCTTACCAGAATAAGTGTCCGCACATACTGATGACAGCATCTCTGGCAGTGTCCAAACAGATGTTGCACTCGAAGGTTGCTCGGTCTCGCTCCCGTTCGTTCTCGCCGGCGCCGCCGCCGTTGCTGCCGCGGCTCGGCCCGTCGCCGTCGTTGCGACTCCCGCCGGCCGCGAAACCTCCTCTGCTGGCCAGCCCCCCGTCGCTAGAGGACCGGGGACCCGCGGCAGCCATGATATTTGTTGTACTTGCACGGAGGGTGACGCAGCACGACCCGGGACAGCCGCCACAGCCTCGACCCCGGCTACTAGTAGCAGCTACAAGCTACAGCAGCAAGTGTCACACCACCTGGGGACAACTTGCGTTTCCGGTTAAAAAACAAAACAGCCACATATTCATATCAGTATGAATGCCAAAATAAAAGTCATACACTTCTTGTGTTTTAAGTTCTTTTTGTTCTTTCCCCCCATTTTCAGTATTTTTCTATTTCATCAATTTGAGCCTATACAAAAAATATTACATATATTACTAAAACTATTCAACAATGAGTGTATTTGTAACCATCCAAATGCGATGTTTGTAATGTAAACACAACACATGTTTTGGATGAATACAACACTAAATAAAAATAGATTTATTTTCGGTAAGCTATATTAAATTTGAATTGCTTACAACATGGCAAACGTTAACGTTAGTAGTACTACAACACTCACACTTGTCACCAGTTGAGCATAGTATAAATATATCTGGTATATATAACAGAGCGAGAGTGATGAGGAATGAAGAATTAATGAGCTGTTGTTACCTCCGCCAGGGAGGTTATGTTTTTGCTGTCTGTCTGTCTGTCTGTCTGACTGTTAGCAACATAACTCAAAAAGTTATGGACCGATTTTGATGAAATTTTCAGGATTTGTTGGAAATGTGAACATTCTGGTAAAACAAATTGTTTCTCAATATCTCGTTTTAATTATTGACCAAACCCCATGCAATTTGACTCAAGGATGGACAATGAGACCCTTTATCATATTCCAAAAGCTGATCCGGATCTGATCCAGAAGACGGATTTTATTGCAATTTATATAAACTTGGCGGAGGTCTGCGTTCTCTTTTCTAGTTGACTTTATCTTCAACAGGGCAGCTTTTAGTGGATGGGTCATCCATGGGTCAAAACTTTTAACTATAGGCTATCTTGTAAATACTACAAACGTGTTTGTGTAATTAATGTGGACTCTATTGTTGTTGGTGTTTTTCTGTCGAGTGTTAAAAAGATGGTAAACCGGTAATTCAAATGCAAATCCTGGATGAAGGAGTACCAGAGTTACCCTTTTGAATGTAATATAATATTTCCCTAAATTTCGCTTCTCACTCGGTGGAACATAAATTAGCACAACCTTTTTTTCTTTACAATTTTCTGAAAAAATATATATTTTCATTGTGTCAATATTAAATGTTCAAATGTTATTTTGGTAAAAACGTTGATGCGGAGCGTATTATCAACAAAGCTGACGACTGACCCTCCGGAACCTTGATCGAATAATTTGTTTCTGCCGGAGACAATAGTAGCAGGACTGAAAAACGTGTTGTCCTGTCTCGGTATTCTTTTAGTGGAACTTTATCTTGCCTGCTAATCTAACCCATGTTGAGAACAATTATTCACGTCGATTGAGACAGGTCAATAATAAGTAGTTTGTGTAGTGGTCAATATGAAGATCAAGCGGCAGAAACAAGCCAAGAAAACCATAAGTTTCTACAAATACAACTTCAACTTCAGGGAGCCCTTTCAGATTCTGATCGACGGCACGTTTTGTCAGGCAGCTTTAAAAAACAAGATTCAGATCAAAGAACAGCTGCCGAAGTACCTGATGGGGGAGGTTCAACTGTGCACCACGAAGTGAGTACGTCTGATTTCCATACACACTTCAATGACCAGCCCGAGTCACCTGGTTTGCTGTTGTTTTCCAGCTGTGCACTGAAAGAACTGGAAAGTCTGGGTAAAGAGCTGTATGGGGCCAAAATCATCCTACAGAGGTATCAAATGAGGAAGTGCCTGCACATGAAGAGCCCTATCCCCGCTTCAGAGTGCCTTCTGTCAATGTTGGAGGAGACCAACCCACACCACTACTTTGTTGCCACACAGGTAAATATAGCGAAGCATGCTCAAAACTCAAATCCTTTCTTTTTTGATGATGTATTGATAAACCTGCTTTGGGGGGGGGGAATCAAAAACATTCATTTCTAAGAGTAACAAGCTCTTTAAAGTAAAGTTCTCAGTTTGAAAATTTAAAAAGATGAGTCAAAATGATATTTAAATAGTAATAGAATCTCATCAAACTTTGCCCAACCGGACCTGAAACTAATCTGGGTTATGTATGTTTTCCAGGACCGTGGGCTAACGACTGGCCTAAAAGAAATTCCTGGTGTTCCATTACTTTACATCATTCTCAACACCATTGTGCTGGACAAACCTTCCCAGACATCCCTAGACTATATCCAGGCCATCCAGTTGGGAGAGCTGGTCAGTTCAGGCCAGCAGCAGAAGATCTGCAGCATGAAAGAGGAGCAGGGAATACCCCAGAAGAATGGGGAGAGGCAGGGGAGGAAGAGGAAGAGGAAACAGAGCAATCCTAATCCTCTGAGCTGCCTGAAAAAGAAAAAGAAGAAAGGTGTTCCTACCCCACCACTGAAGAAAACAGAGGAGCAGCAGAAGAGAAAACGTAGCAGACACAAAAGACAAACTGATAACTTGTCTGCTCCTGTGGATCCAAATGCATAACCCTGAACAAAGATAGACTTCATATGTTTGGTCTCTCACATATAATTATATGCTGTTGAGTATAATCTTCTGTTGAAGATACTCTTCAAACATTCTACATGTTTACTTCTGGTTTATAACAGTTCTGAAGTAAATAAATCCACACATACAAAAAGATATCTGAAAATTGCATAAATTGAATGTATATATAATTTTGAAAAAAAACTTTTCCCAGGACAGTTGTGATTAATAACTGTAATAACAGCATTTAAATCTCTTTACAAACACGATATTTGTTAAACATGCATTTTTTAAATCTAAAAAATAGTAAAATATTAAAACCCAACACAGGTTATTAAAAATTATGCCATTTTGGCTGCTTGTTCTTAAATTATTTTACCTGTTTACATGTTCCAGTGTATTTACCCAATTTAGCTCATTGTTGGAAATATTTGTCCATTGGATGAACTGAATTTGTGTCACATAGTCATAGACCAACACAGAAGCAAGCGTGTTTTTTTTTTTGAAAGAGCTCAGTTTTTTATTATATTTCAACATACAATCATTTCTTTAAGATTCCTGCTGTAACTCTATTGTGCAGATTTTAATATCCACATATGACTATATAAGAAAGTCTATAGTAGAAAAAAAAGAAATTACAAGAAAATTGATAAGTCGGCATGTCTTTCTTGTGTAGTACATTTACAGTAAATATACTGTATCATACAGGCAGTTTCTGACATGCAGTATAGGTATGTCATCGTGCAGTATTTTGTTGGTTGATTCTGTAAATTACATATTAATGTTTAAATTGAAAGTGGATGCGGGAATTTTATTCCAACTAAAACCATTTTAAACCATATTAAATGGCAACTCTTCACAAAGCTACGAGATTCATCATGGTGCAAATATAGGCGTGGACTGTACAGTATATGTCACAGTGTATTGATGAATATGTTGTGCCCTTAGGTGGCACTGTTGAGTTTGTACTCTTTCTGCCCACTCAGACCGTCCATACAATTGTCATACAGACTCCCTTAGAAATGGGGGGTGGAAGAATAACAGATAATGGATCAGGAAGTGGGCTGGTTGGAGTTGGGAAAGGAAGCAGGGATTTTGAAGGGGAACCAGGGTGGACTACTAAAAACAAAAATTCTGGCTAATCATCCACCACCTCAAGAGGGGGAAGCAATTCTACATTAACACTGTTTATAGTGAAAATGGGGAGCATAACCAATTTAGACAAACTTGGGACAAAGCGTGAACAGACAGAGGGAGGCAAACAAGTACAAGCAGCATTGGCAGGACTGCAGGTACAAAGACAGCACACATGAGGGAAAATCAGGAATAATTCAGGATCAGTCATATGACATTAGATACATATGTCATTTTGAGCTGAGCTGTCACCACTGAAATTTTCAGAACCTTTAGTTAAACGGCTGGCGAGGAGGGGATAAATGGTCTTGTCTTTGGTGGAGTTGATTGGCCTGAAATGAGCTGGAGGTGGGAGAAGTCCAAGCTACTAGTCACACCTGGCCTGGAAGTAAACACATAGAGACAATATATTGCTGTCTGCAAAGGGAACTGTTTAAATAAATTATATAAATGTTGCAATTTAAATGGGGCCTAAGGCTTTTACTGGTGCTGTGTTTGTTGTTGTAAAATGAAAAACTGTTGTGTGATCAGATAGTTCTAGAAACTCCATAACTAGGCATTAGCTCATGTGCATCTGCTTATCACATCTTATGACTTATGTCACTTTGGGGAGGTGGGGCCTCTACCCTGCAGAACTTGAAATCTACCGGTAATTTTGTTGGAGTCACCCAAGGGACTTTAAACTTACTAATGGTACTCTACAGGTCTCTAGCCTAAGGGACTCCACTTTTTTACAGGCCTCTACCCTGATGAAATAGAAACCCAATTTTGTTGTTTCACCTGAGGGAATTTAAACCCATCAGGCCCAGTACTCAAAGGCTTGGACACACAGATACAGACTCAGGATTCAGGCCATTTATTTAGTCCATATCCAAAAACCAGGCAGGCAGATAATTAGGCAGAGGAACAGCCTCTAGAATGCTCTTTTCATAGGTTAGTATTAGTCACTGTAGGTGGGGGAAAGTGGTAGTTTAAACTTTAACTTTGGCTCCACATTCTTCTGTGAATGTGTAAATGTCCTACTTGAGCAATATGTGTAAATGTGTATATTTTTATAAAACATAACAGACAGACAGATAACATCATCCATCATGTCAGGAGGGAATAATCGAACAAATAAATTATTTAAATTAGTACAGCTTGATAAGTTTTGTCCATTTAACCACCCCCCCCCCCCCTTGTGCTTTCAATGCTTGTTCCTCCTCCTCTATGTGCAAGTTCATCTTTGTACCTCAGTGTCAAACATTCTAGAAGCACTCTTAATTATATGTTTCCTGTTTTTTTTTTTGTCTATTTGCACCCTTTCTGACTAATGCCTTTGTCTTGCTCTTTGATTTCTTTGCCTGCGTTTACTATTGTGTACTGAACATGTTTTGCAAGTAAACAGAAACAAGAACTGTTCTTTACAGTTGCGTTTTGAGTCTATTGTGGTGCGGATTTTTCCTCAAAAAAACCTTACCCCAGTCTCATGAGCACAGAGACAAAAGCTAATTTAGTAGTGCATTTGAAGAATTCATAATTCAACTCACATTGATTGATCAAGTGGACCCAGAGCAGAAGCTTTAGAAGATGTTTCACCAAAACCAAAAAACTTTTCAACACCCTTGTGGTCGAATAATTTATTTCCACAACATAAATCAAGAATGGCTCCTACACACCAGCCCCATAATTGTGTTGCACTTACAATTACACACTTACATTTCAAAAAGGGCCAAAAATGTGTTTGTGCAAATCTTCTTTTATCATTGTTTAAAAGTTGGTCTTTAAAATCACTCTTTAATTACATGCATCTAGTGACACGCAGAGCTTTGTGACAGGTCTCTCAAAGAACGTGTCTTGGTTTTCAGCTGAACTGACTTGGCAGTACCTCTCCTGTCTGGAAATATTTTGGTCACTTTTCCCATCAACCATGAATTTCGTGGAGCAGAGGGGTCCAGCAATTGATGTGATTTGGTGTAAGTTTTTCCAGATCGCTATCAAGAGTCATCAGACACTTTAGTGATTGGTGACTGTTAAGAATGGCTTCAACCTCACAGAGAACAGTACAAAACCTCTCATCACCTATTGTTAGTTGTTTGAAGATTGAGTACAACACTCAATAAGATGAATGATCCACTCCCATGTTCCACCTCGATGAGATCCAGCAGGGGGGGTTAAATGTCTTTTTTATTCCTCTTCTTCTTCACTTGGTATTTTGTTGATATCCATGTTTCTGAGACATTCCCTCAGCTGTCTTTCAAGTCTGATGAAGATATGAAGACGACATCACAGTCCACAATGATTTTTCTTCAGGCTGAGTTTGCATTTGTACTCCAATCATTTTTTTGAATAGCAGATATGTGTTTATGTCCAACATGACCAACTTTCTTATGAATATATTATAAAATCAGCTTAGATAAGGGCTGAGAAGAGCAGCCTCCTAATCTAAACAGCCCATCTTGAAGTACAAGATCGAACCTGATATGACTGTTGATGTTGCCCTCGTAGAAGACTAGAATACCAATGGACATAATGGAGGTCCAAAACACACACACACACACACACACACACACACACACACACACACACACACACACACACACACACACACAGCTTCAGTTGTGTTTGGCATTAACTGCTCATAGGAGCAAGCCATCATTTATTGATTTGTTCCACCTGTGTTGCCTACCAAGGTAGTGACATCAGTGTAAGGGCACATTGAAGAACATTAACATACAGTGTCAATAGTTTAACAATTTCACTGTGCACAGTTGATGCTCCTTTTCATCAAAGGAGAGATTTCCCTTTGAAATTTTAGCTGTAGACAGAAGCAAGTAATTGCGAATTCTGCAGTGTAAATCATCCTGGGTTAGGGTTAGGAAATATAAAGACACAAGACATACAGCATATTAGAATTTCTTTTTTTAATCTCCAAGTGTAAAAAATCCACAAACTGGTGCATATTAGGTGCAGCAATTGCATCAATTCTAACAAAAAAGAGATCCTAAAGAGCTCATTTAAAAATTTACAATATTATATTTCTCATGCCTTGCCTGTTGTGTACTGCACAACTAGATATAAAATACATAAAAACTTTTACTTTGACTGCACATTTGCAATTAACATTGATTATGTATTATGATGTATTATGCAGTGTCCATGACAGTTTGTGACAAATACAATTAATGCAATATAATCAATTCTTTGGGAAGCTTGCTGTATAAAAACATATAATGACTATATTTTACTATGAATAAGTTATTGTGATTTATTAACAAATGATAAACCCTTAGATCTCCATATATGAATTAACTTTAGTTACTAATCTATCCATCTTTTACCTCTATATCCCTTTCCTAACAGGCTACAGGTGGTTATATATATGTTATACATTTAAATTCAAACATTTATTTTTGCATGCTGACCCAACAACATCTAACATCTAATTTCTCTTGTGAAACTGATGAAGCATTTTAACAGTGTGTTGCACTTAAAGCACTTTAAATTGAAATAAAGTTAAGTTAATAGAAGTTCTTTAAAATAAATGCTGAATAATTTTGGAAATTTCCTTGAAACTTTGACCGAGGTGCTATAATCCAGCTCCATAGGTCAGGGAAATACACTAGACCTCTGTCTCATCTCTGCACGAAGTCAGGGGGATAGAACAGCTCACAGTGACCAAAAGAAAAACGTCCCACAAACCCCACAGGGAATGGACTTAACTTCTTTGCAATAGACCCGGTTATATTTCACCATAGCTGGCCTTTTGTGCTTTAGAATCAGCGAACACTGAGGCTGTGTCTCCCATCTCATCCAACCTGTCTCCTAAGCTGACAAGTAGGTCTTATTTAGGGAGAAGTTCTGGGGATTAGATGGATTTTGTGTGTGCTGTACATGCACACAACTATGCAGATTTACACATTGTCCAAATGAGAGCTCACTCGCAAGACATTTCTCACACTTGGACAGGGGCGGGACTGACTGGGAGAAAAAGAAAAAGGACAGAGAAAAGAAGGAGAGGGTGTGATTGTGAGGGCTGGGGGAGAGGAGGAGGGGAGGGCCCTTTTCAGTTCTTTTCAGAGGCAACAATAGTTTTTGTCCAAGATCTTCCAGTATTCTTATTAACGTAGGAGGAGGAGGAGACAGAGCATGCAGGCAAAGGGCAGGTTCTCCATAGTAACAATGACAAAACAAGGCAGTTCAGCACCAGGCAGGGATGACTGGAGCTGCTAAAGACAAGCGGGTACACTTGTTCTGACAAGGGGAAGAAGTAGAATATCCAGAGTGGAATAAAACTTCTCTCAAAAATTGATGTGAAATTTCCATGAGGCAACATGGACGGCATGGACAGAGACAGCCACAACGAGGATACTTTGTCTACCATGGTCCTTGAGAACATTAAGAACAGACTGATCCATGCATTCAGGGCAGCAGGAGAGCCCAAGGAAGAGCCTCAGGAATTGGGCTCCATAAGCAGACCAATGAGCATCAGCAGGTGTTACCAAGCCAATGAAGAGCTGCGGAGAGCACAAATTGATGGAGCCCTAACCTGGCTCAGGTCTGAACTGGTGAGTATACTCAGAGTTTTGCTTTTTGAACAGCTACTCTTATGTTGTTTAGATGCATCAGCCCTGTTTTTGTGTCCACTCATTCTGTTACTTTGTTACTAATATGCAGCTGGAGATGCGCTCACAGGACCTCCAGCTGGCTCAGACACTGCTGGGTCTCAACACGGAGATCCAAAGACTGAGAAGGGAGAGCTTTGGAGGGGTTGAAGTAGAGGAGGATAATCAGCAGTGACCAGACTGTTGTGAATCTCTTTCCTGGGGGAAGGCAGGTCAAAAAAGGCTCATACTAGTAGCCATATAGAAAGCTGTGAAGTAATGTCAAAAGTTGCAGGGAAATTGGAGTGGAATTACTTATAAACTGTTTGGGATTGGATATCAAACTGTTCAAATGTATGTCTGACATTTTTATATTACCCTAATTTTTGTGCTTTTTCTCTCAGATTGTATTAAAGAAATACTTTTTGAATTAAAAGGGAAGTGTTCACACAAGACCTTTTCAAAATCATTCTGGACTCACCCATTCTTGTCATTTTTTATTTACGCTTTAAACAGCCATTTACATGTATCAGATTACTTTACACACACAACACAGAGATTTTTAGGTATCACCAAAAACTGCAATGTAGATAAAGACACAAAGGTGCCCTGCTGTTACAGATGGCATAAAGGGAACCACCTTCACACAAACACACACACACAAACACACACACACACACACACACACACACACACACACACACACACACCACACACACACACACACACACACACACACAGCTTCATATCTGACAATGTTGCCATCTTTTAACTAGTTGAGTAAGAAAATCAGCTAAAACAGACATTTAGAGCCTCTCACTCTTCATGCTAAGTCTATTTAAATAAACTTAAATGATTTAAAAGATTCCTTGAAAATTATATTTACATCATCTTTGAGGTTCTTCTCTTGTGTCTTCCTTAAACTCTACTAATCCACCTGTTGGGCTTCCGTCAAAAAATATAAAATATGTTAAACAGAAAGTGGTGAAAGTGTTCTCATCCCAAGTAGTCTTTATGTAAAAGGATCTAAGAGTGTTGAGGAGTCTTCAAAACTTGATTTTTTTTTTTTTTCGAATAATGAGATTTTCAAGGCACCGAACTTCTCCTGCTGAACAGCTTATTTGATACAACATCCAAATTAAAAACTGGCCGTATCTTCCAGAAGGGAATGTTAAAGCTTTCCCCTGAGGTCCAAGAGATGTGGTTAATTTCTTCTTCACTCCCAGAGTCCCAAAGGTGCCCCATCTCTTCCTCTTCACCTTCATCTGTCTCCTCTTCCTCCTCGTCCTCCTCTTCCGATAACTCCTGCTTCAGTTCTTGGATACCAGAGTGAAGCTCCATCATCTGCCGGATCAGAGCCTGGTCTTGAGCTCTCATTTCTATCTATATAAAACACATCAGTCAGCTTTTTTTTTGAGAAACTCTGATTGACAGCATCATCGTGAAAGTAATTTAAGTACAGTGATGAAGTTGGCCAGCATAGCATGTTTGATATGAAGCTGAAACAGAAATCTTAATACTTGTGTCCTCCCTCATACATATCAAAATGTATTTCCAAACAAAGTATTTTTTAAAATGTGCTATGCCACAATTTGCTTAAAAGAATGCAAATCTCATCATTAAAGTTGATGCGCAGTGTGAAACCAACTATTTCTTTTGAGTGTCTTTCAAATGTAAATTTATCTTTCTGCAGCCCCCCCCCCCCTCCATCTCCCTCTCCCTCTCCTGAGTTGACCAGTGTCAGGGTCCAAGATTGTCCAAGAATTTTTGGAACAAAGCAACCATCTGGAGCAGCTCTGCATCTCTTCCTTCTAGTAATTACAGTCGAAGGCTGAACTTTAGTTCAAAGGTGCAGTGGTCTCTGTTTTTCTTCGTTGACACTTGGAGGGAAGAATTTTACAAGGTTTTTACTCCTTAAGTAAGTTTGGAAGTCCAGATATTGACCTAGAGATAAAACAGTAGATTTAGTATTTATTTTTACATTTGTCATCCAACCCGCAGGCGAGCTTTACTGATAGAAAAGATCAACAGCTTTAAAATGACTCTGTAAATCACATTGTAAGCTGAATGTTGATACTTTTATTACATGTTATATGACTGATATCAAAATTAGCTCAGCCAAACTACACAATAATTTTGGATTTTTAAGAAACAAAAAAATGGAGCAAACTTTTTAAATCCATATTGTGTATGAATCACCATTTTTAATTGATTTGATTTGCTCATAATAAAAATGACAGAATATGACAATGCTTAATGAAAATCAGCTTTACCAATAATATAGATGTTACACAGGGTACCTTTGTCATTTCAGAAGGAGAGGGCTTCAAGCATTAACTTAGACTTATGGTTTCCTTGTGTTGTGGAGGATGGTTGGTTGCCATGACGGACTGTCTGTGTGAATGCATTTAATGGGGAGTGATATATTGGCTTGTGACAGTGAGTGTCTATTTAATCACACACACACACACACGCACACACACACACACACACACACACACACACACACACACACACACACACACACACACACACACACACACACACACACACACACACAGACAATGGATACAATGGCACCTACATCTTAACAACCTGACCTACAAGGGTTGTAGGACCAGAAAGGCAATACATTCTCAAAAAAATTAATCATGGTCGTGGTGTAATTTGGGTTGGGGAGACATTTTTGACAGGAAGGAATGGGATTATTAATGAAAGAAAACAGAAATTCAGCCTTCTATTATGTAGATAGAAAAAAAGAACTATGGATGTGATTACTTTTATGGAACAATACACAATATACCATATTGACTTATTTATTGTTTTATAAATACTTGTATATATCAGGGCACACTTTTCTAATTGAAATTGCATTCAATAATTAGAATTATGAACAAATTTAATTGAAAATTAATACTAATTCATCTGCATCAATTATCAATTTTGTAAAATTCTTATTGCCTTATTATTATAGCTAAATAGTTTTAATTAAAAGGTAAAACTTCACATACTGAGCATTATATGTTCATATAGTTGCACATTTACCATATGAATGCCAATAAACTATTCTCTGAAAGTATAAAATAAATGTAAGTTAAAAAAGTGCACAATCAGAAAATATAGAAGCCTCTGAAGGTGTTTGAGATAGCAGATTTACTCTTACCAGTTCTCTTTTCAGCCAGGCCAAAGCACTCTCTATGTCCACTTTTCTAATATTGTCTGCACCTTTGCAGCAGTCAGCCCTGCCTGGTGGATCCCTGCATGCTCTCTGTCCGGCTGGTTGGTCAAAGGTGGAACTCTTGCAGGAGAAGTCTCGCAGCCTGGTCAGCACCACCTCCATCTCGTTAGATCGCTCTGTTTACCTTGGTCTGGAAGTTCTGCTGGAATTTAGCCTTGTCTCTCTGTTATGAGCCGATTTGTTGAAATTCTGACTACTTATGAGGAACTCCCTCTCTCTTCCTCGCTTTTTCCACACTCGTTCACCCCCAACCCTCTGCCCTTTTTCCCTCCTCTCTTCTGTCTTTCAAACTCTTCATGGGAGCTCCCTGGAGAATTGGCATCACTGAAGGCTGAATGTGAGCTGGTCTGACGTCAGTTTATTGTACAGAAGCCTGACCTGTTTACAACTGCTGTGGCCTTTTTTTTATTGGACTAACACAGACTGTGATCATTGGGTTAAAGGGGCAAGTGGTTCCCATGAGGGCAACAGTTGTGCATTTTCTAAAAATATAAGGTTATAAGTGTTCTGTTTAGTTGATAAGCACCAACGTACCACCCAGCGATAAAGTGTAAGTGGAAGGCTCATGATCTGTGTGACCTGTTGCAGGCTAACGATCCAAATAGCATGAACAGTGATGTGGAAACAACTGTTCTCATGCCATTTCCCCCTCACTCTGCAGCCCTTGGCAACCCTGGTGCACCATCTTTTCAATAACACGGAGCTTTAGCAAAACACTCTATACTTTCTTTGGAGTTCACTTATTCACACAGTCCCAAACACACACACACCCACATGCACACTAAAATCTATTTTTAGAGCTATCCAATTTTAGACTGTCAGTAACACAAATGGCAAATTCAAAAAGGGACAGATGTTACCTTTGAAAGCCTCACTGTGTGATTGTCTCATGTTCTTATATGGTTTATCACCAGTTACTTTGTAAAGATAGGAAAAGATAGAATTGTAACGGGTTGGGTAGAAACCCAAATAAAGCACCAATGGAATGAGTTCAAACATTTACTGACAGTCTTGGAGAGAGGCAAACAGTTCAAAATGCTGTGGCAAAAGACAACATCCGTACAGCGAGAGGTGAGTTGAGTACACTGATGAGCAAGCTATGACTGGGGTAGAGGCAGGATGAGTGGAAAAATACTGAGAACTGGATGACTGATCTATGGCAAGAACAGAAATGATATTACTGAGTTAAACCAAACTATAGAGATGTGCTGCTTATGAACACAGTAAGCATTCACATCATGCAAAACAATAAATGAATCTGAAGCTTCTTCGGTTCAGTATAAGATTAATTTGTATGAACATGAATACAAACTTTATTTTTGATGACTGTGAGAAGCCCTTAAGCAGGTCTCCAATGTCAAACATGCAACAGACAAATGAGTGTTTAATTGAAGTTCAAACATTGATTAAATAAGTTTGTCAGTAGGTCAGAGGAGTGGAGTAGACAAAGTGAGGTAAGAGAGATCAATAATGTGAGAGAAACCTGTACATGGAGCATATTACTTACTATAAGCTTTCTCATAATGTTTTATGTCTAATCTTAAAGCTAGAGTCTCACTCTCCTGTAGAAAGTAGAATAGGTGGCCAAGACTTTGGTTATCAGGCTTGCTTTAGTGCAAATTCCTAGCAGTGCTCTAACTGCAGCATTTTAGATCAGTGGGCGGCATCTCAAATAATTATTTAGACACCCTGATGACAAAGAATTAATCCAACAAGGAAGTAACAGCAGGAGGGAATAGGTTTTCTGACATTCAAGTCAAAATGAGTCAAAAATCAGTGGTGTGGTGCAGTGTTACACAAATTTAAGATATATTACTCCTCATATTACTCCTCTTCATACTACTCCCTTCTCCAGAAAATAAAGGGTAAATACATGCAATCCAGAGAAATTATGTGATCAGATAATATAATTCTGAGAAGTTTAGGACCAATGTCCTCAGTTTCATCCAAATTAAGAGGAAGGAAACATAATCAACAAAGTCATCCCAGACCTTATGCCTTTATGACAAGTCTGAAGTTTCACTAACCGTTGTTAACAGTTTCCTTCTGATCTTGTCGATAAAGATTAAAGATAAAATTCATTTGTCACTTGCTCGATTATACAGAGTACAACACAGGGAAATTTATTTTCATTTATAATTACTCTTTAACCAATAAAAAGATATCTGATTACTCAATGGAATTTTTAGTAGAATACCATATTATTAAAATATTTTCAATAGTTTTAGCTCTACGAGTATATGTAGACATGTATTTTAACCCTGTGATAGGGTGCTGGAATATTGCCCTTGAATGTGCTTGAAAAGTGTTGAAGATGTTCTTCCAGGAGCCAAGATCCACTATGGTAACAAATGATGCACACTTTGTAGATACAAAACACTTACAAATACTTAAATAGTTGTAAATAGTTGCAAGTATCTGTAATTTGTACAAAAAAACAAGAGCAGGATTGTAAAAGTTGTAATTGCTGAAGAGAAAAACATTGTAAAAGGTTTGTAAAGTATTGTTAATTTTTCCTGTTTGGTAACTGTCTGTTACCAAAAAGAACCCAATGGAAACACTATATGTTGTTAAATGCTGAGCTGTAATCTTCAAACAGTACTCTCACATAGTTCCCCTTACAGGTGTCCATGTAGGAAAATGTCTTGTGGAGAAGAAAGCTTAAGGCTTCATCGGTGCACACATAGCCAAATCCGGCCTGCCAAACCGTCCAATCTGGCCCACGACTGGATTCCAAAATTGTGAGGATCAAAGAGGAAATATCACGTGGTCCACACTATTAAAGCAAAGACTGAGACCGACTTGCTGCACTGTTTAACATTTATTGTTTCCATACTATTCTTTTTTTTTAAACATAACTTTTCCTCATGCCCTTAAAATAGCATGGTAAATAAATACTAACCTGGTACCAGAACAAAATGGGTCACAAATAATGTCAAATAAAGTGTTAAGTTGGCTATAGCGATTTCAAAGCTCAATAAATAAGGTTCACTTAATTAAGTTGAGGCAAAATGTCTGTATCACTCCTGGTGGTTGACTCTGGTACAGGTGATAGGAGCCTGACTCATAAAGGCTAAAAAGGCCTTCAGGTTTGTAATGAAATAGAAAAAAATGTAAACAATAAACACCAAATGATAATGCTATGCCAAAATTTGATATTTATTTAATTTTTAATTGAGGATCTGGTAAAATTATGGCCTTCTGACCCCTGCAATAGTGGGTCAAGGGGTCGTGAGCAGTGTGGAGGTAATGAAAGTGTTGATAAGTCTCTCAAAACAACAAAACTAGTTAAAGAAGTACAGCTGAGTGTCATCAGCATAGCAGTGAAAGTTTATTCCATACTGTCAAATAATATTTTGAAGGAAGTGTGTATAAAGTGAAAAGGAAAAAGGAAATTGGTCCAGTTAGAGAATCTCGTGGAATGGCCTAATCTGTGAATTATACCAAGGAACCTGTAACCTTTTCTTTTTTAAACTTAGATGGAAAACAGCATTGAGGGTGAAACAAAGGGAGGTTGCTGCAACAAGAGAAACAACCTCAAAATAATTTATAAAGGCTCTGTTTAAACACGTGATGGCCCCGGGGTTAATGAAAAAAAATATTCCCTTCAACTTGGTCTATCTGCTCTAATAAAACAGGTTTTTGCATGAAGAAGAATCATCTTTGGTTGAACGAAACCAACTGGCTCTAGCAATGTGATAGAAGGATTGTTAAAAAACATCATATTTTTACATCTACATGGGAATTAAATTCACCTACAATATTGACTTTATCGTTTCTATTCACCAATTGAGACAGTTATAGTTTTAATGCGCCTTTCTTGATTTGTGCCATTTTTCCTACAAAAATAGCTGCATTACAATCCGTGACGACGGAGGGTAGTTTTATTCTTTCACAATTACGGGGAGAGAGCGCGCACGGCACTCAGTTGCGTAATCAGAGTGTCGTCTGCTTCCCGTAGCCTACACCCACACGCATTTTAATTCCTCCTGGGCGAGCAATAAACTTTTAAGACAGCGTTTTTTGTGCGCATTTGAAAGTGCGTGTACGCAGCGCACAGGAACAGACGCCGTCGCGGTCGGGGCGTTATTTTACGCAAACCTGGGAACCCTGCAGGGCACCCTCCTCACACGGCTCTGAAGGATTGCAGGCGGCCGTGCGTTCGTTTGCACACGGTTTGACTGCTGTGACTCACAAGACAGAGCAGGATACTAAACTGACCACTCTGCGTGTGTTTTCAGATAGTCGGTGGTTGCTCAACGCAGACAGGACAGTTAAAAGGTAACGTCTTAGTTTTAGGACATCGTGAGTCCAGGAAGTCTAGGTGAGGTGACTACGTTTATTTTTTTCATATATATATATTTTTTTTTTTAGGTTTTTCCCCCTTGTTTTCCGTTTCTGCTGTCTTATTTCCGTTAATTTACTTCGGAGACATGTTCAAAAAGAAGTCGTCGGAGAGAGTTCCCTTGTTGTCAGAAGAGACAAACTCTTACACAGCTGTGGAAAGGTAAACATTTGATTTTACATTTCATAGTTACATTAATATTTGTTTGTCATTGGCAGAAGGGGCACCCCCATTTATCAAAACACATGTTTTTTTTGTTTGTTTTGATAGTTGGGGATATATTTTTTTTGTAATTTGACGTGCGCTTCGTTGTGAAGGTCGTGTCTTTGCTCTCGTTCCTTCGTCTTTGAACAGTCGGTCCCCCCAGAACTTCTCGGACTGATGGGATTAGTGGGTCAGTGTGCAAATTTGGTGCGTTTCTTCTTCCGGTGAGACTGTCGAGTCATTTAGTGGGCGCGCCCGCTGTCGTCATATTAAAGGTTCACTTGGAAAAGAACTAGAAGGCGTGCACGACGTAGGTTGCATTAAAAAAAAAAAAAAAAATTGCTATTGTCATTCAGCCAGACCCAGAAATGGATCTGCTATAAATTCACCTTAATATTATAATCTATCTTTTTGGAAACTTAATTTTGTAAAGTTACAGGGTGGCTGGAAAGATGAATTTAGTTTCTTATCAGACAATAGAATGTATTGTGTAATATATAGTTTTTATAAGGGAATTTTAAAAGTGATGCAAAAGTTTGACCATTGTGTTTTACCGTTTCAGTTGAAGTCAGGATATTTTCCACACATCAAAAAATGTGTGCAATATAATGTATACATTGACATAATTTGTGAGGAAAATTGACACACATTTACATTTTAAGAGACTTTCCTTCTATCTTTTTTATGTTGCCGATTAGTTTATATGTTTGTTGTACGACTTGATGAACTAAAGAAAGAAAAATCAGGATGGACAGCTTGAAACTGTTGTGTGACCTTGAAATGCAATAATAAATTGTTGTTATGCTTCCTCCCAATTTGACTGTTCCAACTAGCATACCCAGCAGGGAGGACCCACAGACCGATGGCATGATTGATGGCATTAAGCATTGTCATGACAACAGTCATTCACAAGAGGACCGTGAACGTGAAAAGAAGGTGGCCCGGAAGAGGTTGTATGTGGCCTCTGTTATCTGTGTGATTTTCATGACTGGTGAAATTCTCGGTGAGTTTAGTTGTTTACTGATGCATTTCTTAATCAAATCTCTGTAAAAGTATCCCCACACAAGGCACATTTTACACATTTCAAGTCTCCATAAAAAAAAGTTTCATTATTTTTTTTTGCCATACGACAACCAGAAAAAATAGAACCTGATTCCCAAGTAAGAAACAGTCAGGAAGTTTTACCTAAGAAACCTCGAGTAGGACCAGGAAAACCAGTGGCTAAATAAATTAAATGAAAATGAATCACCTATTTTGTTCTAGGGTGTTCAGGAGCAAACACCCTGACCTCACTTCTGTCTGAATGAAGAAGAAAATTTGAGGTCATGCAAGACTTTATGTCCTTGAGACAAGATTAAAATGAATAACTGCTCTGTTTACTCTGGTTTCATAGATAAACACAACATAGCCATGAAAATGTATTCCATGCCACCAAATAATGTTTCTTAAGGAAAAGATGTACAAAGTAAAAATGATTGATCTTCGATGAACGTTTTGACCCTACTGTATGATAAGGAACCATCATGGTGAACAAATTGAAGTCTCTGTGATAAATATGGGTTGTTTTGCTTTTATAACCTATCACGGTGTGACTCCTGTGGATTTCTACTCTCTGTGCAGGTGGCTATTTTGCCGGCAGTCTTGCTGTAATGACGGATGCTGCCCACCTGCTGGTTGACTTTCTCAGTTTTATCATCAGCTTATTATCGCTCTGGCTGTCCTCCAGACCTGCAACACACAAGCTTAATTATGGATGGCACCGAGCAGGTACAGAAACTATTTATCTAGCAGATTTGAATAGCTTCCTGTGACTTTCACAGAAAATGCGTTATTCATTTTTTAAGTAAATATTGGGTCTAGTATTAAGCACATTCCATAGAAGAGAAGTGGGCCCATATATTTTGTTTGTGTCAGCGTCCAATTAGTAAAGATAATTTACATTTTGTTGCAGAAATTCTGGGCGCTCTGCTGTCAGTTTTTACTATCTGGGTGGTAACTGCAATTTTGGTCTACCTGGCGGTGGAGCGTCTCATCAGCAATGATTACACCATCGAGGGCACCATCATGCTCATCACCTCTGGTTGTGCAGTGTTGGCTAATATTATGTGAGTGGAATACACAGAAATGCTTTTAAATTGACGTCCCATGTCATCATTTTTACAGGATATGTAGATGCAGCACCATGATTAGAAATTAGAAAAGAAGCATTTTAGTGATTCATGAAAATCTCTGCTCTTCCTCTCAAAAGCATGGCCCTCACTCTTCATCAGTCTGGACACGGTCACAGTCATGGGGGTCTTGGCTCAAAGGGACATGGTCACAGTCACGAGAAAACAGAAAGATCCAATCAGAACTGTAATGGAGATGTAGACCCAGAACAGAACCCAGCCAATAAAGGTATGTTCTTGTAATGCAAATCATTAATGCAAATCATTATCTCCTGACGGGTTGACATGACTAAAGTTAATAACTGATGTTCTTTCAGAACACAGGAGTCAACAGGCAAATGCCAGTGTACGAGCAGCATTTGTTCATGTGGTTGGAGATCTTCTCCAGAGCATCAGTGTACTCATCAGTGCAGTCATTATCTTCTTCAAGGTTTGTTTTAGCTTTTGGAGGCGTTACAGAAAAAAAATTAGAAAAGCCATCAAAATGAAATGAAATGGTCAAGCTTCTTTGGTCTTACACAGTCCCTCAGTATTGTTTTTTTTCCACATATTAAAAGATATAAAATATGCTTTAAAATGTACACAGACTTGCTGGGCTGTTTTGATATTTTACTAATAATAGTAAAAAAAAATAGTAATATTGAAGCGGCATGAACACTTAAAATTTTCAATCATTGATTTGTTTCTCCCAGTTAAAGCATGGAGAAGCCACATTGTCGTGTCTCTCTTAAGTTGAAACAAACTGGCTTTGTTTTTACAGTGCAATGCCTTAATTCTGTTTTAGCCTGAGTACAAGATAGCTGACCCAATCTGCACCTTCCTGTTCTCTGTATTCGTTTTGTTCACCACCTTCACCATCATCAGGGACATTCTTGTTGTCTTAATGGAAGGTAAGCCCCCACGATTACAAACAATGAAACGCAACACTCAAGAGTAAAAAAAAACAACATGTACTGTATATAATGTCCTTCTTCAGTATTTCTTTTTACGTTTCTTCTTTTCTCATTCTCACCTCAGGTGCTCCATCAGGGTTGAAGTACAGTGAGGTGCGGGATAGGTTGTTAGCCGTTCCAGGAGTGACAGCAGTCCACAACCTTCACATATGGGCCCTTACCATGAACCAGGCTGTATTGACTGCACATGTAGCTATAGGTGAGTAGGGACTGTAATACTAACTCACTTTTTTTTGTTCATTTCCATTTGACAATTCTACTGTGTAGGTGTGTGTTCTTGCACGTTACATACTGAGTACCAAAATCTGCATTCTACTATCAAAGAGAGGACATTTTTGAGAAGTGAAGATATTTTGTCCCCACAGCTTTGAAAGGCCTGAGTAAAGACATGGTTTAAAGGATGAGGTTAGAGTTGGATTTAGGGTAAAATTTGGGTAAAGGGCTGGGTAATACATTATGTCTAATGAGTCCAGCTGATACTGTCCTGCAATAGCTTTCATGACATACAGATCTGAGCACAGCATATTTAGAGTCATAATCATTGAATGAAAATGAATGAAATTATAAATAAAATAACCCAAAACACTTGAAGACCCAGTTTGATCCAGTTAATTTCCATAGTTACAGTAATTTTCCTTTTTCCTTTTCAGATGAAAGTGTGGATGCTCAGACGGTCTTGAGAGAAATGACACAGGCTTGCTTCTCTTCCTACAACTTCCACTCTGTTACAATTCAAATGGAGAAAAAGGCTGACCTCAAGCCTGGGTGTAACCTCTGTGAGGACCCCAAGCTGTAGAAAAGTGTTTAAGTTCTTCATATGATCCCAGTGGGGAACAGTGAAAAGTCCTGAATTGTGTGTCACATTTTTTCCTGTAGGTGTGGGTTTGTGTTTCGTTTAAGCAAGTCCTTAAGCTGAGCTTGAGCTCGCTCGGTTGCTAAACATGTTACGCTGCTGCAGCAATCAACTCCACCAAATGTAGTGGTAGTCTACACTTCATTGTTTGCTTCATTTTGCATTTGTTGCATTACATTCCTGACTTTGGCACTGAAATGTTTTTGGATATTGACAGAAATGTCCTTGTTTAAAAAGGACATAGCTGAAGTATTGAAAGCACCTTACTCTCCTTTCTCCTTTTGTGACTTTTTACTCTTGCCAAAACCTTATTATTTGAGCGATAGTGGCCTATGCTTTTAAAATTACATGTACTGATTTTTTTTGCAGAATGAACTCATTCTACAATTGCCGAGGTCAATAATTCATTATCTTTATGCATCATTTCAGCACATTAGATACATGGCACACATGGTCACTGCACTGGCAACTGTACCATAGTTTGAAAACTGGCGATTACGCAATCCAAACGTTTTTCATCTTTGTGTATTTGTAATGTATAAACTGAAATAACTCAATAAAATAATGCTTTCTCAAATACTAGTCTTTCATCTCATGCCATTCATAAATATTCATGGGTGTAATAGTAGCCTACATCATTGGTGATGCAACAACCGTCTTCTTGAAAGATGATAAGCAATCCTTTACACACTGTTAATAGAAAATACTCCTAAAATCAAATTGCTTTACCTCTGTTACATTCAGGTGTGTGTAAGTGAAACACACAGGATCGCCAATGACCAAAATAAGCATAACTTTATTCATTCCAAAATTCTGCAAAACAAAGCAAAAATCTAAATAAAAACACAATACAAAATAAAAATTAACACTTCAGTGTTGTTCACAATAAACATAAGATTGTGATTTGGAATCTATGGTTAGACACGAGAGGAATCATTTATAACTTCCATTCACAAGGTTGCATGTTGAGCAAGAAAGGCCCTGATTCTCTGCAACAGTTCTTTCTTCACACTGTCGGGTACCAGTGCTAAAAACAGAAAAAAATATATATATTAAGCACAAGTACATAATAATGTAAAATAGTTAAACCAAGTAACTTGATTAAGTTAAATTAATAACGCCGAATCAATTGTTTATTATTCTATCTGTAACCCTCCATTCCTGTCTTCTATATAAACGTCTGTACCTCTGCCTTTAGGTGTAACTTCTGTGACCAGGTCCTCCACTGTGACATGCTCCAAGCCCTTTTCTTTGATCACTTCTGAACAGAAAGATACATTTTCCTTTACATTTAATTTCACAGCCAAATTGAGCCATTAAAAACACGGGCACATCGATCCATTCACCTTTGCAGTGTGCTTTTAGCTGATCCTTCCACCCACACTCCACCAACTTTGCCCTGAGCAGTTCTTTCAACCTGCGATGGGACGATTTAAATATACATTTACATACGACTTAAACATTTCCTACACATACTACCGCAGAAAAGCAGACTTACCGCTCCCGTTCACCCATTTCTATCAGCTTCTGGTTAATGGCTGCTCTTATCTGCGCCTCTTTGCTCATGATGTGTCTGGAATCAAATATGCGGGAAAACCTGGCCGGTTTGCATTCAACAATTTCTGACGAATGTGAAGATAAAAGGTTTCATTATTTCATTATACCTTTGTGTTGTGACGGGCTAGTTCAGCTGGGGCGCACTCGGTCCTTTCCCGGAATAGTTCCGTAGAAATCATAGTAGCTCAATGGTTCCGGGATTCCTATATGACGAATGACTGCTAGAGCCTTGTTGTTTTATGGGAAAAATAGGAATTAAATTGCTTTAACATTTATGTAGACAACAGCATAGCTAAAGAAACGGATACGCAGTAACTGAACTTTATCAAAATTTAAACAAACAAACAAAACAAACAAACAAACAAAATAACTCCAAAACGAAAAAATATAAAACCAAACACCCCCCCCAAAAGAAAAAAAAAACTACATTAATTTGAAGGTGCCAGTTTAGATTTCATACATTTTTTTGAATGATTTCATATCACGCAGAAAACAAATACGTCTCATGTCCGTCGTTAAATGGGTCCGTGTCAAGACAGGAAACGTTTCTTCTGATTTTGTTTCCCCTTCTTCATCATCTCGTGGAAGACTTTGCCACATTTAAACAAACATGTCTGCGTCCAATTACTCATTGAAAGTTAACCGTGACCTGTTGGACCCCGAATTTGAGAGCTATAGGTTATCACAAGACACCATACCGACATACAAAGTTGAACTGGATGCTGGTGAGACGACTGACTGAACTGTGCTAGCTACGCAACCGATGAGTCCCATCCAGCAGATAGGCTGCTTGGAATAGTTCTGTCACAGCTGGCCTTAGTTAAATGAATTGTAAGCCCGATTGAAAGCCGCTGATGCGTTACGTTTAAATCTAGATATGATCTTTTTGATCGCAATTGAGTAGTGGGTATTTAAGTAAATAAATAGTAACGGTACTCCAAAGGATCAGGAAATGTTTGTAAATTGTCACCTGGAAACTGTTGCAAACTAAATATGGTCAATCATTATCATTTAATATGATTCCTTCATAGGTCTTTTTTCATCTCTCTTGCAGATGTCGAGGAATTTAGGTTGAACGAATACACCCTTGAGCACATGCGTGCGTTTGGCATGTACAACCATCTCCACTTAGATCCTTGGTATGAAGACAGTGTTTTGTTTGTGGACGGCAAAGGAAGGGTACTCAGTCTCACTGTCATCCTGGTGAGTTGTGAAATCATCCCGAATAAAATAGTGTTGTGGTTCATTAAAGTTTTTTTTTTTTTTTTAATATGATCATCTATTGTTACCATTTTGTTACATGGTTCTAAACCATAAAACGTTCTAGTTTAGACTCTTTATTAACGAGTTTATGGCTCTAATGCACTACTCTGATGCACCATTCTGATTAACCAGTAGGTGGAGACCAAATATCGTTGTCAAACCCACATTGATTTTTGGGTAGGCGATTCTAAGAAAAGTTTTCCCCCAAAGTTTTCCACTTTTAACCCTTTTAACAGCATATATTGGATGTTGTTACAAAAGAAACTAAATTGAATTATTTCCGCAGGGAAATTTTGGAATAATCTGGTTCTAATTTGTATAATAGTACTTTTCAATTCCTGTCTAAATACCACCACCAGCAAGGCCAAGAACTGTCATACATCAGTTAGGTAAATTCTCAGAAAGACAGTGATATCTACAATATGAAAAGACTTGGTAGACCACAGAAACCTAAATGACAGAATAGTTTATTTGGTGGGTAGATACCTCATTCATACATTTATGGAGATTGCCAAAATCCATAGTCAATAGAGGCCTTCATTAATGCAAAGTAATTGCAACAAAGTTCAGGTTTGCAACAAGGTGCAAATTACTGATAAAAGGAAGGTCTGATTAAACTTTGTCAGAAGACCCCCCCTGCAAAAAACGCAAAGAAGGAAAAGATCGTAAATGGATTCTTTTGACAGATGAAAATTAGACTTGTTATTAGACGTAACAATGGTGGAAGGGAAATTTGTTGAGAAAGAAAGTATCTGCTCATGACCAAATTATACAAACCAAAGGGTTATTGACATGTATGCTGCTAAATAAAGTGAATTCTGAGCTGTTTCGATCTGTAATACTGACTGTGTGTGTGTGTGTATACACAGCTAATTTCAAATTTAATTCTAGTGGTCAATAGATGCAAAACTTTTTGTTGTATGTGATTGTTGCAATAAGTGAACCATTGTCATTTCACTATTTTTTTGTATATTTTTGTATCATTTGATAAATTCTTGTTTTTTTATTGTGTTTTTCACATTGTCTTCATGGCATTAATGATGCAAGTGCTGGAGGTGATCTCAAGGGGTGGACATACATTTGGTAGCATTATAAAAGGTAGCGACAAGCTCCATGGCAACAGCCGGACAGCCACTGCATGGTCTTTTGAAACCTTTTTTTCTTGATGCAGTGAGTAATTGATGCTCATCTGGTGGCATATCATTCTGTTGAAAAAAGGCTGGATCACGTGTAAAAGCCAGGCGACATGGACAGCCGCACGACAGTAACAAACTTGGTCTCTGTGACGAGCACATGCTGTTGTTTTCTGTTATTATAGTCCTTTTTTTTAAAAACATTTTCTAGAGAACCTTGTCTCCCCAGTTGGTTCCTTCTCTTTGTTACTCTCTGTGAATCCAGCCCATTCAGTATGAGAACAGTGACCTTTCTTTTAATCTGTACTAAAACTGTCCATTTTTTGAGACAGAATTGGTAATTGAGCAACACATATGGCATAATATTATATAATAATATTAGATTTATATTTACAAGCTCTCTCCCTATCTATCTATCTATCTATCTATCTATCTATCTATCTATCTATCTATCTATCTATCTATCTATCTATCTATCTATCTATCGATCATCTATCTATCGATCATCTATCTATCGATCATCTATCTATCTTATTCAAATATAATGGGGTCAATTAAAACAGTTTACATATTTAAACCAATAAACAATTAAACGTAATCAAAATATTTATATTGGCTGTTTGGATGTGAGAGAGGCTCTCAACAGCAGCTTTTCTTGATGCAGTCCTGCTGATTGTTCGTCCTTTGGTGGTGTTGTGATTTCAGGACACTGCCCTGGGGAAACCAAGAGAAGTCTACTGTGTAACCACTGATACTAGTCAGCGTGAGGATCATGTATGTGCATCCCTCAGCCTCACCTCAGCAACATGGGCAACTCTTTCTGATGGCACGGGCAGGCTCTATCTTCTTCGCACTGGCAAAAGGGGAGACAGCTCTCACATGAAATGGGAAGTAAGTACAACTCTTGCATGGTTGCATTATAAATAAAGAGATTTTTATTTAAAAAATCTTTAAAAATGTAAATCCCAGAACATACTTGCTGTGAGACAATAGTTCTTACCAGTGCACCACCGGACTGCTCTTGTTTGAAAATGTTAGCTAGACTTGTAGTTGTCATGTAGGATGGAGGTTTTGTACTACTCCGGTCAGGCTCACAATTGAGTTTATTACAATAGCAGTAAATTTTACAAGTTATTTGCATACTTTGCCCAAGTAAGGTTCAAAAGTGGAATGGGTAATGATTTATCAGTTGAGATCCCCCAGTCACACTGTAGTACTTATTTAACTTTGATTCATTCTGTGAAAATGCCATTAAATCTGTTCATTCAAATGTCTTAGAATACATCCATCCGTCTTTCATAATAGCTTAATCGCTGTATGGGAAAAATAAGGACACTGTCTTTTTAAGGTGCAAAATAATATTAGCCACAGATCATACCAAACACCCTCTTTTCTGTAAATGCATTGGTGACATCTCTGAGAATTAAAAAATTAAGAGCATATACAAGCAGTCAGGAAACATCTAATGTTGATTAAGCTTTCCAGATATAAAATACTCACTTATTGTTCTCAAATGTAACGATTCAGTTCTAATTCATGGTTTTGCGTGTTTATGTGTAATGTCTGTTGTAGTGTTGAGTTATTCATGCATTCAGTAATTATTTCGATGCAAGCAAAATTCTTTTCATTTGGTGTGAGTCAAATCAAGTCACCTTTGTTGGTATGGTCCATAATTAGAATTCTTCACTAGTTTTTCACATCTGTTCAAAGTAAGTTGAGGATATTGGATTAAGGAATTTAGTTGCCTCTTTTATGGGAATGTCAGTAATACATTTACAGATTAGAATAATCATTTAGGTGAATTTGACTTTCCATTTCTTTCAAAATGAATAATCAATCACAGATTATACTGACCATCATTTACAGTATAGTCTTTTAAACCCATTTCCTCTGTTTTTCTAGCCACTGTTCAGTGAAGACATGGGGGCCCCGTTTACCATTTTGCACAGTGTTTCACATGTGCAGGATAAGGTTCACACCCTGGAGGTCCTGCTGCTCCGTGTCCAGAAAGATCCAGAGGAAACCAAAGGAAGTGGATATGCAGTATATCTTGAGTGGATCACAGTCTCTAACACTGCTGAACAAGGTAACTCATGCTCTCACTGACCTTATTTACTTTTGGTTATTGAGTATGAAGTCAGATAATGTGCATGCCACATGTATGTAAGAGTGAATGGATTTAAATTTTTAGTGAAAAAGTTGATTATAATGTTTATTTTTACACAGTTGTTACCAAAATGATGAAAGAGTAGTTTTAAATTAAAGGGGATGAATTATTAAGCTCCAGATGGGAATAGTACATGCAAACAAACACTGGAAACAGTTATTTTCATTGATGGTTTTGGAAGTTAAGGACTGGCTAATAAATCAAAAATCTGAAAAAAAAGTTTGTAAACCCTAACTTCATTTGGGTTTACATGTGGCTGTAAAATGATCTACTGTCTGATTAGTTTGGTCAGTGAGGACAATAGTGTTGGATAGTAGGACAGGATAATGATGGGCTGCAAATGTTCTTTTTCTACTCATGAAAATTGTTCTGAAAAGTGGTAATATTGGCTTGTAGAGCCGAGTGAAGGCTCTTGTTTATAACATTTTCATACTGACATTAGGTCAGGAGAAGAAGTATGAGGTGAAGAAGAGGAGGGTCCTCAAGGGGAAGTCTGTGCCTGAGTATGCAGCTGTGGAGCCACAAGGGAAAGGGCTGATGGTGGCCTCAGAGAAACCTTTTGTCTGCACACATGTGGATGGTTGTCCTCTGGAGCAGCCTGACCCAGAGCCCATGGAAATGGAGAAGAGAGGTGGGTCAGTGGTGCTGATGGGTATGGATATTGCAGTATTCCTGTGGGTAACACAGAGTTATTTACAGATATATATGCTTTCTTACAATCATCATAATGGCATGTTCACTTTCTATATAAGATGTCGATATTATTGAATTTCTCTGTGAAGAACTTATATAGAATATAGAAAATAGAATAATAATGACAGAAAATATATAGAAAAGAAAAACAGCATTTTCCCACAAACAAATCTCAATAGAAAACTCTTGTAATGCATCAGATAACAACCCACTTAATTCTACCCAAAACCGGTGCATGAAGCTCTGCTACTATTCATTTGAAGCCAGGTTTGGCTACTAACAAATTAAAAATATTAAGCTTTATTATAGATATTCTGATGTAGCTCCAATTACAATGTACTGACAAAACAACTTTAACATGGTAGTGTCCAAATCTTTCCCTGACTTCAAATTGACCTGAACACAAGCAGACAACAAGCACCTGCCTTTTGAGCAACTGTCTCATTTCCTCCTCTGATAGCTTGAGTCAGATGTTGGCACTTATGTGACGAGCCTATTTCCAGTAAGATTCATCATGCACAGCGCCTTATTTCTACGTGAGCAGTGCTCGCTTCCACTTTAAGACACAGGTGCTGAATAGTTGTATTGTAGCCATAGAAATGTCTGAGCAACCAGCAGAGTATTCCATTTATAGTGGGTCATTCTCTCACTGAGCCTGCATCACTTTAAAAGAATACGTTTCCAGCCCATTGACTGCTCCTTGTAAACCCGCTGTGTGAGGCCTCATTATGATCTTTGCATGCATAAGTAGTGATAAGTATGAGAACTGCTCTGATATCCGTTGCGCTGTTGGTTCATTTTGGAAATGTGTTTTATTTCTAATATTGAAATATGAAAATGAAAATATGATCATTTTCTTTATAGTATAGACTCACAATCAAAACAAAGCTAGACAAAAACATGTCTTACACACATTTTTGCATTCAAGATCATTCAATTTCTTTCCAGTGTTGCATATAAAAGATGCCTAATTGCTATTTTTTCCACGTTTTTTTTCTTGTAGTGTTCATTATTGATAAATTATTGTTAGTTGATGAACTATAGGTTTTTAAAGAGCAAAAAGTCACTCAATCTAAAATGGCAAGTCAGATGAAAGTTTAATAAAATAGCTCTTATTGGTAGAACTTTAAAGAGCTTTTTCTTTTGAGGTCAGCTCCACCTGTTTTTATAGTTTATTGCTGTTATGCTAAGATACATAAAGGTACAAAAAATGAGTGACTTGACCCCCATCTATTTTATATATTATTATCTGTCATTAGATGAGTGTTTGAACTGAACCAAATAAAGACTCCACAAAATATAGCTATATTTCCCAGATTTTATATGAAGTAATGTATTACTTTACAAACATGTAGGCAACCAATTATTAATGGTTGCATGTGTGTGTCCTTGTCTTACTGATTCAGTGTTAGAATAATTGCAGCTCTTTAGCCATTTATTTTATCAGCTCCCTGCATTTTTTGTTTGGCAGAGAAAATAGATGAGATGTCAGAGGGCCACTTCAGACAGGTTTGTAAGCAGCCAGAGAGAATTGCAAAAGAGGGAATCATGATAAAATGTGGAGATGTGTGCTGCATGTCTAACTAAGATATATGATGCTGTTTTATACAGAGCTGAATAATATTAAATGAATGATATTAAATCCACTCGCAATTTGTTTCAGTCACAATATGTGTGATATGCCTAGTAACACAATATTTCTTCTCAGTATACTTCACAAGAAAAAGAAAAAGCAATTGAATCAAATGTCAGTGTATTTAATCATAAACAGCATTTGATATAATTTGAAATAAGTATTTAAAAAAATTAGCCTTTTAATAAATCATTCTACTGTATTGTCTGGAAGAGTAAAAAAGCAGAACACACTACTGCCTGTAAATTTACAGTAAAACCATGTTTGTACAATACTTTTGTATTATGTATTTATGTATAAAGAGATATGCCTTTCATCTGATAAAGGAACTCATGACAAACATGAGTTCAACCTAAAAGAAAGAAGTGTAAAATTCTTTTGATCAAAAGGACCTTTAATAATCAAAGATTATTAGATTAGAGATACTTTGTTTTGTTTGTAACAGAGATTAAAAATCTCTTTTTACACTGAGCATCCTGGCCAAGAGAGGCAACATTTTGAAGACATCAATCAGTTGAATTCCTCTCGAAATGATTGAAACTTGTAAAATTGTTCCCCACACTTGGCAGCCAATATCATTTGGAAGAGAGATTATGAGAGACTAAAAATACTTTTTTTGAGAAAGATAGAAAGATGCTTAATTTACAGTTATTCATCATTAAATAAAATTCTGTTATTTTTTTGTGTTTATTGAGTATGTCCTTCAAGTATTATTACAGTCATTAAACAATAAAAATGTCAGCATGAGCATTGTATGTATCAGTTCACACATGTATTAATCCAAACGTTAACATTTCTCAAAAGTTGGCTTTTCAAGTATTTCAACTGCCTTTTTTCAGAATATGTAACATGATCCACCCTTTCTTGTAGTGTCTTACAAGTCTTTCTTGTATCTATGAAGTAGATTTTTTTCAATGCTGCCATTAATATAGCAACTTGCCTTTCTCATCCATTTGAATTTAGAATCCATTTACTTCTGGCAGCAGACTTTGGAGAACATCACTGTGTGTGTTCAAATGCCTAAAGGTGTCATCAAAGAGGAGATCGACTTCAAGCTGACACCCAACAACATCAGCATTGGAGTTTTGGGTTGTTCTCCTCTTATCATACTGGAAGGCCAGCTCTATGAACATGTGGACCCTGAGGCCAGTGCTTGGATATTCAAAAATGACAAAAGGTCTGTATATTTCTTTTTTTTATAATCAAACTGTCATATCCAAAAACTCCTCCTTAGGATCACCTTTCCATTTTAATATTTAAATATGTAGATCAAAATGTTGCTATAGCTCATGCTATTTAATATTTTTTTGTCCATTGTACTGAATATATTTCATCCATATATTCTATGAATATATTCATATTTCTTTTCTGTGGTTTTTCATATCTAATATCTGCAATTAAGAGCAAGCTTTTGCTATAAAAGAAGCCAGAGCTTCTAGGTTTGTTGTAGTGCTGTAGTAGTGGGATTATCAAGGTTTTCTGCTTGCTGCTTTTCTTGTTCTCTGCCACAAACAATCAACTGAAAAGCTGTTAAAGATGGCACAGTATGTTCCTTTTTCTGCAAGTTAACATGGTTTCTTGATGTCTAAATGGAATGTTAGTTGCATAGTACATAGGATTGGGCACAGTTGGAAACACACCTGTTTCATAGCTCTGCTTTCCCTCTAAATCCTAATGAGCTACATGAGCACTGCCCACAGACAGTCTTTACTCCGCCCTCAGGTGGTCTTTGTTGTGTTGCACCTGCATCACTGCTGACACCGCTCAAATCCACCTGTTGACTTCCCACTCCATCCTACCCTCACTTGTGAGCAAGATCCTGAGATACTTGAACTCCTCCACCTGAGACAGGACCTCCTCCCCAACACGGAGAAGGCACTCTACCTTTTTCGAGGTGAGGACCATGGACTCGACTTGGAGGTACTGATCCGCATGCCTGCTGCTTCACACTCGGCCGTGCACCGCCCCAGTATGAGTTGGAGGTCCATGATGATACAAGGAGAACCACGTCATCCGCAAAAAGCAGCGATGAGATCTTCCGCCCACTGAAGTCGACGCTGTCCACGCTTGGCTGTGCCTAGAAATTTTGTCCATTCTTTCCAACCGGTGACAAAGGGCAGCCCTGGCCAGTCCAACCCTCACTGGGAACGAGTCTGACTTACACCTGGCTACCTGGACCAAGCTCCTGCTCCTTTGGTACAGGGACTGGACGGTCCTTAGCAAGGGACCATCGACCCCATACTCTTGGAGCACCCCTAACAGGATACCGCTGGGGACCCAGTCGTTGGCCTTCTCCAAGTCCACAAAGCACATGTGAAGTGGTTGCAAAAACTCCCAACTCCCCTCAAGCACCCCAGCGAGGGTAAAGAGCTGATCTGTGGTTCCACGACCGGGCGAAACCCACATTGTTCCTCCTCGATCAGAGGTTTGACTATTGATCAAATCCTCTTTTCCAGCACCCTGGCGTAAACTTTGCCAGGGAGGCTGAGGAGTGTGATCCCCCTGTAGTTGGAACATGCCCTCTGGTCCCCTCTCTTGAAGATAGGGACCCCCGCCCCAGTCTGCCACTCCAAGGGCACTGGCCTCGAGGTCCACACAATGTTGCAGAGGTGTGTCAACCAGGTCAGCCCTATAACACCCAGAGCCTTAAGATACACCAGGTGGATCTCATCTTCTCCTGGAGCTCCACCACGATGCATCTGTTTCACTACCTCGGCAACTTCTACTCCAGTGATTGGACGGCCCACCGCCTGGTCTCCCGAGTCTCTTCCCCCATGGAAAAATGTGTTGGTAGGATTGAGGAGCTCCTGAAAGTATTCCTCCCACTGCCTGATAATTTCTCCAGATGTCAGCAGCTCCCCACGCACACCTAGCAGGTGTGGACAAGTTGCCGTCTGCCACCCCTGAGGCATTGAACAGTTTGCCAGAATGTTCTCGGAGTCTCGAAAGTCTTCCTCCATAGCCTCACCGAACTCCTCCCACTCCCGAGTTTTGCAGCCCACTTAGCCAACCTGTACCGGTTGGCTGTTTCTGGAGACCCACAGACCAGCCATGACATGTAGGCCTCTTTCTTCAGCCTGATGGCTCCTCTTACCTGGTGTCTACCATCGGGTATGGGGATTACTGCCACAACCAGCACTAATGACCTTGCAGCTGCAACCAGTGACAGCTGCCTTGACAATGGCGATGCGCAACATGGTTCATTCAGACTCAATATCACCCACCGCCCCCAGAACACGGTCAAAGCTATGTTGAAGGTGGGAATTGAAGACCAATTTGATGGGCCCTCCACCAGGCCTTCCCAACAGACCCTCACTGTACGTTTGGGCGCCCGTGTGGTGACTCCCCCCCACCTGATCCAACTCACCACCAGGTAGTGATCAGTTGACAGCTCTGCTCATCTCTTCATCCGAGTGTCCAAAACATATGGCCGCAGATCAGCTGACACGACTATGAAGTCTATCATCAACCTACGGCCCAGGCTGTCCTGGTGCCAAGAGTACCAATGAACAACCTTATGGTCGAACATGATGTTAGTTATGGACAAACTGTGACAAGCTCAGAAGTCCAATAACTGCACACCACTCTTGTTCAGATCGGGCAAGCCATTCCGTTCATGCCCCTCCAGGTCATGCTGTCGTTACCCACGTCAGAACCCGTTCCCCAACCCCAATATATGACCAGAGCCTAGGGGCAAGCAAAAGGCCCATCCCAGCTCTCCATCTCTCACCCTGTGCAACTCCAGCGTAGAAGAGTGTCCAGTCCTCTCAAGGATTTGGGTTTCCGAGCCAACGCTGTATGTGGAGGTGAGGGTGACTATATCTAGTTGGTAGCACTCCCAACCTCCCCCCACAAGCTCCAGCTCTTTCCCCACCAGAGAGGTGATGTTTCATGTCCTAAGAGCCAGTATCCATAACCGAGGATTGGAACGTCAAGGCCCCCGCCTTGGTAGGCTGCCCAATCAACACTGGACCGGACCCTTCATGTTCCTCCTGCGGATGGTGGATCCATGGGGGGTGCCCACATAGCTGGTTTGAGCTGGGCCCGGCCCGGCCTCATGAACGTAGGCCCCAGGCCACCAGTCGCTCGCAGTCGAGCCCCAGGCCTGGCTCCAGGGTGGGGCCCTGGTAACCCTCTGGGCAAGGTATACAGCTTCCATCACCATTAACATGAACAGATGCCTCTTTTTAAACCTTTTGAAAGTGTTAGGCCTGATTATAGATCAATAATAATTAATAAATAAATAAATAACTTTTGGAATTTGCATTAAATTAAAAAAAATCTTAACAGTGTTTCAAGACTTGAATCTTTTGATTCACTAGGCAGTATTGAGAGTTTAGTCATATCCGCTTTTGCTTTTAAACCTTTTTTTAAACTGTGTTTGTGCTTAGTCCTTCATTGCTCAATTCAGTATAAAAACATGTTACATAGCCTGTTTCTCAGCTCATCCTTGAAACCCTAAGATGTGTATTTATGTGGGTTTTTTTTGTCCCCTGATGTAGATGGCTGGATGTCAAAATTGGGTATTTTGGTAAAATTCTGAAAGAGATTTGATTTTACAGACTAGGTTTATTATTTTTTTTGTATAAGCCTGGGCCCGTATTCACAAATTCCTCAAAAAAGGTTTTTCTTAGAATTTTCCTTTGGTGAGAAATATATTATTCACAAAGCATTAAGGCCTTAAGAGAACTTCAGAGGGGGAAAAATTGTTACGAAACTTTTAAGAAGCCCAAATATGTCTTATCTAAAGAAGATGGTGGAAAGACAAAGGAGATATTCTCTATCTTAATATGTTATGTAAACTTGGGTTTCCATTCAGAGTTACTCTTATCATGGTGGTGCCCACTTTGTTGTATATTGCCTTAATAAGAAAGAATCTGTATATCTGTATATTGAACGATGCGTTTAACACAATAATGCCTGAGATTAAGGTAATCACAACATCGCAATAACTGGCTATGGGGAAAATGCAACAGTCTAGGAGTGATGAGTCACACCCTTCTGTCAGCAGAGTGATCACTCAGACCATTACAGGGGCTTTCACAGCCTCAGAATGTTGTCATCTCCACTCTCGCTTTGGATTGCTGCGTTTACAAGACTCTCACCCTCATCAGTTGTGTGTAAAAGGAGAGGGAACTGCATATTGATTTGTTGATGCACTGTTCTTCTGTTGTACTATGACACTAGAACCGAAGTTCTCTTTTAAAACTACTTTGTTGTCCCTCATCAGCTGTGCCAACTGTAGGCACTGCTCTTCTGTCCAGTCCAGGCTTTCTAGTTCTTTTTTTGGCAAATTTTTTTGGGTCATTCTCTGCAATCAATCTGCAATTTACAAGGATTCCAGCAAACAGTAATGGCTGTCAACTGAGTCAGCATACACCAACCATAGATGAAATAAATAATATAGTTTATAAAATTATCAGCATGTCGAGTAAATATAACAATAAGAAAATCAATATAATAATCAGGATTTGAGCAGCACATTTCTAAATCATGTGCTGATTTCACCGTCCAATCATTACTATGGGCTCATTTGTTTTTGTAACAATCAATCACATCCTAAAGAAGACTGTGTCATACCTTGCAATTGAGTCAAGCACGGCTCCTCACTAAGATTATAGTTTGTGTCCCCTCCTTGCTCAGTTGCTCCCAGAAACTTGATTTAACCTAAATCACTCTTAAGCTTCCTTATGAGATTGCTATTGCAATGCTTGCTATGAATTTTTAGGCCAAGTTTGGAGCTCTCTAAGCAGACTCTGAGAATTTTTGTGAAAGGATAGTATAGCACACACGGTGTCACCCCCTGATTGCTGTATAATGGCTGGTTATACAATAGTTCTATAACCAACATCTTACATATTTAGATTGAAGCCTGGCTGGTAAAATGTATGTTTTTGTGTATTCATGAAGACTGTATCTCAATGGTCTTTACAGATCTACAGGTTACATAAGTAGACTGTGATGTTTTTCCATCCTAATGGATTATGCTCTAAACCAACAGCTGAGTTCCATCCAGCTCGTCTCTTTCTGGGACTGAATTAAGAAGCTGCTCTTTGTGTGTCTTTGATATCTGCTCATTATTGTCTGAATATCGACCTGTTTTCCAACATCCAACAGTACAATAGAATATAAATGGAGAAGGCCCTTGAAAGGCAGTGTTCTCAATTTTGAGCATCACCACAAATAGAAGTCATTACGTAAATGCATAGTTGTGTTGTGGATTCTAAGAGCCCCGTTATAGTTATAAATATAACATGTCAAAAATGCATCACAATCTGATATTAATTCAATGGACAGATACTAGATGTGTGTAATCATTTATAAGGGAAACTGTTATGTGCCATATGATCATTTTGATCATTAGATACATGTGTGTATCTAATACAAATTAGAGGTTGCAATAATTGCTAAAATTCATATGATAATGAAAACATGCACATATAACCGGTATATGTATTTAAATAAAGATATTAAGATTTGCACATCTACATGTGTTTCAATTATAATCAGTATGTTGAGTGACATGAGCCCATTGTGTTTTGCCCTCAGCTTGGAGGTGACACTACAGAAGCGCAGTAAGGGGATGATGTGGCCAGAGCTGGTGATAGGTGATAAGAGAGGGGAGTACATCATCAGTGATGAGCAGGCTGCTGCCCATGAGAGGCTGTCTTACCTCACATCTGAAGATTTGGTACAATCACTTTCTATTATTTTGCAAATAATAAATTATTATCACTGTCTTTGATGCACAGGGGAAGGGGCCTTTGGTTGTAGCACCAATAATGCAGATTTTTATGTTTACAGGATGAACCCATGTTTGAATATAATTGCACATGTTATTTCGGTGTCCCAGGAATAAATTATTTCATTCCAATATATTTTTGATTTGAAATATATTTGAATATTAAAAAGAGATTCAACTCTAGAAGTGAGATGAATTTAATTGAAAGCTGTACTTAGTAGTAGATAGGGTAAATACTATAGGGATTATAGAGGGCTGCCTACTTTAACTTTTCAACTGCTTTAAGTCTTTCTATTATTGACTTTTTGTATTTTTCATTTCATTTGGGACAGCAGTCATTCTTACCTTGATGCTTGACAGTATTTTTAAGTCTCTTCTTCTCAGAATTGCACTTCATTAGTATTAGTAATTTGTCGTAACATGAGCTCTTTGATGCAAATTAGACCTTTTAGATTTTAATAAGTGCAAAATAATGTAACCTTAATCTTTCCTGTTTTACTTTTCCTTTTTTAAATCCAGAATGTGAACCCAGAGAAGGACATGTTATTAAATTATAACGAGACAGAGCTGGAGGACTGTGATTTATTCCCAGAAGACAACTTCAGCATTACACACTTTGATGAATCACTTAAGCCCACTCAGGTGGTGAGTAACTCTATTTCAGTAAACATGTTGCTTCTCTATGCCTTCAAAAGGGCATACATAATGCTTTGAACCTTTACAATAACATGCTTCAATTAATCCCTACTCCTAATAAAAAAATCACATCCAACATGCTATTTAATGGAAAAACTCGTCTGAGCTCCACCAGAGAAGAAAAGGTAGGTATACCTTCATGGACATCATCAACAATACTCTATATTACTAAGGAGCCCAACGTGTGCCAAGAAAATATCCACCACACCATTACAACACCAGCAACCTTAAATGTTGATACAAGGCAGGATTGATCCATGCTTTTATGTTGTTTTTGCTAAATTCTGACCCTATCATCTGAATGTCACAGCTGAAATCAAGACCTCTCAGATCATTCAACGTTTTTCCAATCTTCTATTGTCCAAATTTGGTGAGCCCATGCAAACTGTAGCTTTACTTTCTTCTTCTTTTCTGATAAGTCTAGTACCCAGTGTGGTCTTCTGCTGTTGTAGCCCATCTTCTTTAAGGTTCGATGTACATTCAGAAATGCTATTCTGCATTACTTTGGTGTAACGAGTGGTTATTTGAATTACCATTGCTTTTTTATCATCTTGAACCAGCCTGCCCATTCTCCTCTGGCCTGTCAAACCAACAAGGCATTTTTGTCCACACAGCTGGTGCTCACTGAATATTCATCCATCCATCCATCCATCTTCTACCGCTTGTTCCTGCTCACTGAATATTAGTTAATTAATTAATTTATTTTTGGACCATTCTTTGTCAACCTGAAAGATGGTTGTGTGCAAAAATCCCAGTAGATCAACACTTTCTGAAATACTCAGACCGGTGTGGTACCAGCAACCATACATTCAAAGTCTTTGAATGTATGGTTTTCTTCCCTTTCTTCCCTGACCTGCTGCTTGATTTGAACTTCAGCAAGGTGTCTTGAACAAATCTTCATGCTTAATTGCATTAAGTTGTAGCCTACTTGAAAATGTTTATAATATAAATGTAAAGGTAATAATTGAAAATTGCAGTGTGGGATTTTAAAACTGCTAGCCAGACTTGAATGTAGTCTCACTTCACTAAGAACTCCCTCCCTTAGAGAGTCTAACCAAAAACCATGGCCTGAGTGCAAAAGAAATGATGGACAGTCAATCACGAATTCTGTCTCTCATTGGCTGTTTTTCCTCAGGTACGGTAGTTTCTTACAAATCAAATTAGAGGCACAGGAAAGGGCTAGAGAAGGCATATTTCTTTTCCACAGCTAATTTTACTTATGTACTACTGTTGTACTACTGTTAGTCATGTTTTTTTTTTTTTTTTTATATTGCAAACTCTGCCTTGAAGACTATGAACATTTAAAAGTAAAGTTATTTTATATCTACAGTGAAATAGACAGATTTGATTAATATAATTTTCTTAATAATATTTATTTGTTTCAAATGGAAATTTCATTTCAACCTGTTAATATGTCAATATGATTTTATTATTTACACTAATCTACATGTCTTGCAAGAAAGAAGCACTCTGTCTTTTTTTGGCAAGTTTATGTCTTGTTCAAGGGACCAAACCAGATATCCTTCAAGTAAAAATATATACTGAGACATTAAATTCATCAACCTACAGGCATCCATGTATAAAGTCTGTATAGAAGGCTAAGTTTCAGTAAAAATTGGGCCTAAAACACTTTTGCACCCTAAATGAGGCAGGTCTAAAATGATAAAGCAGCTGCCTTAATGAAATAAAAACAACATATCATTTAGATATTTTAATCAAGTATGAAAAGTTTAATCTAAAATAAAAGAAAATCATTCCTTTTTTTATAGATTTCTGCAGTAGTTTACATATTTTTAAAAAAGAATGGATGCATTGTCTATCACAGATACCTTTTTCTTATTCTCTTTGAACATAATTATGACTATTTTTATGATTAAGGACTTACTATATTAAAGCCAACACCTTTATTTTCTAATGAAAGTATGACTCATGAGTTATTGTGTGGCTACCGTCATTGTAAAGGGTTTTGTGTGAATACAAGCACTATTTCTCCCTCCATTTGCTCTCCAAATAGTTTTAAGTAAGTAAATTGTAATCCTACTGGAGCCTTTTGAAGGCCATTTATTCTTTCAGAGTGTGTCACACAATGTAAGTTTGTACTGTGTAGCTCTGAGCATAATATGCTCTTTGTTCATATATCTCAATTGAGGAAACATATACTTTCAGATAAAAACCAGTACATTCTTTAATCGAGTACCTTTGTACCTTCCGTTCTGATCCCAAACTGAAAAAAAAGTGTTTTCTTTTTTTTCCTGTTTCACAAATGGAAGCTGTGAGTCATGCCCAACTGCCAAATGTGTAATATAGTTGTTCTGTACAACTGTTAAAAGTGCACTCTGCAATCCTGCATGACATGTAAGGCAGACTCTCAGACAGTATTTTGACAAAGTGGATGTGATGAGATCTTGTGTAAGAAATCAATAGTCTTCCCAGAATACAAAGATCTGCTTTCAGCTTATATTCAGGTGAATGCACTACAAAGACAAGATGTTTAATGTTCAAACTGTATTGTTATTTTTGCAAAGATTTAAATTTAAATTTAGATTTAAATTACCTGCTACCAGAAACAGGTGAGTGTCATGATTGGGAATAAAAGGAATATCCCTGAAAGGCCGAATCATTAACAAGCAAGGATGGTTTCCATGGTTGGGCTTGGCCTCTTATCTCAGAAACATGCAGACATCCACTCTGTAACTAATGTTGTTTCCAAAGGAGGGAGTAACTGTCAAACATGTCAACCTCTAACATGTAAACGGTATTGTTAGACCATCCTACTTCAATCAATCAATCAATTAATCTTTATTTATATAGCATCTTATACAATCAAAATTGTTTCAAGGCGCTTTCCAGAATCCCAGGGCCTAACCCCAGACAAGCAACAGTGGCAAGGAAAAACTCCCCTTTAACAGGAAGAAACCTTGAGCAGGACCAGGCTCATGTAGGGGGACCCGCCTTCTGATGGCCGGCTGGGTAAAGAGAGAGGAGAGGAGGAGAAGAAGGAGATGAGAGGAGAGGAGAGGGAGAGAAGAGGAGAGGCACAGAACACAGAAACACACAAAAATACAAAAATACACTATACAACAGATCAGCGGGCCAGATGTCATCAAGCAGCTCCGAAGGCGGCGATACCTGTAAATAAATAAATAGGGGGGGGGCAGAGAAACTATACAGGAATCTGCACAACTAGTCTGCTTGACGAGGAGGAGGAAAGGAGAGGAGAGTAAACCATGACCCAGTGGGGTGACAGAGGCCTGTCAGGTGATCATGTTTCCGGACCCCGGCAGCCTTGGCCTATAGCAGCATAACTAAAATGTGACCTAACGATTAGACGACCCCCTAAATATGATAATTTGTCTGTCTATGATAGTAACTGGAACTACAGAATTAGTTACAATAAGCTTTATCAAAAAGGTGAGTCTTAAGTCTGGTCTTAAAAGCAGCGATGGAGTCAGCCTCCCGTACCTGGACAGAGAGCTGGTTCCATAGCAGGGGGGCCTGGTAGCTAAATGCTCAGCCCCCTACTCCCAAAGACTCTGGGAACCACAAGTAGACCAGCGTTCTGAGAGCAGAGCGGTCTATTGGGCTGGTAAGGTGTCACTAGCTCCTCCAGGTAGGATGGAGCTAGGCCTCTGAGGACCTTGTAGGTCAAGAGGAGGGTTTTAAAAATTATTCTGAATTTAACGGGCAGCCAATGAAGAGATGCCAGTACAGGAGTTATGTGATCTCTTTTGTCAATACCTGTCAGAACTCTGGCTGCACCATTTTGGATCAACTGAAGGCTTCTTTAAGAGTTGCTTGGGCACCCTGATAGTAAAGAATTACAATAGTCCAGCCTGGAAGTAACAAAAGCATGAACTAACTTTTCAGCATCATGCTGCAACAGTATCTTCCTGATCTTTCTGATGTTCCTCAGATGAAAAAAGGCACTTCTAGAGACTAATTTCATATGTGAGTTAAAGGAGAGGTTTTGATCAAAAGTTACTCCTAGATTCCTCACAGAGAGACTAGATTCTAAGGAGATACCATCTAGAGTGATAATGTGATCTAACCTATCCCTGAGAGGTTCAGCACCAAACACCATGACCTCAGTCTTTCCTGGGTTAAGGAGGAGGTACCGGTAATTTGAAGACATCCAGGACTGTATGTCCTTAAGAAAGGTCTGGAGCTTCACTAACTTCTCTGTCTCTTCTTGTTTCATGGATAAATAAAGCTGGGTGTCATCAGCATAACAATGAAAATGTATCCCATGCTGCCGAATAATGTTTCCTAAGGGAAGCATGTACAGGGTGAAGAGGATTGGTCCAAGTACAGAACCTTACAGACTCCGTGGCACTACTGTATGAAGAGGGAACACCATGGACATGAGCAAACTGGTATCTATCAGATAAATATGATCTAAACCAGTCTAGTGCTGTCCCTTTAATCCCAATCATATATTCCAGTCTCTGTAACAGGATGCTGTGATCAACTGGATCAAAAGCAGCACTGAGGTCCAACAGAACCAGCATAGAGACCAGTCCATGATCTGAAGCTATAAGAAGATCATTGGTAACTTTAAGAAGTGCTGTTTCTGTGCTGTGGTGAGCTCTAAAGCCTGACTGAAGCATCTCAAACAGATTGTTCCTCTGCAGGTGCTCCAGTAACTGAATCACCACCACCTTCTCAAGAATTTTAGAAATGAACGGAAGGTTGGATATCGGCCTATAATTTGCTAATACGTCAGGATCGAGTGATGGTTTTTTAAGCAATGGCTTAATCACTGCCACCTTGTAGGACCGGGGTACATAACCTGTTACTAAGGAACCATTAATCTGGTCCAGGATAGGGCTGCCTATCAATGGTAAGACATCCTTCAACAGGTGTGTTGGGATGGGATCTAAAAGACACGTGGTGGTCTTGGATTTCTGAATCAGCGATGACGCCTCAGAAAAATATATAGGGCTGAAGGAGTTTAAGGGCTTGTTGGAGAACCTGTATGTTACACGGTCAGCACATCTGGTCTAGTCTAGATGTTGGGGTGGCCTGCTTAGCTTTCTCTCTGATAGCTAGAACTTTATGAGTGAAGAAACTCATGAAGTCTAATACATGGGTTTAAAGCAGTGTGACTGAGTTAATTTGGCCACGGTGCTAAAAAGAAACCTGGGGTTGCTCTTATTTTCCTCGATTAAAGAAGAAAAATAAGCTGTTCTAGCCTTGCGAAGGGCCTTTTTGTAAACTAATATACAGTCTTTCCAGGCTGATAGCTGTCTATTTTACAGGAATGCCACTTCCGTTCCAGTCTTCGCACTTTCTGCTTGAGAGTCCTGATATGTGAACTATACCATGGGGCACACCTCCTCTGATTTACTATTTTCTTTTTCAGGGGGGCAACAGAATCAAGTATGATTCTCAGTGAGGCTGCTGCACCTTCAGCAATAGAGTCGACCTCAGCAGGGCTAAGATTATAGTGATTGATCCCTGGGGAAACACACAGTGGTCCTGGGATTAGCACAGGGATCACTTCCTTAAATTTAGCTACAGCATTATCTGAAAGACATCTGCTATAGTAAGGCTGTGCTCTGAACATAGAAGAATCCTTAATCATAAATGTGAAAGTGATCAAAGAATGGTCTGACAGGAGTGGGTTCTGAGGAAACACTGACACATGTTCTACCTCAACACCATAAATCAGAACTAGATCTAGGGTGTGGTTGAAGGTATGAGTTGGTTGGTTTATCTGCTGGAGGAAACCAACTGACTCAAGTAATGAAAAGAAGCAATTTCTAAAGCTGTCATTTACAATGTCCACATGGATATTAAAGTCTCCAATGATAATGACTTTGTCTGCTCTAAGGACCAAGTCAGATAAGAAATCAGAGAACTCAGACTTGACCAAAGTGCAAGCTTGCAGGTCATAATAGCTCAGCTAGCCAGTGCTAGGGCACAAAATTCATAAAATTTTCTTATTGAAAAAAACCTCAGCAGATGCTGTAAAAAAAAAGCACAAAGCATACATGATGATCACAGAGAAATTGATTGAAGAAATGTACTTTAACCCTCTTTTCTTCATATAAAAAGAAAAAGGTTAAAATGAAGCAACTTGCAGAAATTGATTGTAATTCACCCAGCAGCAAACTCAGAAGAAGAAAAAAATTAGGGCTTACTGGTTCACTTTGTGAGCACCAAAATCTTTCCCACAGGACAACCTGTCAATCTCTGAAAATTTGTTGCAGTGTTGGGATGTGATTCTTGAACAAATGAAAGGAATACAGTTGTGTGTTTCAATGAGACAGATGCAAGAGATCAGAAAGGACATACAGTTCCAGCTGTTGGCACGTACTGAAATTGTTATATATTAATGATTAATGTTATTATTAGGTGAAGGCTTCAAATATGGCCACTGTGGTTTTTGTCTCTCCCTACTCAGTTTCATTATTATTTGTTGTGCTATTTGTATTGCTACCTCAGCTGTGTGTTTGGACAACGTTCCCAACAAGAAACGTTTTCTTTTAGAGCAAATGTTTTTACTGCCACTTAATAGCCAAACAAGAGGTGAGGATCTTCTAAAAGAACTTTTCATGTGCTTTATTGTATTTTTTTGGAAAAACACCTTGACTGGCTCAATCGTGCAAATGTGTTGTGATGGTGCTCCAAGCATGTAAGGCAAACAAAACGGTCTTCTTCTTGCTGTGGATTGAACTTGAGACCAGAACGGTTGTAAGATGGGGCAGGAACAGAAATGTGAGCATGCTCTGAACATTGTCTCCAGCAGTAGTCTGTTGACCAGTTTTTTTCTGTTCTATTTTTGGAGTTATTAAAAATGTCATATCGTTTTTCCAGCTTTGTGAATTTACATATTATTTTTTCCTACAGTGTGGATCACTTGGTGTAGTAAAACAAATAAAAAAACAGAATTAAAATGCAAATAATAACCCATTCATAAGAGTAACCAGAAGATTGGAATGGAGGATTGATGGTCTTAAAAAGAATTATCATTGTGTTCAGCGTTCGTGGTAGTTTTGCTGGGTTTTTATTTTCATGGATGTCTTGAGATGAATTGCCTGTTTGGGTGTGCATTTACTCGTGTGAAGAATCAATTTCAACAGTTATGGCGATTGTCTCACAATGGGCATTTTATTTCCAAACCAATGGCAGTCTGTCTAAAACAGCTACAGACTGCACACATGTAATAGAGCATTTATGGGAGAGAAGTGGACCTGGGCAAATCCACTGGATTTTATGGCTCTCTTCAATACAGCTTTTTACATGTAATGACCAGTGTAAAAACCTGAAGAACCAGTCAATATTTCTAACTGACTAAAGAATAAATCTAGGAATTATTACAGAAAAGTGAAAAGATACGTATAGTATGTTCTCCCCATGTCTGTGTGGGTTCTCTCCATGCACTCTTGGTTCCTCCCACATTCCCAAACTTATACAACTCTAAATTTTCATGTGAATAACTCTAAATTTGAATGAATGAAAATTGGTGTGAATATGAATAAATGGTTGTTTGTCTGTATGTGAATCCTATGATGAAATGATGAAGCAGCTAGGATAGGCCGTAGTTACTATAACATGACAGTGTAGCTAAATCATCTGATACTGGGTGACAGAAAATGCATGTTAAAATGTCTTGAAGTTGCTTGGTGTAACACCTCCACCTTGCTCTGTCTCTCTCTCTGCAGATGAATCTGGGCCACAGTCAGTACTTGTTTATGGTAGTCGTGAACCCTTCTGAGATGCCATGTCTCTGTGTCCGATATGATGTGGATGCCATTGTGCTCCAGCCCCACCCAGAGCAACCTGAGACCATGTGGGAGCACATTGCCACCTTCAACGCTTTGGGTATGAGCTTAAATTAAAAAAACCTTAGAATTTACAGCAATTTCTTTGCTGATGTCCAGGCTGATGACTTTTTAACTTGCTGGTATATGTCTACATTTACATCAAGTTTACATACAAGTATGTAAATCTAGACAAGTGTTCAGGAGCCCTGATTCCTTCATCACCCCTGAGATGCCATTTATTATTCACTTGAGTCAAATTTCCGACACATTTGATGACCATGATCAATTATTGCTCCTGCGGTGATGCATCTGGTAGATGGCAGAATGTTTTTAATACAGTTGATTGATGTTTATTAAAATGTAAGGTGAAAACTGAATTCTATTATACATTCTAATTTAGCAGGTGGTTAATATCTTGACACTGCTGTTCTTGTTTAAATTGAAATCTGAAATGGAATACTCACACAGGCCATCAGCCACAAACACCTATTTCAATATCAATCTTCATTTAATATGAATAGCCATTTATCTCTCTTCAATAGCATCTGGAACAAGTTTGAGTTCAGTTTGAGTTCCGTTTTCAAAGGCGGCATCTTTAGCATCATCATTTTTCATTCAACACCTAAGAGTTTTACCAATCAGCTCACCATTCATCTTGGGAGCACAAATCCATGAGTTCAGAAATAATTTCAGTGAATCTAAACTGTGAAAGAGGTGTAGTCGGTCAGATGGTGGCAGACCATGGTTCATGTAATAAAGTTTTATTCCAAGTTGTAGCCTGAAATACCTGAAATTATATTTAAAGAAATAAATGAGAAATGGATTCTTTTCATTTTTTGTTGATTATGCTCTCTCTCCATATGGCCATTGTAAGTTGCAAAACAAATCTTAATAGCATTGATGGCAACATTAAGTAACAACAGAGACAGCCCAGACACCGAAGCTAATCGGATTTTCTAAGTGAAACGTGATGTGTTTTTTCCCATTCCAGATGAATGATTTTCAGTATCTTTTTTGACCTTGTTTTCATTAAAAATACAATATTATTATATTGTATATTATAATACATTGTGAGCATGTTTCTGCAAGATTCCATGCTCACCAGAGAAGCAAAGAATTAATATTATGCTCTGAGGATTACATAACATTAGCTAGACAGCTTAGATAGTATCAAAAAAATGTGAACAAAATGGTTCACAATATCTAAAACATCTGGATTATATCAGCACTGCACATTACTTATGACAAGAGTTTATGTTGTTTTCAATGAGCATGTGTGTATTCTTCTACCAATGTGTCTTTCTTTATGTAATTGCTTCTCTGCTATGTGTTTAGGTTACGTTCAGGCCTCCAAACAGGATAAAAAGTTTATTTCCTGCCCTCCAAACTTCTCCTATGCTGCCCTGTGCGAGTGCCTCTGCCGTACATTCATTTATCGACAGCCGTCGCTATTGGAAACTGTCCTCTTTAACAGGAAGCAGGGCCGTCGGATAGAAAAGGTTGCCAAGCAACATCTGGCCAGGCTGGACTCTGATAAACCCATCCTGGGCTTTAGAGCCACCAATGAGAGAGTGTACATCCTGACTTGTAGCAACATCTTTATTCTGAAGATCAATAATAATTAAATAAAGAATTATCCATCGGCACACCCTTCTTTTCATTTTCATTCCAAAATAACAAAAACCATCAATAATGTAAATTCAGATTTTTTCTGTGCTCAATTATTTTTGTGTTGTAAAATTCCTGTGTGATTCATGGTATCCATGTCACAAAATAAATGAAATAAACTATTGCAACAACAAAATTACTGTCTGTCTGTCTACCATCTATTTGTCTGTGTGTCTCTATTAAATCATTTAATTGACACCAAATATGTTAATGCAAATTTTCTGTCTTTGAATTGTCATTCATTCACTGAGCAAGTCTTTGGTCAGTGGGGACGAGGATGCTGAAAAAATCCCTCTCCTTGACTCATTTGACAACCATTCCTGTATTTGAATGTAGCGAACACGCATTTCCATATATTTCCATAAACAGGCTTCACACTTCTGGTTCTGGTTTCACTGGTGAAGTTCTGTGCATGGATCAGATGGACTGTAAACCACAAAAGGCCTTGAAATTACATTGCAACTGCCAATTTTTTTTTTTTTTTTTTTTCCAGCATTACCAGCATTCACTCGAACCTTTGTTAAAAGGTTCGAGTGAATGCTGATGCTATATGGAACATATTAATGATACCGGTGTATTTTAAAAGAATGAAAATTTATTTCAACACATCCAGCATTGTTGAGTAATTGCTATATTTCCACCTTAAGAAAACTGCCACCTAAATGCTGAGAGTCTTTTCTGTGGTGGAATTGAGTGATTTCCCTGGAATTGTATTTCCAATTTATATATGGTTCTGTGTAATGTGGGTTTCTGCTGCCAAAGGCATCAAGATGGGCCCTTTTTGGGGAGCCACATCCAATGAATGTTTTCTGCTCACAGCAGCTGCCTCACATTAAACAATTTGTTTTCTTTTACTAAAGACCTCAGTAGGCTGTAGGTAATCAGCCTTTCCCTCCATTCTTGTTATGTTGAAGAGATTGTTTTTTCTTGTGTCTTTTATTTAACTATTAGTGTTAAATTGAATGAGACTGTGCTACTTGTTTACATTAGTTAGTACTGGCATTCCTGGGTTTCTGAAAAGCAACCTGCTGGATCTGCTTGTGTCTCCGGAGACAGACTCTATGTTTACTCAGTTTCAGCAGCGAGGCAAAATGAATACATGTCAAACCAAGTGACCATGTGAAGTTATTGGTCATTTCTGTTGCCTTCAGGTAAACATCACATTTATCTTGCCTAATTGGCTGCTGACAAACCTGATTCAACAAAGAAATCATCTGTTATTTTCCTAATGCAAGAACTCAGTGGAAGCAGGAAGTGTATCCTGGTTGTAATTTACCGTGTAGCCTTGAAATAATCTTAAAGGATATATGATGGTAAATCAATGTGGCTGTGATGTGGCCCAAGGACACAAGTCAAAGAAAGCAAAGAAGCTCTTTTGTGCTTCTCTTTCAGCATAAAGCTAGAGAAATGAAATAACCCAATTCCAGTCAGCCAAGAACAAATTTGGGGTCAGTCCAAAAACCACACATTCAAGGTTGTGGAGAAAAATTTCAGAAATGGGCTCACAAATCTGATTCATCAGGTTTGGATGACTTTCATAATATCAAGTACAGTATAACCAATCTTTTATTCTTTGGACTTTTTATTCAAGCTTTTAAATTATTTACCAGCAACAGGAAATAATCCCAACTAATTATAAATATAGTCAAGGAAAATCAGGTAAAGAAAATTAGTAGTAAGTGGATCCGTAGTGGGCAGTGTTTGTCCTGTGCTTAGTGGAAGAATGTAGAAGAAAGTAATCAGATACTGTATTATTCATTTCATACCAGTATATTGTTTTCAAAAAATATTCAACCTGTGTTTCTTTCAATAATAAAAACTTATACTGCAAATTTTAAATTATACTTACACACACACACACACACACATGCTTTTCATCCATATTTTCCTAAAAGCAGGGAGATGCAGTGCTTTGTAAAGAACATTAGGACTGTCTTTAGAAATGGATATAAATCTTTGGACTCTAGGGTAAAAGGATGACTATGTGAACTCATGTGTGATGTAACAAATTAGTGGTATATATCAGGCTTTTGCAGGCTTGGCAGTGTTACTTAAGGTCTTTAAATGTTGACAGACAAAATTTTCCACCACCATTATAGTCATATCAATCACTCACTGAGGACTTCACAGTGCTTTCTCATTTTACTGTACAGTACAAAAACCTAATTATCCGTGACCGTCAGTGCAGAAAATGCTGCCGATTTTCCTCTGCATGTAATTATTCATACACGCTGAGGCTGCTGCCTTGTTGCAGGAGAGCTGTAATCACACAACCTTTGTATTGTCTCTATCTACAGCGTCATGACCATTATGGTCCCATTACCAGTAACTACTTTTTTTATTACATGAACCAAATGTATTGCAGTTGATGAGCCAGAAGCCTGGATGAGTCTTTCACATCTTCACTTCATGTCACTAGATCCTCTTTGGCCCCAAGTCTGATTTGATACCTGATTAAGCCTAATTCCCATTGTCTCACATGTACAGAAAGAATGCAACATAATTAATCCAGGGTGGCACTACTATGTCAGCTAATTCAATGCCTGTAACTCACAGGCTTTCTGTTAATTACAGCCTGTCAGATAAAAATATGCATTTTTGTTTTTTTGGATACTGAGTAATTGCAGTGGTGTATCTGCCAGTCAAAATGTGCCAGTAGCCCAGCTCTTTTTTTTTTTAAATACAGTTTCTTTAAGCAAGTGCAGTTAACCAAATCAGTTCTGCTTATTAATGTTTGGTGAAAATGCTTCATTTTGTTAATTTATCTGCAGCTTGTGAGCTTGGGTCTTCTTTCAATTGTAGCCAAAAGAATACAATAATAATTTTTTAAAAGCATCCATCCTTATAAAAAAGGGTTTAAGATGTCAAAGAAATTATTAATGGCAATTAATTACCCCCTTTTTCTCCACTTTTTCCATCACATATGACACGTCTCAGAAAGCCGATCAATACTGGAAAGCATCCCACATCTTTAGGGATGTAACTATGGTGCTTGCAATTCCAGTGTCAATTTGTGTGTGTGTGTGTGTGTGTGTGTGTGTGTGTGTGTGTGGGTGTGTGTGTGTGTGTGTGTGTGTGTGTGTGTGTGTGTGTGTGTGATTGTGTGTGTATATCATACTAAGTACCAAAATCTTTGTTGTACTAGCAAAGTGAGGATATTTTAACTTCAAAGGACTGTTTGAGGGTCAAGGGTTAAGACTAAGGGTTAAGTTTTAAGGTTGAGGTTAGAATTGGGATTAGGTAAGAGTTAGGGGGTTAGATGGTGATGGTGATTAGGGGCAGGGGCAATACATTATGTTTATGAAAGTCCTCACAAAGAAGGCAGGTTTTGTGTGTGTGTGTGTGTGTTTGTGAGTTCAGCAGCTGATACTGTGTTGCAGTTGCTGTGAAGGACAAATCATCATTATTTAATTATTCATTACCTCTGAAAGTTGCAGGCTGATATCATCCCCTCAGTTTTAGAGGTTTGATTGATATATTCCTATTGATATGAAGTCACAACTGTTAAAACAGGTGTGAGTGGATTGGTGGAAGGCAGATCAGCTGGCTTGGAGGTGGATCCAGTCTGTAGCTGTTTGTTTTTAAGTGGTCATTGTGACACTCTCCATATAAATTATATTCCCTTCTGTTAGGGAATAAAATTTATATGCATTACAATATCATTTAAACCGTGAGCAGAAAACCTATTTGACGATTGAAAATTCTACTTGTGCATCTTCACTGGTACTAAATTAGTAGTGACCTCACCCTGCTCCCAGGCTGACTTCTTTCAATGAGGTGAGCAGAATTCACACAGAAACACAATTTGTATGTCTTTGTATTTCCTTTTAAAGTGAATTCCATGTAGAAAGGGTGTTATTGTGGCTGATGGCTAAAGGAAAAACTACGATTGGAATGTAAGCTGTGCATAGCACTAAAGAAGTAAAAACAACAGAGGCTATTTTTGTCTGGTCAAAACACAAACAATTTGACTTATCATCTTAAAGAAATCCATTAAATGCTGTAAATAATACAAATATTATACTAGTACTTTAAAGTTTAAAAGCATATTTGATAAATCTTCATTAAAATTGAGACGATTGAAAGTCCAATATTTACTCCTTCATCTTGAAATGATTAGACTTTTTGGTTGATAACTTTGCCAGTTATATCATCCTGCATGTATATACCACTGCTGAATCCACAACTGATGGAGGTGGGACAAAGGAATAAATCTCAGAGCAGGGAACATCACAGCCATGGTTTAACTTCAGCCTCATCACAAGACTGTGGTCTTCACAAACCTGACGTGATTGATGAGTGTACATGAGTCTAACTAATGATAGATAGTCTCAGAATATTGCCATCATGGATATTTTCCATATTTACTGATAGTGTTATTGACAGAGACTGTAGAACATGGAGACTAGAAATAAAGCTTTCCCCTGATTGTCTTTCTCATGTCTCCCTCTCTTGAGCTGACTAACTAGTGAGATGATGGTCTACTGAAAGCAGATAGATAATTTAATACTTCCTGATGATTAATTGAGCTAATTCTTCTCTCTCTCTTGGGGTTTGGTGAAAGACAAATGCTTGAGGGATTTTACAAATAATAGGAATGTTGTGATAGCTTTCCTTCTGTTTTGAGCAAATGAACAAAGACATTGTATTGTGATTTAATAAACATCTTTATTTGGACCAGAAAGATAAATAGTACTATTTACCCATTAAAACAGGATCACATTATTTTACCAACCAAGACTGTGTATGCCACAAAACTCGATAGCATATAATGATAATTATGAGTGGCAAAAATAGAACTTCTTTTCTCCCAGCAAACAGAATTGTCACCATAAATAACACTTATTTGTCTAAAGTACAGGGAACATATGTGTGCAGGAATCTTCCAAAACACCAAAGGCTTGGTCAGGACGAGCAGTCAACCACATTTTGACAAAACTGACTGTTCAGACGGCAAAAGACTGTCCTCACTCCCTCAAGTTCACCGACAACTTTTAGAGATGATCAAAGCAATTCAACACACGATACAGAAACTAGGAAACAGTAAACATTCACTTTACTTTGTCTCAATGAATAATGATATTCAAGAACTGTAGCTGAAATATACCAACATATTCTTTACAATACACTAAATCAGAGTAATGCTATGTACACTGTTTGACATTGATGTTGAGGGCATATAGTCCATTCCCTGTCTAAGCAGATGGCATGTAGGATCTCTGATGTATTAATTAAAGACCATTAATAAAGACAACACATACCACAGGGATTACGTGTTATTACCAACTGTTATGACATATACAAAAAAAAAAATAATTGCATGGTAGAAAATGGTAGAAGCTGTTGTTTTCAGTGGTATAACTTTACTTTATAATCACTTTATCTGTCTAACTTTATAACTCTCCATTTTCACTCATTCACTGTAAAACTATATATAGGTCATTTCAATTACTCTTTCCAACAACACTGAAGAAGGATCAGCATCAAGTATTCAATCACTGCAATGTTCATAAAACTTCATGAATATAAATTTGGAACCTTTTCAAAGGGATGTCTTGATCAGTTTCTGTGTCAAATCCATATATTTTCCATAATGTAAACTGATTTTCAGCACTTTCTGTTATTTTGACTCTGAATAGATTTTGGCATCGGCACATGAAGAAAGCCTCTTTGTTCTCCATCCCACACATACCTCCAACTGTTCGCATTTCCAGGCTGATATCAATGTGATTCTACTCAAATATTAGCACAAGGGTGTATACACAGCATTATTTCCTGTAAATCACCTATTTCAGTGCCCTGCAGGAGTGAAAAACAAGACATTCAAAGATAATAATTAATAAATTGAGGAATATACATGATAATTAACTATTTACAGAAAATGGTTGACCAACTGTTTGTTTTTAAGGGAGCATCCTCTAACAAAAGACAGCTACAGTAATACATAATTAAACAACAAACAGACACCCAGAGAATGCTGTTGTTCTTACAATTAGCCTGTTTCTTACTTATGAAGCATAATAAATATATATATTTTAAATCTCTGTAATAAGCTGCCTTTTGATGCATTTTGAAGTCTAGAAGCCGGTTTTTCTCCCCAGTCTTGTTTAAAGTGAATAAAACCTTCTTCTGATCCCACAGTCTGCAAACACTTGGTACACTCTGCCTCGGTCTCCTACTGTAAGCTCAATATATCAGAGTCACAGTCGAAGGTTCAGGTGTGACTCACTAATAGACCACCTACTCTGAAACTATTGGAGGCTCAGGATGGGGTACGACAAGTGGATGTGCTCAGAGAGAGAGAGAAAAACTACCTTTTCCTCAGGTTTCTTTTTAGCTTAAATCCTGAAGTCCACTTGAATCTGTGAGAATTGACTGTCTCACATATGTCAAACATGCTTAATCAAAGTGTGAAGTGTGTCAAAGTCTGAACACTGCCTCTTTGCATTAACTTCACTTCACCTCGCTTTGGAACAAAAGCTTCTTCATTCTGTGTTGGACAAATATTTTCTCTCAGAATTTGTCAGTGTTGGACTGACGGACAATTGTTACCAAGCCCCTTGCCATGATTCATTTTCAGCTCGGGTCTGGACTGTAGAACATCACCTTACCAGAAGTGGGAGTGATGTTTTTATTCACATTCATCTTTTATTGACTCATTTATACAGAGCTATGTGACAAAGCTTATTTGTCCATATTTGTCGCTTTACAATGATTGGGATATGTTTCAATGATGTGTTGTTTGGCTTTGTGTGTCAATGACAGTCATTACACATCACTAAATGGGCTCTGAGTTTTCCCAAAGGTCAGCTGGCACTCTGAAAGCGACATTTCCACATAACAGAATCCATTTTCAAACCCTTTAAACCCTTTTTCTTTTTCCGTATCAGACACTCACGCTTCACTGAAATTCACTTTTCGATACACACAAGACCATTTTCGGGTCAGACAGCAGATCATCTGTAACTGTGAGCTCCTCCAGCTCTGTGGTAAAGTGGTCAGTGCTCTCTGCCATTGATGTGTCCTTCACGGCGCTGTATGTGAGGGCCACATTGCAGGTGGCTGGTTTGCTGGAGCTCTTTCTCCCACAGCGGCAGATCTTGCGGAAAGCGGCGCGGAACTTCTGAGACATGGCGTTGTAGATCACCGGGTTGATGGCACTGTTGAGGTAGATGCAGATCCGGCAGAAAAGCAGGAACCAGCTGTCCAGGTAGGCCGGGTCCAAGAAGGAGTTGACCACTACCAAAGTACGGTAGGGCATCCAGAGCGTGGCAAACAAGACCACCACCACAGCCAACATCTTGGTCACCTGCAAGGAAACATGGGAAGGTACTGCTGCCATGACATCAGTAACCACTGTAACACAAACCAAGGAGTATCTGGAAGATTCATGCTTCTCCAATATTTTTAAAAAGATGGAAAATGAGAGCTTAAATAACAGAATATACACTTTTCTATAGCCATGTAAATTATCTGGAAGCTACTGACAAAAGTTTAAATTGATGGTATTAGAATTCTTGTGCCATAAAGTGTCTTAATTTGTTCCTTTTTATAAAAAAAACCCAAAACGTCTGCTGTCCTGGTCTCACCAACCTGTCGAGGCTTCATGAACTCTGTCTGGGTGAACAATGCTCCAACCTGCCCATGATTCTTCTTATAATCCCAAACTGTTACATAAGATCATCAGTTATGATCTGTATAATTAGTTTCTACAGTTTTCCTTCATATATGTCTGACAGATGTTTATTTATCATGCCTCTCCTGCCCTTCTTCTCTCTTTTCTCTGTTTCTACCCGGTTTCTTCCTGTTAAATGGGAATTTTTCCTTGCCACTGTCAGGCTTCCTCTCGAGGTTTCTGGCTGGGTCTTGTAAAGCATTATGAGAAAATTTCTATTGTTATTGGTGCTATATAAATAAAATTGAATTTTAATCTTATTTTTTAAACCATTAATTTAAAAAACTCTGTGAATGTATGTAAAATTACAGGAACATAAAGAAGAACTCTAGTACATTTAACTGTGATCAGCGAGCAGAATAGTGTAATATTAATGTCTTCATTTTACTCAAATGCTCAATATATTTAAGCTTGTTATAAATTGTCTCAATTGTTTAATGAGCTGGTGAAGCACTTGAATAAAAAAAATGCTGTAAAAAACATAAACTACAAATCAGTTGAAAACAATTGAAATTATTTTATGTTGGCTTTCTTATGTTATAAATATACAATTTGATAAACCAAAGAAAGTGAGTGCAGAACTTTTCTCCCAAGTCTCAAATGCTGATTTTCTTTATGTCAACGTACCTCCTTGTATTGAAATTGAGTGAGAGCGCAATGAATGAATGAATCTAATGAATGAATGAATCTAATGAATGAAGGAATGAATGAATGAAGAGGGGTTTGAATAATTTTTCTCTCCCCTCCCATATCACACACCTGTCTGCGAGAGGTCGCGGTGGAGCTGGAATGACGGGAGTTTTTGCAGCTGATCCGTTTGCTGATGTGGCTTTCCTGTCCATTCTTCTTCTTGCTTTTGGGGTCGGATGGCAGCGGGTTCAGGAAGAGAATCCTGGCGATCAGTCCGTATAAAATTGCGGAAAGTAGCAGGGGTAGGACGAAGAATACACCGAAATCAAAGAAGTAAATTGGTAAATAAAATTTCCGTGGAATCCTGTAGCCGCAGGTGATGATGGTGATGTTGTCGTAAACCAGCTCCTGGATGTCTGACAGGTAGAACCACATCACGCAGTAGAGGGATGTAAAAACCCAAACAAAAAGAATGATCTTTTTAGCCCTGGAAAGGGTGCACAGAAACTGAGCTTTGATCGGATGACAGATGGCGATGTACCTCTCTATGGTAAATGCGGTTATGGAGCAAGAGGATGCGTTGATTCCGAGATACTGAAAGTAGGTGATGCTCAGGCACCCATAGTGTCCAAACACCCAGGATCCGAAGATGCTGTCTGTGATAGACGGAAGACCCGCGGCTGTCAGTACCATCAGGTCTGCCACAGCCAAACTGACCAGGTAGCAGTTGGTTGGAGTCCTCATGTGTTTAGTCGTGAGCACCACCAGGATGACCATCACATTGCCAACTATTCCTGAAGCGCAAATCACGAAAAGCATTAAAGTACTTATCACTTTGTACTGAATACTATAGTCGGTCCAATTACCCAAAGTAGTATTGATAACAGGAGCAGTTGTGAGATTTTCCATCTTACTGTTTTAGCTCACAGCGGAATTCGCAGGAGGTTCGCCGTTCCCTGACGCACCAACCGGGATTTACGCGCGACAAACAAACGTAAAATTAAATAAGTGTCTTGGTTTGAAAAGTTTATGTCGGTCTCACATATTTCAAAGTCTGTGTGCGTCGCAATTGGCGCCTGAATCCATCTTGATAAAACAAAGGCGGACTCGTGTTTGACGTATCTCCGAGTTGGTGTCGTGCGTAATTGAGCGACGCTCCTCCGTGTTCTCAGAGCAAACTGTCACACAGATGGCAGGCTCGTTTTGAGCTTTGCTGCTGGCACCAGCGCTTATTACGCATGCAAAGGGATTAGTCCATTATGATATCTTCGACAACAGACCTCCCCCATCCAAAAATCTGCTCAAACACCTAAAATGTAGCAGAATGTTCTTCTCTCGTTGGCATTTTTAAACTGTGATCTGTATCAGAGTCTTTTAAAAAAAATAAAGCTGTGTTATGCATTTTACAGTACTGAAGGAAATGCAATTCGATCTGTCGTGTCTTAACACGACAACACAAGCTCAATTTTAAGTTGAAATTCTATTTGCAGGATGGCATTTTAAAGGGTGACAAACCATATTTTAAAAGGATTTCCAATGATTGTTTACAAATATTTCTTTGCTTTGATTATAGCTAAGTGTTTTTCGTTTTAATGTATTTAAATCAGAGAAAGTGATTAAATCTGTTCAAATATTCCAAATCACATTGGCCAAGTTGTGGATCATAACTCTTTTTAGGATTCTAAAATAAAGATATAAAATCAAGCATACTGGATGATGAACTTTTCTAAAGTTATTATACTTGTTCATATTATTCATTCTTTTACGCTGGAACATGCTGCTCCTATGCTGTCAGAGTCATTAGGCATGTGTTAATATTACCAAAATATGCTTACACATCGCCTACAGTGACGCTGAATTTAAGTATATATTTTTCACTACTACAAATTCCTGCTGTTTAATTTGTAATACCCTGAATCCTGATGCCCCCCACCCCCAACACACAAGAAAAAAGATAAAAAGAGAGAGAGACAGAGAGAGAAAGAGAGAGAGTGTGAGAGAGAGATCTTTCCAACAATAGGGAAATGTTCCTCTTTCTTTATACAACTGTGGAGGTGGGAAACTCTCCTCCGCACCAACTGGGCACATTTGAAGGGACGCCAACACACACTCTATTCATAACATCATGCCGTGGGCTCTAAAGTTGCCATCCTAAACAAGCAGGTGGACATGGGTGACAGGGAATTACATAAGTAGGGCCTGAACACCAACTGGTGTGAAGCCCTTTTATTTTTGCAGGAATTATTTTTTTCCCCATTTTCCTATCATATTGTTAGTTATTCTTCACACAAATGAATGGGCTTTCTGGGGTGCCTAAACATGCTCAAAATCCCATGAAATTTCGCAGAGGTACTAGGTCTGGTGAGAAATGAGAGAGTTAGAGAGTCCCAGGAATGTGCATGGAAAAATAGCTCTACAGAGCCACATATTTTTGGGGAGACCCCTGGATAGGATACCTACATACATGAAATCTGGTGGGGTTATGTAATTGCCCAATGTACGAAAAAAAAAAAAAAAAAAAAAAAAAAAAAAACTTCTTCTGGAGCAATTCAAACAGGTCAAGCAGGTCCAAGAGAAAAGGTCTCTTGGACCCATATCCTAAAACAACAGGATTAATCGGATAAATTGATTTACATGTGGAGTTTTTCCATATTTTCAGTCATTTACAAGCCACATGCTTTACCTCCAATTGAATCCACTTCACATTTGGTCTGTACATTCTAGGGATCGCTACAAAAGTAAATAGGAAAACACTTGGATGTCTTTGTATTGCAGTTCCAGGTCTCACATTTTAATGAACTCCTCCTAGAGATTTGGCTATATTATCTTCATATTAGGACTGTTCTATCTTACGACACAGGTGACACTAAATTTCAAAGCATTTTAATTTTCTTCACATGATATGGCTGTGGCTTTATGGTTAATTTAACTGTTTTGCCATAAAATAGACGTACAATGTTAATTTATGCTCAACGGTCATATGATTGATTTTATTTTCAGTATGAACATATGTACCTATACACAACATTCAATTACAGTAAAAGTGCCTCCTACTAGTAACATGAAGCAGGCCCTGAATGACATTTGATTGCTTGATCCACATTTTGCTAATTTCTCATGAATTTGAGAAAGGATCTAGAAATTATCATTTATACATATGCCCACTGTAGTAACTGACTTTGTCACCCAGATCCCAGCCAACGCCCTGACATGCCACCCCAAGTGGTGCAAGGGGCCAACAAATGCTGGTTGCAGCTTGATATATGATATACACACCCTCATTTCACGTGTGATTTCAGTAATGATTTTTGGAGGTCAAATTTGGTCAAAAGTGCAAAATAAATAAATAAATAAATAAAATAAATGAAAGTAAAGTTGTTAACTATTACATACAGTAGCAGAATATAAGCCTCTTCCTATGAAATTTGTATTTGAAAGTTTCTGTTACATTTTCATAAACACTTATGCAGTCTGCCTATATTTGCTTTTTAGAAATGTGTTATTTTTAGAACAGTGCTGACTAAATGTTCGTTATCTCTCAAATTAGACCAGTAAGTTCTTAGAGCACTAAGAAAAAAAGAAACATCATGAAAATAACTGAAAGAGTTTTACTGCCACCCAAAGGACAGATCTGACGACGCTAAATGGAGGTTACAGACCGAGAACCTTGGACAATTCTGTAACATAAATCATTTAAAACAAATTACAATTACCATAAAAACCAGAAAAATGTGAAAATGAGTAAATTAATAATTGTATTACATGTACAACTATAAGTTATTTAATGTTTCATCCATTTGCTATCTCCTAGTCCTCCACGGGGGGGGGGTGGACTGGAGCCTTTCCCAGCTGCAATTGGGTGAAGGCAGTGTACACCCAATCGCAGGGTTGACACCAGAAGAGATTTTTTTGTAGAAGCTGGGCGTCCGTTCACGTCAGTGGGACTGCATGAAGAAGTTTATTTCATTGCTTTGAAACTCGGCTGTCATTGGAGAAATGCCACGATTTTGTCCCACCCCTGGACGCTGAGCATCTCTGGGGTTAATGGAGCTGTGGGTGTGCATTGACTGGCCTAGATGCTGAGTTTCCTCATGATGATTGGCGGATCTGCTAACAGGCTGAATCCGATTTTGATTGACAGCTATTTTGACATATAAAACATCACTTAATGATTGAGAAGTCAGTCAATTAATGATTGAGAAGTCAGTCACTTAATGAGTGAGAGGTCAGTCACTTAATGATTGAAAGGTCAGTCCCATTCCATTTTGGAAGTGAAGTTAAAAGACAAACTGCAACCCGTTTAACTGGTATTTGCATGACTAAATAACTTTAACATTTCCATTGCATTCCTTTGATTTCCATTGCAATGCAGTTGTTGCAATGCAACTTTTATGATGTAGGCCGACAATGAACCTCTTTAACAGACCAGCACCCGTCACTTGCTGACACATATAGATAGACACAGTCTCACAGCCACACCAATTTAGAATCACCAATTAACCTATTCTCCAATTGCGCATTTCTTTGGACTGTGGGAGGAAGCCCTAGTACCTGGAGCGAACCCATGCAGGCAGGGGGAGAACATACAACTCCGCACCTGTTGTTTTAAATTCATCCATCTATTTCTGCAACTGATACTCATGCCCAGATCAATCAAACAACAACAACAAAATGATGGGGCCTCATGAATATGGATGATGTGCGCACGCACACACACACACACAATCACACACACACAATCACACACACACACACACACACACACACACACACACACACACACACACACACACACAGCTTAAGGTTGGTTATAAACCAGCTGCCCACTGCTATGACCCCTTTCAGTTACTTGCAATCAAACTGGGGGTCCAGTCTAATTCCAACAACAACAACAACAACAACAAGAACAACAACAGAGGCAAATAATGCACTCTAAGGGACCTGATGAAATCTGTGAATCTCATGAAGGCAGCTGTCTGTTGGGTTTGCTCTGGTGTTGCTTCTGGGATTTTACTCCATCTGGACCCCTCCAAAATAGGAGAAAACCAGCTCCTCTCAGCACTACCTCTAACTTCTGATCAACAACCGCTATACAACAATTAACAAAGAGGCATGTATGCATGCTTATGTTTACTCAGTCAAATCAAACACATCCTCTCTGCCCTAAGAGGCAATCTAACTCTGTCATGTCCCCTCGTCTCTTTTGTAGTGTTCTACCCTGACCTTGGATTGGCATCTTTGCCTGAGTTACTGATTTATTCTCAATGGCTATTCTTAGCATTGCTTGTGCTCTGACTTCACAGCAGATCTGACAGTGGAAAATGTCACACTTGCCCGAACAACGTCAATAAAATGGATATGCTGGTTGTAAACATCTCTGGAGGAAATGACAAATCATTTTAGATTACAAATAACAGGGCAGAAGTGTCAGCTGAAGAACATCTTGTGGAAAGGCACTAGCTCTTTCCTCAAACTCTAAACAGTCAGAACACACAGTGTCACTTATGGTCAAAGTTAGGTAAATGAATTTGGGGAGAGGTGCATAAAAAAGTAAGACAACCTCTCTAATTTTCTCATGCACCCCAAGCCTACACTCAAAACTTTCCATTTTCAACATTAGCTACATTGTTATTTTGGGGTATATGAAGTCAGACAGGCTGTCCAATTACATAGAGGAGATACTGGGATTCAAACCCATGATTTTCTGTTTCCTTGACCACTAATAGACCCTTTTAATAATGACATCAGAGAGCTTCCATTTTGAAACAAAGGAGGGTGTCACTAAATTTGGTTTGTGCCCTAGTGCCGTCACGGGAACCTGAGAGAGTTCAATGAAAAAATTTAAGATGGAATATTTCACATGTCATATTCATCATCTTCACCTTTGTTGGGATTGTTAGAGATAATTTCTGGTGGGGATTACCCCACCTAATATTTGGTCAATTTATGGTACAAGCTGTCTACCCATCAAAAATCTGATGTCAATGTAATTCATATTTTATCAACATATAAAATATGTAATCTCTCAACAGATTATTTTTCATCAACCAATATGGCTCAATAAACTTAGCAATAAGCATTCACAACTTTTCAGGTAATGCTAAACTTTGTGTTAGGGTAATTAAAAGAGACAAGTAGCAAGCACTTACTTCATGGCAACACTTACATCTGCAGTCAGCACTTTTCAAATAGGGAGAAATATGGTTCTGCCAGCCAACAAAACAAGATAAATAACAAGGAGAAGTGACATCTCAATTGATTCAGCCAAAGTAAATGCAACTGTTAAAATGCTAATAAATTATTAAATTAAAATATTTAGTCAGAACTCATAAACTTAACTGACCTTAAAATTATTGGACTAACATAACACAGTACATTTTTGCCCAAGGAAATTTAAAGATGGTGTAAAAGAAGGTGTATGTAGAATTTTACAAATCAACATAGTTATAGGAAGAGGCTCACAAGCTTGGAAGTCACTGTATCGTTGAGCAAGAAAACACCCTGCAATTGATGCAGAAATACCTGTCCCAGAAGAAGCACAGTGTCAGGGCTGTGGAGAGGACAGCCTCTCCTTCTCACCAGCGCATTGTGATTGGTAAATAGGGCAATCAGTGAGGCACTATTTAGGTCCCGACCCTAGCCCAGTTGAGCTCCAGATTGTCCTTGTAGAATGCATGACTTTCCAGTGTTTTGTGCCTGCCTGCCTGTATTCAACCCTGCCTGTTTCTGACCTGCCTGCTTTCCCTGGTAAACCTGTCTGTTCTCTGTTCTTGAGATCTTGCCTGCCTGCTCCTGACCCAGCCTGTCCACAACTTCTTGATCAATGCTTTCCTAATGAACCGTTCCCTGCTGTTTTCTCTGAAGCCGCCAAGGTAGCATTCACATTCACGCACCTCACGGACGGGCTCTGGGGAACAGCTGAATGGGAGCACCAGACGGACCTCTGCTCCACATTCATTGCTTTTGTTGTCGAGCTCCACAAGGTGTTTGGGTTGGGAAGTTCCCAATCCTCAGCAGCATGCCAGCAGCTGGCACTCCACAAGGACAGGGGTTGGTGGCAGATTATTCAACGTTAGCCAGCCAGAGCAGCTGAAACCCGGCTTTGATGAAGGACACCTTCCAGCATTGGGTTGGCAGCCTACATTAAGGACATACTCGTCACCTATGAGATCCCCTCCTCCCTGGATGGCATCATTGACCTGGCGATCAGAGTAGATTTGCAGTTGTGGGCCTGCCAGCTCGAGAGGCACCAGGCAAGATGCCTTGAGGGAATAGGCAGCCCACCAATGGAGCCCACATCTTGTGCCAAATCACCACCAGGAGGAGAGGAACCCATGCAGCTTGGCTGCACATTGCATAAAGGGGAGGAGCACAGGCATAGATGCCAGGTGAACCTCTGCCTGTATTGCGGTGGGCAGGGCCATTTCATGGCCTCCTGCCCAGTAAAAGCCCAGACTCATCTGTAGCTGGGGAGATAAAGCCGAGTCCTATTGGTTCGTTTCCCCAAACCCCCTTAGGCCGCTGCCATCCCTGGTTCTAGCCCAGGCATTGGACGGACATTGCTTGGGGGGTGATCAGCCACCAGATTGGTCCCATGACGATGTTGCTGCCTGACAACCACCAGGAGCAGATCCGTTTCTGGAACAGACGCACATACCCCTGGTTCTGGGCTATCTGTGGCTCTGCCTCCACAACCCGCGCCTGAACTGGGAGACAGGACAAGTCCAGGAGTGGGGAGCGGCCTGCCATCCCTCCTGAGTTAAACAAGCACTGACCCCACACCTGGGCTCGAGCCTGGCTGCCAAACCACCAGATCTGACTGGGGTCCCGGTGGACTAACATGACCTCAGTGAGGTCTTCAGCAAGGCCTGGGCAACCTCCCTTCCACCTCACCGACCCGATGACTGTGCTATTGACCTCCTTCTGAGGGCCACACTGCCCAAGGATAGCCTCTACTCCCTCTCGGAACCAGAGTGGAGGGCCATGGAGTAATACATCAACAGCACCGGCAACCAAGTTCTCTACTGGAGACCGTAGCCCTCCCAGTCCCAGGTATTGGAGCCCTCTGCCATGGAGTTGGGAGTAAAGGAGGCAGTGAACTGTGTAGGCTGGTCCCCCATCCACCAGCCACGTTGGTGGCGGAACAGGGTGATCTGGAACTAGGGGGCTTTCATGAACTGGCTTGAGCCTGCATATATGAAACGTGAGGTGAATGAGCATGGACCAAAGTAATTTGAGCCTCACTTCCGCCGGGCTGATGATCTTCTGAATGGTGAAGGGCCTCACAAACTGCAAGGTTTTCTGGATTTCACCCAGAGTGGCAAGTCCCGTGTGGAGAGCCACATACTTTGGCCCACACTGTAGCTGTGAGCCGGGGTTCGTGACGGTTGGCCGCTGCCTCATAGCAGGTGCCCACATGGCGGACATACACCGATGCAGAGGGCAGGAAACTTTGGCCCCCAGTGCTAGGAATAGAGGGGGTTGGTAGCCGTACACACACTGGAATGGTGAGATCCCAGTTGCCAAGCTGGTCAGGGAGTTGTGGGCATACTTGACCCAGACCAGCAGGGTTGACCACAAGGCTGCCATGCACTAGAGGGCCACCTAGTTCGAATTTGGAGGCAATGAGGGGCAACGTGTACCGATTCTTGATGTCCTCAGTCGATGCAGGGCCACACTTGTTCTTCTCCACAAAAAAGAGTCCTGCACCTGCTGGAAAGGAGTACAGCCAAATGAGCCCAGTGGCCAGCGAGCTAGTGATATACTCCTCCATGGCCCTCCGCATCTCTCAGAGCCACGTCCGTCCGGTGAGGTGTGTGATCGTGAACGCTACCTTGGCAGCTTCAGTAGTGAACATACGTGGTTGCAAGGAAAACATGGAACAGTTTGTGAGTAAGGCATGGGTCCGGGTCACCCCCATAGCATACAGGTTTGCCGACCTGGGGTTCGGGACCCTGCTGCCGTGAGGTAAGGATCATCCTCAGTGTGGGCGGACCCTTGTGTAAATCAAGTACAAACATGAATTATGTTTTTCGTAAAAGTTTACATCCATTGCATGCTGTTGTGATGTCACACAACTTCCCTTGTGAGGATACAGTTGTGTGGTTGTAAAGGAGCAAGAAATCTGATTGGCTGCAGATGGCCCCATGTAGAACAAATGCATTTGTCACAGCTGCGGGCAGCCTTGCCCTTGGATCCTCAACGGTGCGCACCTGTGGCCAATCACCTGGCCAAACAATTTGCCTCTGCCAGATTGTCCTCTAGCTTACATGACTCCAGTGTTTTCCTGCCTGCCCGTCCCCGACCATGCCTGTCCTAGCAACCGGCTCTTTGTACCTGACCCACTCAGGGCAGAGGTCCTGGAGTGGGCTCATGCGTCACGGCTGGCCTGCCACCCTGGAGCGCGTCGGACGGTGGGTCTGGTGAAGCAACAGTTCTGGTGGCCAGCCATGGAGCAGGATGTCCAGGAGTACATACATTCCTGCATCGTCTGCAACCAGCAGAAGCACCCACGCTGGGCACCTGCCGGACTCTTACAACCGCTGCCAGTTCTGCACTGACCCTGGTGCCACATTTCCCTGGACTTTATCACTGGGATGCCCCAGTCAGCTGGGAACGCGGTCATCCTGACTTGTTGATAGGTTCTGCAAAATGGTGCACTTTATTTCCCTGCCCAAGCTGTTGGCGAAGGAGACTGCCCAGCTGGTGGTCCAGCACACGTTCCAGCGCCACGGCCTGCCAGAGAGCGTAGTGTCGGACAGGGGCCCACAGTTCTCTGTCTTCTGGAGAGAGTTCTGTGGGTCTTTAGGAGCCACCGCTTTGTCAGGGTTGTACAGGCAGACAGAGCTGGACCCGCTGGGAAGCGGGGACTGGGCGAGTCCGTCCATGGGCGATGTTGGGGACAGAAGGCAGACAGGTTTACCAGAGAGCAGGCAGGGTAGAATTGTCAGGCACAGGCAGATGACAGGATCTCCAAGACAGCAAACAGCAGGTCAGGGACATGCAGGCTCGAGACCTTATTTTTAGGTGGTAGATCTTTTACCTATGTGGCAAAACGGAGCGGAAGGGACTATATAAAATTTTACACTGCCAGGACAACGCCACTTGGAGGAATTTCACACCAAGAAATAATTTTTGCACAGATTCGTTCAGTTTTTAATCTGAAAAGCGCTTTATTTACAGAAACAGGTAATCATACAATAAAACAGCTGGTTAAATTCACTAAAATAGAACAGCGCTGTTTTGATAACTGAACATCGATTATTCTGGACCATAAAGACAACCCCAGAGACTAGTCAACTAAAAGATGACAAATTCAAATCAGATAATTAGCCAAAAATCACAGAAAGAAACCCAAAAGAAATGAAAACCAAAACCATAACACATTCAAACATTTCAATGAAGATTGGTAAACTAGGAGTACAAAAAAATTCAAATCAGAATACACAATTAGCCATAAGACACGCAAACATCAACATGCATTAAATAAATAGGATTGGCCAATCCCAACGGTCTATGCGCTCAATCCTCCAGTCAAGTCAAGGGACAGTTCTTAGTTGGTATGTCACTAAACCAAACACTAAAAACGGAAGCCAAAAAAAAACAAAAAAAAAACACCACCATAAGAGACGCTGTTAAAATAGCCGACACAATTAACCACTTATAGAAATGTTAAAAGAAAGACCACAGAGGCACCGGTGGGCAATAGCAGCACCCAGTTACAGCAATAGCCGGTCGCACAAAGCAGCCTTAAGCGTAGTACCCTCGGAACGCAGAAGACACAGACGACCACAGCAAACGATGGCTAAAAGATGGCAGCCCACAGTAGCAGCAGACGATCCGCAAAAAACAGAAGAACCGCGAATCGCAGCAGACGCATCCAGGCGCAGCAATGCAGTTGCCCAGCTCTGCAGGAGCGAGGAGACTACATTAGAGTTAGAATTTAGGGTCAGCAGGCAAGCGGGCTTACAGCTGCAACAAACAAGTGGACCTACCTGGAGAGGATGACACCGACACACACCCCCGATGAGACAGACAGCCCTGCTCCCTCGGCACAGGGAGTGACACGCTGCAAGACACCGACGTCAACGCCTGGCAGAGGTAAATGTGGTCAGGCGTCAAGCCACCTGCGCGGCTATATAGCGCTGTGACTCCGCCCAGGAATCACCCCGATTGTCCACACCTGAGCCCAATTACGACTGGATGGGAGGGACAAGTGGGCAGGCCATCCTGTTACGTATGGATATAACACATATTTGAATCCTTTCTTTGTGAATTTATTCATTTCTGTGTTAATTTCTTCTTCATGAGGCAGCTCACAGAGATCTGCTGTGAAAAACTTTCCTCCCTCTCTTTACAGTCAACCTTTTAAAACTATAAAAATCACACCACTGTTAAAGGTCTGATTGATGTTACTCCATGTGGTATTATTACATTTGTAAAAAGGCTCTGTTTCAGACATTAAAATAACTAAGAAATCACATCTTCTTCAACTTAGCCAGGGTATGAGGTGATGGCTGACAAGCATTTTGTGATTAAGTGGATGCTATCACAGGTGGACATTAAACTCATCATTCCTCATTGAGGAACACTGCCCAGATCAGTAAGGAAGACACCCAGGCTCTTGCCCATCTGAGAATTCTAGGATAGAAGTCCATACACAGGGTGAAGGAATATCACATTTATGTGTATTGTAAATGGTTACATATAATTGACTCATTATTTTGAAAATTAAAAAAACAAAAAATGCTGTTTAGAATGTATGAAAAAAAACAAAGGATGCTAAAGAGTGTCTGTAACTTGTTATCATGAGTTTTACCATTTGTTCCTGTCTTCTCTTGGAAGTGAGGCAGGGTGGATTCATTTACTAAGGGTAATAAAGATTAGAGACTTTCTTCGACAGGGTTGTTGTTTAGATAGTGGGGGCTCAGGAACCAGCAAGGCGGAGGGTGGTAAATATTAATTAGCAAGCAGGACATCATGCTGCTGGTGGTAAGGTCTATTTGCAGGAAGAAGGTGAACTTTTGAACTGGCCATCAGGGGGGACACTGGAGAAGAAGGACTGATACCAACATCAACCAGGATTGGAAGAAGAGGACGAGGTCATCCAAGCAGAAGAACCGGATTGGACTACAAGAAAATTAAATTTGCATCTGTGTTTTATAAAAGACTGGGTCAAGGGATAGTAAGGTTGTCAGACTTCATGCCCTGGCAATTAACTCTGATATTCTAGGGTTATGAACTGGCCAGGAGCTCTGTAATATTTGTATCTTGAATTGATTCTATTGTTAAATACATTTTGAAATTGGCAGTTATCTTCTTGAGGTCTTCATTTAAAGAACACGCGGATTGGCAATGACATGCGAGAGGTATTGCAATCCAACAATGCATTATTTACTAAATGTAGAACTTGTCAAACTGGCGCATTGGATGGATTATCTCCTCATGCCTATAGCTTCTCTCAACTGTAAATTCATTGTGAGTATGTGTCAATCAATCAATCAATCAATCAATCTTTATTTATATAGCGTCTGATACAATCAAAATTGTTTCAAGGCGCTTTACAGAATCCCAGGGCCTAACCCCAGATAAGCAACAGTGGCAAGGAAAAACTCCCCTTTAACAGGAAGAAACCTTGAGCAGGACCAGGCTCATGTAGGGGGACCCTCCTGCTGATGGCCGGTTGGGTAGAGAGAGAGGAGAGGAGAGGAGAGGAAGAAGAGGGAGACGAGAGAAGAGGAGAGGCACAGAACACAGAAACACACACAAAGATACAAAAATACACTATACAACAGGTCAGCGGGCCAGATGTCGTCATGCAGCTCTGAAGGCGGTGATACCTGTAAATAAATAAATCGAGGGGGGGGGCAGAAAAACTACACAGGAATCTGCATAACTAGTCTGCTTGATGAGGAGGAGGAAAGGAGAGGAGAGGAGAGGAGAGGAAACCATGACCCAATGGGGTGACAGAGGCCTGTCAGGTGATCATGTTTCTGGACCCCGGCAGCCTTGGCCTATAGCAGCATAACTAGTATCTTAACCTAACGATTAGACGACCCCCTGCCTAAAAAATCAAAAATCTTCCCACAAGCTCTAACACCTGCTCCAGCAAGTGATGACACAGTCTTTGATGGTCCTGTAGGAAACCTTGACAGTTTAGGATAATTCACAGCTTTGACAAAGTACACCTGTGTGCCTGTTTTGACCACATGGATGATGAGTTCAAAACAGCCAGGTGCAGCAACTTCTTAGGCTTAGGCCCACAGTGAAATGGGGATGAGAGAGACTCAATATGGCTGTTAACTGAGAGAGAGGTTCGTCTTACCTACTATGAAAAACAGTGCCACGACTGGCAGAATCCCAAGTGTTCTACGTGGCTTGTGGCTTCTTACTCCAGAATATCCTGCAGATCCTGGAGAGTGTTATATATTGGGGATTGTTCATATACTGCCGCCTTATGGCGAGAGGTGGTCGGGTGATTATGACGATTGGGAAGTGACATAATTCAATAAAGGGACGACCGTCCATGCGTTCAAGTTTGACTCTGCCTCATGTGTATGATATCATTTGAAGTACAAAGGTAAGATATCACTCGGGCCAGACACAACAAAGTGGCGACGAGGATAATCGAAACCTGCGTGTGTGTTTACGGCCACGGAAGAGGCTTTGAGCGGACTGTTCGCCAGGAATGCTAGTGGTTAACTGGATAGCATTAGCTTCGTTGTGGAGAGGACGGCAGTAAACAGGACCGTGGGTACGTACTAACAAGCTGTCAACGAGGCTAAATGGTGCCAGAAGATGGTTCCAACGTTTCTGACTGTCATGGGACCAAAAACATATAATTTGCTACGAGCCCTGGTTCAGCCTGCCAAACCCGGAGAGAAAAGCTATCAAAGTATTGTGGCTACCTTATCAGCCCACTTCTCACCCAAGCCCCTGGTAATTGCTGAACGTTTTCGCTTCCACAAACGGAACCAAGAAGACGGGGAGTCCGTCACAGTGTTTGTAGTTGCGCTAAGGAGGCTAGCAGAGCATTGTGAATTCAATGATGGACTGAATGACACCGTTAGGGACAGACTTGTGTGCGGGCTGAGAAGTGAAGCTATACAAAAACGCCTACTAACTGAACGTGCACTTACCCTGGATAAAGCTATTGAAATTAGCGTATCCATGGAACTGGCTACCAAGGAAGCTCATCAGCTCAGTGAAAGTGGGAAACTACACAAGGTCTTCAGCGATGAAAAGGGAGCGCAAGGCAAATGTTATCAATGTGACAGAACAGGACATCTTGCAGATGAGTGTTGGAGTAAGGCTGTGGACTGCAGGAAGTGTGGAAATAAGGGACACATTGAAAGGGCATGTAAGAGTAAGAGGGTGAACAAGACTCCAAGACAGGACACCAAGAAACCAAGGCCCAGATTTCAAAAGAGACAGTCTGTATTCAATGTGCAGTCAAGTCCCACTACAGCTGAGCCCAATAGTTCATCCGATGAGGCAGAAGTGTGTGTACTGTCGGTGAAGGGAGGTTCTGGTGGATACTGGGAAACTCCACTGCTGGAGGGGAGACCTGTGCGCATGGAAATTGACACCGGTGCAGCAGTCTCCCTGGTATCTCATGCTGTTTACAAAGAATTTCTACAACACCTTCCACTACGAGCAACCAGCCTCAAATTGAGAACATACACCGGCGAGCCCGTCCCAACCAAAGGCTTCGTCAATGTCACAGTCCAGGTGAATGGCCAAACAGCTAAACTACCACTGTATGTGGTTGAAGGAAACTTAACATCTCTCATGGGTCCTCCGTTGCTGGAGGAACTGAGACTGGACTGGCCCACGATTCATATGCTGTACAAGAGTGGTAATAAATCACCCCTGGAAACTGTTCTGAATAAACATGCTGAGGTGTTTAAAGATGAGCTTGGGAAAATGAAGGACATAACGGTCAACCTGAACAATAAGCCTGGCAGCAGACCAAAGTTCCTGAAGGCTAGACAAGTTCCCTATGCCATTAAACCAAAGGTTGAAGCAGAGCTGGAATCCCTGGTCAAGAGTGGAGTGTTGGAGCCAGTCAGTCGGTGTGAGTGGGCCACTCCGATCGTACCAGTCATAAAAAAGGACAATTTGGTGAGAATCTGCGGGGACTTCAAAGTCTCCATCAACCCAGTGCTAGAGGCTGAGCACTACCCGCTTCCTCGCATTGAGGACTTGTTCACTGGTTTGGTAGGAGGACGAAACTTCAGCAAAATTGACCTCCACCAAGCCTATCTGCAGATGCAGGTGGAGGAGGAGTCAAGAGAGCTGCTCACAATAGTCACTCATAAGGGCCTCTACCGTTATTGCAGACTACCATTCGGAATAACATCGGCCGCAGCCCTCTTCCAGCGTGCGATGGACCGGATACTGTGTGGCTTAGATGGGGTTCGATATTATTTAGACGACATACTGGTCACGGGGAAGACAGAGCAAGAACATCTGAAGAACCTGGATGCCACCTTGCAGCGGTTGGAAGAATACGGGCTTAGGGTCCGCCAGTCAAAGTGTGAGTTTTTCCAGTCTTCAGTCGAGTATCTTGGACACGTCATTGACTCAGAAGGCTTGCATAAGGCTCCATCCAAAATCAAGGCAATCAGGGAAGCACCAACACCCCAAAATGTAAGTCAACTACGATCTTATCTGGGGCTCATTAACTATTACGGGAAGTTCATCCAGAACCTGTCTTCTCTCCTGAGACCACTGCACCAACTGTTGTGCCATGGCAAGGCATGGAAATGGACTCAACAATGTGAGGCGGCGTTTGTGCAAACCAAGGAAGCGCTGCTGGAGTCTAATGCCCTGACACACTTGACCCCACACTACCCCTACAACTTGCATGTGATGCTTCCCCTTACGGGGTGGGGGCAGTTGTTTCTCACATCATGCCCAGTGGTGAAGAGCGACCAATTACATTCGCTTCACGTACACTCAGCAAAGCTGAGAGTAACTACGCACAAATAGAACGAGAAGCACTGGGGATTGTTTTTGGTGTTAGGAAGTTTCACCACTATCTGTTTGGAAGGAAGTTTGTGCTTCTGACAGACCACCGGCCTCTGACAACAATCTTCGGGCCCCATACCGGCATTCCATCCTTAGCAGCCGGTCGGATGCAAAGATGGGCCTTGTTGTTGTCTGCCCACGACTACGACATCAAATACCGCAAGTCAGAGCTGCATGCAAATGCTGACGACCTCTCGAGACTACCGCTGCCCGTGGATCGTGGTGAGCCATCCGAAGCTGGCATTTTCTACTTCAGGCAAGTGGAGGAGGCACCCATCACTGCGGCTCAAGTAAAAAAACACACACGGAATGACCCAGTGCTATCTATGCTGATGGAGGTAGTGATCAACGGGGGAAGTGCGGATCTTCCAGAGCTTAAGCCTTACCTCACAAGAAGAGACGAGCTCTCCATACAAGCTGGATGTCTCCTATGGGGACGAAGAGTGATCATCCCACCTGTGCTGCAAAAGAGGCTACTGCTGCAGCTACATGAAGGACACTGTGGGATTGTGCGGATGAAGGAGCTTGCCAGAAGCTACTTTTGGTGGCCAGGACTCGATGGACAGATTGAAGAGACAGCAAAAACATGCCCGACATGTCAACAAGTTCGCTGCATGCCACAGCCAGCCCCTCTCCACCCGTGGGATTGGCCTGAGGCACCATGGCAGCGCGTCCACGTGGATTTCGCTGGGCCGTTTGAAGAAAGAATGTTCCTGGTGGTGGTCGATGCCCACAGTAAGTGGCCAGAAGTGTTCACAATGAGATCGACCACAACAGAGAAAACCATTGAAAAACTTGGCGAAGTGTTCAGTCGATTTGGATTTCCAGAACAACTGGTGAGCGATAACGGCCCTCAGTTCATTTCACAAGAGTTTGAGAGATTCCTTGCGGCCAATGGAGTACGACACATCCGCTCAGCTCCTTATCACCCATCTACCAATGGGCTAGCAGAGAGATTTGTTCAGAGCATGAAAAACTCTTTGAAGGCTTCACAAGGACAAGGCTTGCTTCACCAGCGGCTGCACAGCTTCCTGCTGTCATACAGGAATGTTCCACACGCAACCACTCGAGTCGCTCCTGCAGCACTACTCCTAAAGAGACAGCTCCGCACAAACCTCGACCTCCTAAAACCACCAATGACCAAAGAGTTTGTTCATCGGAATCAACAAGCTCAAGTGGAGAGAGAGAACAAAAGAAAGGACCTTCCGCCCCGGCGACAACGTACTGGCACGTAACTATAACAACAGGCCAAAATGGATGCCAGCTACTATCTTAGAACAAATGGGACCTGTGTCTTACACTGTCCGGACCATGGATGACATCATCTGGAGGAGACACACAGACCAGCTACTGGCTGGAGCGACTGTGCTGGTGGGAGCCTCATCACCAGTGGTTAGTGCTGAGCCAGTTGGGCAGGATGACCCAGCTCAGCCCCCACTCACCAGTGCTTCTCCAGTTGCTTGGGAGCCTGTCTTTTCAGCGGTTTCCCCCACACCCGTTTCTGAGACGGAACTGCCATACTCGACACCAAATCCTCCACCAGTGGCAGACGGTGTGGATCAGCCAGATGACAGTGCGATTCGCCGATACCCACAGAGAGAACGGCGGCCTACAAAACGCCTGGATCTATGAGTCGTGATTTCAAGAGTTATGGATATTTAGGTTAAATATTTTTGATAGAGTACAATCTTATAGTTGAAGTACCAAGTTGTGACAAAAGTGTTTAAATGTGTTCCTGTTGTATACGGTGCTACTTGTTCATTAAGAGGGGAGGAGTATGTTATATATTGGGGGTTGTTCATATACTGCCACCTTATGGCGAGAGGTGGTCGGGTGATTATGACGATTGGGAAGTGACGTAATTCAATAAAGGGACGACCGTCCATGCGTTCAAGTTCGACTCTGCCTCATGTGTATGATATCATTTGAAGTACAAAGGTAAGATATCACTCGGGCCAGACACAACAGAGAGGGTAGAATTTGACTCTTCCTCCATTGGCTCTGACCCTCATCAGCCTAGCACAATTATTACTTTTATTTAATCCTGTATTCCCTAAATTTAGTGAGTCAGTGGGTGGCCAAGTTCTGAACTATTGTTGTGTGGATTAAGAGGTACTTGATGACAAAGGTGGTTCTCTAGGAAATGCAAGAAATTCTACATAAGAACACAAGTTCTTTATTTCACCACTGTGCATTGTATATGACATTAACCCATTATATTCTGATTCTTGACCATGAATTGATTGTGTCCAGGTAGGTAGTTAGATATGTCATGGTTGTTGGTGCCTCAGCACCCCAGCTAAAATATTATGCCATTGTACAGTATATAAAGACAGACTTGTGTTTTAAAGAAGATGCTTGGAAAAAAAATCCATTATCTTAATTTTCCTTGACCACCAACACATGCCTGTTTAATAAACAGGAAATCCCCTTGACATTTGTGTCTTGTAAAGAAGATGCTTGGGAAAAAAATCCATTATCTTCATTTTCCTTGACCACCAACACATGCCGGTTTAATAAACAGGAAATCCCCTTGACATTTGTGTCAAGGTTGTAGTGTTTCAGAGTATGTCATAACATTTCAGTTATTTCAGTGATGTATGGCACTGTGGCTTATTTGGTCAAAGTCCCTGTGTTGTAAAAGGGAGAGGTTATGTCAAATCCCAGCAGTCCCACAAGTAACCCAAGCCGACATTGAAACACAGTATTGTCATCATTAGCGAAAGTCTCATGCCCTTCTATAGTATTTGAAAACAGACCTGTTAGCAATCTTCTGAAGGAGAAGGTAGGATTCAAATCCATGATCTGCTCTTTCCTTGACCAATCATACATGCAACTTTATTCATCAGGAATGTGCTTTGACATTTTCGATCAAGGTTGTAGGTCCTTCAGTGCAAGCTCTTCAATAGACCTGTATGTGGTGCCATGGCTTAGTTGGTAAAACCACCTGTCTAGTCAACTGGAGATCCTGGGTTCAATTCCCAGCAGTGATTCCTTGAATGTGATGGTAACCTCTGTTATGATATTTGTTAGAAAGCTGTCTTAGCATTTATTGACAGGCAATGCTTGTCCTTTCCCTCCATGAAATCTTATGTCATTGTACAGTATATAAAGACAGACTTGTCTTTTAAAGAAGATGCTTGGAAAAAACAATCCTTTATCTTCATTTTCCTTGACCATCAACACATGCCTGTTTAATAAACAGGAAATCCCCTTGACATTTATGTCAAGATTTGTTAGAATGTCTTAGCATTTATTGACAGTTTATGCTCGTCCTTTCGCTCCATGGCAACAAAAAAAACCACCATCTACTTTAAGAAACCACATGAAGTAGAAACTAGCATTCAAACCCATGATATTCTGTTTCTTTGACCACAAATATATTGTGTCAAGGTAGTTAGATATGTCATTGTTGCTGTTGCCCTAGCACCCTAGCTAAAATGTTATGCCATTTTATATTATATGAAGACAGACTTGATGCTTGGATTAAAATCCATTATCTTCATTTTCCTTGACCACCAACAAATGCCTGTTTAGTAAACAGGAAATCCCCTTTACATTTGTGTCAAGGTTGTAGTGTTTCAGAGTAATAACATTTAGTTTATTTAATTGATCTATTTGCCAAATCCCAGCAGTGCCATGAACAACCCCAAGCCGACACTGAAACACAGTATTTTCACCATTAGTGAAATTCTCTTTACCACTCATACATGCCTGTTATTGTTTCAAGGTTATTGGTCCTTCAGTACAAGTACTTCATTAGAACTTTATGTGGTGTTGTGGCTTCATTGGTCAAAGCACCTGTCTTGTCAGTAGTGCCTGGGCTCAAATGCCAGTAGTTTATCTTTGAGTTTGACAACAACCTGTTTCAGCATTCATTGATGGCCATGCAAGGTAACAAGACTCTTACACTGTGCTGTTTTTGTTATCTGGTTCTAAATACGCACAGCATATCCATCTTCTACCGCTTGTTCCTCCACTGTGGGTCGCAGGGGGACTGGAGCCTATCCCAGTACAATGGGCGGAGGCAGGGTACACCCTGGACTGGTCGCAATTTAGAGTTTTCAATTAGCCTAATCCCCAATTGTGCACGTCTTTGGACTGTGGGAGGAAGCTGGAGTACCCAGAGAGAACCCATGCAGGCACAGGGAGAACATACAAACTCCATAGAGAAAGTCCCCAGCCTCCATCCCAACCGGGATTCGAACCTAACCACCACACCACTGTGCCGCCGCAGATAAATTATATTCAATTTAATTTAAAAACTGTAATTTTTAATTGAAACAATTGTTGCTAATTCTAATAAAATACAAGTTTAAAAAAAGTCATGGAAATGTATCCTTTTGTTAAATATTGAAATATCAAACCATCCATCCCTTGTCTTCTTACGCTTAGTCCTCCACAGAGGGTCGTGGGGGGAATGGAACCTTTCCCAGGACATTGAACGAAGCTGTGGAACACCCTAGACTGGACACCAGTCAGTCACAGGACATAATATCAAACCGTGATGCTAAAATATTGAATTAAACATTTTATGTATTGTTTTGTGTATTGTTGCGAATGTAGCAGGACGAGGGCGGTGCTCTGCCCCACCCTCTCGCTCCTTCTCTTTCCCGCTGCTGCCTGATGGGGAGGCGGAGCTTTGGAGTATATATGTGCTGGCGCACACCTGTCCCAGATCACTTCCTGAGAGCCAAGGGCGTGGCTCAGCTGCGAGAGGCTGTAGCGTGGGAGACAGGTCAGTCGGTTGCTGGAACCCGGTACTCAGACCATTGGAACGGTAAGCACTGACCCTTTTTGCCCATCCGATCTGGCGCTCCTCCTTCATTACTGTTGTGTGTTGACAGCGGGTGCGTTGTCTGACGGACAGCAGAGGAGAGGGCTTACGTTCCGAGTGGGATCAGCTTATTGCAGTGATTTGGTTCCTCGTCTGCGAGTTCTCCGTGTGGCAGTAGCACGGCCAGCCTCTGCGTCCAGTTGTCCCGCGCCGACTCTCTTCGTTCGGCTCGGAGCCTCGGTGTGCGGCCCTGCTAACGCCGGCCGCCACTCCCATTAAAAAGCTGCTGTTTTGTTTGGTGCTATCCTTTGTTTTATCTTGTTTTGTTTTAGCCTGGTTGCTTTTTTACCGTGTCTGGGTTTATTGTGTCCGTGTCCTTATCTTAATTCTTCGTTTTAACCTGTTTTTATCGTGGTATATTCACGTTCATCAATTTGCTTATTTAGTGTTTATTTTTGACCTGGGTGTGTCTCATCCAGTGTTTTTGCTTTTTTTGTGTTTGATAAATTTCTTTGAATATTTGAGTTGCTTAAATTTTAAGAGTTCTATTGCTGGGCTTGTTACAGTTTTGTGTTTTTTTTATTTGTGTTGAACAGGAGCTGTGGGCCCCAGTGTGTGGCAGCCAGATCCCTTGGTGGTGGTGTTTTATTTTGCAGTGAAGTGCACTCCGGGTGTCCTGATTTTCACGTGGTGTTAGAGTTTTCCCCAGCTGGCTGCCGTGGTAAGCCCAAGCCCGATTCTATAAAGTTGTGTTTAGTTGTGTTTTTTCTTTCTTTAATTTTGCCCAGCAATATTACACTGGACGCACGGAATTTATTTGTGTTCTTTTTTTAAAGGGTGGTAAATACCCTAAATAAACTTAGTCACACTGCGGAATCACGTCTCAGTCAAATTTTGTGTCATCGAACCTGTGTCCTTTACCGGGTGTGAACTGCACCACACCCATTAGAACTAGTTCCTGGGGCGAAATACCCCAGGTGGCGTTGTCCGCACCTTGCCCCAAAGTTACTGCCCCGCCACACAAAAATGGTTTCACGTTTCCCTCGCCCGGACATGGGTCACCGGGGCCCCCTCCTGGAGCCAGGCCTGGGGGTGGGGCACGATGGCGAGCGCCTGGTGACCGGACCTTTACTCATGGGGTCTGGTCAGGCGCAGCCCGAAGAGGCAACATGAGACCCCCTTCCAGTGGGCTCACCACCTGCAGGAGGGGCCAAAGAGGTCGGGTGCAATGTGTGTTGGGTGGCAGCCAAAGACGGGGACCTTGGCGGTCTGATCCCAGGCTGCAGAAGCTAGCTCTAGGGACGTGGAATGTCACCTCTCTGATGGGGAAGGAGTCTGAGCTGGTGCGCGAGGTTGAGAAGCTCCGACTAGATATAGTTGGCCTCACTTCGACGCATAGCAAGGGCTCTGGAACCAGTCTCCTTGAGAGGGGTTGGACTCTCTTCTACTCTGGAGTGGCTGATGGTGAGAGGCGACGGGCAGGGGTTGCAATTCTTGTTGCCCCCCAGCTCAGTGCCTGTACGTTGGAGTCGATGATCGACTTTGTGGTCGTGTACTCAGATTTGCGGCCACATGTCCTGGACACTCGGGTGAAAAGAGGGGCGGAGCTGTCAACCGATCACCACCTGGTGGTGAGTTGGCTCCGATGGTGAGGGAGGAAGCTGGATAGACCTGGCAGGCCCAAACGTATTGTGAGGGTCTGCTGGGAACGCCTGGCAGAGTCTCCTGTCAGAAGGAGTTTCAACTCCCACCTCCGGGAGAGCTTCGACCATGTCTCGGGGGAGGCGGGGGACATCGAGTCCGAGTGGACCATGTTCCGTGCCTCTATTGTTGAGGCAGCTGACTGGTGCTGTGGCCGCAAGGTGGTTGGCACCTGTCATGGCGGCAATACCCGAACCCGCTGGTGGACACCGGCAGTGAGGGATGCTGTCAAGCTGAAGAAGGAGTCATATCGGGCCTTATTGGCCTGTGGGACTCCTAAGGCAGCAGACAGGTACCGCCAGGCCAAGCAGACCGTAGCTGTGGTGGTTGCCGAGGCAAAAACCCGGGTGTGGGAAGAGTTCGGTAAGCCATGGAGAATGACTTCCGGATGGCTTTGAAAAGGTTTTGGACCACCATCCGGAGTTTCAGGAGGGGGAAGCAGCGCACTGTCAACACTGTGTACAGTGGCGATGGTGTGCTGCTGACCTCAACTCAAGATGTTGTGGATCGGTGGAAGGAATACTTCGAAGACCTCCTCAATCCCACCGACGTACCACCTGGTGAGGAGGTAGGGCCTGGGGACTCGGGGTTGGATTGTCTTATCTCCGGGGCTGAGGTTGCCGAGGTGGTCAAAAAACTCCTTGGTGGCAAGGCCCCGGGGGTGGATGAGATCCGCCCGGAGTTTCTTAAGGCTCTGGATGTTGTAGGGCTGTCGTGGTTGACACGACTCTGCAACATTGCGTGGACATCGGGGACAGTGCCACTGGATTGGCAGACTGGGGTGGTGGTCCCCCTTTTTCAGAAGGGGGACCGGAGGGTATGCTCCAATTATAGGGGGATCACACTCCTCAGCCTCCCTGGTAAGGTCTATTCAGGGGTACTGGAGAGGAGGGTCCGCCGGATAGTCGAACCTCGGATTCAGGAGGAACAATGTGGTTTTCGTCCTGGTCGTGGAACGGTGGACCAGCTCTACACCCTTAGCGGGGTCCTCAAGGGTATGTGGGAGTTTGCTCAACCAGTCCACATGTGTTTTGTGGATTTGGAGAAGGCATTGGACCATGTCCCTCGGGGAGTCCTGTGGGGTGTTCTCCGGGAGTATGGGGTGTCGGGCCCCCTGATACGGGCTGTCCGCTCCCTGTATGACCAGTGTCAGAGCTTGGTCCGCATTGCCGGCAGTAAGTCGAACTCGTTTCCGGTGAGGGTTGGACTCTGCCAGGGCTGCCCTTTGTCTCCGATTCTGTTCATAACTTTTTTTGACAGAATTTCTAGGCGCAGCCATGGTGTTGAGGGGGTCAGGTTTGGTGACCTCAGGATCGGGTCTCTGCTTTTCTGCAGATGATGTGGTCCTGTTGGCTTCATCAGTCCCGTGACTTCCAGCTCTCGCTGGATCGGTTCGCAGCTGAGTGTGAAGCGGCCGGGATGAGAATCAACACCTCCAAATCTGAGGCCATGGTTCTCGACCGGAAAAGGAGGCCCCCGGGAAGACCCAGGACACGCTGGAGAGACTATGTCTCTCGGCTGGCCTGGGAACGCCTGGGGATCCCCCCGGAGGAGCTGGACGAAGTAGCTGGGGAGAGGGAAGTCTGGGCTTCCCTGCTGAGGCTGCTGCCCCCGCGACCCGACCTCGGATAAGCGGGAGAAGATGGATGGATGGATGGTGTATTGTTGCATCCCTAATGGTAACAAAAAGGCTCAAAAGTGCTCATTAAAAAGTTTCACTGCTCCTTGGCACGATCAGTTTTTCATTGAAGGTGGTCCTATTGGACACCCCCTGTGATTTGCTTTCATTCCTATATCAAAATGTTTTGCTCATGATGATATTTCGAGACATAATCCTTGAAGTTTAACACATGTTTGTGATTGAATATTTGAATAATTAAGTGATATCCATTATGACTCTGCTACATTCTGCCACCTTAGGTCCTAAATGTTTTTCTGGTAGTTGAATCATCACAATTGGACTGGTTGAGTTTCACACAGTTTCCTGTGTGTGTGTGTGTGTGTGTGTGTGTGTGTCCAGGTTCAGGGCTTCAAACATGTAAACGTCTGTCTGCCAGTTAAACTGCTGATTTAAAAGATGTCACCCACATTTTCAAATCCAGATGCAGATTTTGAGCTCTTAGACACCACAGATTATTATTACGTGTGTTCTCCCTGCTGAATTTAACATGGGTTACATGGTGGGCACACTTCACGTGGGTTCACCAGGGTGACGCTCACTTTTCCCACAAACATGGTTAACTTGTCATGCAGCAGCTTGTTTACAGAGTGCTAATTAATTTAATCCTTTGACTTGTTTTTTATCAGACAATTATGAGACATTTGTTCATCTAGTCTATTATCTGGGTGGACTGTTTCTGGTCTGTGAGAAGAAGACAAAGTGCAGCAGCCTACCCTTTATGACAGCAGTGCTAGCCTGACTGTACCATCCTCCATCCCATCTCTAACAATGGCTGGCTGAATCCAGATGTGGGAGAGGATCTGATCCACGGCAATTGGGCCAAATGGAAACAGACAATTTTAGACAGAGAAAGGAGAGGTGTCTGTTCCTGTAGCTGTCATCCCAACACTGCAGCAACATGATTAATAAATTACCAAAAAAAGAAAATCACAAAAATTTAGCATTAAATTGATTTTTAGTTCAACTTTTTAAATCAATAAGAAGAACTGTGATGAACCAAAATACTCTACTTATGCCAAGACAATCAACCAAACAAATGCTGTGGACTTTTTGTTTACTTCTAGCGGTACTGCAGTTTTGATTATTCATTGTAGATATAACTCCTCAGCCAGATAATCTGCAGATTAAAACAAATAAACTGCTTTGTCAGATTTTTCTGGGATGTGACCATTATTAGTATCACCAACACACCATTATCACCAACACACCACCTAATAATACTTCCTTATTTCCGTCCTGATATAAAGTGTGATGTGGCTAGCTAATTATAGTAAACAACGTGATGTTGTTATTGATCTACAGGGGAAAACAAGCAGTCGATTATATTGTAATGCAGATCTTGCAGTTCCACCACGAGACACATGTGTATAAACCTTCATACCAAAAGGCTTTTGTTCCCACAAAGATGAATTGTAGGAATGACCTGCTGATATTTGTGTTTTGTGGACAAATAAAAAAAGGTGAGAAGTGTCATGTTCTTAATAAAACATGATAGAAACCTGTCGGTGATCTCAGCTGTAATGTTTACCTCATTCTTTGTAAAAAAAAAAAAAAAATCAAATAATGAATAGAATTACTAATTAATAAAATGCACGTGTAAAATGTTGGGCACCATCTCGTATAATGGAGGAAAAGACACAAAAAACACTAATTTATTTTTTAACAGTAAAACAAACACATTAATTAGTAAATATTCATGGAAGAACATATCAAAAACTCATGAAATATGTTGAATTGTGCTGATAATGAAATGAAGACAGCCGCCCACCATTGTTGAAAACAATGTGTAAATGAAAACAATGTTAAAAGTATACACTTATACAGCTATTTATTTTGAAGAAACATATATAGATGTTTACAATGAGTATGCAGTTATTGTTACTTCCTTTTTGTTCTGCACAGAAAGACAGAGTAGACGTACTGCCGCTCACATCTACATTTGAAAAGAGAAGCGGTGTGTGGAAATGTGGATGGCACTGTTGTGAAAAATATCCAATTCCATGATTATGTTATTGCCATGCTAATAAAAGTAGAAGACAGTATTTTCATAGGTCACACAAGAAGGATTAAAGGAGTGTGGAAATGTGGAGAGTGGGAACGGGTCTGTGCGTAAGCATGTTTAGTAAGAAGGAGGACAAAACAATCCTGTGTGATGTCTGCTTAAGCTAGGCTAGTCAGGCCTGTAGGCCTCTGTGTATGCTGAGAACCGCTCCAACGTAGCCTCTGCACCCACATGTCCTTGGCCATGTGTGATACGGTACCATGGTAAAGTTGTGTGTTAGTCAAAACATGAGCAATGTGACTCGGTGAGCATAAACTCACCCCCGCCCGCCTGTGTGAGTAGTGTAGCTGATGCTGTCTTTGTAACTAAGATACACCTCCTGCTGTGTAACCATGTCCGTATTTTAATAAAAAGAGACAATGCTGGGGTAGAGGAGGAGTCTCTGGGTCAGCGCGGCAGAGTACGTGTCTGATCGGAGGGCGACTCTCCCTTGCAAGGTCAAAAAGTACTTTGAAGTGTGGTCTTGACTTGTGTGATGAACTTCATTAGTGCGCCTGCCTGACTACACTTCTGAGGACACGAGCCAGGATTCAATGACAGCACATAATCCAAAACATAAATGCTTTGCTGCAAGCCTGATGGTTTGGCGGCACGGTGGTGTGGTGGTTAGCACTGTTGCCTCACAGCAAGAAGGCCCTGGGATATCTCTGGGTACTCCTGCTTCCTCCCAAGGTCCAAATACATGCACAATTGGGGGTTAGGCTAATTGAAAACCTCTAAATTGCGACCAGTCCAGGGTGTACCCTGCCTCCGCCCATTGCCCATTGCCCTGGGATAGGCTCCAGTCCCCCGCGACCCTGAGTGGAGGAACAAGTGGTAGAAGATGGATGGGTTCATTAAATATTCTGTACACAGGCTGATTGCAGAAATCCAGCTTTTTCTCAAAGGGATAGCATAGTTCCATTGTCCATATGCATCAAGAGGGAACCATCTTTATTCTGAAAAAAATGAACAATTTTCACAATGCTGATCTCCTTTCCATACAACATGGCAACATAAAGCAGAATTCTGAGTTGATGGCATAACATGCACAGCCTCTAGATGTGAGGTTTCATGTAGGCAAATCCTTGCAGAAGTAATTACCTCTGCCGAGGGTGGGTGAGTGGGTCGGTTGGTCGGTCTGTCACGTAACTCAAAAAGTTATGGACCGATTTTGATGAAATCTTCAGGATTAGTTAGAAATGTGAAATGGAAGAACTGATTTCATTTTGGGGGTGATCCGCAAGAAATCTTGGATTCTGGATCACTTTGAAATTTTCGTTAACATTGTGGTAAATGGGGCCAAAAATTTTGTTTCTTAATATCTCGGTTAATTATTGACCAAACCCCATGAAATTTCACTCAAGGATGGAAAATAGCATCCCCTATCATATTCTAAATATAAGGTGCCCTTATATTTTGGCCTTCCAAATGTAAGATGCCCTTATACTTTGGCCTACTGTGCCTTTTAATGCATGAAGTGCCATCATGTAGCTGAGTCAATTTCGCATCTGTAGTATGTCAATGGATTTGTTCTAGCTTTAATACTTTAGGAGCTATATCCAGAAGAAAACCGCCATTACCGAAAAAGAGATTTTCAGTAATAACTTCTGAACTAATAAATATACAAACTTGAATCCACTTTGTAAGGGTATGTTTTCATGGTCAAAGAATCTAATAATGCTGACAAAATGGATATAGGTCTGTTATTGCTTACGCAGCTCCAGATCCAGAAGAAAACCATCATTACGGAAAATAATGTGAATAACTACTGAACTACGACATATATTGTTATGATTCCAGTGGCTAATGGTATGTTTTTATGGTCAAGGAATCTAAATATGTAGTCAAAGTATATGTGGGACTAATATTTGTGGTGGAAATGACAATATGCCAGTAATTGTTGCGCTTGGCAGAGGTCTGCGCTCTCCGAGTGTTTTCTAGTTAGTATTGTTTTTAAATTTTGTGCATTGTGCAAAAAATTGTTTCCTTCCCAGTGTCTCTACAGAGGAAATTACACAATTTGCCAGAGACATTTTAGATCAGGGGTGTCCAAACGGTTCCACAAAGGGCCAGTGTGGCTGCAGGTTTTTGTTCCAACCACCAGTTTGACCAATCAGCTGGCTGAAGACTCAGATGAGTTGATTAAGTGAGTTAAATCTGGTGTGCTGCTACTGGGTTGGAACGAAAACCTGCAACCTGCACTGTTGACTCACAGCAAGAAGGTTTGAATCCTGATTGGGATGGAGGCTGGGGTCTTTTGGTGTTTGCGTGGTCTCCCTGTGCCTGTGTGGGTTCTCTTCAGGTACTCCGGCTTCTAAAGACATGCACAACTTGTCATGATTCTCCGCCTGGCCAGTACTCATCTGTCCGCGTTGCCCCTGAAAGCACCATCAGTCCACACCCACTCATTAGCACTAATTCTCTGCACCTGGTCACCGAGATATTTAACTCACCTGTTCCTTCTCCTCCCTGCCAGATTGTCCTCTGTACTTCATGACTCTCCAGCGGTTTCCTGTCTGTCTGCCTGGATTTGACCTTGCCTGTCCCTGACCTGCCAGTTGCTTCTGTTCCCTGGTAAACCTGTCTGTGCTTTGTCTCAGAGACCCTGTCACCTGCCTGCCTGTCCTTGACCACCCGCTCCTGTCTCTGACCCGGCTGACCGACTTGTCTTCTGCCCCCGACCATCCTTTAATAAATGTCTCTGCCAACCAGTTGTGCTGTGATTGGGTCCAATCATTCCGCCCTCTTTCACAACTGGGCATTAAGTTAATTGATCACTCTGAAATGCCCGTGAGAATGAGTTGTTTGTCTCTATAAATTTTAGCATCACGGTTTGATATTATGCCCTGCGACTGACTGGCGTCCAGTTCAGGTTGTACCCCTGGACTTTCCTGGGACAGGCTCTGTGACCCTCTGTGGAGCAATAAGCAGAAGTAGACGATGGATGGATAAAAAGTTATTAAAAGACACATTTTCAGTAAAATTATGGTTTTGTTTTTGTTTTTTCAAAATGACCAGAAACAGTTGGTAATGCAAGTTTGTGAATTAGCCAGAGAACATAGCAGATTTGACAAGGGTATCAAAGAAGCCATCCATGTCAAGTTGCAAAAACCAAACTTGAGCAGAAGTGGTGAACTGAGACATTTCCTATCACCCACTTAAAATGCAGTCCGACGCTCCCTTCATCAATGATCAAAATGTTCACACCTTCACAAAGGATCTGATGACTCGCGACATGTGACCCTGCAAACAAAGGGGGACAAACAGTGAAACTAGGTCAATGATCCTGTGAAGGCCTCTCAGCTGACCAACCGGATCATTAGCATGCTAATGATCCACAAGGGCCTTATTTTCAAGCTCTAGCTCCTGCCATTTCAGAAGAGAAGAAGCCTTTTGGAGAAGAGGCAAAACATCTTCAAGAATCTAACCATCTAAGTCAAGTTGTTGAAATCAAGCCTCGAATAACTATGACCTGGATGAATGAGAACCTACACAGACATGTTGATATGTATGTGTGTATATGCACACATGTTTATTTATGGTTATGAAAGTATACGTAACTCTCTCTGACATGGCACAGCCATAGTCATGAGGTGCAGTTGCTGCCGCAGGCTGAGACTGCAGAGGCTTTAATGTTGCAGCATCATCAAATCATGAATCACAGTTTCACAAAATACAATAAACAAGAATTACAAAGAATATTCAAGAACACAGAACACTTTTTTTATTTGCTAGCAGCATGCATATAATGTGTGATTATAAACTTTTCACTACAGAAATATGTGTGCAAGATTTTAAATATTTATTATTGTTTCTTTTAATGTAATTCCTATTTTCTTTGCCTTTCCACTTTTCTCTTCAGGGCTCATGAATCATCCTCCTACCATAGTCAAAGTTGCATCATCCAGTATATTAACTGTCCCTCCTCTGAAAATGTCCAAATACTTCTCTCGCTTTATCTTCAAAACATTAACGTGTTTCTCCCAAAGTGAAACTCAACATCATCATCTCTGCCACCTCCAGCTCTGCCGTCTGTACCACTGTCTTTAAAACAAACGGCATTGATCATCTCACCATCATTGTGTGTGCCTTTCCTATCATGTAACTGTATTCAAACATTCTGTCACAACTGCCTCCAATGCAATGTTGTTTACTTTATGACAGTGTCACTTTGAAAAAGCTCTTACTACTTTTTAATAAGTTCAGATGGTGTCAAAATTAAGATACATTTACCTTTGCAAAGGAGGTTACATGATAGGTGGCATTCATCTTTGTTTCTTATAAAATAATTTAAAATTCTGAACATATTTTAATGAAATCAAGGAAAAGTTGATAATGGGACAAGAAACAAATGATTAAAGTTTGGTGATGTTCTATGTGGGTCATACAGATCAAAAGATCTGAGTAATTTTGGGTCCAAACAGTGATGTGTGCAGATGAGCTGATTGGCAGAGGCCTGCACTCCAAGTGCTTTTCTAGTTATATTACTAACAATATTTGTCAGTTAAAACTTAAACAAATTGCTGAAGTCATTCTATTTTCCAGCTTTTATACAATCTCTATAGAAAAACAATTGGGCATCCTGCATAGTACCTCAAATGAAAACATTGGCCTGCCTTCGGCTGCTAAGTCCTGCATTTGCAACTGGTTCTTCTCAAGGCTTCTATCTGTCAAAAGACATTTCCTTATGAATGTTGCTTGTTCAGAGGTCAGGTTCTGAGTATCTGCAGGGCACCAAAAACAATCTGGACTGTAGCAGATGCTATGTTACTAAATAAATAATAAACACTCTCCCTTCCCTATGGATTTCATAGCCAGCCTCTTAGCTTCAGTCTTTTGTTGCAAAACACCACTGGAATTGCAAAGCCAAACTAGTACTTCAATAATTAAGTCAAGGAGATATGTTTTTTTGTATTTTTTTTAGATTAATTTTAATGTAGATATTACTGTCAAGACTGCAGCATACTGTTGTGCACTGACATTCCACTGAACATACTGTGTGAGGGAGCTGCAGGATAAATGCATGAGTAAGATTAAATACACCACAGGCTGCAAGAATAGAATGGTAACAGAGCATGTCAGGCAGAACAGAGTTCTGGAGTGACCTATTAAATCTTGACTGCTGATGTCCTTAATATTCTGTTATTGTCCTATTGTAGTAAAATTTGTGGTTGATGATGGATGAAGTCTCTTTAATATGATGAAATCCAAAGTGCTTAATTCATTTCTTTTAACCTATGAATGTCATCTTTTTTTTCCTTTTGGTCAGTGCAATACATTCTTGGAGAAAAAAAAACACAAAAGGATAATTCTAAAGCTTAAGTAAAGAAGAAACTGGGGAGACTAATGCTAATGCTGGGGGGGTTGGGGGTTCAATTCCAAAATTGCTTAACTGCACTGCTTTTGGTTCCAATTTTTAATGCAAAGGTGACAAAAACAGTTGATCTTCACCCCTTTCCTCATTAAAAAAAAAGTGGGGAGCTGAATTGGAGAGAGCTGTCGAAACAGCAATTAGTAAGAACTAATATGGTAGAATAAAAACAGTAAAATTGTATTTAAATCTTATGGAATTAAAAGAAATTGGTATGGGTTGTGCAAACAAACTTAGAAGGTAATCATAATATGACTTATTAAGACAGCAAAAATAGTATTAACACACTAACTGTCACAAATCTCGGGAACGGAGGGTGGACCCAAACGCAGGAACAGGGTAACGAGGGAGAACAAAGGTTTATTTCCACGGTACAAAAACACAAAATACTCCTCGGCAGGAGGGAATAAGGGCTCTCGGGCCAACACAAAAGGTCACCCGCATGGGAAAAGTCAAATGAACAAATTTTAATCCCCACAAACCGGGAAGTCCGGGAAACGGACAAGCGGGGAGTCTGGACACAAGGGAGTTACCGGGACACAGGCTGGAAGGAGAGTCCAGGGTAAGTTGACGGCAGAACGGGAGACAGATGAGGGAGAAATCCAAAATGACCTGACAGCTTCTGCTGTCGGAGACGGGCCTTATGAAGGGCAGGTAATCCCGGGATCCAGCGCAGGTGCACGACCACACGCTGGTCACAGGACAGGGTTGGCGTCCCCTATGGGGAAGGAGGTGCGCCAGGCCCTGACACTAACACTATTAATATACAACTACTACTACTTCTACAAAAATAAACAAAGAAGGAATAAGAACTGGTATAAGTAATAAGATATAAACATGCAAAATCAGATGCTTTTTTCCAGGATATTTTTCATAGGTCAGCACTGTTGCCTTACAAGAAGAAGGCCTTCCAGAAGATGGTGTAAATCCCGTTTGGGGCAGAGGCTGGGGACTTTCTATATGGAGTTTGCATGTTCTCCTTGTGCCTGTGTTGGCTCTCTCTGGGTGCTCTGGCTTCCACCCACAATCTTTTGTTACCCTTTATGTTAACCTAATTGAAGCATAGTTTCATCAAATAAGGTTGGTTGTGTCTACAAATTGAGGTTCCCTTTAAAAACAGTTTAATGACTGTTCACAACATAATTGATTAATTAATCAAGTCAGCCAACATCATTCTGACTATCCAGACTATATACATCACTTATTACAATTCAACCCTCCCTCTTTCTGAAAAATGTAAAAGCCACCTGAAGGAATGAACATATATATATGTTGTACATATATATATATATATATATATATATATATATATATATATATATATATATATATATATATACACACACACACACACACACACACACATATATATATATATATATATATATATATACATACAACATCTGTCAACATCAACGGGACATTAAGAGAGTTCTTCAAGAACTCCGAAGTGGTTTTCTCTGTCAACTGGACTGGGTTTCTTCTCTTGAAGACATTTTGCCTTCTATCCAGAAGGCTTCTTCAGTTCTGGAATTGCTGGGGAGAGAGCTTGAGAATATATAGCCCCTGTGGCCATTGGCATGCAAATGATCTGGATGATAACCTGAGAGTCGTCAGCAGGGTCGTTGGTAGGGTCGTTCACCTAGTTTCTGTTAAGGTGTCTCCCCTTTGTCTGTTGGATTGCATGTAGGTGATTCACTGGGTTTCCTGGGATGGTGTTGTTGGATTGCAATACCTCTCGCATGTCTTTATTACCCTTAGTAAATAAGTCCACCCTGCCTAACTTCTAAGAGAAGACAGGAATAAATGGTAAAACCCATGATAACAAGTTACAGACACTCTTTAATTCCCCCTTTTGGCCTAGCCTACGCTAGGCCAATACCAATAACTCATTGACAGCTCCCTTAAATCTCTCCCTTTCTCACACCCATCAAAGGAAGGGTTACCCTTCGAATTTGCGCCATCTGATAAGGAGGAGATTGCTTTCCTTCAATTGCAGTGATAACTACACGATTACATAAAGAGCAAATGCAAGGAATACAACAGCAACCACACAAAATTAGTCCAGCAGTAGCAGAAATTAATGACATCAACACAGATACAATGACCACTTTCCATTTACCAAACATCCTGTCAATCCATTTCTCTAATGGATTAGTAATATCCGAATGCATCATTTTGTCCGACAGGGTCCACAAACCTTCCAGTGCCCAGGTCACAGAACCATCTGGAGCTGTATTATTAAGAATGAATGTACAACATTGATCCCCAAACATGGAGCAAACCCCTCCATTCTCTGCTAAAAGCATATCAAGAGCCATTCTATTTTGCACAGTCATCAGAGAAGTGGCTGCTAGCTGTTCTGACAGCCCACCCACTGCATATCTGGTGAGACTTGCCAATCGCTGCACATTATAATGAATATAATTGATTCTATCCACATTCTTATTTGGTGTGACAGGAAATACTACAGATATTAAAGGTAAATTTTCAAATCCTGCTGCCAACTGATCCAATCAATCAATCAATCAATCAATCAATCAATCAATCAATCAATCTTTATTTATATAGCATCTTATACAATCAAAATTGTTTCAAGCCGCTTTACAGAATCTTAGGGCCTAACCCCAGACAAGCAACAGTAGCAAGGAAAAACTCCCCTTTAACAGGAAGAAACCTTGAGCAGGACCAGGCTCATGTAGGGGGACCTTCCTGCTGATGGCCGGCTGGGTAAAGAGAGGAGAGGAGAGGGAGAGGAGAAGGAGGAGAAAGAGAGGAGAAGAAGAAGAAGAAGGAGACGAGAGGAGAGGAGAGGAGAGGCACGGCACAGAACACAGAAACACACACAAAAATACAAAAATACACTATACAACAGGTCAGCGGGCCAGATGTCATCATGCAGCTCCGAAGGCGGTGATACCTGTAAATAAATAAATAGAGGGGGAGGGGGCAGAAAAACTACACAGGAATCTGTATAACTAGTCTGCTTGATGAGTAGGAGGAAAATAGAGGAGAGGAGAGGAAACCATGACCCAGTGGGGTGACAGAGGCCTGTCAGGTGATCATGTTTCCGGACCCCACCAGCCTTGGCCTATAGCAGCATAACTAGTATCTTAACCTAACGATTAGACAACCCCCTAAGTATGATCATTTGTCTGTCTATGATAGTAACTGGAATTACAGAATTAGTTACAATAAGCTTTATCAAAGAGGTAAGTCTTAAGTCTGGTCTTAAAAGTAGCGATGGAGTCAGCCTCCCGTACCTGGACAGGGAGCTGGTTCCATAGCAGGGGGGCCTGGTAGCTAAACGCTCAGCCCCCTACTCCCAAAGACTCTGGGAACCACAAGTAGACCAGCATTCTGAGAGCGGAGCGGTCTATTGGGCTGATAAGGTATCACTAGCTCCTCCAGGTAGGATGGAGCTAGACCTCTTAGGACCTTGTAGGTCAAGAGGAGGGTTTTAAAAATTATTCTGAATTTAATGGGCAGCCAATGAAGAGACGCCAGTACAGGGGTTATGTGATCTCTTTTGTCAATACCTGTCAGAACTCTGGCTGCACCATTTTGGATCAACTGAAGGCTTCTTAAAGAGTTGTTTGGGCACCCTGATAGTAAAGAATTACAATAGTCCAGCCTGGAAGTAACAAAAGCATGAACTAACTTTTCAGCATCATGCTGCAACAGTATCTTCCTGATCTTTCTGATGCTCCTCAGATAAAAAAAGGCACTTCTACAGACTAATTTGATGTGTGAGTTAAAGGAGAGGTTTTGATTAAAAGTTACTCCTAGATTCCTCACAGACAGACTAGATTCTAAGGAGATACCATCTAGAGTGATAATGTGATCTAACCTATCCTTGAGAGGTTCAGCACCAAACACCATGACCTCAGTTTTTCCTGGGTTGAGGAGGAGGAAATTTGAAGACATCCAGGACTGTATGTCCTTAAGACAGGTCTGGAGCTTCACTAACTTCTCTGTCTCTTCTGGTTTCATGGATAAATAAAGCTGGGTGTCATCAGCATAACAATTAAAATTTATCCCATGCTGCCGAATAATGTTTCCTAAGGGAAGCATGTACAGGGTGAAGAGGATTGGTCCAAGTACAGAACCTTACAGACTCCGTGGCTACTACTGTATGAAGAGGGAACACCATGGGCATGAGCAAACTGGTATCTATCAGATATTTTTGATCTAAACCAGTCTAGTGCTGTCCCTTTAATCCCAATCATATATTCCAGTCTCTGTAACAGGATGCTGTGATCAACTGGATCAAAAGCAGCACTGACGTCCAACAGAACCAGCATAGAGACCAGTCCATGATCTGAAGCTATAAGAAGATCATTGGTAACTTTAAGAAGTGCTGTTTCTGTGCTGTGGTGAGCTCTAAAGCCTGACTGAAGCATCTCAAACAGATTGTTCCTCTGCAGGTGCTCCAGTAACTGAATCACCACCACCTTCTCAAGAATTTTAGAAATGAACGGAAGGTTGGATATCGGCCTATAATTTGCTAATACTTCAGGATCCAGTGATGGTTTTTTAAGCAATGGCTTAATCACTGCCACCTTGTAGGACCGGGGTACATAACCTGTTACTAAGGAACCATTAATCTGGTCCAGGATAAGACTGCCTATCAATGGTAGAACATCCTTCAACAGGTGTGTTGGGATGGGATCTAAAAGACACGTGGTGGTCCTGGATTTCTGAATCAGCGAAGACGCCTCAGAAAAATATATAGGGCTGAAGGTGTTTAAGGGCTCGTTGCAGAACCTGTATGTTCCCACGATCAGCACATCTGGTGATAGTCCAGATGTTGGGGTGGCCTGCTTAGCTTTCTCTCTGATGGCTAGAACTTTATGAGTGAAGAAGCTCATGAAGTCTTCACCACTAAGGGAGGAAGGGATATGTGGGTCTAAAGCAGTGTGACTGAGTTAATTTGGCCACGGTGCTGAAAAGAAACCTGGGGTTGCTCTTATTTTCCTCGATTAAAGAAGAAAAATAAGCTGTTCTAGCCTTGCGAAGGGCCTTTTTGTAACTAATAGACAGTCTTTCCAGGCTACATGATAGCTGTCTATTTTACAGGAATGCCACTTCCTTTCCAGTCTTCTCACTTTCTGTTTGAGGGTCCTGATATGTGAACTATACCATGGGGCACACCTCCTCTGACTTACTGTTTTCTTTTTCAGAGGGGCAACAGAATCAAGCGTGATTCTCAGTGAGGCTGCTGCACCTTCAGCAATAGAGTTGACCTCAGCAGGGCTAAGATTATAATGATTGATCCCTGGGGAAACATACAATGGTCCTGGGATTAGGCCAGGGATTGCTTCCTTAAACCTAGCTACAGCATTATCTGAAAGACATCTTCTATAGTAAGACTGTGCTCTGAACATAGAAGAATCCTTAATCATATATGTAAAAGTGATCAAAGAATGGTCTGACAGGGGTGGGTTCTGAGGAAACACTGACACATGTTCTACCTCAATACCATAAGTCAGAACTAGATCCAGGGTTTGGTTGAAGGTATGAGTTGGTTGGTTTATCTGCTGGAGGAAACCAACTGACTCAAGTAATGAAATGAAACCATTTCTAAAGCTGTCATTTACAATGTCTACATGGATATTAAAGTCTCAAATGATAATGACTTTGTCTGCTCTAAGGAGCAAGTCAGATAAGAAGTCAGAGAACTCAGATAGGAACTCTGAATACCTCTGAAACCGATATACAACAAAAAACAGAAATGGCTTTTCTGTCTTCCAGTTCATATGGGTGATGCCAGGAGTCAGGCTTTCAAATGAGCTGGAACGATGTTTTGGTCTAGGATTAATTGATAACTTGGAGTGATAGATTGCTGCCACTCCCCCTCCACTAATTTATATTCATCAGGGACTCCCCTTGGAACTCCAATTGAATCAATATATGTGGGGGATCCCTGTGTGAGGTCAAATGATATTCCCCTCCTGTGTCTAATTGAAGGTGGTCCCTGCTCCCACTTTGGAACTAATACAGTAATAGGCAGTAGGAGACGAACCAGAGTACATGTTCCTAACCAGTCGGGTGGGATTGCTGGCATCAAAGTGTGTGGATCACAGTGCCAAATCAAATCAGCTCGATGAACTGGAAAGTGTGAAGCGTTACTCCATGTGGTGACATCTATGGTATACTTACACCATGTTGCGGGCAACTTACCCACCAACCTTCCCCTGGTCCATGACAAGCAGGTAAAATTAGATTTCGCTTGAGATCCTGCCCACAACGCACACAATATCAGAATCCTAATCATTGTGCCGTCTCCTTTAGATGTTCCCGTATCTGTCCAAGCGTTCTTTGTGGGTTATCTGCTGGGGTACACTGAGTCCAATGATAGCAGGTGTCACCTTTTCCTTTCAGACGGACAGCATGTGAGGTCCGCTCTGCCACTTCAAAGGGACCAGTCTACCTGGGCTCCGACCACTTCTGCTTGCTCACTCTCAGGAGGACCCACTCCACTGTGTGTGGAATTCCTGAGTCCTCTGTAGATGTACTTAGAGAGTTGACCTGTTGGGAGAAAACTGAGAGAGTCGCTTTTAGTTGATCACAATATGGCTTATATTTCAGAAATGGTGCTGAATTGGTCAATGGATTTTCCGCTCCTGGTCTCAGAAAGGGGACACCCCTCTCGAGCTCAAAGGGGGTGAATTCTGTTTGGGAGCTGACTGAGCTCCTTACTGACATCAAGGCTATTGGAAGTGCCTGTGTCCACTTCATTCCACTGTGAGCACATATCTTGACAATTTTGCTCTTCAGTGTTTGATTCATTCTGTCTACCTTCCCTTGTGATTGTGGATAATAGACGGTGCCACATGCGTGTTTAAAGCCTAGTGTCTTTTCTACTTCCTGTAAATCTTTGTTCTTGAAATGCATTCCATTGTCAGATCTAATTCGTTTTGGGAAACCACCATATTAGTTAATCAAAAATTTAATCACACTTTTTGCGTCTTCTAATTTTATGGGAACCGCCTCTGGGCTGTCAGGGTCTGGGCACCTCCTCTCCCATAGGGGGCGCCAAACCCTGACATGGGACCAGCAGGAGGTTGCGCACCTGAGTTGAATCCCGCAATTACCTCCCCTTCTTAGGGCCCGAGTCTGACAGTGGAAGCTGTCGGATCGTACACTGTCGTTTTGCTGGACTGACTTTTGATTCTGCTGGTCACCTGCCCCGTTAGACTCCCGTCCTGAACCCCATGCCCGTCTACCCGGATCCCCCGCTTGTCCGTTCCCCAGACATCCCGGTTCATGGGAAGGTAGAATTCCGTTTTGTTTGGACTTTTTCCCCGTGCGGGTGTGTTTTTGTGTTGGCCCGAGAGCCCTTGTTCCCTCCCGTATCGGAGCGCCTTGTGTTCTGTCGTTTCTTAAATTAAACTTCTGTTCTTCACCCGCCACCCTGCGTCTGCGTTTGGGTCCACCATTCCGAGTCTACCCCGTGACATAACGCTCCTACCAAAGAATGGACCCAGCAGACATGCTGTGGGTGCTGGAAGAGGCCCGGGCGGCGAACCAGAGAATGGCTGCGGTCGCAGACAGCTTCCTGCAGCGCCCGGGCCAGGTCCCCGACCTTAGGCCCGCAGCACACAGCGCCGCGAAGATGGCGGCGGCTCCTCCTTCTGTTCCGACTCTTCAGGCCGGTATGTTCCCTGAAGCCGGCCGCCGCAGCAGCAGCACCACGGCCGCCGGCCTGCACGCGTCCGGCGCCTACCAGAGCCGCATCCTGGAAAGGGACAATCCCTGGCACGTCAATGACCGCCTGGCCGACCATATCCAGCGGGTCCAGGAGCTGGAGAGTGAGCGGGCGTCCATGCGGCAGCAGTTGGATGGGCTGGCTGCAGAGGAGGCCCGGCTGCAGGCCGACTATGGGAACCTTCGTGATGAGAAGGAGAGGCTTCAATCCAGGTGCCAAAAGACGGAGGGTGAGCGAGCCTATGCCCAGGTCCACTGGATGAAGGCCGAGATGGCGCTCATCTCTAAGGACGTTGAATTCCGCAAGCTTCTGTCCGAGAACAGGAACCTCAGCGATGCCTTCGCTGATCTCCAAAGCCAGCTGGAAAGCATGGAGGTTGTCCTGACAGATGCAAAGAACCAGCTATCTGCTGAGACCCTGAGGAGGCTGGAGATGGAGAGCGAGGTACTGACTCTGAAGGAACAGCTGGACCTTCAGAGAAACAGTTGTGAGGAGAAGATCCTGGAGATCCGAAGCCGCCACGAGAGCCAGTTGGCGGAGGTGGACTCAGGACGGCAGCAGGAGTTTGAGAGCAAGCTGGCGGAAGTAATGCAGCAGCTCCGTCAAGACCACGAGCGTCAGCTACAGGACTGCCGGGACGAGACGCACCGGATCTTCAGCTTAAGGCTGCAGAACGCTGAACAAGCTGCAGTGGAGATGAACGACAGCGCTTTGGCCACCAGGGACGAGCTGGAGGGCATCAAGCTGAGGGTGGAGACTCTCAGCGCTCAGCTGCAGCAGTACCAGGTTGAGAAGATGGTACTGGAGGCCCACTGCCAGGACCTGCCGAGAACCGTGGACCAGGAATGAGAGGTGTGGCAGCAGAGGCTTCGCCAGAAGGACAAGGAGCTGCTGACCATGAGGAGCCAGATGCACAGCCAGCGGGAGGACTACGAGAGCCTGCTGGACTTGAAGCTGACCCTCGACCTGGAGATCAACGCTCTCAGGAAGAGGCTGCAGGCGGAGGAGCAGAGGCCGCACTCGTCGCCGAGACCGTCTCAGCTGTTCGCCATCGCAGTACGTGGCAGCTGCAAGCCCCGGGGCAAGAGGAGGAGACAGGAGGTCCAGTCTCCCCAGGTCCAGTCTCCCCAGGTCCAGTCTCCCCAGGTCCAGTCTCCCCAGGTCCAGTCTCCCCAGGTCCAGTCTCCGTCCCTGGGTCAGTGTCAGGTCCAGTCTCCGCCCCAGGTCCAGTCTCCGCCCCAGGTCCAGTCTCTGTCCCAGTCTCCGCCCCAGGTCCAGTCTCCGCCCCAGGTCCAGTCTCCGCCCCAGGTCCAGTCCCAGGTTGAGCCCCAGGTCCAGTCTCCGCCCCAGGTCCAGTCTCCGCCCCAGGTCCAGTCTCCGCCCCAGTCTCTGCCCCAGGTCCAGTCTCTGCCCCAGGTCCAGTCTCTGCCCCAGGTCCAGTCTCTGTCCCAGTCTCCGCCCCAGGTCCAGTCTCTGTCCCAGTCTCCGCCCCAGGTCCAGTCTCCGCCCCAGGTCCAGTCCCAGGTTGAGCCCCAGGTCCAGTCTCCGCCCCAGGTTCTGTCGCAGTCGGCAGGTGCCGCAGGCACCCCAGGTTCTGCAGATTCCCCGGTTCCCCCAGATTCCACAGGTCCAATGGATTCTGCAGTCCCCCCAGATTCTGCTGGTGCCCCAGGTTCCCCAGAGGCTGCAGGAGGAGGCCGCAGTTCCGTTGCTCTGAGCGCGCCAGTCCCCAGGCCGGAGAGCCTGGTGGCGGGTACATGCGCCTCTCCTTCAGTTAACCCTCTCCTCCCAGCCCCAGACAACCCGGTGCCAGATCCCGAAACACAACCAGACACAGAGCTGTTGGAGGCTCTGTCTGGTTCCGGCGCATTACCTGCGGGACGGCCAAGCCCCATGATCTCCGCCAGGGCCGCCCTCCCCAGGAACACTCGTCTCCGCCGGAGCGCCCAGCCGCTGCACGCCTCCCGTCGGGTCAAAAGGGTTCACTCGGCTCTTCGGGGGGAAGAGGGAGACCCTTCGAGGCCGACCGAAGGATCGACCCCGCGGTGGTGCAGCAGGGGCTCTCGGCGTCCTTGGAGGCCGCCCCCGCCTTCCATGTCTCCCGGTCCGAGCCGGAGGTGGGTTTGGACCTGCCTCCACCGGCCGAGATTTCGGACGTCCACCGAAGGAGCTGAGGATGGACAAGGGAGGATGTGGTCCCGAAGGACAAGGGAGGATGCAGTTCCGAAGAACGGTCGTGGGCTCCATAGCACCTCGTCCTGGACAGAGACGACCTCTGGAATTTCTGCCGCAGCCACCCCGTCAAGCCTGTTTGGGCACCTGGAGGCGCCCGTTGAGGGGGGGTACTGTCAGGGTCTGGGCACCTCCTCTCCCATAGGGGGTGCCAAACCCTGACATGGGACCAGCAGGAGGTTGCGCACCTGAGTTGAATCTCGCAATTACCTCCCCTTCTTAGGGCCCGAGTCTGACAGTGGAAGCTGTCGGATCGTACACTGTCATTTTGCTGGACTGTTGACTTCTGATTCTGCTGGTCACCTGCCCCGTTGGACTCCCGTCCTGAACCCCGTGCCCGTCTACCCGGATCCCCCACTTGTCCGTTCCCCGGACATCCCGGTTCGTGGGAAGGTAGAATTCCGTTTTGTTTGGACTTTTTCCCGTGCGGGTGTGTTTTTGTGTTGGCCTGAGAGCCCTTGTTCCCTCCCGTATCGGAGCGCCTTGTGTTCTGTCGTTTCTTAAATTAAACTTCTGTTCTTCACCCGCCACCCTGCGTTTGCGTTTGGGTCCACCATTCCGAGTCCACCCCGTGACACTGGGCAGCCAGTGTATGCATCCACCACCACCAAAAGGTATCGGAACCCATTAACCCTATCTGTCATGTGGTGTTCCCTCAGTGTGTCAGGCCATGGGCCTCTTCCAGAAGGACATCTACCAGGACGGGTGTGAGAATAGGTCTTCTGTCTGGGCCCCGCTAAATTCCTTCAACTTTCACAGCGCCCCATTCCTTCCAAACGGTTTTTTCATGTGGAGAGGTTTCATCTTGATCACAACCCAGTCTTTCCCTGTCGTATCTTGGAAGGATCTCATGAACTGTCTTATCTACTAACAACAAATTGTAACTTGGTTTATAAACTTCCGCCTTCTTTGCTGCCTGGTCTGCCGTCTCATTACCTTTTCCCTCTAAAGAATTCTCCCTGCTGTGACCTTTACACTTTACGACTGCGACCTCTTGTTTCCATGAGTGCCCGTACCAATTGCCTCATATCTGCTTCATGTTTTATAGGAGAGCCTGATGCTGTATTAAACCCTGTCCACAACCATTGACAAAGTTCTAACTGTTTGGTTCCCAATACATATGCTGAATCTGTGTAGATAGTGACTTCCTTTCCTTTTGATATTTCTAACGCCATAACTGCCTTCAACTCTGCAAGTTGTGCTGACTTACCTGTTATCTTTCCTGTTTCCACTTCCTCAAAACCCTCTTCTGACTTTCTAAGATCTACTCTTTTTCATCTCTCCTCACTTGCTCCTCACATCTGTGGTCCACCCTCTCCCATACGAGGTCCAATCTGTGACTTTCTTTAACCTTTTTATCATAGGACCAAGGTTGTCAGGGCCTGGTGCTCCTCCTTCCCCATAGGGGGCGCCAACCCTGTTTTGGGACCAGCGGGAGGTCGCGCATGGATCCCGGGATTACCCGCCTTCATAATGCCCGTCCCCGTCGTTTAGTTCGTTCGTGACTTTTGTGGACTTCGTCGTTTTATGGATTTCTCCCTCACCTGTCTCTGGTGCTGGACCCTGCCGTCGACTCTCCTTCCAGCCTGTGTCCCGGTAACTCTGAGTTTCCAGACTCCCCGCTTGTCCGTCGCCCGGACATCCCGGTTCGCGGGAATGTATAGTTTGTTGTTCTCTCGCGGTTGTTTTGTGTTGGCCCGAGAGCCCTTTTTCCCTCCTGCGCTGAGGAGCATTTTGTGTTTTTGACCTTAAATAAACCTTTGTTCTCCCCCGTTACCCTGTGCCTGCGTCTGGGTCCACCCTCCGTCTCCAGGAGCGTGACATAATGACCCGACCAAGAAAATGGACCCAGCAGGCACGCCCCAGAGTCTGGCGGAGGAGGAGGCCATCATGCGGGACCACCAGGTGCGTCTCATGAGGGCTGAGGACATGATGGCCTTGCTCCACCAGGAGGTGGCCGCGCTCATGCTGCTGGCGGGGTTCTCCCCAAGCCCTGGACCAACGGGACCCTCCTCACGCCAGTCCAGCGGCAGCGCAACCTCCTCAGCGGCCAGACCAGACCGGCAGAAGCAGGACGATCTCCAGCACCTTAAAGACCTCCTGGCCAAGTACATATAGCAGGTCCAGAAGCTGGAGAGTGAGTGCTCTTCCCTGCAGCAGCAGCTGGAGGACAGGGATAAGTCCAAGAGCCAGGAGCTGGGTGACCTACGGAAGCAGTACGAGGGGGAACTGGCTGATATCCGCAGGTCACTGGAGGGGCTGGCAGCAGAGGAGGCCGAATATGGCAAGCTCCTGTAAGAAAACGGGAACCTCGGCAACGCCCTCGCTGGTCTCCAGAACCAGGTGTCTGCAGAGATCCGGCTGAGAATGGGGATGGAGAACCAAGTGCGAGCCCTGAAGGCGCAGATGGATCTGCAGAGGAATGCCTGTGAGCAGGAGGTCCGGTAGGTCGAGTCGCCACAAGACTCGGGAGGCAGAGGTGGACTCAGGACGCCAGTGGGAGTTTGAGAACAGACTGGCGGAGGCGATACAGCAGCTCCGTCGGGACCACGAGCGTCGGCTGCAGGACCTGCAGAAGACCGTGGACCAGGAGCGAGAGGTGTGGCAGCGGACCCTTCACCAGAAGGAAGAAGAGCTGTCGACCATGAGGAGCCAGATACTCCGCCAGCGGGTGGACTATGAGACCCTGCTGGACGAGAAGCTGCTCCTCGACTCGGAGATCAGCTCCTTCAGGAGGAGGCTGCTGCTGGAGGAGCAGAGGCTGCACTCGTCACCGGGCTCGGCTCAGCTGACCCCCGTAGCCATTCACGTCAGCTGCAAACCCCGGGCGAAGAAGAAGAGACAGTCTTCCCAGGGTCAGTCTCCCCAGTCCCCCAAGGTTCAGGTTCCCCGGTCCCCCCCAGATTCCAGAGGTGCCCCAGGTTCCCTAGTTCCCCCAGGTTCCCTAGTTCCCCCAGATTCCGGAGGTGCCCCAAGTTCCGGGGTTACCTCAGGTTCGGTAGTTCCCCCAGATTTCCTAGTCACCCCAGATTCCCTAGGTGCCCCAAGTACCCCAGGGCCCATAGTTCCCCCTGGGTCCGCAGTCCCCCCAAATTCCGTAGGTGCCCCGGATTCCCCAGGGCCCATGGTTCCCCCGGGGTCTGCAGTCCCCCCGGATTCCGCTGGTCCCCCTAAGTCTGCAGGAGGAGGAGGCCGCAGCTCTGTCGATCCGGGCGCTTCCGCCCCGTCACAGGAGAACCTGGTAGCAGGTACACGCGTCTCCCCTTCATCTAACCCTCTCCCCCTAGCCCCAGGCAACCCGGCGCTGTACCCCAAGGTGCCCCCTCAGCTCTTTGGGGGGAGGAGGGGGACTCTTCGAGGCCGTTGGAGGCATCAACCCCACGGCGGTGAGGCTGGGGCTCGAGGCGTCCTTGGGGGCCCGCCTTGCCTTCCACGTCTCCCGGTCCGAGCCGGTGGGGGATTCAGACCTGCCTCCACCGGCTGAGATTTTGGACGTCCGCCGGAGGGGCCTAGGAGGGCAGCGCCCAATGGACGGGGGAGGATGCGGTCCCGAGGAACGGTCGTGGGCTTCGCAGTGCCATGTCCTGGACGGAGACGACCTCTGGGCTTCCCCCCGCAGCTCCCCCCGTAGCTCCCCCCGTCAAGCCTGTTTGGGCGCCAGGAGGCGCCTGTTGAGGGGGGGGTACTGTCAGGGCCTGGCACTCCTCCTTCCCCATAGGGGGCGCCAACCCTGTTTTGGGACCAGCGGGAGGTCGCGCACCTGCGCTGGATCCCGGGATTACCCGCCTTCATAATGCCCGTCCCCGACAGCAGAAGCCGGCTTTTGTGGACTTTGTCGTTTTATGGATTTCTCCCTCGCCTGTCTCCGGTGCTGGACCCTGCCGTCGACTCACCCTGGACTCTCCTTCCAGCCTGTGTCCCGGTAACTCCGAGTGTCCAGACTCCCCGCTTGTCCGTCGCCCGGACATCCCGGTTCGCGGGGAGGTATAGTTTGTTGTTCCCTGACTTTTCCCCCTCGCAGGTGTTTTGTGTTGGCCCGAGAGCCCTTTTTCCCTCCTGCGCTGAGGAGCATTTTGTGTTTTTGACCTTAAATAAACCTTTGTTCTCCCCCGTTACCCTGTGCCTGCGTCTGGGTCCACCCTCCATCTCCACGAGCGTGACAAAGGTCCTTTGCCTGATGTTCAGCATGGATGACCTGGGTAACGCGGAGACACGCTTCCTCAGCCATCTCATACCACTAATTTTGTTTAGCAGTAAGGTCAACCTGCGCAGTCACACCTTCAGGCCCAACAAACAAACACAGTGATGTAATCATCCAGAAATCTCCCTGTAACTTCTCTCTAAATGCATCCTGATAACCTCATTATTCTCACGGTCGTAAAATAGGGTGACATGATAGGGATCAACTGGCGGGGCAAAAGGACTTAGCATCGACAACCAGGGGCTCCAGCTCTGAAAGAATGCCACAACACCGACACTAGGTGAGGTCTCCGACTCAAGTTCTCCCCAATAAATGTCTGCCCACTTCTTCTGTTCTGGAGAGGGTGTTGAACTCATCAACATTTGTCCCTTCACACCTGGGTGTGAACCACAGCAGTTCAGTTTCAATCCATTAGGAAATTGCACCACCAGACCTTTGTCTCCACACAGAATAGCTGCTCCTGTCGTCAGAAGGAGATCTCATCCCAGCAGGTTGATAAGACAATGTGGTGAAATCACAAAGGGGTGCAATACAGTCTGTCCAGCAAAATGAGTCACTAATGGCACAGAAAATGGCAGTCTCTCTGGTCTCTGAGAACTCCACAAGCTCAACAGTGTCAGATGAGATCAGCTCCAGTGATAAATTCCATGAGATGGTGGAATTGCAGGCTTCTGAAAGAATGTCCTCTTCCCTGCACCGTCATATGGGCAAGGGAATCAGCCAGTGCCACGTCCGCAGGGGTCCCTGGGCCCCATCACTGCAATTCATCATAGGACCCATTTCCCATTGGAAATCGACCTTGTGGAGCAACCTCAGGATTGAGTTCTCCCCCTTCCTCTGTTTTCTCTGTTAGATAGGGGTGAGAAAAGGGTGTTTGAGCCAGGTCCGAATGTTGAAACACCACCTGGTACATCTGGATTGTTAAAATATGGACAGTTCCTTTGCCAATGACCATACCCTTTGCAGGCGTGACACTGATCTCGGCCAAAGTATCCACCTATCGAGCCATATCCCTGCCTGCCACGTCTCCCACACATGCCTTCTCTGGGACTAACCCAATATGGGTTTGTAAGAACAAAATCTTGCTGCGGACCTAATGGATCTGGCTGCACCTGCCAAGGAAACAGCTGAACCAACTGTTTCTCTCTAAATTCATTTTTTCCTGACATATCTCCGACCTCTTCCTGTCCCTCCTTAATCCTGCTAACCTGTCTCCTAAGTTCCCACACTGTCTGTCGTAATTCCTGCAGTTCTTCATCCCTGTCCCTGTCTAACTGACCACTATTAATAGTCACAACTGGCAATTGATATGGGGGTGGGGAAGAGTTAGTAGATAATGATGGATAAAGACTACTGTTAAGTATCAGTGTATGGTTTGGATCTTCTAATGGAGGCTTCTTAACATTAGTCACCCATGTAACCCCCTAGATCTGCAGTTGTACACTGCTGTGCATGCCACAGCCACAAGATGTATCCTTCAACGCTTATCTTCTAATTTCTTACCCTGTTTTTGCCATGATTTTCCTGCTATGAGACCTAATTTTGGATTATTAAGATGATCCTGTAATTTGGTGTGAATTTCTGATTCCCACTTACACAATGCTCTCCTCTGAAGTGACCGTTGTTTAATTCTTTGCCTCAGATGATTTCTCGGTCTTCATCACGTTGGGGTCACCAAATTGTTGGATTGCAATACCTCTTGCATGTCATTGCCAATCCGCGTGTTCTTTAAATGAAGACCTCAAGATAAATGCCAATTTCAAAGTGTATTTAACAATAGAACCAATTCAAGATACAAATTTTACAGAGCTCCAGGCCAGTTCATAACCCTACAATAACAAAGTTAATTGCCAGGGCATGAAGTCTGACAATCTAACTATCCCTTGACCCAGTCTTTTATAAAACACAGATGCAAATTTAATTTTCTTGTAGTCCAATCCAGTTCTTTTGGTTAGATGACCTCGTCCTCTTCTTCCAATCCTGGTTGATATTGGTATCAGTACTTCTTCTCCAGTGTCTCCCCCGATGGCCAGTTCATGTCCTATTCATGTTGATGTCCTGCTTCCTAATTAATATTTACCACCTTCAGCCTTGCTGGTTCCTGAGACCCCCACTATCTAAACAACAATCCTGTTGAAGAACATCTCTAATCTTTATTACCCTTAGTAAATGAGTCCACCCTGCCTAACTTCTAAGAGAAGACAGGAACAAATGGTAAAACCCATGATAACAAGTTACAGACACTCTTCAGTGTGAATTCTATTGGGCTATACCAGTTCAGAAGTGGAACAACCGTCAGCCACCTCCTCTACATGGATGACATCAAGCTGTATGCCAAGAACAAACGTGACATTGACTTCCTGATTCACCTCACTAGGATCTAAAGCAAGGACATCGGGATGTCATTAGACAGGTTAGATAGGCTAGATAAATGTGGGAGGATGGTATCTAGAAGAGGAAAGGTGATCACAACTGATGGGGTTGACCTACCTGAAGGGAACATCACAGATGTGCAGGACAGTTACAAATACCTGGGGATCCTGCAGGAAAATGGTAACCATGAGGAGGCAGCCAGGAGGTCAGCCACAGCTAAATACCTACAGGTCAGGTTAAAGCAGGTCCTGAAAAGTCAGCTGAATGGTAAGCATAACATCCAGGCCATAAACACCTACGCCCTGCCAGTAATCAGATACCCTGCTGGCATAACACCCTGGCCACTGGAAGAGATACAAGCCACTGACATCAAGACAAGGAAGCTCCTCACAATGCACGGAGGGTTTCACCCTAAATCCAGTGTCCTGAGGCTGTACACAAAGCGGAAGGGGGCCGAGGACTAGTAAGTGTCCAAAGCACTGTCCAGGAGGAAACAACATGCCTCCGAGAGTACATCAAGAATATGGCCCCCACTGACCCACTGCTGAGTGAATGCCTCAGGCAACAGAAGCCCACCAAGGAGGAGGAACCTGAGGGGCTATTGTAAGGGCCAAATAAGTTAATAACTTAATGGTAATAATTTCATAAAAAAACTGTTAAAATTGATAACGATAATTTCATTGTAATTCGGAAAAGATTTAAAAGGTTTTACTCTGAAATGTATAAGTAATATGTAGAAGATAAATGTGTTCTGTCTCTTTAAATTTTCTGCTACGTCAATAGGTGTAGCTGTTGCTTTTTTTTTTGATTGAGTCAGATAGCGGTGGAAGCAACACAGTCTTTTGACCGTGCGTCCGACGTATTTTATTTTCAACTTTTCAAGTAAAGATTATAAAATCAAAGGAAAAGTCGTTGTCTCGACGCTCGCATAACAAAATGGTGTTTGCGGACTGACTCAGCAAGGGGCAGAATAAAAGAAAGGTGGAACTGAGTGCCACTACAGCTATCATGGAAGGACAAGCCCCTGCATGGAATGTACCATCGAGAAATTGAGGAAGTGGCTGATATCGAGAAGACATACCAGTGGCTGGCAAAGGCTGGACTGAAAGTCAGCACAGAGGCACTAATCTACCATACGAGGCAAGACCCCAGGTGCAGGCTGTGTGAAGATGCACCTGAGACAGTCCAGCACATCACAGCAGGGTGCAAGATGTTGGCAGGGAAGGCATGCATGGAGCGGCATAACCAGCTGGCTGGTATAGTGTACAGGAACATCTGTACTAAATATGGACTGGAGGTCCCAGGGTCCAGATGGGAGACCCCCCAAAAGTGGTGGAGAACAAGCAGGCCAAGATACTGTGGGACTTCCAGATCCAGAGAGACAAGATGGTGGTGGCCAGCCAGCCTGACATAGTGGTGGTGGATAGATGGAAGACTGGAAGACAGTGGTGGTGATAGATGTAGCAATGTATATATATAGTGCAGTAACGGCCACGTTACTGCACTGTTTGAAAAAAAGCATTTATTTAATAAAAAGTTTAAAAAAATCTGTGTACATATCTCGTTACAACATAGACGCATGCAGCTTTTTGTTAGGTGCAGCTTATGTATGTATAAAATTAAAAATTAATTTAAATGAAGTGGGTGCGGCTAATATTCCGGTGCGCTCTGTAGGCCGGAATTTACGGTAGTCAGTCACCAATTGTGCAAGTTCTCCCACTTAAAAAGATGAGAGAGGCCTGTAATTTTCATCATAGGTACACTTCAACTATGAGAGACAAAATGGGAAAAAAAAAATCCAGAATTAACATACGATTCACATAAGTCACCGCCCATTAATGCCCATAAAAGGAGCTGCAGCAGGGCCCTGTAGACAGACCAAAAAGCAGCACAATGCCCAAAGCAAATATTTTTAAAGTGAATCAAAACTGTTAGACTGAAATTGTGACAATAACGCATTTTATTCAAAACGGGCAATTAATTCTGCTCGAACGTGAACCGTGTGCCTGCAGTCTGGCCCCATCATTGTGTCAGGACGCACATCCTCACGGGGTTGTGGCTGAGGGGGAAGAGGGACACCATGCTTCATGGCGATGTTGTGCAGGACACAGCAGGCCATGATTATCCTACAGACCTGTAATGGTGAGGGAGAGTCATACGTTAGATGAATAGACGTAATCTAAGCAGGTTTTATAACAAAAATAAGTAATTACCTTCTCCGGTTTGTACAGCAGTTTGCCACCTGCTGTGTCCAAACACATCCAGCGCCCCTTTGAAATGCTGATGTTGCGTTCAATGGTGGAGCGACTGCATGCATGCATCTGATTGAATAAAATTTCCTGTGGAGTCTGAGGGTTGGTCAGTGGTGTCAACAGCCAGGGAGCCAGGGCATATCCTCGATCCCCTAAAGCCCTCGCTATAACTATAATCACTTCTCTCGGCTTCACAGATTTTTTTTTTTTTTTTTTTACAATGCATCAGTATTATGCAGCAGTGCACCTGTGGTCGCACCCAAAAGGCGGAGGAAGAAGTTTGAACTTTGAAAGTGTTTAACTGTGAGAAAATGTTAAAGCCTGTGAGAAAAGTGTATAAAAGTGTGTGGTTAGGTTAAAACCTGTAAAATAATTGTAAAAAATAAAGCTGTTTACTTCGCGGATTTCGTCTATCGCGGGTTGTTTCCGGAACATAACCCCCGTGATAAACGAGGGTTCACTGTATTGAATTTTATTGAACTGCACAAGAGAAGAAAACACAACCATGCCAACATGTCAACACTGAAATGTGCGTAAGAGTACTCCTGAGTGTTCATAGGATTTGTTCTTACCTACGCATAAATCCAGGATAAGAAGAAAATCATGAATGCCACAATCTTCGTAAAATGTTCGTAAGTGAGACTTAAGAACAAATTTGTTCGTTAGAACGGTTCGTGAATGAGGCCCATTGTCATGCTGAGAGACTCAGCCACGTTTCATCTTCAATGCCCTTGCTGATGGAAGGAGGTTTTCACTCAAAATCTCACGATACATGGCCCCATTCATTCATTCCTTTACACGGAGCAGTTGTCCTGGTCCCTTTGCAGAAAAACAGCCCCAAAGCATGATGTTTCCACCATGCTTCACAGTATGTATGGTGTTCTTTGGATGCAACTCAGCATTCTTTCTCCTCCAAACACGACATGTTGAGTTTTTACCAAAAAGTTCTATTTTGGTTTCTTCTGACCATATGACATTCTCCCAATCCTCTTCTGGATCATCTGAATGCTCTCTAGCAAACTTCAGACGGGCCTGGACATGTACTGGCTTAAGCAGGGGGACACGTCTGGCACTGCAGGATTTGAGTCCCTGGCGGCGTAGTGTTTTACTGATGGTAGCCTTTGTTACTTTGGTCCCAGCTCTGTGGGTCATTCACTAGGTCCCCCCGTGTGGTTCTGGGATTTTTGCTCACCGTTCTTGTTCTTGTTCTTGATCATTTTGACCCCACGGGGTGAGATCTTGCATGGAGCCCCAGATCGCGGGAGATTATCAGTGGTCTTGTATGTCTTCCATTTTCTAATAATTGCTCCCACAGTTAAATTCTTCACACCAAGCTGCTTACCTATTGCAGATTCAATCTTCCCAGCCTGGTGCAGGTCTACAATTTTGTTTCTGGTGTCCTTTGACAGCCCTTTGGTCTTGGCCATAGTGTTAAACAAACAGGTTCAAACAGGTGCCATTAATACAGGTAACGAGTGGAGGACAGAGGAGCCTCTTAAAGAAGAAGTTACAGGTCTATGAGAGCCAGAAATCTTGCTTGTTTGTAGGTGACCAAATACTTATTTTACTGAGGAATTTACCAAGTAATTCATTAAAAATCCCATAATGTGATTTCCTGGGTTCTTTCCCACCATTTTGTCTCTCATAGTTGAGGTATACCTATGATGAAAATGACATGCCTCTCTCATCTTTTTAAGTGGGACTTTAAGTGACTGACTAAATACTTTTTTTGCCCCACTGTATATATATGTATATATATATATATGTATATATATATATATATATATATATATATATATATATATATGTGTGTGTGTGTGTGTGTGTGTGTGTATTTGAAGACTTGAAGTGAGAAACAGCGAGCCTGACAGGATTATGTGTGTGCACATTTACTTGGAATATGTTAATATTCCTTCGTTTTTTTTCTTCATTTCTGTTTTATTCTGTGATACGATTATTCAAGAGACCTTAGTGGATTTTGACCAGAGTGTTTCATTTTTGCTTATACTGCCAAGCTGCGCTAACTGCTGACTGCACAAGACTTCAGAAATCAATGAAGAATAAACACAGCAGAATAAATGTTTTGGTTTTTTTAATGGAGTATATTTGCTTTTCTATACTTTTTATATGTAACTGTTTTTGTATTGCTACTTTACTCTGGGTGATGCACACTAATTGTACGATTACCTTAATAATTTATATTTTTTAAAATTTGCAATATACTTTTGTTTTACCTGCTCCCATTAAACAGTTACCTGGTATGTGAAGTGCTTTAGGTAATTTACTTTCCTTTTTTGACATTTTAAACTATTGATCCTCTGCTAAGAGCTTTTGAGCATTTGCACAAAAATCCACATATTCATGTGATATTCATAGATGTTTGTGTTGCCCTAAGGGAGAATCATTATTGTCACACCCGTGGGTCAGGTTGGCCCTTTTTTGTCCTTTCTCCATCTTGTTTTGTGACTTCCTGTTTTATTTTGAAACCCACTCTCCTCGCATTTCAGCCTACTCGCCCTTCCTGATGTGCCACCTGTCCAATTGTCCTCCCTGATCCCTGATTGTGCCCGGCTGTTCCCCATTACCCCCATGTGCTTATTGTCCTGTGTTTCCCTCGGTCCTGTGTCAGTGTGTTATGTCCATAGTCATGATCGCCAGGTGGATACTCCTAGTCAGGTATTTTGAGACCTCCACAGCCTTTGTTGTTTCATTGCCCGTGAGCGAATGTATTTTGTTTGGCTTTGCCCTCGTGGAGTTTTTCCGGAGTTTCGTTACCCTTTTTGTTTCATCCCTCCTCGGAGGCGCTTTGAGTTTTGGAAATAAAGTCTTTTGAAAACTCTGCACGCGAGTCCTTCCCAGTGCTTGTTGTCAATTATGACATAGAGCTTTTTTAATTTATGATTGTGATTTCAGATTTCAGGGACCTATATCTATCTGTTGGGAACTTGTGACTACCTCAGTGACTTGCTGACTCCGAGGACCCAAACATTTACAGTGGTGGTCAAAAGTTTACATACACTTGTAAAGAACATAATGTCATGGCTGTCTTGAGTTTCCAGTTATTTCTAAAAATCTGATTTTTCTCTGATAGAATGATTGGAACAGATACTTCTTTGTCACAAAAAACAATCATGAAGTTTGATTCTTTTATGACTTTATTATGGGTAAACTGAAAATGTGACCAAATCAGCTGGGTCAAAAATATACATACAGCAATGCTAATATTTGGTTACATTCAATTAGGCGCTTTTGGTAGCCATCCACAAGCTTCTGGCAAGTTTCTGGTTGAATCTTTGACCACTCCTCTTGACAGAATTGGTGCAGTTCAGTTAAATTTGTCGGCTTTCTGACATGGACTTGTTTTTTCAGCATTGTCCACATGTTCTCAATGGGGTTTAAGTCAGGACTTTGGGAAGGCCATTCTAAAACCTTAATTCTAGCCTGATTTAGCCATTCCCTTACCACTTTTGATCTTATATCCTGATCAAGGTTTTAAGCACAAGTTCTGACTTTTCAGCTTTTATAGGTCTATTATTGGAAAATACACTCTTACAACCCTAATTGATGATGATGATTAACATTCATGGTTCATTACAGGAAACCTTAATGTGTTTCACTGGACTGACAATGATTTATCAGAAAGTGAAATTGTTACATTATGTGATGAGCAACTCAATATTTATTCTTTTCTGTTCTTGGTAGAAATGTACTGTTTGTTGTTCAATAAAGTTGATTTTGAATTCCCCAATATGTTCATTTTAATTGGAAGAGGCAATTCTCTATTGATTTCATCAATAATTGCCATATATGCCTAAGGAGACTATTTCTGTTACCTTCATTTAGAAATCTCCAGTCTTCTGCCCACCACTGCAGCCTGCAGCTTCCTGGTCTCATCTCATTAGTGTGCATGTGTAGAGGAACAGTAAAGTTGGCTCTCTAATAAGCATTACAAGGCGTTCTGCTGAAGCACAGTCCGTGGGAGGGGTCTGCAAAACCTTTCCCTCTAATTGACCAGGGAGCAGAAACAGCCAGGGATGCAAGACAGTGAGGTACTCACTTGTTTCTCAAGAACCGACTAATGAAACATAGGAAATGAGATCCGTCTGTTCCTGGCTGATGTGATGGGAAAGCGTCTTTGCGTTACGGAGCCAACATGTTGATGAGACACATTTTCTTCTTTTTTTTTCTTTTTTTTAACTACTTGAAAATGCTCTCTTTCTAAAATGGGAGACGCATAGATGCTTAGTTTGTGCATAAAAAGTGGATTCAGCCACGAGTCGTGCATGCGTTAAGGCCAATTGTTGCAGTTCAAACATTTTTTTTCCTGCGCTCCGTTTTTACCGGCACAGACGAGCACATGGGCTTGGCAAAACAAGAGCTCGATGATCGAATGGCCGATGTCGAACTGCTTTACTTTGATCAGCCAGATCTCAGAGATGCCTCGCTGCTTATGAATGAGGAGAGGATCAGTGAGATCAGCTGCAGCAGCGGGATGTGTCTGGATCCCTGCGGGGGAGAGCGTTCAGCACCACGGACAGAAAAGCGGAGCGCTGCGCCGCCGGATCACGAAACTGAGACATCTTTCTCCCACAAACACGGAGATGAAGGCGGTCAAGATGATCTCCAGCTGCTTGAGACGGGTCAACAAACACGCAGACTCACGCAGAGTTCCTCTGGTGAGCTGTATGAGGGGGGAGAATTCGTGTTGGTGGAGGAAGACGACATCCCGGAACTTTACTTGCTGACCGATGACGACCTCACATCAGACGGTTCGGGAAAGTCTGTGGATTACGGGTTCATCGTCGCAGTGACATGTTTGGTGACGGGGATTTCTTTGGTCGCCATATCCTACACTGTCCCTAGAGATGTCCGCGTTGACCCGGATACCGTGTCCGCCCGGGAGATGGAGCGTCTGGAGAAAGAGAAAGCCCGGCTGGGGAGCCATCTGGACCGGTGTGTCATAGTGGGACTATGCCTGCTGACTCTCGGGGGAGTGCTTCTTTCCACGATGTTAATGATCTCCTTGTGGAAAGGAGAGATGATGAGAAGAAAAGCCTTTGCTTATTCCAAACACGCAGCAAAGTTATACGGCTCCATCAATCTGGAAGCATCTGGCTCCAGCTCCGCAAGGGAATCCTGCTCACATTTGTCATTGTCTGATGAGGATTTTGAGGTTTTTAGCTGAAACTATGAGCAAGGTAATTGAAATGTGGTGTTATGTATGTCAGTAAGATTAATGCATTTTTAAATTTCCAACAGCTAAAGTCTTTGATCTTATTAGATTCATTTTCTGAAGTAAATTACATTTATTTTTGTTGTGTCTGCTGTACCCTTCCTGTCTCTATTGGCTGTGCAGAGCTTCAGACCTATTGCAAGTGAATGAAGATTTAAAGTCCACAGCAACCTTCATAATCTGAAAATGCTTTTTGAAGTTAAGATGAAGCTAATGCAGGGGTTTAGCAGTTGGGTTTGCTGGCATTTTGACTAAAAGTAATGACAAACCTCCCAAAAAGTATAGACTTAATCAAAGGTCTATGAATTTTTAGGCTTATAAGATGCCAGAACCCTGCACAGAACACAGAGAGTTATAAAATGCAGGCAAAAACCTGAGCTGTTACATATTGATTAGTCAAAGCTGTATATCTTTCCTGAAATTAATTCAGATAAGAGCCAGGCTTTTTTCTTCTTCTCATGCATTATGGAACATCACGTGGAGCCATACAGGGCATATAACTCATTTTAAACCACACAACACACACATGAGGATATAAACTAGGTTTTGTTAATATGAGGAAAGCTAAATATTTGGTTATGAGACTGAGGCCAAAGTAGAGCTGAAATTAGGGTTAAGGTTAGCAGATTTTAGCACAAAACCAGGGCATCTTTACTTATTTGTTTGGTAGTTTTTCCTTCTTTCGTTTCACATTACACTGTGAAATAAACGGTATGCTTTGTTAGTAAGGATTTCATGACACAAAGAGGTAAAGAAGAGGATCCTTCCTACTTCTTTAAAGGTCAACTGTGAAGTTTGTGTGTCAACTGGGAAGTTTGTGTTCAGTTCTACTGCTCATACAACTGAATGCTCATGGACGTATTTACATTTTAATATTGCTTAAATCAATACATTCAGATTGTGCAAAGCATTCATGACATTAAGAATATACAAATGTTCTTTTTCAAGATGAAAAGAGTTAGTGAACTTTGAACTATTTGTCTTATGACAATCTCTGCCAAATGTTATACTGTTCCTTTTTGCAACTTTCATTTTATGTGCAAACTCATGTTCCTGCATGGCGAAATCAAGTCACAGCCAATTCTATTACTGCCACCACTTTCTCATCTTCTCAGAAAGGGCTTGTCTGAATTATGCATCAATTGACACTGCACAATGAATGGATGAATGAATGAAGCAAGCTCAGGTCAACTATGAAACACACTGCAGCTGTTCAAAAGCTTATACAAAAATGAGTCAACTGACTCCTTGGGGGGGTTACCTAATTGCTCTTGGGGAATCTGAAAAATAAGATTATTGACTGTCTGACTAATTAGCTAAATCACTCCAGCTGCAACATAGAAGTGACATTTCATGCTGCTTTCAAGAGGAAGGAACTGCCTGTTTTGATGTGAATAAACAATTGCATCACCTGTATAAAGCTGTTTCTCAATAACAAAAGATTTGGTAGAATCCCATATTTTTCACTCTTATCACATACTTAATTCTATTAAAGAGGTGAGATCAGATGACCTGACATCTAAGCTGCAATCTTTTAGCAAAGCCACTGACATATTTTATCAACATTCCAAAGGCTCATGTGTCTTTCATCTTTTTATCTTTTAAACATCTGAGTCTAAGGAGATTTTTTTAACTTGGCAACAGTTGATATTTTTCTCTGCAGAATGGACACATGGTTGTTTTGTGTTTCCTACTGGATATAGAGGCAACTCAATGTGGATGATGCCAGTCAATCAAACAACTACACTGAAATCCTTTATTTCATTAGCATTTATGCCATGGTTGTACAGCCTTCTGAATAGATGCAGGTGTGCTATCTTCCACAGATCAATAAATAAAACAACCTAATTTTGCACTTCAGGGTGTCCATTCAACATTTTTGCAGATTATTGTTCTCACTACATGATGTATTCATGTTCCAGATCAACTCTTTCAACAGTAAATCAACATAACTCTTTTTAACAGACAGTTTATGAGGACAGAGTTCTGAATCAATAAAAATGAGATGAGCCTGCTATGCATGTGCTTGATTTTTTTTCTCCTCTTTTCTGTTTTATTATGTAATTATGTTTGCAGACAGTAATTCTCTTTTCTCTTAATCCAGTGTGCAAACAACAACAAACAAACAAGTAAAAAAATAATTAAAAACACAGCAAAGACAGCAGTGTAAGCAGTAAATACAGGCTCTTGCTATTTACATTTAGTTATTTGTGTTCAGATAAGTATGATCCAAGTCCGTGTAGTCTATACATGGAAGTCCTTGAGCAACATACTGAATCCATGGAGCTGTTGTGTGTTTGAGCATGATTCGCTCACTGCTCCTGATGAGTGGGTGGTGTCTTGTGCAGTCAGTTGAGTGAATGGGTGGATATAGACACCTATTACGCTTTGACCAGTAAAGCATAAAGTACAGTCTGTTTATTTTATTCATCCTTATATATTATATAAGTATATGTTGATATACATGCACTTGTCCACCATGTATACACACGTTGTTGTTGCTGTATCTCTTGTAAATACACATAACATGCATTAAATCCATCCCCCTCCATGAACGGAGTAATCACTCAGAGCAGCTGGCAGCCGGAAATGGAATTGGATTGCTGAAGGGGTCATTAGGGGTCAGGATCTGCAGTAAGTAACTACTGGACACTTGGGACTAGTAGGAAGAAAAGCCTTTGTTGCTGTGCCTGTTAGCTGCTTATTGTCAGCTGTCATAACCTTTCCCCTCAGTGTATAGGAGCAGAGTTTCATCTGCACCATGCACATGGTGTCTCTGGGTAACAACCTCATGTACTCTGTTCTATTGTCTGGATCATTTAGGAATAAGGACATGTCTGCAGGTCTGAAATACCTCTTTTGAACTACTGCCTGAACTTAATGACTTATTCAATAATGATTCTCGTTACTCTGATCGTTGCATAGCAACAGATGGCAGACTCAGTCAGAAGACTGAGCAGAGCTTAGAAGCAACAAAAAGGGGAGGAGAAGTAGAACAAGTTGGACAATAAAATCACCAAACACACATCAATCATAAATTTAATTATTCTGCTCTGAGATTCAAATTCCCAATTCCTGAATAAATACAACCCCTCTCCTTTTGGAACTGACAGATATTAAGGCAGATCTACATTACAATACCTCTCAAGAAATATCTGAAGAATTTTGGTGAGCAGCTAAACTCTTTTGAATCCAATATCCACTTTTCAAACCTTATTAACTGCATTTGTTTGTAATGACTACTTAAACCACCTACAGGTCAAGCAACACCCACACACATTTTTTATGTCGCTATCTTGGAAGAAGACACTATAACCATAGAAACTCTGTCAGCCTGTTGCTACGGAGAGACACCCATGCCCCACAGTAGAACCATGTAAACATCTACTGATTTCCTTTGATTTTCAGCTCTGACAGCAATTAACGCATTGCTTTTATTATATCCAAGTGTTGAATTATGCCAAATTTAATCAGATTTTCTAGGTTCTGTCACTGTGCGTATCCTGTAATTTCTGTGTTAACCCGTGCTTCATTTAGATCAAACAGTAAGCCAGAGTGTGGAATGTTGGGTTGATAGCATTTTCATAAAAAGTTATTTGTCTGTAGATATATTCAGCCTTACCAAAGCTGTTAATTCTCAGCTGATCCATAAGGCCCAAAGTCTTGATAGGTTATTAAATCAATTTCAAAGAGGATGCAGTTGATCATCTTTATTCTTTTAACACTGTTTATGCTTTTTTAAGTTAGTTAGTTGTGCTATTATCATGCTGACACAGACATACAGATGTGTTGACGTTTACAGCTGAAATTTTGTGCCCAAGCACTTAGACATATTGGGACTCTGGCACCAGGCTGAAAGCCAGATAGGTTCAGGGAATGTGCATCGTGGAAAAAATATAAAGCAGAAGAAAGAGCTGGATCGGGATAGCCAACAGGTTGACTGGACAGTTTTTTGTCCAGGAAGTGCAAGGATGATGATTATCAATGATTAATGATTATTTAAAAAAAGAAAAATATGCCTGTAGCATTGCCTGGATTTTCATGTAAATTGTTCCAAATAACTAGTGCATAAGCAGTAATAAGGAGGTTAAAGCTAGTGAACTCTTAATTACAAAAGTTATTTGTCTAATAAATAGAGAATCTGGTCATGCAGAATAAGGTCACAACAAGTGTTTTGTAATCAATATTAGTATCGACATGCTACTAATATGCATATTAGTAAGCAGGTAGTAAATAGTGAATATGCGTTTCCTAAAAATGTCCATAAGAGTGGCACTATGTTTATTACTGTAATATGTGTAATATGTATGTTTATACTTTGTTTTTATACGTATGCTATATAGGATATTCACTTATCCACCTGCACACTTTTCCTCTAAATCTGGCACCAAATTACAGTTAATTAGACAATAAAAATGTTAATGACCATGACAAAAACAGTAACACTACCTGGTGGAGAAACAGACTGGTCCAATATTGTTATTAGATTTGTACAAATGATGTTACATGGCATTTTAAAATCATGGTGGAAATGTAAAAACATGTCATATAAGAACTTAAGTTGAATCCTCTGTGGCAGCATTAATATAAGATAAAAATGCAATTGTACAAACTCATTCCCATTCACTCAATTGTTCAACTACAGTTAAACTAAAGACAGTTGAGTGTCTGCATTTTTTTAGCATTTAAGTTAGATTTAAACTAGACTAGTATCAGAGATATTGATGAAAACAAAAAAGATATCAGTGAGAGGTAGTAGCACAGCAGAAAATGTGTCACCACTTGTTATTATATTACCTGCTCATCTTTTCTGAGAATTCACACTGATGGAAACAAGAATGCAATTGTTCACCTTTAATTTTATTTTTGCTGTCTTATCTTGCTGTGGAAAAACACTGGAAACATGATGTAAATTACAGAGAGTGCAAAAAGTCAAAATCTATGTTCAAAAGGATATTGTTTTTCTACAGTTTATGCTGTGTACATGAAGGAGGAGCAGAAACAATGAGACAGATCAGAGGAAGAAGAAAACAGGGCAAGAAGGAAGATAAAGTTAAACACAGAAACAAATTCTCAAAGAACTGAACCTGGACTGACAAAAGAAAATAAAACATTTGATCACTCCATCCATTTTCTTATCACCGCTCCATTCCTCATCAGGCTCCCAGATGATGCAGCAGTATATCACAGCCATCAAGGGGTGAGAGGCAGACACACCTTGGACAGGTCGCCTGTCCATTACAGGACACAACATTCACTCATTTAGGGGCAATTTATGTACCATATTTTCACTTAAAACGCTGAGATTTTCTCAAAAATTGACAGTGCACCTTATTATATAGTGTGCCTTGTGTATAGACTGAGTTCCAAAATCTGCTGTGTGCCTTTGGTGGGTGCAGTATGGTAAACGCTCTGCCCATCGATTAGCGGCACACCTATGCTTACCGTATTTTCCGCACCATAAGGCACACTTACGACCATGAAATTTTCTCAAAAACGATGGTGCGTCCTTTAATACGGTGCGCGATGTGTGGACTGAGTTCCAAAATCTGCTGTGTGCCTTTGCTAAGTGCACTACAGTAAAAGCTCTGCCCGGTTGATTGGTGCAACACTGATACTAGGTATGCTAGGTAACAGCAGAGGTGTGCTAATGAATATTTTGCTTAATTAAATTGATGAAACTCACTATTTTGCCTCCGTTGTCATTTTCTTTTACTGTATGTTTTAACATGCATCTTATAATATGTTGGTTAATTACAGAAATAGACCACGTAATTGAGACTGCGCCCTATGAAACGGTGTAGAAAATATGGTATATAGACCCCAAAATAAAGTGAGTTTTCTGACTGTTTTGGTTCACTTAATGCGCCTTATAATCCGATGTGGCTTGTGCATGGAAAAAAAACCCATTCAGACCTGATTTTTGGCAGTGCGCATTATAACCCAGTGCGCCGTATGGTCTGGAAAATATGGTAAACTCTGCAATCAACCTAACTTTCATGTTCATGGGAGGATTGGAGAAAACAAGAGTACCCAAAGAAAGCCTGACTATTTTGTTTAAATGAATATGTTAAAATACAAATAAACCTAAATAAGCAAAAGTAGGGCATGCAAACAACATGCCCAATCAGACCTAAATCATCAGGCATTCAACTGAATTCAATAGTTATCATTCAAAAGGGGAAGGAGAAAGCTAGGAGTATTATTCATTACTGAGTCATTTGTTGCAATTTGAACAAACAAAACAAGACTTTATAGGTCCATTTTCTATTTGTGAAGTGGTACAGATAGTCTGTGGTTGTTAGTTTTGTTACATGGTTTCATTTCCATACTAAAGTTGTTCCATAACATGTACAAGTGAAGTTTTATACTCTCTGATGTCTTCTTCATTTGTCACTATACGAGGTATACATTAAAAAAAAATGTATAGGTCGTATAGTGACATTTTATTTGCTGTGTCTCAGTTGGAACATCTCTTTTACAGTATACTGGAAGATAACATGTGCTTCAGGGCTGGAAGGCTCTGCCAGGAACTCCAATGCTAAGTGCAGAAACCACCTGAGATATCCTTCGATGACAAATAAAATTAGATAAATTAGCATTGGATGAAGAATGAGAGGAACAATGGGGGGTTTCTGGTTGCTTGGACATGAGTAAACACATTCCACAAAACCTGTAAACCACAAAACCTGTAACAGATTGGAAACAAGAAGTGAGATCCTCAGTGAGATAAAAGAACAAATGGCTGTTAAGTCAAAAAAATCAATACAATAAAGACTCTATTAGTCCAAATCAACCAACTCCACACTCCCATTTTGCTCCTGAGTGTTATGGTTCTCGGGAACAGAGGGACCCAAACACAGGCACCGGGTAACATGAGGAGAACTCCAGTTTATTTTCAAAAACACAAAATGCTCTTCAACAGGAGGAAAACACAAAAAGTCACCAGCACGGGAAAAAGTCAAACGAACAAAACTCTACCTCCCCATGAACCGGGATGTCCAGGGAACGGACAAGCGGGGGATCCAGGCAGATGGGCACAGGATTCCGGACGGGAGTCCAACGGGGAACAGACCAGAGAGACGAGACAGCCAGGCGAAGACAACGACAACCATAATGGTACGGCAACGATCTCACAGCTTCCACGGTCGGCCACGGGCCCTAAGAAGGGGAGGTAATTGCAGGATCCAGCTCAGGTGCGTGACCCCTCGCTGGTCCCATGTCAGGGTTTGGTGCCCCCTATGGGGAAGGAGGTGCCCAGACCCTGACATTACCCCTCCCTCAACGAGCGCCTCCTGGCGCCCAAACAGGCTTGACGGGGTGGCTGCGGCGGAAAGTCCAGAGGTCGTCTCCATCCAGGACGTGGCACTGTGGAGCCCACGACCGTTCCTTGGGACCGCATTCTCCCCTGTCCACCGGGTGCTGCCATCCTCAGCCCCTCCAGCGGACGTCCAAAGTCTCGACAGGCGGAGACAGGTCCGAACCCACCACCGGCGCGGAACCGGAGACGTTGAAGGCGGAGCAGACCCCCAAGGACGCCTCGAGCCCCAGCCACACAGCTGCGAGGTTGATGCTTCCGTCGGCCTCAAAGGGTTCCCCTCCTCTTCCCCTCGAAGAGCCGAGTGGGCCTCTTGGGGTACAGCGCCAGGTTGCCTGGGGCTAGGGGGAGAGGGTTAAATGAAGGGGAGACACATGTACCTGCCACCAGGCTCTCTGGTCTTGGTGCAGATGCGCCCGGATCGACGGAGCTGTGGCCTCCTCCTCCTGTGGACTCTGGGGGACCAGGGGCACCAGTGGAATCCGGGCGGACTGCGGACCCTGGGGGAACTACGGGCCCTAAGGAACCTGGAGCACCTACGGAATCTGGGGGAACTAGGGAATCAGGGGGAACTACAGAACCTGGGGGAACTATGGAATCTGGGGAAGCTACGGAATCTGGGGAACCTGTGGAATCTAAGGGGACTACGGAACCTGGGGATCCTGAACCTGGGGAAACTGAACCTGGGGAAACCGGGGAACCTGGGGGGGACTGAACCTGGGGGGACCGAACCTGGGGGGACGACTGAACCTGGGGAGATTGTGTTGTGGCTGGTGTTAACGTTAATACACTCTAACAAACTTGTATCTTATTCTAAGTCTATGCGCCAGTGCCAGTGCCAATGGATCGAAGAAAAGTTGCCACAATGGGTCCGAATGATGAGTCAGGATCAGCTGGGTCACGGCCCGATGATGGTTTATTGTCAATCAATAGAATTCACCATACATGAGAAGTAGTCGGGCTAAGTCTGAAAAGCAACGAAAAAGTCTCCCGCTTTTATACAATTTGGGGCCTGGGATCACCCCTCCCCCGGGCTCCTGCTTTTAGTTTGGCACTTTCCACCCCATCTGCCACTATTATTTGATTATATACTATTATTGATCTTATCGGAAGCTTCTCGTATTTTCTATTTAAAATTCCCCAACCACAAGCAGGTGGGGTTTAATGTTACTCCAAGGGGTGTGTTTACACAGTGTCATTTATTGATCATATTACAGCGACTCTGTACAATGATTCTGTAAACCAAAACCGTCATACATAAGATGCATCTCAAGGTCTCAAGGTCTGACACTGAGAGACCAAACCAGGCATAAAGACCCTGAGCCCTCCATAACAGTACCAGTACAAATACAAGTGGGACCCCCAAGGTCGCCCAATATGTAGTAGCTGCAAGGCCACATTAGTTGTTACTGCTCCACTAGAACATCTAATCAGTATTTTTAAATGTGTGGATCAAGTGACCGGACCCCCTCCAATGTGGACATTCAATATTTGGTACTGGTTCCCAAGCAACCCTGTTCAGTGAAAGTGTTTGTAAGGAGCTGCTCAAACAGAAACATTTACACAGATGATTGTGTCAAAGACAACATCATTGGGGCCAACAGAGGTATTTTCGGGATGAACATGATTACAGACTGTTGGGGGAAGTTTTGGGGGAAAAAATCATAAACATAATAATATAACTTGAGCCAGAGTTCCATCTTTTAGTAAAAAGTGGAAAACCATTTTTATTGATTGCCAGCCAGCATATTTATCTCACAACTTTCAACTGCAGACAAGTGCATTGCTGGCATAATTGGGTAGACTTCTTTGTCAGGAAAAATTCCATGGGGTGTCTATATAGCAGCCACATTAGAATCATGAAACATGGGACCTGATGTTATTCTGTCTATTGGGCTAATGCGTGGTATTCACACATGGTATGCCTTGATATCAATTGTGGCATGCGTATTGCAACTCCGACATAGGGAGGATGTAATTTCGTGACACCAGAAATTTCAGGACACCAGGAAATTCTCATGAATGGGCCCAGGACACATCACCAATAGTCTACCATTGAATTATCAGGTGTTTTGGCCTTTAAACACTAGACACATTCATCAAAGGTGGTGTGGGGATGCCGAGGTGGCCTCCACGCAAAGCTGAGAGGGTTCTTGCTGGACTGGACTTAGGAGGAGGAGTGGGACGAGGAAGCACGCCACAACCAGATCAGGTGTGCCTCACTAGTGAGGGAGGTAGGAGGTGCCTTGGCCACGTGCTGGGCCGGGGCGTGATCCGGCCCAAAAAGACAAGGTGCAGGCTGTGCTGGACTGCCCGAGGCCCAGACCCAGGAAGGACATGCGGTCCTTCCTGGGTCTGGTTGGCTGGTACCGCCGGTTTGTGCCGAACATGGCCCACCGCGCTGCACCCTTGACGGACCTCACCTGGAATTCAGGCGCCGCACAAATCCAGTGGGGCGAGGAGCAGGAGCAGGCCTTCCAGGACCTAAAGGAAGCACTATGCAAGGACCCCGTGCTTCAGAGCCCTGATTTCAGACAGCCTTTTACTGTTCAGACTGATGCTTCAGGGGTTTGGCTTGGAGCGGTGCTGCTGCAGGGTGAGGGGGACAACCAGAAGCAGGTGGTGTACATCAGCCCAAAACTATTTCCAAGAGAGACAAAGTATGCCACTGTAGAACTGGAATGCCTGGTGGTGAAGTGGGCTCTGGACACCCTGAAGTATTACTTGCTGGGAAGAGACTTTTCTTTGGAGACCGACCATTGCGCCTTGCAATGGTTGGGTCGTATGAAGGACTGTAATGCTAGGGTCACCTGCTGGTTTCTGGCGTTGCAGCCATACCGGTTTACAGTGAAAAACCAGGCTGGGACACTGAACACTGTGGCGGATTTCCTGTCTTACCACCCTGTGGGTGAGACTCCAGGGGGGGAGGGAAATGTGAGAAGGTGAGTGAACACCCCCTCCCCTTCTCACGGTCTCCCCAGGAAGACGCTGTCGTGGAGCAGACAAGCAGAGGACACTTTGTGTACACGCGCACACACACCGACACATACACACACACAGGGTGTCAACGAGAACTTTTATTGGGCGCGTGTGCTATTTTCCTTCCACCACGGACACAATATTCACATCCACCTTACCTGCGTCCACCTTAGGTTCCGGTCAGCCCCGCTGCTCCTGAGCAGAAGCGCGCGTCGCTGCAGGGGTGGGGTTTTATCCCGCACGTGGCTAAGTGGAGCAGTCCATTGCTCGTGGTATGGGGTGTTTCATTGGGACGCTTAAGGTGTAATTGGGGATAACTCAATTTTCTGTTTTATTTAACTGTTGTATTGTTAATGGGTGGGGGCCATGAGGTAAGGCTAGGATGGGCAGACGGTGGTTCCCCCATTGCCTTGTCATTGTGGGTGGCTGAACGCAATAAAGGTTTTTTTTGTTCCCTGAAACTCCTGGTTGTGGCGTGCTTCCTCGTCCCACTCCTCCTCCTAAGTCTAGTCTGGCAAGAACCCTCTCAGCTTCACGTGGAGGCCACCTCGGCATCCCCACAGGTGGCCATCTACAGGGTGATCAAGCCTGAGCCTGTGTTCCTATCACAATCATGAGAGCACCCCCAGTTGTTTAAATGAGAGATAGAGATAGGTGGGCAAAGGGTGCATATTGGGTCCTCTCCATACCACTGGTTTTTGGAGGTTTTTGGAGATGGGAGCACATCTGATGATGATGCTAATGTTGTTTGCCTCCATTTCCCAGAGCTACTTACAGTAGGGTTTTCTCCTCTCTATGCCTTCCCAACTCATCCATTGTCACTTCTTGGCAAGAGAGACAGCCGTTGATGTTATTGTGCCTCTGGGCTGCCATAGCATGTTGTACAGCAACAGATGACGTCCGTTTCCATCCTGCATTGCTGGTGGTCTGATGGAGACCTTCAAGGTCATTTGAAGTCTTACTTTTGAGCACTTATACTCTCCAGTGAGGTAGTTCCAGGACCCATCATGCTGGTTATTGGGACCTTGTAGATTTGTGAGTGGCCACATTACTCAAGGGAGAAGTCTATATTATGGGCGCCACAGCTTGAGCTTCCCTAGCAGTGGTGTCTTGTTAGTCTTTTCTAGATTGTTGGTGATTTCCTGCCTTAGTTGCTGCACTTGGTCTTTGTCCTTGTATTTTTTTATATTTCAAAGGCATCTGCGTGTGTGTACATAACAGAGTGCAATATAAATTCAAATTGTGGTTTCCTATAGTCTCTTTTGTGAACTGTCACTTTATTGCGGTGAAGGAGTTTGCGTACTCTAATGAACCTAGCTATGCTCCCTGGGTATTTTGCCCCTGGTAGGGTCCCCCAAGGCAGATTGGTCCTAGACAAAGGGTCAGACAAAGAATGGTTCTGAAGACCCTCATGCAAGTGAAACGAGGGAAATCATAAACCCAGCCTGGAGGGTTACCGGGACCCCACTCTGGAGCCAGGTCTGAGGCTAAAGCTTGTCACAGAATTTAGCTGTTTGAGACTCAGACGATAAGTCTAAGTTACTGCGTAGGAGATGGTTTATTCAGTCAGTTGGTCAGGATGCATGCATGGATGCATGCAGAGAGATCTCTGCCTATGCTTTCACAGTTTGAATCTTATATAGCTGGAGGCCCGCCTCCAAGGCGCAGACGCAGGATGCCTGCACAGGAGCTCCCACATATCTGGCTGCTCCAGAGGTTGAAAGGCTGAGACTTCCTCCTCCACAGTCCCAGGTCTCCTTTGAACCCCAAAGCACCTTTGTCTTCTGTGAATGCGTGAGGTTTTCGGACAGGCTCCCATGCTCACCCGATCTTCCCCACACCCTTCCTAATTTCCATATCTTTTCCTTTCTTTTGCACTCAACTTCCATCACAATTCCCCCCTTTTGATCCTACTTGGATCAACCTTAACCAAAACATTAACATCATCTTAGTCCATCTGTATAACCGAGGGCGAGATTGTGGGCACCTGACATCTTTTCCTCAGAGTCAGTTCTTTGTTCGGGATTCCAAGGGTTTCCTTGGAGGTTGTTTTGTTGGTGGCTTGGCAGACCACTTGGAGCAGCAGGGACGCTAGTTTCACTCCCTACTGACTGGCCCCTTTGGTTCTGGCACCTTCTTGCAGTAAGAATCATGGATCCACGTTGCTCTCTCGGCCACTTTCACCGCAGTCTGAGTCACCAGCAGGACTTGGAATGGACCTTGCCACCTTTTCTGGTTCCACCTGGTCCTCCGGAAGTCCTTGATCACCACATAGTCCCCTGGTTGTAATTGATGAAGCTGTTGATCCGCTGGAGATGGCAGTGCTGCTTTTACTCATGCTCGGATTTCTGTAAGAGACTTAGTGAGATTTCTACAATATGTTAGTATCAAGCTCTCACATAGAGTCGTGTCCAGGAGGATTGCCTGTGGAGGGGTGAACTTGGAGTGATGGAGAATACTGGACTTTTGGGTCGGATGTGTCCTCCCAAACAGTGGTGAGGTGGCACACCTTAACCCAGGGTCCGAGGTCCTTCCATTGATCTTCTGACCCTTTTGCCAGGGAGATGTGGGAAGTACTGGATGGAACATCAAACAGTTCCTCATAATTTGTGTCCTGGCTTGGTGTCACACGGGCAGTACAGTGCACTGCATCATCTGTTTGCAGATGTGCAGGAGGGCCCACTCTGCCTTTTGCCCATTGTAATAGCATGCTAGACTCTGAATGGGGCAGCCCCCAAATGTAAATCCATTTAAATTCAGGGGCTACAGGAGTGGTTAACATAGTAATAGATGAGGGGGATGGACACTTGAGCTCTAATCCCTCTGGGGTTGATATTAAGTTTATTCCCAGAGCTAAAATAAGATCACGGCCGACCAGGTTTAATGGACATGTCGGAGATATCAGGAATGCATGTTTAAACGTGTGGTTTTCAAATTTAATACACAAATAGGTTAGTCACATTCGCGCCCAGATATTCACGTGGTGGTGTGGTGCCCAAAGAATCATGATTGGATGTTCTTCAGCCAGCTCCACCTCTCTTTCTAATCAGCCCAAATTTTGCCGTGGTTCCAAATAGAAGATGGTGCTCTGAATGTCCCCATCCTCTCCACTGCGGGTGCCCTCTGCCACACCCTCTTCCTCTACTCAGTCTCGGACGAGGTTGTTGAATTCATTTCTGTTTTTGAAACCCTCCTCTTGACCTACAAGGTCCTAAGAGGCCCAGCTCCATCCTACCTGGAGGAGCTAGTGATACCTTATCAGCCCAATAGACCACTCCGCTCTCAGAACACTGGTCTACTTGTGGTTCCCAGAGTCTTTGGGAGTAGATTGGGGGGCCGAGCATTTAGCTACCAGGCCCCCCTGCTATGGAACCAGCTCCCTGTCCAGATACGGGAGGCTGACTCCATTGCTACTTTTAAGACCAGAATTAAAACCTACCTCTTTGAAAAAGCTTATTGTTACTAATTCTGTAGTTCCAGTTACTATCATAGACAGACAAATTATCATATTTAGGGGGTTGTCTAATCGTTAGGTCACATTTTAGTTATGCTGCTATAGGCCAAGGCTGCTGGGGTTCGGAAACATGATCACCTGACAGGCCTCTGTCACCCCACTGGGTCATGGTTTCCTCTCCACTCCTCTCCTTTCCTCCTCCTCATCAAGCAGACTAGTTATGCAGATTCCTGTGTAGTTTTTCTTTATTTATTTATTTACAGGTATCACCGCCTTCGGAGCTGCATGACGACATCTGGCCCGCTGACCTGTTGTATAGTGTATTTTTGTATATTTGTGCGTGTTTCTGTGTTCTGTGCCTCTCCTCTCCCTCTCCTCTCCTCTCGTCTCCCTCTTCTTTTTCTCCTCTCCTTCTCCTTCTCCTCTCCCTCTCCTCTCCTCTCTCTCTACCCAGCCGGCCATCAGCAGGAAGGTCCCCCTACATGAGCCTGGTCCTGCTCAAGGTTTCTTCCTGTTAAAGGGGAGTTTTTTCCTTGCCACTGTTGCTTGTCTGGGGTTAGGCCCTAGGATTCTGTAAAGTGCCTTGAAACAATTTTGATTGTATAAGACACTATATAAATAATGATTGATTGATCGACCGACCGACCAACCGACCGACCGACCAGTGTCCAGTGTCGTCATGCAGCTCCGAAGGCGGCGATACCTGTAAATAAATAAATAAAGAAAAACTACACAGTTGTAGCAAGTGTCCGAGTCTTCCTGCACCTGGTTCGGTGGTTGCACTCGCGTCTGCAGTGGGCCTCGAGATGGGGCACATGGAGGGCCTCCTCTGTCGTGTCGCCTGACACCATCTGATGGAGGATACTTGAGGAGAGCCAGTTGTTTCTGCTGCAGGGCTTTCTTTGTACACTTGTACTCTTCCTCTGTTGTGGTCTTTCTTTCCTGTTGCCGTTTGTACTGGTGATCAGCGTGCTTTACCACCATGGAGAGTCGCGTGTCAGCATCACTCCATCCAATGCATGAGTCCTTAACCAGCTGATCCAGTGGGTTTTGGAGGCCTTGAAGGAATTGTTGTTTCAGGATGGTTTCATAGGGTGACTTCTGAGCCTTGATAAGGGTCAGGCTTGGCCATGCTGCTGTGGTTGTCGAATGCTACCATGAGACACTGGATGTAGTCCCGTGGTCCCTCATCCTTTGCCTGAACACAAGCAGAAACCTTGGAGAGATCACATTGCATTTTAAAGTCTTCGGTCACCTTGGTGACCAGGCGGGTGGTGAAGTCCCTGTAGGCTATGTCATGAGGGTCATCGCCTGCTCCACCTGACGTCCAGTTGATTGTTGCAGGCTGCCAGTGTCCATTGAAGATGCTTTTTACAGCTGTAAACTGTGTGGGCCAGCAGATCTTCATCATTATTCTGGCCATTTCAGAGGATGTCGGGACATAGTCTCCAAAGAAGTCAGTCAGAGCTTTTGCCATTGTAGCTCCTCCTTTCTCCAGACGAGGGAAATGTTTTGCTGCTTCCACAATGTCCGTTGGGGTGTAGGAGGTCGCTAGGGGGCAGTCAGGCTGGATGGTGGTGGTGGTTGATAGGGTGGCGGGTAGGTAGTTTCGAGAGAGACAGATGGTCCGGCATTGGATTTCCAACTGTCCTGCAGAGATGGATAAGGGGGAGAAGAAGGGGAAGGAGAAGGGAGAGGTATATGCTCGGGCTTTGCTGTGTCATTGCATTCTGACATTGCTTTCTCTTGCGGTTATCACATTCTGTTTCCCAACGTTTCAACTTATCTTCCATATCTATCATCATGTGCAATTTTTTTTGCTGATACTTTCTTCCTGCTCATCGTCTCATTCTTTTTCTTAGTTAAATTGTCCCTCAGGGCAGACAACTGTTGCACACTTAACAATCCTCCCTCCGAAAACCCATACTGTTCACACCATTACATTAGATACACACAACTTTCTGGCCCATACTTTTTCGTCATTATGTCCATTACTGGAGACAGTCGGTCCCCAGCATCATGTTTGACTCTTACCTTACTCTGCAAGGTTCCCATGGTAACCTGATCCCCTTTTATTGTAACCTGGTCTCGCCTTGCTGGATTCACAGGAATTCGTTTAGTAACCTGGTCTCGTCTCACCGGACTCACAAGAATTCATTTTTCAATAAACACTGAACCCTTAATATAATTTGCATTTATTCTTTAGGTTAATCTTGAATGTGTTTTGGAGTAAGGGGGAGAGTATCTGCATATTTTATTGTAATGATATCATTATTTGGTATGAATGAACAAAACATCTGGATGACCACACAGTGAACTTTTATTGGTGTCATAGGATTGAAACAGTGTCAGTGCTTCAGTCGTGCTCTTCAGAGGTTGCTATTGCTTCAATTGTCCACCAGATGTCACCATCACTGAAGTTTCGAAGCTTTGAATCTTTTTCGACACAATTGTTAGGAAAGCCTCAGTGCTTCGTGAGGCTTCACTTGCCCACCCCTATTCAGCGCTCGTGTGGGTAATGACAGCTTGACCTGGAGGGGTGTGATCAGGAGGAATGGCCTGCCCATTCTGAACCTGAGTGGTGTGCATATATTGGACTTCTATGTTAATCCCAGTTTGTCCATAACTAACACCATGTTTGAACATAAGGTTGTTCATCGGTGCTCTTGGCACCATGAGAGCAAAGACCAATGTCAATGATTGACTTCATAGTCGTGTCAGTTGATCTGTGGCCATATGCATTGGATAGTTGGGTGAAGAAAGGTTCAGAGCTGTCAACTGATCACTACCTGGTGGTGAGTTGATCAGGTGACAGGGGAAGGAAAAAATTACTTTCTCCGTCTTCTCTATTTAGTGCCCTGAAGTTAAAGTCAGAGCTCTGTGACCTGTTCTTGTTTTCCACTCCTGTCAGAGACAAAGCAATGCTGAAACAACAGAAAAACAGGTTGGATGGTTCTGGTCTATCCAAGGTTCTTTTTGGGGTAGCTAAGATATTGTTCATGCCTTGTGACCTCCTATCTATCTAACACTTTATAAACCTTTTGGTATGGGTGACTCAAGGGAATTGGTGCTGTCTCTGCATTCATGTACTATGGTTGTGTTAGTGCCATTTCCTCTGGTCAGTAAACTGCACTTGAAACACAATTCATCTGAATCTCCAGTGTGTCTGCTCCACAACCTCTGTAAATTCCACATGTCTTCAATTCCCACCTCCGACAGAGCTTCATATCCCAGGAGCGGTGGGGGACATTGAGTCTGTATAGGCCATGTTCCACTCCTCCATTGTCAAGGCAGCTGTTGCGAGTTGTGGCTGCAAGGTCGCTGGTGCTGGTCATGGCGGTAATCCCTGTACCCGAAGGTGGACACCGAAGGTGAGGGGAGCCGTCAGGCTGAAGAAAGAGAAGCAGGCTGTGGCCAAGGCAGGCGCAGAAAAGGAGTCAAAAACGTGGGCGTGGGAGGAGTTCGGGGAGGCTATGGAGGAAGATTTTTGGTTGGCCACAAGAGGATTCTGACAACCTGTCCGGCACCTCAGGGGTGGCAGACAGCAACTTGTCCATACTGTGCTAGGTGTGCGTGGGGAACTGGTGACATCTCCTGGGACAATCATCGGTGGTGGAGGAATACTTTCAGGAGCTCCTCAATCCTACCAACATGTATCCACAAGGGGGAACAGAGTCGAGAGACCAGGAGATGGACCTTTCAATCACCTGAGCAGAAGTTGCCGAGGTAGTGAAACAGCTGCCTGGTGGTAGAGCTCCGGGAGCAGATGAGATCTGCCCGGAGTATCATATCTCTTCGCCCTGGTCATGGAACTATGGATCAGCCCTTGTTGGGGTGCTTGAGGGGAGTTGGGAGTCTGCCCAACCAGTCCACATGTGCTTTATGGACATCCTGTGGGGGGTGCTCCGAGAGTATGGGATGGATGGTCCCTTGATAAGGGCTGTCATATCAATATATGGTTCCATGTGATGGGGTTTGTTTGGCATTTCTAGAATCCATCGGGGTTTGTTTCTGAGGTAGAGTATGACAGACCTAAATGTCTTTTTCATTTACTTTGGCATCAAAGACTGTGATAACCTGTCAATGTAGAGTCCAAATCAGTCTCTGTTATCACAACTGTAGAAGGACAGCCCTACCCACACCATTCTCTCCTTCTCACTTGCACACCTGTGGCCAATTTGGGCAATCGGCTTGGCACTATTTAGGCCCTGGTCCAATTCTGATTCAGTGCCAGATTGTCCTCACTGCCATGCATGGCCCTCCAGCACTTTTTTCCTGGCTGTCTGCCTGTGTTTGACCCTGCCTGTTCTTGACAAGTAAACTGAAATGGGCTGTTTATCAGTTGATCAAAAGTTTAAGACCACAGGCTATTAAAGCCAAAATCTGCTCAAAATTGTCATTTTCTGTCAGGCATTATCATGCTCATGCCCTCCTGATGGCTAAAGCTAAGAAGCCGTCTCTTCTTGAACGGGGTTGGATCATCGAGCTGCATAAGCAAGGCCTCTTGCAGTGTGCTATTACTGTCATTCTTTTTTTTTAAAGATCCTGAGCATTATGGAACAAAAAAGTCAATTGTTAGACCCAAAAATTACATCTGCACTGAGCCGGAGGATCCGATTGGCTGTGCGTCAAGATACAGGGAGGTCCTCGACCTAAATGAAGGCCCTTACTGGTGCCGAGTGCAACACAATAACCATCAGAGGGCATGTGTGGGAAAAGGGTTTCAAAAACAGAAATGAATTCAACGACCTCGTCTTCTTCAATGCCACAAAACTGCCCATTTAGATTTTGCCAGTGAGCATCAAACATGGGACTTTGAAAGGTGGAAAAAAAAATAATTCTCTGATGAAAAAAAATTTAACCTTGATGGTCCAGATGGCTTCCAACATTACTGGCATGACAGGGAGACTTTTCTCTACTTAATTATAACCAGTTTTGATTATAATCAATCAATTATAATTAATATGTAGTTACAGTCATTATTCTATGATAATTTTCATATTTAGAACAGGATATTTAGAACAGGGCCCTTGCTGCTATGGTACAGAAATACAATATACCCTCTACTCTCTTGTAGGTCAGTGATGGTATCATTAACAAAATTTCTTGCTTCAACCCTATATGTGTGCACTGACCTGCTGACCAATGACCCACTCAGCTCTAGCTTTGACTCCTCAATTAATGCATATGCATGAATGATGTACTGTATGTCTATTCTCCCCTCTTTCTGTTCTTCTCCCCTTCCAGCTGACTATCAGCAAGTATGAAGGGGAGTTGTGTTTTTCCTTGCTGCTGTGGCTTGTTGGGGGTAAGGCCCTTTGTTTCTGTAAAGCGCCTAGAGACAAATTTGGATTAAAACAGGCACCATATAAATAAACCTGAATTAAATTGTGAGATTTCACTGGCATATTCTTCATATATTAATTATTAATATGTCTTCCATCATATCTATAGACACACATCACAAACAAACCAAACTCTAACTACAGCCGTTGATAATGAGTGAAAACTGAATTGGGGAAAAATGGCTTTCAGTTCTCTGCCTCTTCAGACTGGAATCAGCCTCAGAGTGGGCTGTCTGTTAGGGTTAATAACTAGTCTCGTTGAACAATTTGAACCTTTTAAGCCTACGTATTTTTCTGAAAGAAATCTGCATAAAGACATGCCCAAATTGCAATTGGTTTTTGGTTGGCAAGTGCACAAGAAGGCTGTAGTAATAGCTGCGTCAGTCCCAAATGACAGCAACATCAGAAAGAAAGGAACAAACGAGAAAATGGAGCAGTTGGAAAGTAGGAGGGAAAAGAGTTTATATATATATATATATATATATATATATATATATATATAAAAATCTCTTCCTCGCCCTCCTGGGTGGTGCCTCCTTCCTTCAGGCTCGGGTCCTCTACCAGAGGACTGGGAGTCTGAGGGTCCTGCGCAGGATCTTAGCTGTTCCTAGGACTGCACTCTTCTGGACAGAGATCTCTGATGTGGTTCCTGGTATCTGTTGGAGCCCGCTACTCAGCTTGGGTGTTACTGCCCCTAGTGTTCCTATCACTACTGGGACCACTGTTGCCTTCAACCCCTACATTCTCTCAATCTCCTCCTTCAGCCCTTGGTACTTCTCCAGCTTCTCATGTTCCTTCTTCCTGATGTTGCTATCACTTGGGATTGCTACATCTATCACCAGCACTGTGTTCTGGTGTTTATCCACCACCACAATGTCAGGCTGGTTGGCCACCACCATCTCGTCAGTCTGGATCTGGAAGTCCCACAGTATCTTGGCCTGCTTGTTCTCCACCACTTTTGGGGGGTCTCCCATCTGGACCCTGGGACCTCCAGTCCATATTTAGTGCAGATGTTCCTGTACACTATACCAGCCAGCTGGTTATGCCGCTCCATGTATGCCTTCCCTGCCAACATCTTGCACCCTGCTGTGATGTGCTGGACTGTCTCAGGTGTATCTTCACACAGCCTGCACCTGGGGTCTTGCCTGGTATTGTAGACCTTGGCCTCTATGGGTTACACCATTGACTCTGGTGCGGTAGGTACGGGTTCAAATCCAGGCGGGCCCTTGGGCAAGGTCCCTTACGCATATATGCCCACACCTCAATATGAGCGAAGTATTAAGAGAAAGAGTCACACCGGCTCGGACGTCGCCCAGGTCAACAAGGTCTGCGTCAGTGGTTAGGGAACCAGGGCCACCTGATGGCAAATTGGCTACTGGAACAAGACATGACATTCGTGGAGCAGAGCAGAGAATGTGGTACTTATGGAGTGCTACTATGGAAGTAACCCCAGCGAGAGAGGGTGCATACAGAGGATGTGGGAGAAATGGGTACTTCGAAACCCCACATCCACATGAACTAAGAAGCAGCTCGTAGCTCAGTGTTCGAATATATATGTGTGTGTGTGTGTGTGTGTGTGTGTGTGTGTGTGTGTGTGTGTGTGTGTGTGTGTGTGTGTGTGTATGTTCTTGTTACATACTGATTACATACCATACTGAGAATTAATTTATCCTCTGTTCAACAACATGCTTAATAGAATCTATATCATATCACTCATATATCTATGAGTAACTATATCTGAAAATATTGCAATATAAACACTAGACATCATATCAGAATGACAGCAGATGATGATCGGGCATGTATATGTTGTGAATGTGCAAATACTTCAAACAAACTAGTGTGTATACTCATTCATCCAAATTCGGGTAGTCTCGGGTGCTTGAGCTGAAGGCGCCTCCTGGTTTTTGATGACATGTTAGTTTTAGATGATAAAGTGATTCCTTTTTCATATGTGGTAGCAGGGACAGAGATAATATCAAAGGAAAACTGCAGACCCAAATTGTATGGAAATTATGACACAATTGCATTTAAATGATTTTTTAACAATCATTGGACTCTCAGAATGGCCAGAGGAACTGCAGGAAAAGAGGAAAAAATTATCTCAGTAAAATCAAATGGGGTGCTTTGTTTAGTTCAGGTAGAAGAATGGAGGAGAAAGTGGATTATGTGTAGGAAGCGATTCACAGCTATGTAAGACCGAGCTAAGAATGTTTGTTACTATGAAATATACACATACACATGCACTGATCTTCCAAGAATCTCATTAAAACAGATTGGCTACATATTCATGGAATCTGAAAATAATTTTTGTTGTCCACTCTGTGATTATTAACATTAAAAAATACTGTAATGTAATAAATAAATTCAAAATTACTTTACATGCCTGACAGTTCATGTGTAGCAGCACACAGCTTTTTCACAAAGTTATCAATACTACAGCATTTTTTATGCTATGTAAATGAACCATGATGGAAGGATTTTTTTCATTTGTGTCAGATCTTATTTGATTTCACAGCACAACAGGGTCTCAACATTTTCCACATACACACAAAAAAAGAGAGCTTAGTTTTTCTGGGCAGTGGCACCTCTATTACCAGCTGCCTCAGCCATGTTTTTTTGATGTATGTATTGATGAACTATTCCAGACTTGGTCTGCCTGGATAATCCTGCCAGTGGCATGTGCTCATCTCAAATATTGAACCATGTCAATATAAGTATGCACAGGTGGCAGTGAAGCTGTGAATGGCTCATTAAATCAATAATGGTTCCTTTGTTCATTTTACTGTAGCAATACAATAGAGATGCATGTATTTATTGGACCCAAAAACCCATGCAGCTGTGTCCCCTTGTTGACTCCAGATAATCTTGAGACAATCCCTGGTTGTCTGGTGGTAGCAACTTCCTATTTGGGCAAAAAATAAATAAAATGTATACACAAACATTGACTCTTGTACACTGTAATAGCATCTATTTTCCCTTAATGAAAAAGGGATGATGTGGCTAAATCTGGGAGTAACATGTACATGTGATAATAAATGTGGTGATCTTACAACATTTTTAAATTGTGCATAAATGCCAAATAAGAAATCTATTAATTTATCAGTAAATAAGTCACTTTTAGAATTTCCTCAGGTCCAAAGGGAAGAGCTAATTATTTTTTTATGGGCATATTGTATTTCAAAATGTTATGAATACATGTTACTTAAGTCTGACTACAGCATCTTTAAGATGGCTGCCGTGCCAAGTTAGCCTGTCTGGTCTTGACCTCTGCCCCCACTAACTTTACCTCAGAAGGGGGCAATCACTGGAGGCCACTGCAGTGGTAGTTATGAAGACTAGTGCCAGCTTGACCTGGCCATGGATCCCCCGCAGGAAGAAGATATCCTGGACCTGGACTATGTGGAAGATGAGGATCTCCTCATATCAGAGGATGAGGAGGATGACATCTTCACAACTACAGTCCAGACTGCAGTTGCCTGCAGCTTCCATCACCTCTCAGAGCGCAATGAAGCAACTTCCCCCCATCTTTCCAGAGCTGCTGGATGAGGTGGCATGATCATGGAGATATCGTGCCTACAGTATCAGAAGCCCAATCCCTGGAGCCTCATCCCTTGACTACAAAGCCATGGAGAGCCTAGGATTACTCTGCATGCCTCTGATGGAGCCACTTGTTGCAGTCTACCTTGATCCATGGCTGCCAGTGATGTCCTCCCAGAGCTCGAGCCTGCCGTCTAAATCCGACTGTTTTTGTTCAACCCTGATTGAAAATGCCGCTTTCGGTCAGAGTGCTCAATTTTCTCTCCCTGCATGGCCCACCAGGCTGAGTTATGTGAGGACTTTGTGCAAACGCAGGACCTGGTTACATTTCCTGGTTAGACCTCCTGTGACCCAAAGGACTCCAGGCTGCCACCTCCGTCCTCCACTTCTGCGTCCTGTTCAGCCATCCATGCCATGGAGTGATGTGTGCCCCTGCTCCTGGCCCGAAATGGTTGCACATGGAAGTCGAGAATTAACTGAGGGTCTAGAATGTGCCGCGCTGGCACCCAGGCTCTATCCGCAGGACCATAGCCCTCCAAGTCCACCAGTTATTGGAGCCCTCTGCCATGGAGTCGGGAGCATAGGAGACAATGAACTGTGTAGGTTGGTCCCCCATCCACCAGCTGTGGCAGTGGCGGAGCAGGGCGATCCAGGACCAGGGGGCTTCCTGGAGTTGGCTTGAGCCTGGACACATGAAGTGTGGGGTGAATGCGCATGGACCGAGGTAATTTGAGCCTCACCGCTACCAGGCTAATGATCTTCTGAATGGAGAAGGGCTGCACAAACATTCTGGACACCACCTGGAGCGGCAGGTCCCACGTGGAGAGCCACACCTTTTGGCCCACCCTGTAGCTGGCTTCGGTGGTGGTTGGCCACCACCTCATAATGTGCGCCTGCACACAGGAGGTTGGCCCATGCCTGGACCCACATCTGCCTGCGGCAGCAGACATATGCAGGTGGGGCAGGAAACTTGGGCCCCCAGCTCCAGGAATAGAGGTGGTTGGAGGCCACACACACACACACACTGGAAAGGCAAGATCCTGGTTGCTGAGCTGGTCAGGGAATTATGGGCATGTACAACCCAGACCAGCAGGGTTGACCATGAGGAGGGGTCCTGCGCTGCCATACTATTATATTATGGACTAATATATTATTCAGCACCATTATCACATATTGCTTCATCTGCTGAAATCTTGCAGCCCAACTGTTGAAGAAAGAGTTTGAGGCCCTCAGTCTGCTGTTACTGCTCTGACTGTCTCATTTCACCTGCTTCAAACTGATTTCAGATGAGAGAAATTCATTTGCAAAAACATTTGGAGTCCTGGGTGGATCCTGAAAGCAGCTGGATGGCACACAACATAATAGACAGCCATCTTCCTAAAAAAAACATATTTTGATTTAATGGGGGATATTATAAGCTTTGTCAAGTTTTTTTTCTTTTAAGAACATTATTCTGTCTATGATTCACAAGATTCATTCGTGTCTATTGCTATCACATTTTTATTAATATCCTTGGCTTATTTTCTAAAGTGCATCAGCTGGCATTTGTTCTCATAAAAAACACGTGGAAATGGAAGGCAGCCCACTGCAGAGATGGATCTGTCTTGCCCTGGGGCAGGGACAGGAAGAGAGAGGAGCGGGGAAGAATTTGTGCCAGGAAAATTACATTTACTCTTCTTTATGGCGTGTGTGTGTGTCTGTGTGTGTGTGTGTATGTGTGTGTGTGGATTGTTAGACACACATAAGGTCTGTCATGGGGATTTTATTAACTTCTTCAATCATAGCTTTTAAGAAAACAGATTGGCAAACTGATGCGTGAGCAGTTTTAAAGACAGACCTTTCTTAAATGTGTTTAAGATAAATATTGCATAGTCTTGGCAGCACCTGGATGATGCAATTTGACACTTTGGTTGAGGAATCACTAAAAGTTTGAGATGGAAATAGTTTGCACTGTCTCGTCTCTGAGGCACAAACTATGAAGACAGATATAAAATTATGGAATGGAGTTACAGAATTGTATTTCTTATATGAAGCATGACCACACAATTGAGATTAATCCACAGTCAATAAAGCTCTCGTCAGAATCGCAATCCACCAGCTCACCTGTGCCCCCCCCGACGCTGATGACCCTGCTCCCTTGGCAACGTGGGACAGTGCGCTCTCATGTGGCCCAAGGATTGAACCTCCTCTCTTCCACCTCACAGACCCTATGACTGTGCTATCGACCTGCTCTCTGGTGCCCCGTACCCCACCAGCAAGCTCTATAATCTCTCCTGACCCGAAAGAGAGGCCATCGTCGACTCACTTGCTGCTGGGCTCATTCGCCGTTATCTCTCAGGCTCAACTCTCGCCAGGCTCTGTGGGCCCTGTTCCTTGGCCGCTTCAATTTTACACTCACCTACCGGCCTGGTTCACGAATGGCAAGCCTGACGCTATGTTGCGTCAATTTGCACCTTCGGGGGAGGTTTCGTTGGAGACTATCCTGCCCTCTGTGTGGTGGGAGCAGCCAGGTTGGACATCGAAGGGCTGGTCCAGGAGGCCCAAGTGGGCCATCCGTCACCTGAGCTGTCCCCCTGGGACAGCTCACTTTTTCCAGCTCAAGAGACTAACATGGCAGTCCCATTGGTGCAGGGACACCTACAGCGGGCTTGGCAGGTTTGGCGTGAAGCCCGAGTGGCACTTACCTGCACTGCCGCCCGAAATCAGAGATTGGCAGACTGCCACCGCACGCCAGCCCCCGATAATCAGCCCGGCCAGGAGGTTTGGTTGTCTTCCCAAGGCCTTGGAATGGAATCCAGGAAGCTGCCACCCAAGTACATCAGTCCTGATGTGATTGAACATATCATCAACCCCAGTGTTGTCCAACTAAAGCAACCCCCCTCTCTGAATGTTGTTGTAAAATATCGCCAATTGCCTTATTATTCTATAGCTATTTTAATCAAATTAGAAGACAGTAGTTTCACAGGTCATGACAGAGGGATTAAAGGTGAAGTGACGTGTGGGAGAGGGGAGAGTGGAAGCATGGGTGATACGGTACCGGGGTAGAAGGGGTGCTAGCCAAAACAGGAGCAATGTGACCTGGTGAGCATAAACTCACCCCCGCCCGGCGCTGGATGAGAAGGGAAGCTGATGCTGTCCATGTAGTGTATATGTGTGTGTATGTGTCTATGTAACCAAGCTACGCCTCCTACTGTGTAACCATCTCTGTATTCTAATAAAAAGAGACAACGCTGGGGTGGGGCAGGAGTCTCTAGGTCAGCACGGCAGAGTACGTGTGTGATCGGAGGGCGACTCTCCCTTGCAAGGTCGAAAAGTACTTTAAGGTGTGGACTCAACTTGTGTGGTAAACTTTGTGGGTGCGCCTGCCTGAATACACTGCTGAGGATTTGAGCAGGATTCGACGACAATGTCCACCCTGCGTTTCATGTCTCTCTTCTCAAGCCGGTTTCCTCTAACCCTCTGTGCCCTCCAGCCGAGCCCCCTCCACCCCCCCGGATTGTGGACGACCACCCTGCCTTCACAGTCCTAGAACTGTTGGATGTACAGAGATGGGTTAGGGGGTTTCAGTACTTGGTGGATTGGGAGGGGTATGATCCGGAGGAGCGTTCTTGGGTCTCTTGTTCCCTCATTTTGGACGAGGACCTCTTGAGAGACTTTTATGTTCGTCACCTGGACAAGACTGGAAGGCCACCAGGAGGCGTCCGTTGAGGGGGGGTACTGTCATGATTCTGTGACGCTTTTGCTCGTCAGGTCTGATCGTGGTAACCTTGCCCCCTCCACAAGGCAAGCTGTGGCAGAGGGCGTGGCTGGTTCCCAGCAGCTGACGAGGAACACCTGTTCTTGTTTTGCTCGTCAGCCACTGCTCACGAGGCCTGGCCGTCCCGAAGAGGGGTGCCAGATTATTCCGCCCTGCGTCCTAGATGCAAATTACTAGTTTTTCCTCAGCTGCATGTACCCTTGTTCATGGATTTTTGCTTGTGACTTTGTCCAGCTGTTGTTTCTGGCTCATTTTTGCCCCTTGTGTGGGCAATGAAACTGTGGATCCTCACACGCTTGTTCCTTGGGGTCCTAACCCGAGCCACCCTTAACACTGTATTGAGAAAGTAAAGGTCCTTCCCAAAATATAAAGGTGAAGCAATTTGGCCTGGGAATACCAGTAATGCCATTTTCTCTAAGGATGTCAATTGCAATCAGAATCTAGTGGTAATGATGAGAAATTGGACCTACAATCAAATTTTGAGGTCATAGAATGACTCCTCATTTGGTAGCAGATCCTGTCATTCACTATGTCCACTATGTCTCCAGTCAATTTAATGTCAGTTAATTAAAATGATTAATTCAGGTAAAAAAAAAAGACACATTTGACATATTGTTTATTAGCAAAGCATCATGACATATATCTGCAAGGACAGAACTAATCTTTGTATTTAAGGAGTGCTATTTAATACAGTGGAGCTGGGTGTGACTTGACCCTTTACTGAAGCATTTCAATATGAAATCTGTTTTCAATCAACAACAACGAACTTGACACCCACCGCCCCCTGGCTGCACCTAGAAATTCTGTCCATAAAGGGCAGGAACAGAACCAGTGACAAAGGGCAGCCCTGGCAGAGTCCAACCCTCACCGGGAAGGAGTTCGACTTACAGCTGGCTACACGGACCAAGCTCCTACTCCTTTGGTACAGGTTGAGGAGTCTGATCCCCTGTAGTTGGAACACACCCTCTGTTCCCCTCTCTTGAAGATAGGGATCCCCACCCCAGTCTGCCACTTCAAGGGCACTGCCCCTGTTGTCCATGTAATGTTGCAGTGGCATATCAGCGAGGATAGCCCTATAACATCCAGAGCTTTGAGATACCCTGGAAGGATCTCATCTGCTCCTGGAGCTCCGCCGCCAGGCAGTTGTTTCAATACCTTGGCGACTTCTGCTCTATTGATTGGACAGCCCACCTCCACGTCCCCTGACTCTGTTTCCCCTGTTTCCTACCTCAGCCACAGTCCACTTAACCGACCTGCACCGGTCAGCTGTTTCCCACAGACCAGCCATGACCTGTAGGTCTCTTTCTTCAGTCCTCACCTCTGATCCACCATTGGGTGGGCTGTGGGTCAGGGGTTACCGCCACGAGCGCCAGTAACCTTGCAGCTGCAATTTGTGATAGCCACCTCAACAATGGTGGCACAGAACATGGCCCATTCAGACTCAATGTCCCCCACCGCCACTTGAAAGCGGTCAAAGCTCTGTCGGAGTTGGGAATTGAAGACCAACTTCATGGGTTCTTCCACCAGGTGTTCCCAAAAGGAGTCTCACTGTACAGTGAGACAAGCCTGTACAGTGAGCCTGTACAGTGAGACAAGCCTATACATTCACCTCAGAAGGAGCTAAGGAGCCTCTGGCCCCTGGCGGGCCCAAATGAGGCTCCTTCTGAGGTGAAAACAATCTGAGGTGACTTCAGAAAACAATCTGAGGTGACTTCAGAAAACAATCTGAGGTGACTTCCCCTCCCACCTGATCCACCTCACCACCAGATGATGATCAGTTGACAGCTCTGCACCTCTCTTTACCCTGATGTTAGTTATGGACACACTACAACTAGCACAGAAGTCCAATAACTGCACACCACTCTGGTTCAGATCGGGCAACCCATTCTTCCCAATCAGGCCCCTTCAGGTCATGCTGTCATTACCCAAGTGAGCGTTGAAGTCTCCCAGAAGTCCATGGAGTCCCAGTCGGGACACTGTCCAATGTCTGTCCTAGGTCCTCAAAAAAGGGCGGGTACTTTGAACTGCTATTTGATGCATATACACAAACAACAGTCAGAACCCGTTCCCCAACCCGAAGGCACAGGGAAGCAACCCTTTTGCTTGAACGAGAGAACCCCAATGTAAAACCATTTTATGTTCCCTCTTTGTCAATATCAAACATGGTGTAATTCTGCCTCTTACGTGCTATCCACTAAGATAGATTCCAGTATAAGTCTGAACAATCATTTGTATTTGTTAGTCACTTGAACATATAATCCACATCATAAAATACACATAAGGTTAGGTTGTAAATATTATATGACAAAATTATTTTCTTCTAGTACAGCATGTTTGTAAACTCAATATAATTAAAAAATCAATTAAAGCTGTGAGCAGCATTGAAGGGCCCTTGCACCCCTGTCACTTATCGGGGAGGGCGGGACATTGAGGGCCGGGACAACAGACTCCCAACGCGACCGCCACGCCTAAAGGAACGACACCCGTCCGCACCGCACCTATTAGCTTCAAGAGGCTTTTTTGTAGGCCTTGTCATGGCACACATGCATACCGATTTTCACAAATGTAGGTCACACGCAGTTCAGGGGGTGTGTCATTATTTGTATCTAGGTGGCGCTATAACATAAAGCAAATATTGAAATGTCGATCTATTCAGGGCGAAATTCTGGTTACACCTGTGGAGTCAGATGCATATGCTATGTATGCGTGAGTTAACACAACTTTTCTGATTTTGATGTTCTGCGCGCCACCAAGGCCATGCCGTCTTATTTAAAATGGATGTTTTTTCTCAGCTTGCGTCCCCAAGGCCTTGTTGAATTCCTCAACAGGTTTGAGGAGAACGTGCTCAATGCACACCGATCAGGCCTCCGCAATGTAAAACGAGACGTTTCCTGTTATCAGCAGCGGATGCTATGTTATTAACTGCATATCGCAGTAAGGCCAGACCCTGATCACACCTCTGAACTTTGGCCCTTAATCAACCATGTATGTCAGAGCAACAGCCAGTTCCTCTTTGGCTGCGAAACATCAAGTATTTACTTGACTGCCACGCCCACACCGTTTGATGAATCCTAAAAAGCAATTTAACATCTGCCATGTCTCTAGATGATATTAGTTGAATATGAAAACAATCTGATGAAAGCTCTAGGACACATGCGGCCCGCCAGGCCTCTCAGTGCGGCCCACGGGGCTCTAAGCGAATTAACATTAGGTGTGGCCCGCCTCGGAAAACCAGGGCTATCCCTGCGGCCCGCGAAACCTTCCGTGTGGCCCGCGGAGATAAGTTCTTTTCGAGCGATAGCCCGACGGGTTCCAAGAGCCGCCCATCTAATCGATAGTAATGAAAAAATCCAAGCTCTGTGGTTGGTTCTTTTCTACTTACTGACAGGTCTGCATCAGCAACCCCCCACCCCACCCCCGGTCAAGCTTCATCAGTTTAGCTCTTCAACTGAACCGATGAAGCTTGTGAAGTCGCGCACACGAGCCCAGCTCACGGATGAGCGTCTGCAGACCTTCTTCTGTCTGTGAGCAGTGTTGTGCTGGACTTTCGGAAACTAGCTTTGGACAAGCAGCACCAGCCTTCTCATTAAATGCATGCATTAAATTCATGTCTGAAGATCAATTGTTTCTCTCAATCATTGTTTTTAGCTAAATTTAGCTAAAAAGGTGTGTGCCGCCCGCAGGGCCCTGGCAAGGAGCCCGTATGGCCCGCTTGCTGAAAAAGGTTCGGGACCCCTGCTCTAGGAGGAGTTTGTTATGTAAATACGAGCTGCGAAATCGTAAATTCAGATAAAAATGGCGGACTTCCTGTTTGAGTTAGGTGTTAAGAGAGTTTTATGACATATAACACCACCAAGTTTCATGTGTGTAGGACAAACCCTGTTCTGGGGCACCAAAAATAGTTGGCGCTCTCGAGCATTTTTGGGAAAATGTCCTCGTGGTACGAGAAATTCTCAAATTTTTTGCTTTTCTTTGGGGGGGGGGTTGTCAAAATATCACAACTTTTCCAATATGTTGAGGGGGTCAAAATGGCCACTCTTTTGTCGGAAGAATAACCAGAAAAATAAGAATAAGAAACATTAGAAATACAATAGGGCCTTCGCCCTGCCTTCAGGGCTTGGGCCCTAAATAGCAAAAACTACAGTATGAGATCTTGCCTTATCAGTAATTGTTAGCAACAAATAATTTTAAAATCCTGTCGACCGTATATTTTCATCATGTGGTAGACTTTTGCTGATTATGAATGAATTTTGAAAATTCAATAAGTATATTAATTTCCTGTCTACAGATGTTCCAGTGTCAGACAGTAATGTTAGTTAATGATTTCTTGGTAAGATTGTTTAGGGACATTTAATAATAATAAATAATAATACATTTTATTTGACAGCGCCTTTCTGGACACCCAAGGTCACTTTACAAAGAATAAATACACACTAAAATAAATAAAAATAAATAAAATAGCAGGCAATTAAAAGGCAACAGGCAGTTAAAACAGGTAATTAAAAGGCAACAATAAAATCAAAGGAAGGCAGATATGGGCAGCAGAAAATTGTACAGGGGTAATTAAATGGCAACAGAAATCAGAAAATGATAAATTCAGACAGAGAATGCAGTTTTGAACAGGTGGGTTTTGAGATTAGATTTGAACTGGGGGAGAGAGTCAATATTGCGTAGGTCTGGTGGAAGTGAGTTCCAAAGTTTAGGGGCGGAGCGGCTGAAAGCTCTGCCCCCCATGGTGCTGAGGCGTGAGGAAGGTATGGAGAGGTGAAGGGAGGAGGAAGACCTGAGGGACCGAGAGGGTGTGGAGACGTGGAGAAGGTCAGTCAAATAGGGGGGGGGCAAGGTTATGGATGGCTTTAACAATTTGTACTGACTCCAATTGAAGTTACAGAACTGTTTCCAATAAGCTGATTTTCACAGACATTATTTTCTTTTAAAGTCTTCAGCACTTTTCAGACAATAATTTTGAAATGAATGACCACAAAATGGGAAAGTTGATTTGTAGATTTTATGTTAGAACATCTATATCTCTTCCTTGACATCAGCTTTTTGACACCAAGTGACTGATGCAATTTTATTCTGAACCCAAAAGGAAATTACACTAAAATTGCCCTCATGATGCGTATTTCTTCATCAGTATTAATTTGATGAGTGGATGACCTGTAACATCTCCAGCTGACGGACTAATGCTTTGTTTTGCATTGACTGATGCCAAGTGTGTCACATACCTAATCAGTCCTGCTGTGGTAACACCTGCTATCTAATCTGAGTGGTCCCTCTTTTGACTTCAAAGTGCGAAGGTCTATATAAATTAATCCAATGTTGCTTTTCATACTCCATTGACTTTTTCCTCATAGCTATTATGAACTTCATATTTTATTTAATGACCAAACAAGAAAGTGCAGCAAATATAGAAACCCTTGCCAGTAAATGTGCATAGACAACAGTCTATGTGCCAATCCCCCACCCCTAAAACAAACAAACGAACAAAAAGGATGCTTAATGCTTGATGTTGGAATTCCTTATTTAGTTGTTTAGTCTCAAGCAGCAATATCCTATATGGAAATATGAGTTTACTTTTGGTGAATATCAATCAATTACTTTTTGGTGAATATCAATCAATTACTTTTGGTGATCAATCTATGAATATCAATCTACTGTATTTGCTTGATCACACAACTTAAGTGTGTGTGTGTGTGTGTGTGTGTGTGTATGTGTGTGCTCCTTTTTAGGGTAAAAGATCTTATTGCGAGGAAGAAGTCATTGATATCTCAAACTCAATTGTGGTGTATACACACACACATATGCTCATGCTTTGTTTTCTTGTTTGTTAGTATGTTCGCACAAATATACACACACAGATACGTGCGCATGCACCATTCATGACCTCAGTTGACTGTAGCCGAATAATGCACTCGTAATCAACTTAACAATAGGACATATTTCTATCATAAAAACAATTATTTAGAGTCATTAGCACATTTCACAAATAGGACATTTATACTGAAATTATATTGAAATATAATATCAAATACAATGAAATGTGAAAATAAATTAAAACCTAAAAAGCTTAAAGAATTGATCAAGTAGACCAACTTATTTCTTTTCATCCGTCCTTGCCCGGTTACTTTATATAGAATTTAACCAAGTAAAGTGAAGTGACCTAAAAACAATAAAATTTTGTGCCAATTTTACATTTCAACTTGCACGAACAATCCATGAGCACAAATTCGTTGAATTTCGTTCGTTATTTCGCTCATTTCACAACGGTGTGGAAAAATAAAACTCTTTATTTGTCCGTTAGACCGAGACAGTGTCGCCGTGTAATTGTTAAGTCTCTGTTTGTCAATAAAGTTTTGTGATCAAAGCCATTAAAGATGGCGGACTACGATTTGACAACGAAGATAGCACATTTTCTCGACCGGCATTTGGTTTTTCCACTGTTGGAATTTTTGTCGGTTAAGGAGGTGACTATTTTTTTCCTTCATTACAGTAATGCAGTTATTTATTTTGGGATAGAACGAATAAAGACTGATAGTAACGATTATTTTTAAGAAGACAAACACGTTATTTAACATAGCCCTTCAGATGATATACTAACATTGTTGATATTGTGACTATGATGGAAACAATTTCAAAATTAACTGAAGTAGGCGTAAATTAAAGGGAGTTCGTGACATACATATATATATATAGTTAAATTTTGGTTTAATATTTTATTAATATTAGCAGCTTGTAATTGAGCATCAGTCATGTTGAGTATCAGTAAAGACGGTTATAGTTTTTCCTGGCATTAATTTTATTAGTTTTATGCTTTTGGTTTTCCGTGGTTACATAACGTTGAGTGCTTTAACTAATGAAATAATTTGCGACAGATTTACAATGAAAAGGAGCTCCTTCAGGGAAAGCTGGACCTCCTCAGCGATACGAACATGGTGGATTTTGCAATGGATGTCTATAAAAATCTCTATCCAGACAAGGAAATTCCACATTGTAAGTAATCATTTTTTTCTTTTAGTTGTGACATAAACATTTTAATGAGCAGAATGGGAGCAATATGCTTTTGTCACTGCATGAGTACAAAATATTATTGACAACATCATAATGGTTTTGTCAAACCAGCTTCCATTAAGTTAGTGGTCATTCTGAATGCTGTTTCTTTACAATAATATTATGATTTCTGTTCCTTCTGCATCATATTTCCGCATCTGTTCTGATGTTTAATTTCTAATAAATGTATTGTATATTTTTAAATACCTTGCTTGTACATGAATGAAGAACCCGAAAAAATATTACAATATATAACAAAGCACACTTAGTATGATTAAGTATGCTTTAGAATAGTTATTCTTTTGTACAGTTTTTGTCACTTGCACTAGAATCTAGTAGTCTTTTCCAATCACTTGATTTATCTGTGTGAATCTTGATCTTCTGTGATCAAAATCACAGAATTTTCAAATTCAGGAAACATTCAAGCCAAGATATTTAAGCTGTCACTTCCCTTTTCAAATGAACATCTGTCTTTTTTCAGCTTTAAGGGAGAAAAGAAGTACTGTCGTAGCTCAGCTGAAGCAGCTCCAGTCAGAAACTGAGCCGATTGTTAAGATGTTTGAAGATCCAGAGACCACACGGCAAATGCAGTCTACAAGGTTTGAACAAAATGTTCTGCCACTGAGGAATTGTAAAAGTAAAACTGTAAAATGACAATTTTGAGCAGCAATAAGCTGTTGTTGTATGATAATATATAGTTTTATTTGTAATCAGGGATGGGAGGATGCTCTTCGACTACCTTTCAGAAAAACACAATGTAAGTTGATTAAATGTCATCCTTTCTTCTCCAAGTATTAAATATTAAATTAAAGCTCTCTGTATTTAGATCTTATAAGGAAACTACTGCTCATTGTAGGTGTGGGTTTAGGTCATGAGATGCTAAAGCATCCAAAAACACCCATCAAATACTTCATTTGTCATCAGACAAAACCTGACACTTTTCTTTATCTTCAACTCAAATTACAAATTACCCATTTATTTAGTAGTTTGAATTTCTGTGTAAATACAACACTTGGACAATAAAGAGATACAATGTACCCTCGCTATAACGTGGTTCACTTTTCACGGCTTCGCGGATTTTTTTTTCCAGCGCATTGTGCTCTGAATCCAGATTGGAGAACGGCAGGGGAAAAGGCATCTGCGGTTGCAACCAAAAGGCGGAGGAAGAAGTTTGAACTTTGAAAGTGTTTAATTGTGAGAAAATGTTAAATCCTGTGAGAAAAGTGTATAAAAGTGTGTGGTTAGGGGTTTTACGGCCTTAAAACCTGTAAAATAATTGTAAAAAAATAAAGCTGTTTACTTCGCGGATTTCGTCTATCGCGGCTAATTTCCGGAACGTAACCCCCGCGATAAACGAGGGTACACTGTAATGACAACATTGAAGACATTGGGTAATACTAAATAGAATATAATTTAAATTAATTGAATATTTATTTCAGTAATTCAGTTCAAAAGGTGAAACTAGATTAATTACACACAGAGGTTACGCATGAGCAACATGTGCATTAAGATCCACCTCTTTGCTTTAAATTATTCTCTTATTTTAATATTTTAGTTTAGACAAGAATACCTGGATACTCTATACAGGTATGCCAAATTCCAGTATGAGTGTGGAAACTACTCTGGGGCTGCTGAGTATCTGTACTTCTTCCGTGTTCTGGTAAGAATGACAACATGTTATTACAAGTATTTCTTCACAACCAATAATTGATCAATAAAATTGTGGGATTGTTATTTCACTAGAATATTGTTTATTACTTGCCATTTCAAAAATGTACTCTCCATTCAGGTTCCGTCTACAGACAGAAATGCCTTGAGCTCCCTGTGGGGTAAACTGGCCTCAGAGATTCTCATGCAGAACTGGGAAGCAGCCATGGAGGATCTCACAAGGCTCAGGGAAACTATTGATAATAATGTAAATAATTGAAGAATTTTCCACAATCTCAAAATCAGTTTAATTAGTGGCTATACTACAACCAGCAAAATTAGATGAGTAAATTATATTTTATGCCAATTATCATGAACAGAATTAGGAGATATAATGGCACTAGATGTTGTTTAGTGTTGTTAAATAACATTTAATTTCTTTATTATAATCTTACTTATTTATGTGATGAAATTAAATTCTTATACATGAACTACCACAAAATGTTTTATCTGTCATGAAAAAGTAAAAAATAACATAAATTAAATTTCTGTCATTTGATGCTGCTTTTATTAAGTTTTACTGATTGTGTACTCTTACCTTTCAGTCTGTGAGCTCTCCTCTCCAATCCCTGCAGCAGAGGACCTGGCTCATACACTGGTCCCTCTTTGTGTTCTTCAATCATCCTAAAGGCAGAGACAACATCATTGAGCTTTTTCTCTATCAGCCTCAGTGAGTTTCTTTGCTTGTTGTTCCATTTTTGGCAATGACACTGGTACTTCATTAACTTTAATGTATAATTTGTTCTCAATGTACAGCTGTTACTAAACTTAAATGATGTTAAATTTGTAAAATAGTTACCGGTTTACTTTTTAATAAATGATATTTTTTTGTAATGATAACAGAAAAGGATGCTTTGCAATTTTTATTTAGGTATCTAAATGCCATCCAAACCATGTGTCCACACATCCTGCGATACCTTACAACTGCAGTCATTACCAACAAAGACGTAAGAAAACGAAGACAGGTTCTCAAGGACCTGGTCAAAGTCATTCAACAGGTAACTGTTGAAAAAAATAAATTATGTAGCCTAATTTTTAGTGAATTGTGAAGCACATGAATTGTGTTTTCTCTCTCATAGGAGTCTTACACATATAAGGACCCAATCACAGAGTTTGTGGAGTGTCTCTATGTTAACTTTGACTTTGATGGTGCCCAGAAGAAACTGAGGGAGTGTGAGTCGGTAAGCATGTTATTCTACAGTTTATTGTCTTTTTTCTGCATACTTGGTACTTGATACATCAACCCAAAATACTTGCAAGAGCCATCTCATGGAAGGAGTGGTGGGAATGATTGCTTGTTTGTTTTTTTTGTTTTCTTTGACCAGTTGGCCTATATACTGTATGTATACATGTTTTCAAAACATCCTCTGATGCACTCACTTGGCCACATCATCAGTGTTGTTTCCTGGAATCACTGGGTGTTTCAGGTCTTATAACAAACACCCTCTTCCAGGTGACCTGACTGAGGCTGATCAGATCCCAGCCTGTGTGCCAGTTGCATTCTACTGCCCCCAGTACTCTCCCTTCCTCAGCCAGAGCGATCTGTACTTTCTCCACAGCCTGAGCATTGTTGTTCATGGCTCTCTTTTCTGGCTGGCCCCTGTTATGCCTTGTGTGCCATAGGCCTTGTTCAGGGAGTGGCTGGCAAATCCCTGAGTGCCCATCTCCACTGGCACGCATTTGGTCCTCCAACCATTCTGCCAACATTCCTCCACCAGATCCTGGTACTTCTCTCTCTTTCTCTCCTGTGCCTTCTCCATCCTATTCTCCCAGAGAACTGTCAGCTCCAGCATGATCAGCTGCTTTGTAAGCATCAGAGACCAGGATGATGTCCGGTCTCAATTTGGACTGGGTGATGTGTGGTAGGATTTTTAGCTGCCTCTCCAGATCAACTGGCACTTACTTGGTGTCCTCTCTGGCCCTATCCTTCCTTGACGAACTGGATGCCCTTGGCTGTAGCTTGGGTGTTTTGACTGGCCTTTATACCAGAGCTGAAAGGGAGCCTGAGCTTGTTGGTGTTCCCATACAGCCCAATGTTGCTTAGGCTGCGTGGCAGACTCAGCCATCTGCGAAGATAGCTACTCACTCACTCATTTGTCTGAACTGTTCAACCACTGGAACCTCGTAGATGAGCAGAGGCCAGAGGATTCTTGGAGGGTTTCCATGCTGGTATATCCAGGCATTGAATCTTCCAGGGAGCCCAGATTTGTCCACTGTTCTCAGCCCTCTAGGTCAGCACTGGTTGTCTCTTCACAGGCTTCTCAGTGACTGATGGACTGATGGGATGTGTGTGAGTGTGCTCGTGTGTATATATATTATAGAGAGAGAGAGATAAAAAATAATTATACAAACTCGTAAATCTCTTTTGCGGGAGAAAACGAGTTAATTATTTTAAGGAATTGTTTTAGGATTTGTTTTGGAATTCTTAATTCAGAATTGAAATGTAGTCTTAAAAATTGGTTAATTGTAAAGTTCCTCCACCCACCACTTTGCAGAAGCCTTTGTTCTGTTGTGCAAAAGGTGACAGGATACACTGAAAGTCACACCTATAACTCAAACAAAGAAACATTGATAGATAGGTGTAGGAGGGTAGCTCCCTCCTGAAGCTGCTGCCCCCTCGACCCGGACCTTGATAAAGCAGTAGGAGATGAGATGAGGCATAGGTTAAATAGGTCCTTCATATTGCAGGTTAAAATTCAGTCTCCATATATATGAGTGAATCTGGAAATTATACATTAATTTGTACTTTGTAACACTGCCTGAAAGCAGTCTTTTGTTTATTACCACAATATGGTTTTGAGCAGTACTGTGTGAGACGCAATTAAAGTCCTCATCATCCAGCCCATAAAGGAAGCACATCACCATCATAATCTTAAACGTATTGTAGACGATCAGGGCGGGTAGCTTGGACTAAGCCACAGCACAGGAAATGGTGTCTGGCATGATTAGTCATCACCATATGATGTTCTTGTGCATTCTAAAGACTACTAACTTTATAGAACTAGTGTTTATCTGTAGAAGCACACTGAAATATATAAATATAAAAAATATTACTGTACTTTCATACTATGTTAAGGAACGATCTTTTCCTAATTTAATTGCTTCTACCTAATTGTATACTTTATAACTTATCTTTCAGGTTCTTGTGAATGACTTCTTTTTGGTTGCGTGCCTTGAGGATTTTATTGAAAATGCTCGACTCTTCATCTTTGAGACATTTTGTCGGATTCATCAATGCATCAGCATCAGGTATGTTGTGAGAATGGACTTGGTAATAGCGCTATTCCACTCACACCAACTTGGCTCCACTGGGTTTATAGGGTTTTACATGAGACAATAGCACCTGGTATCAGGTACTTTTTTGTACCTACTTGACCTGGGTCATACTCACAAACTCTTACCTACTCCTTTAATTAAAATCATAGAATCAAATTTTAAGGTTTTTCTTTGAATTTTCCCATGCTAAGAAGAAAGTTATTCATGAAGCATCTTAAGAGAGCTCCTCAGGTGGAAAACTGTTAAGACAAGGGAGAAGAACAAGAAGTCTAAGAGCGTCCTAAACAGAGCAGATGATGGATATTCTCAGATGGCAGTAATGTAATAAGATGCTAGCAGCTTGATCATGCAGGGATAATTTTATTTTTTTGGTCATCAAAAATAAATAAATACAATTTTGTGAGTGTGTGTTTAAAAGTACTAGAAAAGCAAATGGAAAAAAGTGGCATCACACAACCCGATACCAAATGGCTGGGAGACTTAATAACAAATCACAGCATTGTCTCAGAGCAAGAAACAGTTACCATCATGGAGGCAGATGTCAAAGAAAAGGTCTCAAGAATGAAGAGCTGGACACCCCTGGTTACTGACATGATTCACACCTACTGGCTGAAGAAGCTCATTGTCCGTCATGCACACTTGGCAACACAAGTGAATCAATACAGCCTGGAACCTCCATTTAGGCATCCTAGCAGGCAAGATGAGGGGCCGCATCGCAGAATACATGAGCAGGGCACAGAAAATAATCAGTGGGGACACTAGGGGTGCAAAGCATCATCTTCTGGTTGACAGGGCAGTTGCTGACTGCAACCATAGCTATGATGATTTGGGTCTCTCACTACTCCATCAGCAGTCAGACCATTGGGGCATTGTCATAGCCTTATATTGTTGTAATCTCTACTTTTGCTTCGATTTACAGCATGTACATGCTTCTCACACCTCACTTATGCATAAAAGGAGAGGTACCTGGCAACATCAACCTTGCATTTTTATTACTTCTGAGATGTAGATTCTTTCATGCTTCTGGACTAGAGAATCCATAAGCATCTTGAGGTGGTGCCACCTGCAATGAGATTGTTCACCAAGAAGCCTCAGAGTTGACGGCCACACAGCGGATAATAAATAAATGTTGAGAAAAGCTTAAAAAAAATAAAAATGTAATTACCAGACATCACAAGTGTTGGTGCTAAAACTGGGTAATGGAAAAGCACTTATAATATCTGCAGGTCTGTTGTATACACAATGGGTTACTTTCCCTTCCATCTAAATGTTGCAGTCATTTCAGTGTCTAAATCTTGCAGTTATTTCAGTGTACAATCATAGACTGAATTCCACCAAAAGATGTTTACTTGACTGAATGCCCCTCCTGTTCTGCTATCTTTTCAGCATGCTGGCAGACAAACTGAACATGACGCCCGAGGAGGCGGAGAGATGGATTGTCAACCTCATTCGCAACGCTAGGCTTGACGCCAAGATAGACTCCAAACTGGTGAGGACTTGCATGCACTGATCCACTCTTGGTGTGATGAGATTTAAATTCCCAAACATTTCACTGCACCTGTCACAGAAGCAAGCATCAAAAAGTAATTCTGGTATCACAGCTGTAGTTCTTTTGAATTAATGTTTTTTAATCTGCGTTTTAGGGTCACGTGGTGATGGGCAACAACGCAGTGTCACCGTACCAGCAGGTGATTGAGAAGACGAAGAGCCTGTCTTTCCGCAGTCAGATGTTGACAATGAACATCGAGAAGAAAATGGCCCACAGCAGCAGAAATGAGGTAACCCAAGAATTAAGTATTTCATTTGCATTGAGTGGAAACAGTATTTAAAAACTGAAGCTGGGTGGCTAGTTTGGTATAAAATTTGACAGATCATTTGATATGTTCAGTTGGTTTTTTAGCCTTTGTCCCTTATTCAATTCTTCTTATTCATTCTTTTCCAATAATATTATGTGCTGCTCATGGCAAAATCCAATAAAAACAATGTTGAAAAATATTAGAGGTGTTATCAACAATATAATTTTGAGGAAAGTAATAAGAATGTGGAGGATTATTGATTTTTTATCTTTGTTTTTAAACTAGTTATAATTTTTCTGCTCTTCTTCCTGTTTTTTTTCCAGACTCCAAACTGGGCTCCTCAAGATTCTGGCTTCTATTAAAATGGAGAAAATAAACATGCAGTTAGATCTATAGGAATATTGTTTTGGTTTCGTAACTTATTTATTGTTTGAGTAAGTATCCCATTGACATGGGAGCCAGTTCTTGCAAAAAGATGACCAACAGTAGTATTTTGTTATTATGATTATTATTATTGTTGTTGTTGATATTTAATTATCTTAACTATCTTAACTTATAACCTCTTCAGAGGCTGTTAGTTTGCTCCTTGTAATCATCAACGAGACAATAAAAATATTGTTCTCCACTCAATTGTAATGTTTTGGGGTTTTTTTAAATTAAAGACTGGACACTAGATGGAGCCATTGTTCGATTATACAACAGTGAAAGCTTTCAGGTTGTACCTCTTCTTTGTGCAGTTAATATTTTTACAATACTTCACCCAGGTGTGGTTGTTCCATCCTGATAGACCTGTATCGAGGTGTGGTCGTTCCATCCTGATGTCCTGTATTGAGGTGAAACATATGCATATGCTTAAAACTGTATGTACTGTCTTGCATTATAGTTAACGAATCAATGATACTTCTGTTCAAGTATGCCAAAAAATCGTTTCTGGTATGATATCAAGAGAGGGAAAGGCTGCAATAATAAATAAAATAATTAGACAATTCAGATTTATTTTAATTAACAATATATTTAAAACAAAAATAAAATACAAGCACATCCAAAATGTCTACCAGTAAAATACATGAAACTCTAAAGTCAGTTCCTGTAATGTCTAATGACAGTGTTGTCAGTATTCAGGCAAAAGAAGGAGCTCCAGGTGCATACCTGAGACTCCATTCCAGCCTCCTGAGCCATGTGAGAATTCCTCCAGTCTGTGATTGGTTGATTTGATTCAGCAGCTGTTATAACTCCTGGCTCCTCCTCTGAGTTTTTGCTTATGCACACACACGTGTGTGTTTGTGTGTGTGTGTGCACAGACACACACACACAAACACACACACAAACACACACAGCATTTTCCAGGACTCCATAAAACATAACTGACACACTAGTTAACACACACTTTTCCACACAGAGCTTACGTCGGCTGATGTCTTTGTAGGGCTCCTTGTGGAATAGCTAGTATCCATCTGTGGTTGCCGCTCCTCTGGCTTGTGCTGCCCTGACAGGACACTCTTTAGCCCACTACAACTCATTTATGAGTTTCCTGCAGTCACTCTCTTCCGAGTAAAACTTGACTTGTGACAAGCAGTGTGTGTTCTGCAGCCTTTATCATGGATGTCTTTACAGCATGGGCTGAAGCTAACCCAGCCCTGGCTCGACTCCTCTGGGTCTTGGTTCTGATGCCGGTCACCCTAGTGCTATGGCTCTCCTTCTGCTACAGCTGGAGCCAGAGCACTTCACCATCCCTGGAGAAGTATCTGGCAGGTACGTGGTGCCGTGAATCTTCTACCCTGTGGTTGTATGGAGGCATTTTAGACACTCACAAGAACTTTAACACTGGTTTTATTGTAACAAGCAAACAAGGCTGAATTCATGTTGTTTTTGTTTTTCTTCTTCCAAAATCACTTAGAAATTTGCATTTCCCTTCCAAGGATAATGTGACCACATTTTCCAAAGTTTAACTTGTATTGGCTCTAAATCTACATTTTGGTTTAAGCTGCTGTGGTTATAGTTTTGAAATGGAGAAAACATTTGGAGAAGCCACAATGGTTCTTTCACAGATTTTACAATACTAACATTTTAAGGCCTTGCTGTGAGCCATAAAGATCACACTGTGTTAAATGTGACCTTGTTGAAATAAATTCGACAGCCTGTGACTCCATGGTTCAGCAGTTTATTCATTTGCAGAATGGTGTTTAGCTGCGCTGCTCTACCCACTACATATGAATATTGTTTCTGAAGGGTGACACCAGACCCTAATGTCATCTTAGCTGTGACACTGTACAGATTTAATGTTCATTTATAAACTGTCCCCTATATGACAGTAGTTGCATACTGTTGATTTCGTTCCCTTGAAGGTGATATTTATCTTTTCATTTTCCCATACAGTAATGGTAAAAGACTCCAAGTCTAAATCTTCAACTCAGGTGAGAAAATTGTCTTGTTGGGAGCATCTTTTCATTTGCGCCTTCTTAAGCTGCTTGTAATGCCTCTATCAGACTTTAGGGGTCCTTCCCTACAAATAAACAGATATATTGGTAAAATTGGTCACCAACAGGTTCATCTGTTTATGTTTGCTACCTTTCTGAAAATGTGTGCTACACTGGCTTGCTCCTACACTAAAGCTGGATCATTCATATTTAGAACATGTTGTTTGACATATGGCGTACGGACATCTGTCTTATATGCTGCACTACACACTAAGTAGCCTTGCCCTTAATATATAATAAGAAGAATAAGAATAATGATAATAAAGTCTCTATTAATACTGAGTTAAATCATCTTTTCATGCCAAGGTCAGCAGTTCAAATGTAAGATGTGTCAAAAGTTTGAAATAAACTTCTTTTATCAAACATACTTACCATAATGTCATTGCTGATTTTACAGTTGTGTGTTTAAATATACTTATATAATATATATAAGTGTTGCAGGAGTTGGTGTGCTGGAGCAATTAAAAAACCGTGAATTGGTTGATGAAGCACTCATGTTTCCCATGTCTACTCATGTCATCACAGATATTCTGATGTCCAGTTAATCAGTCTCATAATTGTCCATTTGTGGGTATAAAACCAAACATTAAAATCTTAAACTGAATTCTAAACTGAACTAGGAGCTAATGCAGAGAACTGAGAGTGATCCCACTCCGAACTGCAAGTTAGAAGGTCTGAACGAGCGGAAGGTGGTGGAGAGAAGAGTGGTTAACTCCAAATGTGTAGAGCATTAAACGGATGAAAAACCTGCAAAACAAAAATCTTTTCTTAGAGCTGAAGCTGAGAAATTCTCAATTTTGCCACGGATTCAATCTGTAAAAAAAAAAAAGGTATTTTCACCTTAAATAGGAAATAGTTCAACCCCTATAAACATTTGCATCAACATAAGCACCAACTGAATAATAAAAAAAACACAGCTACAACATAGATTTCTTTTCCTCTGTTGAAAAAACTTACATCTAGAAATAAATGAAGCACTTGCTGTAAAAGGTGTGGTTGTTCCATCTCAGCATGTCTTTTATCAGGAGACAACCGAAGGACACACCTCTTTGTGTTAGTGTGCAGAGATGTTGGTGGTCATCAAAATCCCATCAGTAGGAGGTAGGTCCATGAGTATATCCACCCTGATGCACATCTCATGTTTGCCATATGTCAATGATTTAAGTTTTGCATGATTGAGACATGCAACATTTTGAAAGGCACAGTTGTATAACAGTTAGCTGTGAGGGCAGCAGCATTCATGAGGGACATTTCTGAGCCTTTCAAAATGTTGCATGCCTCAAAAGTCTTAACACTTGATTACTTCAGGATACAAAACTTCCTTCATCCTGCCAAAACATAATTATTGATTGTGTCTCTTTTCCCACAATGTCTGCTACTGTATATATGCACGACATAAAGCTTGTCATTTTAATGGGATGTACGCAAATTGGTACATTTAAAATCGATACTACTTAACCACTGTAAAAAAAACCAAAACAATTTCTATAAGAGTCCAACAACAGTACAAATAAGATTTTATTTTATCTGCCATTTACCCCTTTGTTTACCTGCCAACATGAATTATAATCAAAGATGTTTGAATGAGGACGCTTTTGTCTGGCTCAGCCAGGGCATGCCAAATATCCAGAGCTGCTCATTTCCAGTGGCTGAGATGTGTCAGAGATCAGACGAGAACCCAAGAGCGAGACCAGAGTTCGGTTTTCCACTGCTTTATTAGCAGAGCGACACAGGCGGGCTGAGCTGGACCCGCTCGGAAGCAGGAACCGGAGGAGTCCGTCCGTGGGCGAAGTCGGGGACAGAAGGCAGTCAGGTTTACCGGGGAGCAAGCAGAGTTGGATCATCGGGGACAGGCAGGATCGGGGACAGGCAGGCGGCAGAATCTCCAAAATAAAGCACAGACAGTTACCGGGGAACAGAAGAAGAACAGGAGGTCAGGGACAGGCAGGGTCGACAACAGGCAGGCAGGCGATTGCGGGAAAGCCATGCGTAATGCAGCATACAATCTAGCAGGGGCGAAACGTTCGGCCACCATATAAATAGGCCACCTAATTGGCCTGATTGGTCACAGGTGCGCAGTGCTGGGGCGGATCCGAGGGCGGGACTGCTCACAGCTGTGACAGAGATGTAAAACTGCACAGTGAAATCTATTTCCCTGATGAAGATTAAATGTTATTACTAAAGTGACCCCCCACATTTAAACAGAAAACCAGTGAAATTATTGCTGGTATCAGGTTTAACAGCAAGATAATATGGATGACTTTAGGCCAGGGGTGTCCAAACTGTTCCACAAAGGGCCATGTGGCTGCAGGTTTTTGCTCCAACCCATCAGCAGCACACCAGATTTGGCTCACTTAATCAACTCATCTGAGTCTTCTGACAGCTGATTGGTCAAAGTGGGTGTGCTTGACTGGTTGGAACCAAAACCTGCAGCCACACGGCCCTTTGTGGAACAGTTTGGACACCCCTGCTTTAGGCTAACTGATGTATGAAACAATCCTCAAGATGCTAAAGTCATTAAGCCAAAGATACACTAACAAGAGATGCATTTAAAAGTACACATGAAAAACACAGTCCTCCTTTGTTTGTGTATTAAAAACTCCTTTGGTGTTTTCAGAAGAAGAAAAAGGCGAAGGAGAAGCGAGTTGTTCCTGAGCAGACAAAGGAAGTTGTGGTGAAGGAGTCCCTGGCCCTTGGACAGGAGTTTCTGGTCCTTGGACAGCAGTCTCTGGCCTTTGAACAGGAGTCTCTGACCTTTGGACAGGAACCCCCACAACCCCTACAGCACAAAGGGCGAAGAAGTCAGCGTAAAGCCATGGTGGAAATCAAAGAGCGCTCACAGAAGGTGAGGACTGAATTTCCATTTTGTGTCATCAAACATCTCTCTAAATGGTCTGTCACTTTCTCCACTGTTCTTGTTTGGACAGGTAGGTGGAGACTGATTATATTATGTGATATATTACTCTAAAAATGTTAATTGGACTGCACTTCTAGGGCACCTTTTCACACCACAATAATGGTGCCCAAAGCACTTTACCAATGCCTCTCATTCACAATCTCAAAGTGAAATAACTTTGGGTTTATGCTTATTAATCACACATCAGTTTACTCAGTATGATAGTTCTTTTATGATATGTTTGCGGCATTGTCATGATATTTCATGCACAAATGAAAGAAGTTGCTCAAATCTCAAATTTTACTGAACAACATTTTATAAAAGTTCGTAGGTGTAGGGTTCCATTAGTACCAAAACAATGTCCACAAACGCACTGTTTATTTCCACAGAATATGTAACAAAAAATGTGCATGTTTATGTGACTTTAAACAGTGCTTTTGTTGGTACCATCCTAGTTTGATAACTACATTGTCGAAGTAGATCACTTTACTGATGAAACATTTGGCTGTGGCCATTCAAATTTAGTCTATCCTGTCTACAAGGCTGTTGAGAAAACGTGTGTATGGGGTTGATGGATGAATAGGCTCTCACACATTATTTCTGTATGTAGAAAATAGAATCTGAGTGTCAGGCATCTTCCAGGTGTGGAGCTCAAGGACAGTGTGTTAATTCCGCAGTGCAGCATCAGATTTCAAGCTGCCCGCAATCTGACTTGCATTTTTCAGAAAGACTTGCGTTTCGAGCTTGCAACCGCACCTCCGCGCCACAGTTTCGCCTGTGCTGTCCTGAAGCCATGGTGTATGCAGGGCAGCCTCGCGTGGGGGGGCAGATTCTTCCTCTCGGCTCATCCCGCAGTCCGAATCGCCCCGAAAATGACCGAGCAGACGTGTCACAGGCACAGATTTGCGAGTTCAGGATGGAGCGCATCTGATGAATTCATCGATTGCGCCACTGCAGCGAACCGACAGTGAGACTGTTTAGCTTGGATCAAAACAGCTTTTGAACGAGTGAGTATGCAAATTAACAGCACTTATTTATTGTTGACATTTTGCGCATAGCTGAGCGCTTTAAATCAGATGTTTTTGGTGTCATTTTAAGCGCGCGCATAAGATAACGCTAGGTAGGGTAGGATTTATTTATTTTGCAGTCATCTTAACCCGACAGAGCGATTTTTCCTGTCTGGATCTTCTGATTGTTAGCCCCTTACCCAGACCAAAATAATGATATTTGATGATCACACATCCACCAACTGAATTCCATCAGCTCCAAGGAAGAAAAACACTCACAGTTCACACACTAACTGCATTTCATTCTCAGGTCCTGACAGTTTAAGAACATGTTTTTAGTGGTCTTTGGGGTTGCTTGGTAACCGTGCCTCAGCGTCATGCTTATACTTGGCCACATGAAAATTGAAACTGGTAGGTGATATTAGTTAAACACCTCTGGCTGAAAACACGAGATGACAAAAACACTTCACTTTTCTGTGTCATACTTCAGAGGCGTAAAGACTAACAATACAGTCTGCCACCTCACTGAAAAATGAAGGATTTCATATGAATATGTGACAGCCGAAGAAGGTGCTTCAAAGGGATCTCTCTCTCTCTCTCTCTCTCTCTCTCTCTCTCTCTCTCTCTCTCTCTCTCTCTCTCTCTCTCTCTCTCTCTGATTACTGATGATGTACATGGTTCAGCCCTTTAAATAACTTAGCCTGTTTTTTATGGCTTTCATATTCATATTTTTTAGCATAGTGTTTAACAACTACAAGCAACACTATTGTTGATCAGCATAAGCATAGATCTTCTGGAACTGGTGGTCCATTGTGATACTCCAATAACTTTCCTCACATGTTGGTCAATTTTGTTATGAGCACTGTATGTTGAGTTGCTGTTTTCTTTCATTTTTATTTTAGGTCTGAAATAACGGACATGCCTCTTATTGCATTAATTAATGGATCTAACTTAATGTTTAGTAATGTAAGAGAGAGTTAGACTTCCTGTACTGCATCTGGGCAAACACATTTTTTTTTGTTTTTTCATTGCTGTTGGGGGTTTGTTCTTCTTTGCTCACATCCAATCAGAGAAGCCATGATGGTGCAGCCAACGCCCCTCTAAGACAGCATCCTCTGTGCTCGATAGTGACTCAGCTGAAAGGAGAAGCTGAGAGCAGCATCAGCATTGCCTGACTGTTGCAAGATTGTGCAGCTCCTTTTCCTCAGCAGCCTGATGCCCATTACACTTAAATATTTATTAGGTAGTGCAAAATGGGCATATTTTACTGTTACCTTTTCTCATACCTATTTTAAAGGGGACAGAATATGGTAAACTCACATTTTCATTGCTTTAGTCCTTATATTTGCATATACTGAGTGTCACCCTATAAATGTCAGTTTTGAAAGCTAATTAAGCATAATCTATAAACTTTTCTCAAAACAGTCCATCTTGTATTCTGCCCTACTGTTAAATAACAGTTGGGATGATTTGAATGATCCCATCCTCATGTTTATCTCCTCCCATACAAGCACAGCTACCTGTGCAAGCCCCCCCATACCCAACAGAAGAGGTACAAAGACCATCTGTGGGGAGTTGGGTTTGAGCTTATAGTAGCTCAATAGAATTTTGAGAGGAAAAAGCAGTCTAACCAATTGTTCTGAGTGTGGCTGAGACTGTTTAGAGTCTCATTTAGATATCAAGGAACCATGTTAAATTGCAGAAAAGCGCAATATGTCACTTTAAAACCCATACATATTGTGATGGTGTGGACATTGTTCATATTTAGTAACATCTCATAACAGTCAGTGAGAGACTGGGAAAGCTAAAAGCTTTTTCATTGAATTAATTAAAATGCTATATATATATATGTGTGTGTGTGTGTGTATATGTGTATATATGTATATATATGTGTGTGTGTGTGTATATATATATATATATATATATATATATATATATATCTTATCTTATATAAATATATATATATATATATATATATATATATATATATATATGAAAACACCAAAGGCCTGGGAGTCTGAGGGTCCTGCGCAGGATCTTAGCTGTTCCTACTGTTCCTAGGACTGCACTCTTCTGGACAGAGATCTCTAAAGTGGTTCCTAGTATCTGTTGGAGCCAGCTACTCAGCTTGGGTGTTACTGCCCCTAGTGTTTCTATCACTACTGGGACCACTGTTGCCTTCAACCCCCACATCTCCTTCAGCCACACACACATATACATATATATATATATGTATGTATATGTGTGTGTGTGTGTGTAGATATATATATATGTATGTGTGTGTAAAGATATGACATGGGCTATCATTATTATTATTATTATTATTATTATTATTATTATTATTATTATTATTATTATTATTATCTGCCAGATAAATACTAAATAAACTATTTAAGGTCTCTCAATTAGTCAATATATATTAACCATCTGTTTTTTCCTCCAGACCATGGAAGAAGTGTCAGAGCCCAAGAAAAAGCCTTTAATCAGGGCTGCCTCAGAGGAGAGCTCCACTGATCCTAATTGCTGTCCTTCTCCTGGTGACACGCTGCCCTGGAACCTGCCAAAGCACCACCGCATGAAGCGGTCCAAGTCAGCGTCTGGAGATGTGTTGGATCCTGCAGAGAGGGCTGTCATCCGTATTGCAGGTATGATGTGGTGAACTTTCTCCCACTCTGTTTGTTTTGAACACTGATGCAGGACTTTATTATGAAAAACTACTGCCTCAGCAGTTCCTGTCAGTGTCTATTGCAGCCCTATTCTGGGAATAGAGATTATTTTTTCGACTATACACAGTAATATCTATACACAGTATAGACTATCTGACTCCAAATATTTAAGCTATTAAAGTATACAATAACTTAGAATTAAAGGAAGGAATATGATATATATTCATTTTGGTCCCTGAAGTTTTCAAAAGTTTAGTTTGTTCTTCTTCAGACTTTTTGTAGGAGCTCTAGATGTGAACAGATTGCTGAAGGCAGATGCATTATTACAGATAGAGAATGGTGTGCACTGATATACACACTATTCTCTATTTGTTACTCTGCATATGTGTTGTCACTTCAGTCTTTATAAGCCTGCATGTGTTTATTAACCTTGAGATAAGAATAAGGCCAACATGTTGCTTTATCCCACTGTTTGATTTAATATGTTACCTGATCAGGTAAAACGATTCTTAAGGACTAGATTTAAACACTGTGAAAATACAAAAATTTGATACCTTCACATAGTCATGTTTTTTCAGGATTTTCCTAATATTTTGGACAGAAATTATGTCTTACGTGAAATGTTATGAAAGGTTTTTATGCACGCATAAAACAAAGTAGGTCCTGCTTGTGTTTTTGTTTAAGGATTTAAACAGAAATTGTCACTAAAAGATGAATCCTATGCACCCCAGTGTGGGGGCAACCTACTGCATTTTATGGATTACCAAGTTGTCTTGGCTGGCGCATTGCTAATGGAAGATTATCCATATCAAAGTGTTCCTCATCTTCTTAAATTCTCAGTTTAACAACACTCTGCAACATAGATCTAGAATATCCCCAATTAAAACGGACGCATGGATTTCCAGTTAAGTGCATGTCTTGTCTTAATGTCTTTAACAAAGTAACAGAGGCAGCAGTATCAGCAGTCTACCTCAGAGAAATGGGTTACAGAGAGGGTGGCCTCTTTAAACCTCCCATCATAGCAGGGTACACTCTTCACTAATCTTCTCCTCAGGGGTCTTTTTTAAGAGCTCTCATTAGAGAGTTCAGGCAAAAGCACACTGCTGCTGACAACTGCTATCTGGATGCAGTTGTCAGGCCTCTAGAGTGATACTTTAAAGGCAGGGGATACTTTAGGGAAAGGAGATTGCAATACATAATACAGAACACTTGAGGGCAGTGCACTTGAAATACAGATTTAGAGTCCTCTCAGTGGATGCTGATTGGTCTGCTGACTGTGAGTACTTATTTTTACTCAACATTACCAATCATATTGTTATTATGTAACTTTTGGCACATTATCTCTCCAGTGATTTCACCATATAAGTATTGTTCAGTTGATCAGCCTCTTTCACCAGAGCTTTTATAAACACATTGAGAGAGCAAACACACTAAATAATGAGGTGGTTATATCCTCCCTCAGATGTGTTATAATTGTGTTTGATTTTAACAGAAAATATCTGACAATGTCTTGTAATTTTCACATTGAAACTACAACACTAGGTACACCTGAGAAGAAAAATCGGTGATTATCCCAACACTCAAACGAGTTACAGATGTTAACAGCTCTTATTTACTCACAGTAAACCATATTATTTAATGCACATTTTCCCATGGCAGTTTTCACACCTAAGTTTTAATGAAGAGACAGTTTTACTCTTTACATTTTATTTATTTTTTTGGGTGCCACTTTCTGATGACATAAGACTCAGACATGGAATCAGCTTCAGGCTTTTAATTCAAAGATTAGGAATTCATATTGATCATATCTTAGTTGAGATTTGCACAGTCTTGAGCTATATCCAGTATTTTGTCCTGGAATGAAGAGGTATAGTTCCTTGGCATTTATATCTAAAAATCATTCATCAGTCATTGTTTGCTTTTGGAAGTGTGATGTAATTGAGGAGAAAAGTTGATTCTCTTCTCCTTACTCCAGTTTTACCTGTAGCAGGAACCTGGATATGTCCAGGCAGAGCTGTTACTTGTTTTTTGATGTAGGCAACCATGTGTGTCTCTATCTAGGGTATGAGTGTATTCTGGGAACCACGGCTCTGTAAGTGGTACTGACTGTGTGTGTTGTGTGATCATTGCTGTGCCTTTAAGAGGGAGGTTCTGACATGTGAGGGGCAATATTCCAAGCAAAGGAGGGGAGTGGTGGTGGCAATGGTCTGGAATGAAATGTAGAGCTTTATAGGGGGACATTGCCTCCGAGTGTGGATGTGAAAGAAGGTGGGGACTCACGGGAGAGCTCTTGTCATCAGAGGGCAGAGATTATAACAGGGGGTGTGTACAGTGCAGTGTCAGTGGCATAGTTAAGAGAAATTTTAAAGAGAGTGAAGGGGCTCCAAGTTGAGCTGAGTGTCCGATAAAACCATGTCAATGCCCATGTGTGAGCCAGGTCAGCGCCTGTTAGAAGAGCAGGATTATGTGCAAGCCTATGAGAACGTCAGAGAGAAGTATAAAGGTAAAAACACCCCTGCTTCTGCTCTCCAGTCTTTTCTTTTTTAGCACACACATTCTCATGACATTCTCAGAGTAACTGTTCTAAAATTGCCTTTTTCCATGCCAATTTTATACTGCCCCACTGACTCAGACATTTGACAGTGTGAGAAATAGGAGGTTGGGCAGTTTTGCTTCATGAATGATATTAGGATGGCAAACATATGTGACAGTTCTGCATTAAGCAGCAGAAACAACAAGCTGTTTGTTCCTTGCTCAAATCAAGAGAAAAAAAATCGTTTTGACAAACTCTACTTTTTTTTTTTGTTGCAAACTTCTGATAAAGTTGTCACAATCTGTGTTTTGTATCCAATGAATCACTGTTTATTATAGAGTTGTGAGAACGTTATACCAGAAGAACAGCCGCATAAACCCAGCATGACTGATAAGAGCTGGCAGACAGCAAGGTGTCTGATTATGTCATATATTTACCTCAAAATATTGCTGTGCTTCAGTTGTTACCTTTGTTTTGTCAAATGAATATGAACATGACTTCACTTGTTTTTATTTTTTTTATCAGAAAAGAAACATTCACTTTGAAAATAAATATGCGTTAACCCCACTATTTGTGAGCAACATATATGTTTTCCTGTGAAAACTGTTGCTGATAATATTGTGTGAACATCCATATTCATTTTCAAAACATCCTCTGATACACTAAGTGCTGTTTCCTGGAGTCACTGGGTGTTTCGGGTCTCACAACAGACACCCTCTTCCAGGCGACTCAACCGAGGCTAATCAGACCCCGGCCTGTGTCCAAGTAGCGTTCTACTGCCCCCACCGCTCTCCCCTCCTCAGCCAGAGCCATATGGATGCTTTCTCCACAGCCTCAGCATTGCTGTTCATAGCTCTCTTCTGGTTGGCCCCTGTTATGCATAGTGTGCCATAGGCCTTGTTCAGAGAATGGCTGAAAAATCCCTGACTGCTGACCTCCACTGGCATGCATTTGGTCCTCCAACCATTCCACCAACATTTTTCCACCAGGTTCAGGTACTTCTCCCTCTATTGTCCCTGTCTTGGAACACAGGGGGCATGCAGATGTTTCTATTTTGCCCCAGGTACACAGGTTAGATGGGTGTGGAAGGACATCATAGATCCCTTGGACCCCCCTCCATTGCCTGCTCCCATTTCAAGCACCTTGCGACTTCCTCAACTGAAGCTCACATCTCCTCCTGCACCAGCCTCTGCATCTCCCTTCCACTGGCAGATTTGTGCTGAGTTGATGTTAGGCTCCCAAGTCCAGCTCTAACTTGTTCCATTGTACCGGGGATGGCCTAGTGATTCAGCCGAGTTTCAGCTTGCTGGACTACCTCGGCTGACTTCCACTTCCTCCCTGTCCTTACCACAATTCCTGCCCCAGACACTTTGCCGTCTCTGGATCACGAGTACTGTAGGTGTTTCCATGACTGTGCCATGATAAACTCCTCCCTGACAGAGCTGAAAGGGAGCCTGATCTTGTTGGTGTTCTCATACAGCCTAATGTTGCTTAAGCTGGATGGAAGACCCTGCCATGCGAAGATAGCTGCTCACTCTTTGCGAGAAGCCTTCATCCACTGTCATACCAACCTTGTAGATGAGCAGAGGCCAGGTGATGCCTTGAATCTTCTGAGGAGCCCAGAATTGCCCAATTTTCTCAGTCAGCCCTCTAGATCAGCACTGGTTGCCTTCATGGAGTCTCTGTCATTCAGACTGCAGTGGAAGAACTTCCCAAGGTTCACAGTCTTCTCAGTGACTGATGGGATCAGATGTTCTCCCAACTTTAAGTATAATTTACCTGTGACCTTCCCCTTCTTCAGAACCAAGGAGCTGGTCTTTGCAGGCTTGAAGATCATGCAAATCCACCTAGCTCCTGGTCCAGCTGTTGTTGTCACCCTGAGACCATCCATGAAGGCTCTGATCAGCGCTTGCCTTAACCCAGACTTACTCAGTGGTTATGATTATACAGTCACAAATATTCTCTTCTGCTTCTGCTCTTCAGACACAGCCATCTTTTTCTTGATATCACCCAGAATTATGTAATATGTTTATTGGCAATATCAGAGTCATGTATGAGTCATATATGAGAGTCAGGTGTTTTTTGGGTACCTGCATCAGTTTAAAAGAATATATTGCTATGCTTTAAGGAGTATCTGTGAGAAAATGGATAAAAATGAATGTGAAATATGAGCCCTGTTTCCACCCTACTTGTAGCAGAATACCAGTAACAGTAATCTTGCTTTTCTTGTCGAGGTTGGGTACAGCATTGTCCATCTAATCAAAACCCGCAATGCGGTTGCCTATTGTGCCTGTGAGCAGTGATCCCGTTGAGTTACTGGCAATAATCTAGAACTCTGCCATCCTCTTATTACTTCCAGCCATTATCTCACTTCCTATTTATTTGTGATTTTTGACAAATGCAGTATGATTCCCGACTGAGAAATTGTACATGCAGAGATTTGCTGACTGTTTTTATGTGATTTGATAGTGTGAAAAGTATTCAATTGTCCCTGTATTACTCAGGTTACTGAAAACAGAAAAAAAATGGATCACTTGGCATTTACCAGGGTACTGGCAGGATTTGTATCATGAAATGCTTGAAAACATCACATTAAAAAAGACCTATTGTTATATGCAGTCATCTCAGGCCCATTTACAAAAATGTTTGCCACTGGTGAAATGTAAAACATGGCTCATGTAAAACATGCTACTCTGTTTTAAATACTCATCTCAAATATATCCCAGGAGTTTACTCAGTCCTCCATGTTATTCTTGTTGAAAGTTTAAAAACTACTGTGACATTTAAGGTGGTGCAATGTAGCTTAGCCCACCACTGGTTGTCCTACAGCAATAAAGCATAGTAGGCTAGTGTCATTACAGCTTCAATACATTGTTAAAAGAAAAAGCTAAGAATAATACATAGATTTTGTTCATAAAAATGGAAGGGGAAGATATGATGTTGCAGGCAGCTTCATTCCCTCATGAGTAGTGACTTTGAATTTTTTTTGTTGTTGATTTCAGGTTATATTTTTGGGTCAATGGCTGCAGACTTGTTAAGTTTTATAATCTTATTTATCAATTTATATTGTTTTATATTGATTTCTGAGAGGCAAGAGTTTCATGATATTGCTCACAATTAACTTGTTAATTAATTATTAATTGTTACATTGTAGAACACAGGAAAGGGGAATCTATTTGTCTGTGAAGTTGTCTCTATATCACGCATATCTACCAAATGAGCAAAGAAAAGAATATATTGTGTGCACAATATAGTCAGAAATCCAAGGTCTCTACTGGAGTTTGCACAGTTTGACTTATGCTTGGTTACTAATATATGCTTTTAGTACATAATGGCTCTTTTCATCACTTTCTGCCACTTGTTCCTCCACTGAGGGTCGCGAGAGGACTAGAACCTATTCCAGCACTTTTTCATGATCATCATGGATCATTTTTAGAATTTGGTCATTAAGAAGACCCAAACAGGTTTTAAACACATTTTAAAAGGACATCTTTCCATTGTTTCCTTTTTTTTAGACATTTTGTTACTTTGAACTGTACTGTGTGTGTGTGTGTGTGTGTGTGTGTGTGTGTCGGTGTGTGGGTTGATGTGTGTGTGTGTGTGTGTGTGTGTGTGTGTGTGTGTGTGTGTGTGTGTGTGTGTGTGTGTTCTTGTACTTGCTGCCTGCTGCATACTGAGTACCAAAATATTCATTCTACTATCAAAGTGAGGACATTTTTGAGGGTCAAGACATGGTTTTAACCTCCTAAGACCTGGCGTCCACATATGGGGACATTAGATTTTGGGTCATTTTTCATATAAAAGCTAATTCTTCTTAGTATGGGGCCAAATGTCCCCATACATGGACCCATAAACATTATATTATTACAAATTTAGATTGATTGTCCCTGTATGTGGACATCATTGTCCCCAAAAACCACTTGATTCAAAATATTGTTAAAACATGATTCTCTGTCTTTACACTTCCTCAGGTCCCAATAATCCTAAATATCAAAGACAAATTAAGAATGCATATCAAGAGAGAGCTCAGGTCTTAAGAGGTTAATGTTGAGTTAGAATGGGTTTAGGTTATGTTTAGGATAAAGGTTAGGGGTTGGTTGGGGTGGTAAGCTGGGTAATACATTGCTATGAAAGTCCACACTAAGATAGAAGTACAAGTATGTATGTGTGTGAATAGTACAGAACTGGAGTTCATTTCTAAAAGGGCTAAGATAAGTTTGTCTTGTGAATGACTGCTATGTACCAGAGAAACCCCCTCTACTCCTCACTTCCAGTACTCGCCCCAGATCATATTCCTGCAACTTGAACTCATATTCAAAAATAGTAATAGCCTCCACATCATGCATTCCTGGCATGAACCTGGGGAATGATTAATCCGTTGCGCATTGATGTTATAAATCGGTTTCAGCCACTAGGTCATGAAAATACAAATTAATGTCAAAATATATTTTGAATCAATTTCAATGTTACAAAATCAAACTTTTTTAGTTAATTAAAAATAATCCAAATTCTGATTTGTCTGTGCATCTGAGAATTATTTTCCCAAAGGTGTGAAGTCATATGATGGTCTGTTAATAATTATGTTGATTGAGTGAGTTTCAAATATACTATGGGGACATTTTGGATGTCTATGTTTATGTTACATTTTGGTACAGAAACACATTGGCAAATTACTGACTAAGTCCCTCTCTTGTAAACAATGGCTTTGGTGCCAAATCTATTTTTTCCCTTTTCATCAAATCAGTGAAAATGATTTATTATTATCTATGGACCAATCTATGGATCAAATCTAATTTTTTTTAAACTTTGAGAGATAGCTATAAATTCTTTGAATTAAAACATGTAATTCCACTTTTAATCAGGTTTGAAACATGTATTGCAGTGGAGCTTCAGTGTGCTGACTTCTGCATGACAAAGGACATACTCACATATTATCTTCACATATGTTCCCACGTACACTTGATCCTGCAACACTGAGCCAGCCACATTATATTGCAGATTGTTCAGCATGCAGAATCTTCAAACCTGTCTGTTACTTCACACAAGAGTGGAAAATGAACTCTAAGCCCCCTGTTTGTTCACATTTGCAACTAAAATATATAATGTGCTCAAAACAGTAGACAAAAACAAATTCTCTCTTTAAAAATGGTATCCCCCTTAAAACCTTCAAGAGATAAAGATATGATATCACAGATCTCAAACAATAGGATGCTGTTTACATGATTCTAATTAGGATGTTTAATTTCATTTTTTTTAAAAAAAAAAGCTTAGACCTAGACAATAATTTGAAATCAAACACACCTGTTTTGTCCAGTTCAGATTCTTCCACTCAGACACAATCAGTTTTGGTATGAATAACATCAGCAGGTATTTGATCTCTTTCTCCTGTTTCTGCTCTGTTAAGTAAAGCAATTTGAAGCCAGCAGAGAAAACCTAATTTAACTAAACAGCTGTAACAAGAAGTCAACCTTCCAGGAGACTGGAGTAGGGAAGAACGAGATAACAGCTGTAATTAAGTTTGGATTTGTGTAAAAGTGCAGGATTAGCCTCTTCCTAAACATCTCAGAAAAGTTTTCAAGGTCATGCCATTTGTTATTTTTATCAAACATTTAAAAGTATATGGGAAAATACACTTTAGCATGTGGGGACATTTTCTGTATTTCAGATTGTCAGCAAATGGAAAAATGGAGGAGCAAGAGTTTTATATTACTGTACTAAATTTTACATTAATTTTAATTATTCACTGCAAAATTAATGTTTTAATCATATGAATGTCCAAATATTACAAAACAATGTATGTTCTTCATTGACACTTAATATACAAACTATATTTGATGGTGATTACATACCTTTTCTGTTAATATGTTAAAAATTTAACTTTTATTGAGCTCTGCAGTTTTGCATTTTCACATCTGTTCAGTTGCTTATTATGACCCCAATAAATCCAGCTGTAGGAATAATTCTGACCCTTTGGCAGCGTGCTGGTGTGCAGAAATCCTGACCCTTCACTGGGCCAGTTATGGAACAATAGTGTTAACACCCTGGTTCAGGCATGCTACGGTAAGCCAGATTAATGTCAGGAATGCCAGTAGTGAGTCAGCAGGGTTCAGATTTACTGAAAACAAGAAAAAAATGTTTTGGTGTTATTGTATTTGGACATATTTTATGTGTTCACATTGTAAATACTGGGGTTAGCAGCAGTCAGCGTCTCAGAATTAGAAAGGGGTGAGAAATTGTCATCTTCAAGTTCCACTTTATTTCTTGTCTTCTTCTCTGTCACCAAGCCAAATTCTTGTGTGTTGATATTTACATAAACAGTCAATGTTGAACCATTTTTCTTGTGTGAGCAAAGGAAGGGATTATTTAGCTGCTGGCTGTAGATGTCTATTTTGTTGTCTGTCGGTTTGTGAACAGATTGGCTGTAGCAATTTTGAGTTTGAATGAATGTAAACAGCACAGTAACCACTTATGTTCAGTTGTTCTGATTGCATAAATCATATTTAAGATACCTCTGGCTCATCTCTACCACCGCAGGGTGGTACCCAGCTGCAGTATGTAATGGCTGCAATGAAGGGCGGGGAGAGCCACATCCCACAGAGGCACAGGGAGGGTATAACAGGAGAGGAATTTCAGACTTTGGTTTTGATTTAGTCTAAGTTTGGACATCATATTACCAAACAGCTGCATGGAAACTAATCTAAGGGGATGATTTACTTTGCCACACAGCAACATTTAACATGCAAGGTGCTCGTTTTTCTATGAAAAACTGAAACCTTTTCACAAAAAACCTGGCATGGAAAGTGAGAAGTACTTTGTTTTAAGCATTGTCCATTCTTCTTGTTCTTGTTATTCTTCTTCTCTTTTAAAATAATGTTCCTCTAGCTGTTGAAGTACTATATCTAAACTCTGTACCTGTCTTCTCCTGGGCATCTGTCTGCATCTCTAGGCTTTTTTCGAATTGCACCCTGCTCTCACCACATTCATCTGTTACTGCCTCAGATCTGTACATCTCCTTATTCTTGAATATTGGCCCTACCATACATCTCCTCCATTCCTATGGAATTCTCTCACCCTTCCACATCTTATTGTACAACCTCATCAGGAACTCAACAGCTACCTCTCTTGGATACTTTCATCCCTTCTCAGGTATAAAACCCAACACTTCATCCTCTTTATTGCTCTTCTTCATCCCTGCTAACTTCACTCTTCCCAATCTCTGCTACTTCCAACTCTATGACAGTCACATCTATTTTTCCCCTCCTTAAATGTCTGTCTTCTCATCACACTTCTGACACACAGACATTTCCATTTCTATCTTTCATCCCCCTAACCAGCTGACCATCTATTACGATCTCTAATTCTCTGCCTGGCCAACCAAGTCCCTCCTGACTTTCAACCAACTATAAAGGTCATCATATGCCCTTTATATAGCCATCTCTACCTTCAACGTACAATGTATCTCCCCATAAAACTGTCCTCTCTTCTGTCCTCTTAGTTATACACAGTTACAGTTAGTCTTCTCTGCTAGCCTTTTTCCCGTGGATACATTTCTGAACTTCCTCATTTTGCCACCAAGCCTCCTTGTCTATTTTCTTTACAGATGACCCAATCTCCCTGATTACCATAGCTGAAGCTTTCCAGTCACTGGAAGCACCTCCTCAGTACCTAGGACCTGTCTCAACTCCTCCCAGAAAGCTGCACAACACTCCCGTCTCAGGTTCCACTACTTCATCCACTGCTCTCTCTTTGTGCTCTTCATCCTCTTCATCCCTGAGTCACATTATATGCCGTCTCACCAACCATTACTTTGCAGTCCCTGAACTCCTTCAACTAACAAGATATAGACCACCTATGTGCTCCGACTTCTGCTCTTATATTTGTCACCCTACATTTCTGTCTCCTCTGAACAGTTCCATCCTTTTTGTGAAGTATATGTCTGAAGTCTAATATTCTTTTTTTACTTGCAGCACACAGAACTCCTCCTTCAAGATAACTTCCATTCCATTTCTCTTCCCATGTTGGTCATGGTAAAACAGCTTGAGTACTGCTACTAACTGTATGCATCTTCAATCCGAGTGGTTGATAAGAGTATTTTCCCTAGATTTTTGGAATTATTTGCATATTGCATTTTATTTCTTTGTACTTTTGCTTTTCTATAAAAGAACTTTGTGAGCAAATTAGCACATATGTAGGTCCATGTTTGTTTCATTATGTGCAATTTAAAATACAGTATATTTTAATAGCTTTAGATTAAGAACAAAGTTAATATAAATGAAGTAGCTACAGTCTAATGTTGTGAGGTACAGTCCTCCAGAAATGTTTCAGCAGCAGCAGATATCAAAAACAAGGAAGTAATTGAGCAAGTAATTGAACCATTTTGTGTGAGGAACTGATGATGTCACCACTGAAGCGGAAATACAACTGTCAGCATTCTTATTCTCCCCCGCTGAAATAGGATATGTGTTTCACTTTTAACCTGACGTGCCTTCATTGATTGTGTATTGATTGAGAAAGTCAGTATTGCATGCCTGCTGTATAATTACTGAACCACTGTGGTATAACAAATGAAGATAAATCAGAGTGCCATCTGCTGTACAGGAGTTCTATAGTTATAGCTACAAGATACCTCACACTAGATGAGAGGCTTTGCCAGTTGGAACAAGATGAAGCTGTGGTGCCTGGGAAAGTCAGACAGCACTCACTAAGTGCGCTTTGCTGTCACTGCTATGGTGACGAATGTATGCACCTCCCAAGGGGCCCAAAAGGGTAGTCATGGGTGGCGCAACCAAGTCAGCAATTTTGTTGCCCTCTTACAGTGAGCAAAAATTGCTCATGCAATCACTCTTGACAGGCACAAATGGTAGTTATGGGTGAGGTAACCAAGACCCTTCAGTAGGAAATGCCTGACATACACAGTAAGTAATTCACAGAGTTTTCAGACTTGTAAATCTAAAATATGCTAAAAGAACAAAAATATTCAAAGGCCAGTTCAAAGCGTGGCATTTTCTTTAAAGCTTAAAATATATACTGTACTGGAGAAATACCAGGGTCTGAGAGCAGTTGTAAAGGATGTGGGGAGTGAGGGCAACAGTGGTCCCCGTGGTGGTCAGAACACTTGGGGCTGTGACCCCAAAGCTGGAGGATTGACTCCAGCAAATCCCAGGAACAACAGCTGAGATCTTTGTCCAGAAGAGTGAAGTGCTAGCAGTAGCTAAGATACTGTGCAGAACCCACAAACTCCCAGGACCCGAGCAGGAGATTTTTTATTTTTTTAAATATATATACACATATCCATATATGCATATATATGTATGTGCTTGTGTGTAAATATTTTTTAATATGGTGATATGTATATTTGTTTAAAATGTTATGATACAGATAAATGCATAAGGAATTAGTGATTTACCAGTATTTAATGATAAAAATGCCAATTCTAAGCTGTAGATGAACAGAATGTCTACAGTCATGCAGTCCTCAAGAGTTGAAATTGTAATGAGTACTTTTTCGAAGCCATTAAACACTTTTATGATCTCTAATTCAGTAAACACACAATTATTTGTAAGGAAAGCCTGGATCCGGAAATAACAGTGACTCTGTTAACTAATGAAGATCTTATACACTTGCCCAACCCTGCATTTCCACTCGAGATTAAGCTCACATCATGTATGAATAATCTGCAACTTCATCTTCATCTTTTTAAATTCTGTGAATATAAACTTATTAACAAAATATCTCTGCTGACTCATTGTGCAGTGAATAATGTTGCAATGCCTCCGTTTATATTTTTTTGCAAAATAATGCATGACTCCGCAGTGCTGGATAGACTGCTGAGTCATCATTCGCACAATTTTGACACTCATCTCCTTAATGTGTAGTTTCTGCTATTGATTTCTAAGTGCATTTTGGCTTGATCTTTAAAAGATGTTGCTGTTTAGTAGTATATATGTATGTGTGTGTATATATATATATATATATATATATATCTGACTCCCCTGTGATCCAACATCCTGTCTGCTGTACTCTGCATAAGAAGCTTAGTGTAGTATTCTAGTAAGAGGAAAATGCTGATTCACTTACACTGTTATCCAGATGAAATGGGACAGCCTACTGGTTGTTTGTAACATTTATTTCTTAAAATTACTCAAGCTTTTATATACCACATAGGTAAGCATGCAGTTAGCCCGTCAGTCCTGTATACATCTGTATGATGTAATAACTGATCCCATCCTGACGAGAGAGGGAGAGGGAGAGAGAGGGAGGGGGAGAAAGCGAGAGAGAGAAAACTAGGCTGTGAACTCATGTGGGAGCATCAGAGCTGAGGGAGGGAGAGAAAGAGGGAGGGACAACAAGACTCTGCAGTTAGTAGAGAGACATTTCCATCCTTCAGTGCAGTGTTCTGCTCCTGAGCTGACCTTGGAGAGCCTTCAGCATGGACTCTGGACGCTCTATCCAGCATGAGATCAGCTCTCTTAAAGGTATCCCTCTCACCTTTGTGTTGTTTTGGTTACTCAGATGGCTGTCATCACCATCATGCGACTGCCTTGTTTTCCCATAATTCCTGGCACAGGGTTCCTCCTTATATGGATGCAACATAAACAAAAAGTTTATTTTTGGTAGGTTTCAGCGCTGTTGAGCTAAACGGTGGATTCGAAGTCTTGGCTCTGTCACTTTTCTGCATAGTTTTGCAGATAAAAGGAATGAAAAGCTTTTGTTCTCCTTTTTGTGCAGGCGTGACCAGGGGTTGGACCAGTAACCAGGGGTTGGGGGTACCAATTGTGCTGAGAGGGTGTGTTTTATGTGTGTGTGTGTGTGTGTGTGTGTGTGTGTGTGTGTGTGTGTGTGTGTGTGTGTGTGTGTGTGTTTGGGAGAGAGAGATGCTGCAGGAGACCCTTGCTGCAGAATGCGGCAGGGAAAATGTGTCTGTGCTGCAGTAGCGGCTCTGCAGCAGCAGAGCAGTGCTACAACCTACTGATGCCCTGCCGCGCAGTCAGGAGGTGCACTGGTGCAGGGAGGCTTACTCTACAGAACACTGCTCTGGGAGGTGTTTCTTCCTGCCTCCCCTTCTCTCAGTTTCATGAATCAGTTTCACAGAATTAGAAATGCAGAGACAACTCATTTTAACTCTAATTTAGTCCTACGAGTTATCTAATTTCTATTTCCAGAACGATAAACTTGTTATGTATCCTTCCAATCATCAACCATCATCTTTATGAATTAGCATTGTTAGTTCTTTACTGCCTCTATTAACAAACTTGGACAAAGTACCTTGTTGACAAGAAATGTGTTTGCCTCAAACATTTGGGCATTATTTGGATCTCAAAATTTAGAGACTAGACATAAGGGATGTCATATTTTATTTATGCACCAGCCAGTTCAAAAATTGACTAAACCACATACTTCTAGATATTTACATTTTAAAATGTGACTTGTATCATTTCCAAGTATTGAAATGAAAGAAAGCTGTACTAAGAAGCTTAGTAAGAAAAGTGTTTGCATGGTTGGTATTTCTGGTTTTACTGTATTTATTATTCAGGTGAAGGAGAAGTATGTTTTTCTCTTTGAATGTCTCTGTGTAATTTCACTGTTAAAAAGCACTGACAGCAGACAAACTAAAAGGAGACGGAACAAAACCAGAATGCTTAACATGGCTCAGCTCAAAGGAAAGTTCTTGAAAATGCTCCTTTGTGCAGAGTTGAGGGTGTCGGGGCTATTCTTGTCTGGTGAAGCTAACACTCTTTGTGATCCAGTTTGGAGTTGCATTCAAATGATCCTGGAGAGGGATGTGAAGAAGTTATACCCTTCCAACCAGGGCTCCCTCGCTCCACTGAGCAATCCCAATGGTGGTATTTAGTATACTGGCCACTGCTGCTAACTCCGTGTGGCTCAGTTCACTTAGAAACATGCTGTCACCTTGAGATCATCAGTTGCAGTCAGATATTTCAAACAATTGGAACAGAATTAGCAGATTTTTTTAATCTTCTATCATATCTGATAGCTTATTTTCATTGTGAATCACTTTAACCAATTGTTGGTTTAATAAACCATATTAAAACACAAAGAGCATTTAAATCATAAAAAAATATTAGTAATTTAATTTAAATAATTATATATTATAACACTGAGTCTAAAAAAACACTACCCTTCAATAAAAGCATTTCCACAATTTATTTTAAATTTTTACACAAATTTTAGAGATTTGTTGTCCATATTAATTACTTAATAATATTTGATCAGGAACAGAGAGGTTTAGCTGTTTACATGTGTTTCATCATTTTTCCATACTTATTGAAATCACTTTATGACTTCTGCTTTTTTTACTTATAGCGTTGTGTAGATTTTCAGAGCACTTCACCTCTGAGTGGTTTAGTGTTACATATGTAAGCAAAAAGTAGCTCTCTGCATTTAGGCATCTTAGAAGTCCTTAAATTAAAAGAGACCTCAATGACAATAATAATTTAATATTATACATGACTATGATACGATTATATGATGGACAGGATCATTTGAATGTGATCTAATTAATTGTGCCTTTCAAGTTGTTTATTACATAAATACAGTATATTCAGAATAGTTTATATGTATACAGACCACTGTTTTCAATATATAGGGACACAGTCATTTGTTACATGAATGAGGTGAAATGTTGTTTATGAAGCTTAATGCTAACCCTGTTATAGGATATTATTTTGATCTTTTGTAGGTTTTTTTTATTTACTTTTGATTTACTACTTTTATCACAGTTCCAAAAGCATGTTTTAGTCAGCATGTTCTCATTCCCAGGTGGTCCAGAGATAGGCTTTGATTCAGTCTCCTTCTCCAGAACTGTTTGGTATGTAAGCGATATGCATCGGTATCAGATGATAGATCCAGGAAGAGGTTGGGGTTGTTTGTTTTGTCTGTCACACAATTATATTCTTCTTTCTTTTTTGTGCATCCAGGAGATCAATGCACACCTAAACAGGTCCTGCAGTAACAGATATAAGGCAGACTGTTTACAAATAAAATGTGTGTGACAGATATCAGACAGACATGTCTCTTGTCATGGTGCTACATTTGGATTTGAAGGCTGCATTTGTTATGCAGCTTTATTATTTTGATTTCTTGGGTTGTTCATGCGCTCATCCCATCTGTATTCTGTGCCCAGAACTGACAGGATCGTCTATCACTGTCAGGAACAACAGCACCATTTAATAGCTCTCATGTGTTGCCCTCTCTATTTGAGTTGCAGGATTTGGAGCAAGGCCATGTTTCAGATTCCTCACCTGCTTCTGTGCAGCCAGGGGTGGGATTCTCTCCAGATGAGAACACTGGAGTCATCTTGTGCAAAGGGTGTAGTGTACTATATGTGAACGCTCAAGAATTTAACCCTCTTCAAGTAAAATGGTCTTTCCATGTTTTCCTTCATAAAAATAAAAGCAGCATAAAAAAGAAGGCAAATTAACATGCCAAAAGTAATATAAATGCAAATCCTCTTGTGGGATAAATAAAGTATATCTTCATCTTATTTGAAACAAAAATGGGAACAAAACTTACTGTACTCCTGTTTGAACTGATTCAACCTTTAGTATGCACTGAGCCACATTTTTCTGGTGACTGTGGAAGATCAAATGAGTGGTTTCAGTAACAGATAAAATTAATTAATCAAGTGTACAGATGGGCCCTGGGACAGAGAAAATGCACTCTGGTCCTCAGATGAGTGAAAAGCCAACCCAGAGCAGCTGACTGTACATGAACAGATGCAGGACTGCATTTGTAATCCTGTTTGTGTTGTCACTGAGCACGTCAGTCATACTTGTGTACCTCTGAACACAATCTCAGTTCAATGGCCTCCTATGTCTTTCTGAGTTATTACATAATCTCATTAACCTCAGGTTTCCTGCAATTCTCAAGTGCGACTGCACATTCATTTGATACATCCTCTGTAATCATCCACTGCTTCCTCTCATCTGCCTGCTCAGTGGGATCTATTACACCCTTTATGTTCCGTTTTAACAGGAACATAGGGAAGAAGGACGAAGAACGCATTATTGCTAAATCTCCCATAAATAAGTATATTTTCCCAGAAGTGTCCAGAAGGTGGCACTATAAGTGAAGTAAATAAAGGCAGAGCAACTTAATTCACAGCTATTTCACGATCAAGTCTATGTATTTTATTTGTTTAAAGCAAAAAATTGACTGTTTGTTTACTGTTGAATGCAAAAGACACATGAGATCAATGTGGAATGTTAGGTAAACACAACCTGAGGACAATATTTTTGTACCTGTATTTTATTCTTTCTCTTCTTTGTCTTTTTTCCAGGTAAGTGTCTGTTTCAGCCTTTGACACTATATATTGTGAAGACTCTAAGGTGGTATGGGAAAGTGTGAGCTCCTCTGTATGTGTGCAGTGAGTATGTACATTAAATAAGAATTAATTAATTAAAGTGATGATAATGATGGGTGCTAGGTGGTGCCACTGCAGGATGGTTACCATGACATCTCACATACTGTTTGCACTGGTACAAAGAAACTTAACTGGATGAGTTCTGAAGTGGATGCCGTTTCTCATGTTCTCTGTCCTGTGCTTCTTTCACTATGTCTGAATGAAAAATGTTTGATCACTTGGCAAGGGGAAGGAATCATATGTCCCAGCCTCATGGAATTATGTCTGTTCAATAAAGAACGCATTATAAAGGCAGAGCAACTTAACAAATGGTCAAACATTCATCATACATTCATTCATATCAGTTTCTGTTACTTGCCCTTTTCATTTGACAGTAAATGAAGAGTCTTTGAGTTTTGGACTGTTGGTGGGATCAAACATATCACGTCACAATTTTTTGGGTCATAAGGATGAATAATTCTTGGAGACTTAAACTGTGTGAATTACGTCATGTTTATCACATGATGCATTGTTTTGTCAAAGTGGAGTATATACTCTATATGTGCTATACCCTTAAAAGTGATTTTGTCATTCCCACTGACAATAGTTTTCAGTTATTCCAAGTTACACAGCCTTCATCTGTCCTTTTTTCATTTCCAAAACTTGGCACAAACCAAAGGCTGAAACTTCTAACAACAATCAGCAAGGCACCCTGCCATATAAATACCTCTACTTTTTCCTCAGAAGACCTTTTCACTGCTCTCCGCCAAACGATTCATTGTTGCCATCCGTGGCATTTCTCTCAGGGTGTTGCTGCAAAGACTGGGAATGATCTTGTGTTGTGCAAAACGAGGAATGCAGGCACAACTGCATTCAGCCAGACAGCCTGAAAGGGTCCATTTTAAAGTAGCCAGTTCCACACTGTCACAGTAGGATTTATGAGGAGGCCAACGTTGACGTTTAGACATGTCTAATAGTAAAACACATATCATGCTGACTAGAGGGTTGTAACTATGGATTCAGATTAAGAAGTTTTGTTCTCACCCATCAAAAGCTCCACTGTTGTTATGTTAGCCATTACTTTCTTCTGTGCCTAACAAGATTTTCTTTTACATCACATAGTAAGTTTAGGTTTGCAGTGTGTACATTTAAAGAGAAAGCATTTAATTAATAGGAAGATAGCAGAGGATTCATTTCCCCTATCATTTTTAAGTAATTTTACAATTGTATGTTTTGTTTTATAAGTTCAGATATTCGTTGGTCGTACTCAGATTTTAACCCTGCAAGGAAAATGGCAACATTGTGTTCACAGAAGATTTTCACACAACTCTAGGCATCATTATTATCATCTTTCCCCCCTATTGAGCGATTGAGTTCTTCTAGAAAAATAGTTATGAGGAGGATAATGTCATGTAGATTTCTACCACCATCCGAAGTGTGTGTTGTCTTTAGAACATTTGGGACATAATTTTAACTTCCAGTGGAAAGTTATAGCGTGGCCATATTTATTTTTCAGTGTTTATGGACAAGATATGAAAGTCTGTAAGCACAGCAGTATGATGAAAAAGCCAACTTTATGTCAAAAATGCTCCAGATATCCTGAACCATCAGTGCCAGTCCAGCATCTTTTTGGTTATTTTCATCCCCTGGAAATTTGAGGGGGTCGTTTTAGGTTGGATGGCAAAGAGCTTTCAATAAAACTCTACTTTTAGTGTTGCCAATGGCAATGGTATCATCTCTGACCACAGTTATGCTGTTTATGACACGTTTCTATGGTGATCACATGCTTGGTTGGCCACACCTTACCATGCATTTTAGATGAGTCATTGTGGCAGCCTCTCTGTCTCTCTTGCATGCGTGCACACATGCATGCACACATGCACACACGCATGCACACACACACCCACACACACACACACACACACACACACACACGGTCCCTTTTTAATTGAATAATGCTCTTATGTCTTATATCTGATTTGCCCATGTTAAAGCAATGATATTTCATTTCCATCTGGTCTAAACAGTATTATGTCCCCTTACTTTTTCCCTGGCAGTGAAGTACTTGGTTATACACACTGAGCCACATATATTGAGTTTTCAGTATAGTGTTGAAACTATGGGTTTTGTGTCTAAATCACGTTGAGAAAGGTTGTGAACTTGACTATATTTAATACTTTCATATTTGTTTGAAATTACAGAAAGATGTCATTTGGTGTTTTATGAAATTGAACCAACAGAAAAGCAGTCTCTTCTCAGATCAGCTGCATGTTTTTGTACTGACACAGTTGGTTTGTGCCAAACCCTGTACCTCTCTGTACCCATGCAGCTGCACACTGATGCTAGGAAAATTATCCTAATTGATAATTAAACACAGGAGAAGCAAAGGGACACTATCATTAAACATTTCCCTTGTATGTGCTATTGATTGCATGTATTTTAATAGGAGCCACTGTCACGTTGACATGTTTGCCATTGCCCTGGTAGAAATAGGCTTTCGTCACCACATAATAAACCAGCATCTTTATTTACAGTTTATCCTGCTGTTTATGTATGATTGTGTCGTATTGTGGTTTTTGCACGATTTAACCTTCATTTTGAATTATATTATGGGTAAAGTGTCTTCTTACTTTTTACTTTAGTGGTTTTGTCCAGGAAATCAAAGATATTATATTAAAAAGGAGATATAGACTTTGATTTCTCACAGTCTGTTGGTTGATAGGAGCGGTTTTGTCTGATTTAGTGCCAATGGTAAGGTAATGGATTGCACATGAAAGTAAAGCCTTTGTTTTCAATAAACCAGTTCAACACAGCCAATATTTCAGCTTTTTAAAATTTTTCTAGGGCTGGAGATCATTTTTCATCTTTTGTTGTGTGCCATGGTCATATATCATAGATACCCACAAAACCTGCTGACCTCTGTTTATAATCTCTTATCATCCTTCAGACACTGTAGATCTTTTCCATTATTTCTGTGAATCAATATTTATACTCTAATATATCTAATCTACCAAAAAATATCTCGCAGCACACCACCACTTAACCTGTATTCTGTGATTTAGAGAGGTGACTAATGCATAAATCCTGCATCATTTCTACCCCAGCATGGGTGACATTAAAAAAAAATCTCCAGCTCAGTCACTGAAATGTCAGAGGAAACATCTTATTTTGTTTGCTCAACCTGACTTCAGTCTTTCACATCCAGAATCTCTTAAATACAAAGACCTCCTTCGATATCATCTTCATAAACTTCATTATGAACATAATTGAGTTATTTATCCTGGACTTGCAGGAGTCAATAACCTGACTTTTGTATCTCCAGCCTGATTTTACTCTGAAGAACAGAGCAAAAACCTGTGCTGCAAAACAGGAAAATGAGACAGTATTGGAGGGGGTCTCCACCAAACTTTTGGAAACTCACAAAATTTGTTTGTTGTAATCTTCGTATTGTTGTAATCTTCATAATTTTTGAACTAATTCACATTCATTTCATCACATGTAATTCACATTTTGCTCTATTTCTTATATCACAGTGGTTTCAATCTAATAATTAAAAAAGATGTTTCCAAATATTAAATTGTATTTTTAACCTCCCTTGAAACCATGTCTAACTTCATATTGGCTGCTAATATGGAGCCATTTTAGACAAGAAAAGCCAACATAGGTACAATTGCCTTTTACAACTGCCAAAAGGAATCTTAGAAACCTGGCACAAACTTCAGTCTTTCACATCCAGAATCTCTTAAATACAAAGACCTCCTTCGATATTTTTCCATTTATTGGCACATGAATTATGTGTCTATGTATGTTGTTATATTTATATGTATAATATAAATAAAACAAAACAGTGGCAGATACATCTTTATAGCTGATCTGGTGCTCAAAATATTCAGGCAAGATCATCACTACCATGAATATGCCTACAATATGCCTTTTTAGTGGATGATTTGTGCCTCGTGTGAGATGAGTAAAGAAAAAAGTGTGATATGTTTCTGTATATAATTGTAAGTATTTCATAGGTTCTTGGTCACACGCATGGAGGAGTTAATTCTGTCATCTGCGGAGGAGTTAATTCTGCCATCTGCAGAATTGTAAATGACTGTAAACAGTCATTTTTTCCGACCACTGCTGCTATTTTACTGCACCATAGTGCCTTTTAGTAAACAGGAACCTTTCAGTTTTGATGTTTCCATAGAAATATCACACACAATGACAATAACATTTCCATAGCTTGTGTATGACTAAGCTGGATCTTAGAAATGTGAGACCAATTAAACCAGCTCAGCTTTTCCTTCCTGTGACTCCTCAAGACAGGGGGAAGCAATGGAAACCATCCACAAATGAACATGTGGCATTTGCCACCTTTTGTTTGCCCTTTAGTATTTTAGCCTGTGACAGAGAGAAACCTCCATTTCAAAAAGAATTTTCAGATGGAACAAGCCTGCAGCTGTACACAGAACTGCATTTATTTTGATTTAGTAACAAAAGACAAAGCACTAAATCTACGATTGAAGTTAGTTGTACTAGAGACTTTATGGAGGCTCTGATCCAACGAGGACAAGGTAGGAATTCTGTATTTTTAGTACAGTTCTGTCTTCTTACCAAAAGATGTCAGCACAGAGATTTTTTCTGAGTCTCAGCTTGTGAAAAGGGTCTGAAATGATAACGCAAGTTTGGGTGTGTCTGCCTACCACAGGTCATTCCAGGACAAAGCTTTGTGTCTGCCATGCGGAGATAACACACTGTTTTAATTATTCCTGAGACAGAACAGTGCTATCTGCATCTGTTTCTCAAGGAAATTATAGACCCTTACAGCAGACTGAAGAACTTGTTACCACCCATATTGCGTGGCAGCATGTTGGGATCATGTTCCCAAGAGTTAAATCCAGTGGGGATGTGGGACTGTTCAAAGTCCCTGGCTGGTTACACTGCACCTCCCCCAGCACAGAACTAATGCTGGGTGAACAAACTTAAGGTATTGCAGTGAAGAATCATTCAGAACACACGTTATATATCTCAAGATACACACACACACTGATTAATACTTGGATATATTTTATTTTGTTTTATATATATAGGACTCTTACAGTTGAACGTCATTAACAATTACGTTTTTTTAAAAAGATTTAGTCCATAAGTCAAAAGACAGTTTTCCCTAAATCCAACTAACAGTCCAAAATCAAAGGTAAATTACAAACCTAAGGAACATGGTAAAAAAAAAAAAACAACACCCCCCCCACTTTATCTGCAACCATGTGCATGTTTAGCTTTTGATAAGTGATTGAAACAGTAACCCTTTTTAAATCTGTTAATTCTATTAATGTTTTTCAGCTCTATTTATTTTTAGTACATAATAGAAGACTTAATGCCATTAAACCACATTTCACAGAAAAATTAAGTTATGACCTTAAGGAAGCAAATTATTCATACAAGATATGCCCTAATGTTATAATATATGTAAAATGAAAATTACATATCACAGTTTCAACTGATGATTTATTGTTATATCAATTCCATATTCAGTATCATTACAGTATGATTGTCATGTGGGCATGGAGACATTATCGCACTTTCTTTACATATTTTATTGCTTTCACAGAGAGCTCTTTGTTATAGTAGCTGGCTGCTTAAAGTCCCATTTTCCTCTATTTGTCTAAATCCTGCTGGGGAAAAAAGAAATAAGCGAATGTGTCTCTGGAAGTTTGGGAGGTTCTGGCATGTGGTATCCATCCAGTGGTGCTTGTTAGAAATGCAGATGCTGTTTCCACTGAGGAAAGCCTCAAATTCTTTCAACTTGCACTCTGTCTAGTTTTTACTTCCCAGCAGTGGCTCTGCTTCTCTTTTTTTCTTTCTTCCTGTGCTTTTTTAGCACGCCCCCTGGTATTAACCAGAACACAATGTCGTGAGGTCAGATTTGACTCCTTGGCCGTCCGATATTTTCTCTAAACGTTGTGGAGACACCTCGCAAAGATGGAATTGTGCTGCTGTTTCTGTTCAAGACCACCAGACGGTAGGTTCTACTTAATCAAAACTTGTTTTTTTATTATGACACAGTTTGGATCGCAAAATAAAATGAACCAATACGCATCCCAGCATCTTTATCAGTGTTTTGGGAGGTGAAAAGCATCTTTGATTACTTCCTTTATATCACCTGCACTTTTGGAGAAATAATTGACTTATTTTGATCAAAATGTGAAAGATAGAAGATACTCATGTTCACTTTAATTATATCACCACTATGTCAGAATAATATAACATTTATAAGAATGAATAAGAATGATTGTGCTAACACATGCTATGTGAAAAGTGGGAGTGGGAGGACTCCTCCCACAGAAGAGTGGTGGAAGGAATTTTGTTCCAGACCTCCGTGTGCAGAGGGAGTGGGTTTTTGTTTTTTTTTCCTTCCTTTGTTTTTCGTCTTCCCAATGGTTCTGCCTTCACTGTCTCTAATTGGTCATTTGAGCTACCAGTTTCTAAGACCTTGTGATGTGTTGGAGTATTAGCATCTGCTAAACTCAGTCTGTTTCATTCATACTCATCTTTGTTTCCTCTTCTTGACTTTTCAATAGACTTGTTAATTGCAGTTACAACAAATACCCCATGCTTTACGCCATGCTACAGTTAATTAAATAATTACTTTTGTTCTGACAAATAAATCATGAGCAGCAATGATGCAAGATAACTCAACAGTTTTTGAGGAAATCCTGTCCTGTTATCAGGCCACGTCAACCATATAAATCTATATGTAGGAAGGTAACACAGTGTAAATGACTATGTATACTAAGAATTTAAATAGGTACAGCTGCGGTGACTCTAAATCAGTGAAATTATTCAATAAAAAATGGCTCTACAGTGCACAAAAAAGAGGGACTTTAAGATTTAAATGTTAAAAAAAGTTGTTAAAACATTGTAGTGGTCAAACAGCAAACTGTTAAATGTTACAACTGTTAGATAAGTTATCAGGGAACCTATAGGCAAGGATATTTATTCCAAGTGTAAGGTAGCAATTAGTATCCATGGAAACATTGGGAAGTTATATAATGACAATTTATAGGGAATGGAAAATAAAATTGGTATAAACACTTTGGGGAAAAAGAATGGGGGGCTGTCCTTGGATGATCTGTACCCTGTAAAACCCACAATGGAAAATAACTGCAAAGGCTGAAAGAAAACATTAGAAAGGGGTTGAATTGGAAACTCTTATAATGGCTGTGAATCTTGCTTAGTTTAACTTCTTATCAAGACTGAACAGAGTGTATGTGCGTGTTGCATAGAACAGCCTCATTTAATATTAACTGAGTTTGGCTGCAGCAAACAAAGCAACCAGTTAGACAGTCATTGCTGGGAAAAACCAGTTGACTCACTTCTGACTGGGGAGATAATCATTCCTTAAAAAAATTTGACTGTGCTGCAAAGAAGTGAGAGAAGCAGGGTTTCTTTAGACATAAGGGTGAATGGCAAAGAAAGAAAAAGGAGAGGAGTTGGAGTTACAAGGAGAAAAGTGGGAGGGCCGCTCCGCCAGAGCCACTTTTGCCAGAGAACTGAGTCACAGAGAGGCAGGGGAGGGCCGCTGCTGTTGTATTCTGCTCTCTCTTTCAAAAGTCACCGACAACTTGGCTACAGCACTAAAACTCGAGCATGGCACCACACCCCTAGCCCCCCTTCCTCCCCTCCTCACCTTTCACCCCTCCCCACCTGTCTTCTGAGCCTGGGACAGTCCACTTTTTACCAGGCCCAATGCCGACAAGTCCCCCTGGAAATGTGTTCCCAGCCCTGGTGGTTGTGGGACACATCATTACCTTAATCGCTGTGTGGCGGTGGAGAGTGTGCACGAAACAAGGTAAGATAAAATGGAATATTTGCCGCTCTCAGGGTTATTTCAGGAGGGGGCGACCACAGAACCCGACATGGAGTCTGTTAGTAGTTTCTTACCAGCTGTCCTGCCCATCGAATCTGCTCTCCTGTCTTGAATGTTTCTGCGTGAGCGCACTTCTCTTCTTCGCTCCCTCCTCTTTTTTTTTCCTACCTCACAGTTTCCCCGCACTCACTATTAACCCTTTCATTTCCTGCTGCAGTGTGAGCTGCAGGCTAACGTTTCCCAGCTCAAAGCATTTTCCCCTTCAATGATCTGTCATCCATGTCTGAAATGGAAATTCATATAAAAAAAAATGATTTAAACTTACATTCTCTCTCTCTCTCTCTCCCTCAACTGAATTTAATTTCTCTGTTGTTTATGCAATGTTCAAAGTTAAACAGGAATACAGGAATTGCTGACTGCCTGTTTGTTCATAGCTTCAAGGTAATCTTCATGCTTTTAATGTTGCCTGGCGTGTTGTGTGGGTGTACACCTGTTTTATTGTTCATACAACTTGTCGCTGTGGCACACCTTTGCATACCCACAACACACCCTAGGGCCAAGTGGATGTTACCTGACTGTCAGGCATAGCTAAAGAGGCAAAGTTTCTGGATTTCAAAGTACTACATTTTGAGAATCTACTTTGAGTGGAATAAAATCTGGAGAAGACCAGTGGAAACAAAATGATAGCCTCAGGTCTCATCTGAATCAAGCCATTACGGGTTTCTGACAGGAAGGAAACTATCTTGATATAAGGAGCTAATTGTTGAAAAATCTTACCTCTGCCAGTTCAAGGATGGATAATGAACACTACTTTGTTTCAGAGGAAGCTAAGCAGAACACACCTTGAGTTGACAAGACTGTTTATCATTCGATTATGCTTTATTTACTTGTGAAATTGACAAGTCATTTTATAAATAAATAAACTAAAAGGGAAACTAAATGTGAATTGCAAATTATGATTAGAAAAGTAAAAGAAAAAACAACAAATAAAAATTGAATTCCCTTCACCTACTGAATATGTATTTATGTAAACTTTCCACAGGTATAGCACTGGTTAAATAAGGTTGTCAAGCTGACATGTGCTTTGACTGGTAAATTCATAGACAAATATTGCAAAATAGGCTTAACATTATCTTTTTCTTCTGTAAATATTTTCTCCATTTGCTTGAGGACATCCGCTTTAAGCTCTGTATTTCTGCCCTCAATGTTTGTTAGAAGTTACCCACAAGGTGAGTTTGTCACAGGGAAGGTGAAAGAAGGCAAGAAGGGACTTTATCCAGAGCCAGGGTTATAAAAGGATCTTCGGGCGTCACACACAGTGGCTGCAATGCAAGTGAACTGGACACTGGGGAACGGTGGACTGTGTATCCTAGATACATAACAGACTGCAGCAGGAGGTCACAAGCTTTATGTCACAAGGTGTCACACCTGTTATCCTGAAAGAAACTCCATGTGTGTGTGTTCACTTCAAGTGCCTGTAAAGCAATTATCAACACAAACCTTCCTTGTTTGTTATTTATGACCTGCAGCCACTGGTGGGGGCAAAGATTATTTATTACTGAGGCCTGAACGTCTATATGTTCTGTAATATGGCGCCCTACTACGAATAGTTCCTACCAACAGTATAACATTAGAAGAGTCATTGGGTAAACAGTTATTGCCAGAAGGAGAATAGATATATGCATTTTCATTTATGGGCATGTGACGTTATGTAACCATGGAGTAGTAACAGACTTGGTTTATGTTTAGACATGGACGTAGCGTGGATATTTTTCTGCAAGAGTTCTAAATTTCCCTCCCAGTCGCGCGTTGATGGCACAAATATTTTTGCACACTTCGGTTCGGATGAAGGCGAGATGGAGTAAGCCAGGATGGAGCCGTCAGTTCTCCGAAACATAAAAAGTGGGCAGGGCTTCTGAAAACGTGTCTGCAATCTGACACGGCTCTGTGGCAGGGACAGAGGAAAGCGTTTGAGCGGTAGTACATCCGAGGACAAGTACACGCATCAAGGGGCGCTCTGAAGAAAGTTTGACGCGTTGCGCGAAACGCTACCGCACAAAGATGGCTGGAGCGGAGCCACTCTACTATGGCGGCGTGGAGAGGGAAAGAATCTATCACCGGACGACATTAATTCACGAAATGAGCTGCGGACAAGTCGGCTCTCATCTGTACAGCAGAATGTGCTGCGCGGGTAAGTCTGAGCGTCTGTGGGAGGAGGGACTTCTGGGAGGGGCTCTTTGGTTACTGCTGGTGAAGCTGTTAACCTTTTCCACTCCCTTTCCCACCTAACAACCTCCGCGGTTAAAACGGGGGCGTGAATGATGACATTGGCGTTACCATTTGTTGTCAGTAAAGATGGAGAAGAAACGTCTATGTCTGAGGGGAATTAAGTTAAAACTTTTGACGTTACGTTTTATTAATTCGCTGCCTCTCGTCTTCATAATAAATACTGTAAAGGATGTTTAAAGAATATGTGCATGATTGCAGTTTTTAGAATTACAAAACCTCAGGTGGCGTTAAGGCTCAAGCTGCCATTAAAGTTAATGAACTCTGAGAAATAATTTTTCTTCCCAAAGATTAGAGGTCTTCTAAGGTGGCCAAATCGTTTTGTAAACAGTTCACCTATTCACATGGAGCTTCTATCTGTTTTTGCTTTGTTGCCATGGCAACTGCTAAAAAACGTTCAAAATTGACTGCTTGTAAGTGATGTTGACCTGTTTGCCTAAACAGGTTAGAGCCAAGATTGCCAGCTACCTGTTTGACTGTAAGATACATTTTAATCAAGTTTTCCTGTTGTGTCATATTGTGCAGCTTCTCCAACAGTGGTGGGAGACAAACTGCCGATTTCTAAATATCACATCTGGATGTTATTGTCCACATTCTGACATTATCAAAACAATCTTTAACCCGTTTTAAACACTTTAAACACAACACTCAAGGTGTGTCATTATTATAAGTGTGTTTAAATAATACATATGATGCAATTTTTGGAAAAGGGAATTATATGTGGGAGCAATTTAAAATTGCAAGAGGACATTTTTGACTGGTTCATCGACTCTAAAGGTCAGGGTTGTGCAAGATGTTAGCTCAGCCTCATTGCCTTTTAGATTTATTTGAGTTTGTTGTATCAGTGCTTGAGTTCACTATGTCTTATATTAATGAGACTTGCTTTTGATTCCCCCTTTTGCTCCCAGCGCCACATTGGATCTGGCTCATAATGCCCCAGTACAGATTGGTCAATTTGCCAAATGTCTTTGTCCAAAGCGTTCAACATTACTATCATTCCTCCATTATAAACTCCATCTGGCCCTGTTATCCAGAGGATTTGTAATGTTGGTTGATGGCACATGCTGTCCCAGACAAATGGAAGAAGTTTTTTCCTACTTGGTACAGCAGTATCACAGTAAGGTGTCACCCCCTGTCTGTGAGGTGTGTAGGCATTCATCCAGGAGGAATGCACGGCCTTGGCACAGTTCTTAAACAAACTATCAGCTCTCACTCCTCACCTTTACCACAGAATTCTATCAGTTACAGAAAACTGTTCACACAGTCCTGCACTGTGCTTACTGGCATATTTCTATAGTTGTTGATCTAAAATCTATTTTGTTATCTTTGTAAATTCTTGGTAAGGTTATGGTCACCTAAAGTGCTTTAAATCAAAGGCAACTTTTTCTTTTAGTTTCTTGAGGACTTCTCACCTCCAATTCCAAAGGTAACCCTGACTAAGTTTAAACATTTGTACTAAGTAAAATGAGCAAGATGCTCATTTTTCCAAAACACAGTTACACTGCAGGAGTGCCCCTGTTAAGTTTAATTATTAAAGTTTTGTTTTTTTACCCATATGTATTAGAGTCATATTAAGATCTAAAATTCACAGCTTTCACTCCTGATGTGCCAACAGGCCACCTCCCCTTGCAGGAATGCAAAAGATATCCCTCCTTTTTATAGTTTATATCAGTGTGTACAATGATTGGATGCTCCCAGTACAGGGAGGATTTGCTGGTATTCACTGTACCATAGGACACGGATCCCTTGGAGAGAATTTATTGGAGAAAAACACACAGGGGTTTCAATTGCATTACAGTGGATAAAAACAAACTTTTTTTTTTCTTATGCTGATTACGGACATGGACACATGGTGTTCAGTCATTTCATGCTCTGCCACAAATGCTACTGTGTGCGTGCGTGCGTGCGTGCGTGCGTGCGTGCGTGCGTGTGTGTGTTTGGGGTGGGGTGGGGGTGCTGTCTGAAGAACTATCTCAAAGTGTCACTTCCTTTTGGTAAGCTTTGGTGTATCAGAAACCTTTATACACTGTTGCCACTGTATCAACCTGAAGACAAATAGTACAAGCCCCACACTACAGGTAAATGACAAACTTTGTTCCACAAGCTGTTTTGTAAGAACTTTAATGGTTTGTAATGATATTCTGTTGGCAACATCTCCACATTTGTCTCCTCATAATCACAGAATTATTCCATTATTAATCTTTGTGAATGGTGTGTATTTCGGTTTTGTGTTGTGTGGATAAGATCCATAAAAAGGCTTTGTCAGATATCTAAAGAGCTATTATTTGGTTCTAAACTGTAACCTTTCCAGAACAATTTCCATGTGTTCCAGGACCTTTGATACCCTTTAATATTTAATGTGCCTGGAAACTGTAATTAGTCTCATTAGGAGACTCTCATTAGGAGACTAATGAGACTAATTAGGAGACTAATGAGACTAATTAGGAGCAGCACATGCGAAGCATGAGGAAAAACACCCTTTCGTCTCTAGAGATATTCTCTGACTGTGTCATTGTCTGTGTTAGTTCCTGCTTGGTTAGCTCCTCATATAATGTATTGTAATTGGTAGGCTACTAGTTTCTGAAAATGTGGCAGTGTTATTGTGGGATTGTCAATAGGTTCCAGGGTGTGTAGTTTTCCAGGTTTTTATATATTTAGGGAAAGTAAATTAAATATAAAATTAACTTTTATCATAATTATGATGATCATGATCTCTGGTTATGTTAGGCCAGCAGAAAAGGTCTTGCTGGCCCTCCACATGTACGTCTATATGTATACACATACAGTGTACCGTCGTTTTTCGCGGGGGTTATGGTTTTAAGGCCGTAAAACCCCTAACCACACACTTTTATACACTTCACTTTTCTCAGGCTTTAACATTTTCTCACAGTTCTCTCTTATTTAAACACTTTCAAGTTCAAACAACTTCTTCTGCATATATATATGTATATATATATACATATATATATGTTCCTTCAGACTTGGGTCCTCCTGGGAGTCTGAGGGTCCTGCGCAGAATCTTAGCTGTTCCTAGGACTGCGCTCTCCTGGACAGAGATCTCTGATGTGGTTCCTGGTATCTGTTGGAGCCAGCTTCTCAGCTTGGGTGTTACTGCCCCTAGTGTTCCTATTACTACTGGGACCACTGTTGCCTTCACCCCCCACATTCTCTCTATCTCCTCCTTCAGCCCTTGGTACTTCTCCAGCTTCTCGTGTTCCTTCTTTCGGATGTTGCTATCACTTGGGATTGCTACATCTATCACCACCACTGTCTTCCAGTGTTTATCCACCACCACAATGTCAGGCTGGTTGGCTACCACCATCTCGTCAGTCTGGATCTGGAAGTCCAACAGGATCTTGGCCTGCTTGTTCTAGACCACTTTCAGGGGAGCCTCCCACCTGGACCCTGGCACCTCCAATCCATACTTAGTGCAGATGTTCCTGTACACTATGCCAGTCAGCTGGGTATCTGATTACTGGAAGGGCATAGGTGTTTATGACCTGGATCTTATGCTTACCATTCAGCTGACTTTTCAGGACCTACCTTACCCTCTGTAGATATTTAGCTCTGGCTGACCTCCTGGCTACCTCCTTGTGGTTACCATTTGCCTGCGGGATCCCCAGGTATTTGTAACTGTCCTGCACATCTGTGATGTTCCCTTCAGGTAGGTCAACCCCATCAGTTGCGATCACATTTCCTCTTCTAGATACCATCCTCCCACATTTATCTAGCCCTAATGACATCCCAATGTCCTTGCTGTAGATCCTAGTGAGGTGAATCAGGGAGTCGATGTCACGCTCGTTCTTTGCATACAGCTTGATGTCATCCATGTAGAGGAGGTGGCTGACGGTTGTTCCACTTCGGAACTGGTACCCATAGCCACTCCTGGTGATGACCTGGCTGAGGGGGTTTAGGCCTATGCAGAACAGCAGGGGGGACAGGGCATCTCCTTGATATATGCCACATCTGACGTTCACCCATGCAATTGGCTTTGAGTTGGCCTCCAGAGTTGTTTTCCACAGCGTCATGGAGTTCTTGATGAACTCTCTTAGTGTCCCGTTGATGTTGTACTTAGGCACTTTAGGCACTCCCATGTGTGCGGCATTGAATCATAGGCTTTCTTGTAATCAATCCAGGCAGAACATAGGTTGGTGTGGCGTGTCCTACAGTCCTGGGCGATTGCCCTATCGACCAGTAGCTGGTACTTGGCACCTCTGGTATGGTTCCTGATGCCTTTCTGTGCTTTTCTTCTGCATTGATCCATGTGCCTGCTGATCTTAGCCGCTATGATGCCTGATAGGAGCTTCCATGTGGTGCTGAGGCAGGTTATGGGCTGATAGTTGGACGATGTTGTGCCCTTCTGGGAGTCCTTCATTATGAGAACTGTCCGGCCTTGGGTTAGCCACTCTGGGTGGTTCCCTGATGTTAGCAGCTGGTTCATTTGTGCTGCCAGGCGTTCATGGAGTGCAGTCAGCTTCTTAAGCCAGTAGGTGTGGATCTTATCGGGCCCTGGTGCTATCCAGCTCTTCATTTTGGACACCTGTTGTTGGACGTCTGCTAAGGGGATGACTACTGGGTCTTGTTGTGGGAGTTGGCTGTGCTCAGTCTGTAGGTCTTGCAGCCATTGGGCAGTAGTATTGTGTGTTGCCTCTTTCTCCCAGATATTCTTCCAGTATTGTTCGGTCTCAGCGGGGAGAGGAAGCCGAACCATGAGAAGTGTGGTGACAGAGGCCTGTCAGGTGATTGTGTTTCTCGACCCCGGCAGCCTCGGCCTATGGCAGCATAACTATTATCTTTAACCTAGTGATTAGATGACCCCCTTAGTATGATAATTTGTCTGCCTATGATAGTAACTGGAACTACAAGGTTAGTAACAATAAGCTTTTTCAAAGAGGTAGGATTTAAGCCTAATTTTAAAAGTAGAGATGGAGTGGGAGAAAAAAACAAAACAGAGAAGGAGTCAGCCTCCCGTACCTAGACAGGGAGCTGGTTCCATAGCAGGGGGGCCTGGTAGCTAAATGCTCGGCCCCCCAATCTACTCCTAAAGACTCTGGGAACCACAAGTAGACCAGTGTTCTAAGAGCGGAGCGGTCTATTGGGCTAGTAAGGTATTACTAGCTCCTCCAGGTAGGATGGAGCTAGGCCTCTGAGGACCTTGTAGGTCAAGAGGAGGGTTTTAAAAATTATTCTAAATTTAATGGGCAGCCAATGAAGAGACGCCAGTACAGGAGTTATGTGATCTCTTTTGTCAATACCTGTCAGAACTCTGGCTGCAGCATTTTGGAACAACTGGAGGCTTCTTACAGAGTTGTTTGGACACCCTGATAATAAAGAATTACAATAGTCCAGCCTGGAAGTAACAAATGCATGGACTAACTTTTCGGCATCATGCCGCATCAGTAACTTTCTGATCCTTGTGATGTTCCTCAGGTGAAAAAAGGGACTTCTACAGACTGTCTTAATGTGTGAGTTAAAGGAGAGGTTTTGGTCAAAAGGTACTTCAAGATTCCTCACATAGAGACCAGATGTTAATGACATACCATCTAGAGTGATCATATGGTTCAATCTATCCCTGAGAGGTTCAGGACCAAACACCATGACCTCAGTTTTTCCTGAATTAAGGAGGAAGAAATTTGAAGACATCCAAGACTGTATGTCCTTAAGACAGGTCTGAAGCTTCACTAACTTCTCTGTCCCCTCTTGTTTCATAGAATGATAGTGTCATCAGTATAACAATTAAAATTTATCCCATGCTGCCGAATAATGTTCCCTAAGGGAAGCATGTACAAGGTGAAAAGGATTGGTCCAAGTCCAGAACCTTGTGGAACTCCATTGCTAACCCTACTGTATGAAGAGGGAACGCCATGGACATGAGCAAACTGGTATCGATCTAATAAATATGATCTAAACCAGTCTAGTGCTGTCCCTTTAATCCCAATCACATGTTCTGTTCTCTGTAACAGGATCCTGTGATCAACTGTATCAAAAGCAGCACTGAGGTCCAGCAGAACCAGTATAGAGGCCAGCCCATGATCTGAAGATATAAGAAGATCATTAGTAACTTTAAGAAGTGCCGTTTCTGTGCTGTGGTGAGCCCTAAAGCCTGGTTGAAACATCTCAAACAGACTGTTTCTCTGCAGCTGCTCAAGTAACTGAGTCACCACCACCTTCTCAAGAATTTTAGAAATAAAAGGAAGGTTGGATATTGGCCTATAATTTGCTACGTCAGGATACGTCAGGATACTTCAGGATCCAGTGATGGTTTTTTAAGCAAAGGCTTAATCATTGCCACCTTGTAGGACCGGGGTACATAACCTGTCACTAAAGAACAATTGATCTGGTCCTGGATAGAGCTGCCTATCAATGGTAGAACATCCTTCAACAGGTGTGTTGGGATGCGATCTAAGAGAAACATGGTGGGCTTGGATTTTTGAATCAGCTAAGATGCCTCAGAAAAATATATAGGACTGATGGAGTTTAAGGGCTTGTTGAAGACCCTGTCTCTTCCCACAATCAGCACATCTGGTGATGGTCCAGATGTTGGGATGGCCTGGTTAGCTTTTTCTCTGATGGCTAATACTTTATCAGTGAAGAAGCTCCTGAAGTCTTCACCACTAAGGGAAGAAGGGATACGTGGGTCTAGAACCCTGTGACTCTTGGTTAGTTTGGCCACGGTGCTGAAAATAAACCTGGGGTTATTCTTGTTTTCTTAAATTAAAGAAGAAAAATAAGCTCTTCTAGCCTTATGGAGGGCCTTTTTGTAGACTAGTCTTTAGACAAGTCTTTCCAGGCCGCATGATAGCTATCCATTTTACAGGAATGCCACTTTCTTTCTAATCTTCGCACTTTTTGCTTGAGAGCCCTGATATATGAATTATACCACAGGGCACACCTCCTCTGATTTACTGTTTTCTCTTTCAGGGGGGCAACAGAATCAAGTGTGATTCTCAGTGAGGTTGCTGCACCTTCAGCAATAGAGTCAACCTCTGCAGGGCTAAGATTATAATGATTGATCCCTGGGGAAACACACGGTGGTCCTGGGATTGATGATCAATGAATGATCTGACTGGAGTGGGTTCTGAGAGAACACTGACACATGTTCTACCTCAACACCATAAGTCAGAACTGGATCTAGGGTGTGGTAGAAGGTATGAGTTGGTTGGTTTATTTGCTGGGGGAAACAATTGACTCAAGTAATGAAATTAAGCCATTTCTTAGGCTTAGTAGTAGTCATTTACAATGTCTATGTCGATGTTAAAGTCTCCAATGATAATGACTTTGTCTGCTCTGAGGACCAAGTCAGATAAGAAGTCAGAGAACTCAGATAGGAACTCTGAATGTGGCCCAGCAGGGGCCGATATACAACAACAAACAAAAGTGGCTTGTCTCTCTTCCAGTTCTTATGGGTGATTCCAAGAGTCAGGCTTTCAAATGAGCTGGAACTATGTTTTGGTCTAGGATTAATTAATAGCTTGGAGTGATAGATTGCTGCCACTCCCGCTCCACGACCAGTAACACGAGGAATATGATAATTACGATGGGTAGGAGGAGTAGATTTGTTTAAGCTAACATACTCCTCCTCCTGAAGCCAGGTCTCACTGAGGCAAAATAAATCAATGTGATGATCCGCTATGAGGTTGTATACTAACAGGGATTTACACAAAAGAGATCTAATATTTAACAGTCCACATTTAATTGTGATGTTAGTTTCTCCAACCTGTGCTTTGGTATTCATTTTAATAAGATCATGGTGATTGACTGCTCTGTGCTTGGTGAACTTTTAATCGTGGAACAGAGACTACCTCTATAGTGTTAACTATGTTATTATTGGTGGATGAGGGTTCTATGGAAGTAGAGTGTGTGTAAGACTACAAATCTCTATGCATCCTGGTCTGGACCCTGGTTTGTCAGGTCACTGTTTGCATAATTGTTACCTAATAATAGACTTAGTTCTGCTGCATTTTGTTCTGTTGAGTATAGTTAACATAGCACACATAACAGGGCAGATTTTTGGGAAGAATCTTCCCCCATATATTTTTCTCTATGGTGAATGAAAGCCTCTGATATATGTAGCCTGCAGGCATGGATTTAACTAGAGCTGGCAAAAAGAGAGAGAGGACAGAGTCCCCTGGATGGAAAGGGTGGAAGAAAAGGGTTAGGTTTCTATTCAGAAACAGAAAAAAATGTCTCAAACACTCCTTGGATAAGCATCTAAGGCAGTGCAAAGAAGCTAAGCTCTAAGTTGACAACACTGCCTCTCAACCTGTACAGGCTGTTCATGTTTTGATCATTGAGAGAATTACAGCATGGCGATGGACCACAGACTTACGAACTATTTATCTGACAGTGTGAGCAGTGACATGGTCTTCATCGAGGAGCCCTGCTACTACGGAGTAATCAGTATTGTGGAATACAGGAAAGGTAGAGTGTCCTGCACTGTCCTGCAGAATAGCGCTGATTAGAGATCTTTTTGTTCTCCTTGTAAAATTTCTTAAAGTAAAAACTTATTTGATTTAAAATGTAACATTTTCTTCAAAGACTTTAGCTCGTTGTTGATTTATCACATTTAAAGTATATAATCTGGCATCTGTATAGACTATTTGTCTCCAGTTTGACTTCATTCAAAAGACTAGATTCTAAAAAGGCTGATTTTTATATTTGTTTAGAGGAAAACCCAGCCCTATGTATCATCTGTAAAAGATGTTATTATGCATTACAACAGGATCATTCATACTCCCAGATTCAACACTGTTGTTGAGTCTGGGAGTCAGGGAAATCACGCAGTCATCATGCAGTGGGTGAACAATAAGGTTCTTTCAGGAGATATGATATCTTGCACCTCATTGTAAAATGCCTTTTAACACGGAGGAAGAAAGCAAACATCTCCAGCTTGGTTTGCTTCAGGCTGCAGGTCAGCAGAGCAAATTTGAGTTGTTATCTTTAAGAAGGCTTTACCTGTGTTGTAGGTTCGAGTTGTGGAATGCAGAGTGCAACGTCTATTTGACCTGAAACAACAGAGTCCTGAAGAAATGTCGACCTCTAGCAGCAGATTTTTTTTTTTAGACCACAGTCTTGTGTCTGCTTTCCATATTATAGATATAACCAGGGCTAAAAACCTTGTCTTTGTGAATAGATATTGGTACACTTTAAATTCCATTCAATTTTCTTCTTTTCTTCCAGATGTCCGTCTTGATAATTCAAACAAGTGTGTAGCAATTTCTAACCTGCCTGCAGGAAAAGCACACAGTATCTACTATCTTGGCAGATTCTGTATGGGCTCTCATCAGTTACTGTGATGAGGAGTTGAACTCTTCTCTGCATGACTGATAAAAACATTGTGTAACATACAGTATGTGGTATTCAGTTCTTCCTGGTATGTGACCATTTGTGGATCAAGAAGATTGTAAAATGAAAACAGCAGCAACATTGCAAGGTGGGGCATGTTCCTACAAAGTTGTTCTGAGAATTGTGTGTCCTGCATTCTATGTCACATTTGTGATAGGGCTGCAATGGAAGACTATATTCAAAGTCAACCAAATACTGATCAACAAATTGAACTCTAAAGCATACAATTACTCAATGGCTCTTATTTAGGAATGTTACTATTAAAAAATATCATAATTATATACTAACAATATCATAATTATATTGACCCAGTGGGCAGGACACATTTTTTTATTTGTAGAATGCTGTCCTTGCTCTCTCTACAATCCTGTTTGCAAATGCTCAATGTAAAAAGGCAGTACAATTTTGTCTATTCATGGCCAATTATTGGAGCAAAATATCTTATTAATTATGAATATATGTACAATGTGGTCTCCGTTTTAATTTCTTAATGCCTTACTGATGATGGTGATTTTGCTTTCAAGCTGATGCTAAATTAGTTGTACATTGTCAATTTTTCTATAGGACAAAGTTTGGTTATAACTGAAATAATATTGACATTATATTATTTCAGTAATGTTGTAATGTTCTCATTACCAAACTATTAATTGTCACCAGATGTAATTCTCACTTGGACCGAGAAACACTTGGTATGTATCAAATGTGCACATCTCTGCTACAGTCTTGAGCCTAAATGATATGTTGCAAATTCATGACACTCGACATCAGTTAGTAATAAAATAAATAATAAAATAATAATCATACAGCACATATAGACAATTGAAGAAACCGCATATAGTTGCTGAGTAGAGAAAACTAATTCATTTGATTCAGATTCAAATGTCTGTATTAACAGTTCTTTAACCTTTAACTTTCTGAACATGAATGGAACATTGAACATGAACTGTTGGCGGAGAGTAGCGAAGGAGCAGCGGTGAATCAGCGGCTTCATGGCTCCTCCTCTGCCCGGCTGAGTGGAGGAATGAATGAATGAATGAGCGAGCAAGCAGGCGAGTGAAGGTGGCGAGGCGTTGGACATACTGATCTTGACTGTGTCTCCAGCTCTAATCTAATGTCGCGAGTACGCAACAAGCCCGGCCGATGTTCGCCCTCGAGAGCCATATACCTCACCGTGATTGGTTCGTTCAGCTCCGCACACAACAAGTGTCATTCATGTCAAACGTGCGGGCCGCACTAACATTAATCTTTCATATTAAGACATGGGCCACAAACTATCGTCCCGGGGCTGCAATTGGCCCGCGGGCCGTGAGTTTGAGACCCCTGCTATACACGGTTAAGTTACTATTCTGGCCAAAGCCACATTTTTAGGAGCAGTCTTTAAGTAATATAAACAAGGAGCATCAGGTGTTGACATGTTGATTAATCATATTTCAAACTCAGAAGCAGAAATGTTAATTAGAAAGACACACAAACACAATTGGGGTTCTGTCATGGTTGACATGATTCTACAACAAGTGGACATCAGGGACAGAGCCTTTGGGTTGGCAGACAGGGGTGGTGGTCCCCTTCATTAAGAAAGGGACTTAATTAGAATCACACTTAGGCTTCCTGGTCATCATATAGCAGAAAATTGGATTGAGGTGGTGCAGTGGTTTTTCATCCTGGCCATGCAACAGGGAACCAGCTTTGTACCCTCTCAGCAATGTCTAGGAAGCACAAGAATTCACACAACTAGTGTGCATGTGCTGTGTGGATTTGGAGAATACATTTGACCATTACCCTCCACAATTCCTGTGAGGGTCTTCTCCAGGATTATGGGGTACTGGACCTCCCTTGTATGGGCTGGTGTCAGAGATTGGTCCACAATGGTGGCAGTGAGTCAGATATGTTTTCAGTGGCAACTTGATTCCAACAGGGCTGACCTTTGTGATTCTGTAAATAAACTGTATGACAATGATTTCTAGGTGCAGCCTAGGTTTTGAGAGAGTCCAGGATTCAGGATGGGATGTCTGCTTTATTGTCGGTGACATTGTGTTGTTGGCTTCATCAGGTCATGACTCCAATGCTTACTAGAGCATTTTACAGCCAAGTGTGAATTAAAATTGAAGAATGGCTTCGATGTGAATCTTCAGCTCCTTTATCCCAACAGGATAAAGGAGCTGAAGCAAAAGGCAGCTCTCTGCTGAGGCTACTGTGGGAGAAGATGGATGGAAAGATTATTCTGGATGAAGCCATTATTATCCAACTTATATAGATAATACTAGCTGCATAATTAAAATGAGTCTCTTTTTGTTCTGTTTTCTCACAGATGAACGGGACAGAGTTCAGAAAAAGACCTTTACAAAATGGGTGAACAAGCACCTTGTGAAGGTAAGAACACACATTTGCATACTCAGATGAACACATACAAGAAACACTTGTACAATATTCAAGATCTTTATGGAAACAGGACTCAGCCCATGACATTACAGCTGTAGTTTATGACAAACACTACATGACACCTATTGTACAACTTAAATTACTCAAATATTTTTCATATTTGTCACTGTCAGAAACATGTATTTCAAAGTCACATATTACAAATGAACTGGCATGCTGCAGCTGCCACACACAGGTATTGTGGATCAGGCTTGCTTTAACATCTGGAGTCCAGAATATCAGACCCGTTTCTTGAGGTCCAACTTCCTGCAATGAACTTAAGGCACAGAGCTAAATCTTTTTGCAGATGTGGTACAGTTACTAAGCACCAGCTACTCTTGGGTGGTCCTAGATCCCTAAGAATTTGTGGGTCTGTACAGTTCAATCAGAAAAACTGCTGGGATATCAAGATTAGTCAGGTTTCTAGGTCACACTAGATTTAGAGAAGATTGACAAGAAAGTTAATTTCAAAAAAATTGAAAATAGAAAAATCAAAATAAAATTGGGGTTCAAAACACGATGCTGTTCATCAATCTGGCTGCCCTTGAGACATTTTAGACTAATTTTTGTATCACAAGATTAAATGTTCATGTTAAGAAGTGTCTATTTTCATTCACCATTGGCTCGGAGTTGCCAACGGTTGTCGTACATTCTGAAATCACTCGATTATGGGACCTCAATTGCTGAGTTATAAACTGTGTAATAATTCTGTGGCTTCTTACACATCTCACCTGCATCCATGGGTTTGTCTTTTGTTTGTGTTTTCTTTTGTGAGTCGCCACAGTTTTGTATCTTCTCTCATCAGACTTTGTTTTCTTTTCTATCCTTCATCCCATTCCTATCCTCTTCCATCAGCACTGGAAGGTGGAGGTAGGTCAACAGAGTGCTGAGTGTTCATTTCTGCCTGCATAACTTATCGCTGCAAAATGACCTTTGTTCACTCATATTCATGCATTTCTAACTACTGTGATTTCTGTGCAAATCCCACAATCAACCACAAATGGATCTACTAAGATGAGGACAATGAATATTATTGTAATATCTTTATTGAAATATCAGATATTTGAGATTTTTCACCTTTGCATTAAGAAGTGGATCACGATACAGGGTGGACTGGATGTTTTTAAATTCTCATGAATGACTATAATTGATGATGCTCTGAAAGTTGTTCATTTGCCAATCAATACACACTGACAGTGTGGTCTGTTGCAATGATTTATACACTACTGTGAACTAGGAGCTAATATCACGTCCTTATAAATCACCCCTATTTCCTTCTTTCTGTGCAAGAATATAAAAAAGGTTCTGCTGGTGAATATTTCCAACAACCTAGGTGTAGTTTCTTTAGCTCCAAAGGGACCTAATATAAAATGTAATAAAATATTTACACTGATTTTCAGTGCACAAATGACAACCGAACTATTAGAGATCAATGTAATAAGTAAAAAATGCTAACTCTGGACACTGTTGTGTTTGTGACCTTTCTGTAAAGTTTCTTTTTTCCTTTTAGTGTGCTTTATTTGTCAGTAGGTGTTTTAAAAGCTACAGTTTTGACTGTACTCATGCTTGAGTCACCAATGATGCTGATGACATGTGGTCTCTTGTGTCCCCAGGCCCAGAGACATGTCACCGACCTGTACGAAGACCTCAGAGATGGACACAATCTCATCTCTCTGCTGGAGGTGCTCTCTGGAGAGACACTGGTGAGCAGCAGTACCCCCAGGAAGTGTGCTTTCGATGTGAATCCGTCCTTGTCGTCTGTCACACAGCCCTCATTTGCAATATGTGGTTCTACTTTTAACCTAAACTGCTCTCAATGTTGATCCAGTAATACTGCATGTGTTGATTCTTCAGGGATTTTTGCTTTTATGCTCGCTCTTCACAGCGATCACAGCACAGCAAATTTCTTTTTTCCTTTTTTGGGAGCACAAAACACAGAATTTCATTCTCTGCTTCCATCTCTTAACTACCATCTCTTGCACCAACTTATTGACCTGTTTCTTTTTTGTTTTTTATTTTTCTGGGGTTTTTTTTGCAATCTAATCCCTGTCTGCTGACCTTTGCCCTGAACTTCCCCCTCCTCTTTTGCCTTTGCCTTCGTCTTTTGTGATGCTCTTGCTGTGGAAAGCCGCGGGAACGTGACGTTGTGAGGAACGTGCGGTTGGTGAGTGGTGCCTGGACTGTGGCTGGCCGCTTCCTTGGGGCAGGGGCGTGGCATGTGTCACCACGCCAGGTGGCTTTTGGGTTGTGCATGATGACTGTCTCACTCCCTGTGATGTCTCTTTTTTTGTTTCAGGATCGTCTTCTCCCATTTAATCCGTAATATAACTGGGTAAATTACAAAGGTTTCAATAAAAACAACAAGGTTTATCATATGATTACAAGTAAATATGCAACAAAATCTTTTTATTTGCATCATCAGTTTCCAATTGCCAGGTTACCCTCTGTCTGGGGTAATTACATTTAGTTAATAGTAAATTTAGTAATTATAGATATTTTAGTTAAGTTTTCAATTGTCAACACAGTGTGTATCTGAGAAATAACAATATCTGCCAAACTGCACAAACAAAATTATTTTGATCAAGAAATAATAAGCAGCCATATCTCTACTATCAGGAAGCCTTAAAGTAAAAGAAGCAGAATCTGGTCATAAAACATTAGTAAGATGAAAGAAAATCTTAAAATATCAACTTAAGTGTACCAGCTGGACATTATTAATGTTGATACTTATTAAGTATAACTCCAAACTTACAACCAAGTGTGAAAGCATGTTTTGTTAATTAATCCTCAAAAAGGCTGCAATTAAAGTAATCCTGTAAACTGTGAATTGTGTTCATAGGTAATTTAATAAGTTAATAATTGCGTTGCATCAAGATGACAAAGCTGTGGCTGGAAGCTTAAAGTATGGAGCATCCGTGCATGTTTTGGCCGTTACTCAAGAGATAACCTTGTTCTGTGCAGGCTTAGAAACTGTGGTGCTGCTTGATCGTGACCCATCAGACCAAGCAACACATAAATCTGAAGCAGAGTTTAATCATAAAGTGAAGACAGACTGGGTATCATCCATTCTCATGCTTTCACCTGCAGACATGTTGGCTGCTTTGTGAATACATTAATGGTCAGATCTGATGTTCATTTAGACAAACACACTTGATCTATGCAGAATTTGAATCATGTTTCAAATTTGCTGTATTTCTTTTGTCCAACCACAGCTGTTGTGATTTTCAGCCACGAGAACAGATCTGACTTGTTGCTCAGTCATTCAACCTCAGTCACCTGTTTCATTCTCCAGCTGATGTTCAGTGTCCTCATCTTTTACAGCCCCGGGAGAAGGGCAGAATGCGGTTTCACAAGCTGCAGAATGTGCAGATTGCCCTGGATTTCCTCAAACACAGACAGGTTAGTCACACTTAGACAGTTTGAATATATTTGCTGCTCTGAATTTTAATCCCCCTTTTGTTTCACACCTTTTTCAGGTCAAATTGGTGAACATTAGAAATGACGACATAGCAGATGGAAACCCCAAGCTGACCCTGGGCTTGATATGGACCATCATCCTTCATTTCCAGGTACTGGAGAACTAAAAAAATATATTTCATTTCTTTTTGATTTTTTTGAGCGTTATTCATCCATCCATCGCTTTCTGCCACTTCTGTAAATGTAAAAAAAAGAAAAAGGTCAGGGGCTACCTCATGAGTTCTCAGTTCTTCCACTGAGGGTTGTGGGGGGACTGGAGCCTATCCCAGCACACTTGGGCTAAGGCAGGTTACACCCTGGACTGGATACCAGCCAATCGCAGGGCTGACACATAGAGATGTACAACCAATCACGCTCACATTCACACCTATGGGCAATTTAGAGTTCTCAATTGACCTAATCCCCAATCATGCATGTCTTTGGACTGTGGGAGGAAGCCGGAGAACCAGGAGAGAACTCATGCAGGCACAGGGAGAACATGCAAACTCCACACAGAAAGTCCCCAGCCTCCATCCCAACTGGGATTCGAACCCTGGGCCTTCTTGCTGTGAGGCGACAGTGCTGGGTCTCTGAAAACAAATAATCTGACAAGGCTAGACAAGGCTGCTCTCACGATGTGAAATTATTTTTCCTCTCTCCACATGATTCAGTGTTTCCCTTGACATAGTTGGTAGAGACAGCCTGACGAAAAATCATAAAACTTCAGTGAAACCCAGGGGAAATGATCTCCCCCTGCTTGTGTTTTTCTTGTTCAGGCAACTATTCACTGATTCATAATAGAGCATGTTTAGGATAGAACAATATCTTTCACGTACACATTATACCTAGACAGCTATAATTTGGTACATGAAACCACAATCCTCACACATTTTTGCACTTGCTATCTTGTACAGTTATGACTTACCTCCACATTAAAAGTTGAACAATGCTTTGTGGTGAGGGAGCTAAGTAGTCTCACTGGACTCTTAAAAATGGTTGCAAGGGCGTAGGCTCTTTTTCCATTTGGCTGCTTATTCACTTTGTACCCATGTCAACTTTATAGCAGTGGGGTTTCCCTCCTGGAGGAAAATTGTAGAAGGAAGAGATTTTTTCCACTCTCCACCCTTTCCTGCAAAAAAGAGGATCTTGCATGTGAAATGATTAGTTCTGCTATGACTCATCATCATACTGATACAAAATTAAACTAGCGGATGTTTGGAACTTGATAGATGACTTTGGGACATCTTTCAAGAAGTACAATAGTAGAAGTTTCCATCATATCCCCTGAATTTGCAGATGTAACCCACTTTTTGTGTTTTTTTTTGTTACCTCTGTGAAACTATGGTGTTTGGTTGCTGTTCTCAAACTAACTCAAAGATTTATGATTGGATTTATGATTGGACCAAAGCACAAATAATTATATTATATACAGTTGAACAACCTCATTGAAGGAAAATATGTCAGATCTCTCTCCAAGTCCTTGCTTGGGAAAAGTCTGTGCTCTCTGGGTGCTTCTCTAGTTTAATTAGCATAAAACATATTGATGAAAATGTCCCGACACAACCTGTAGAACCTGAGTAGGTGCAGTTTTCTGACAAGCCAACATTAAAATAACACAATAAACATGATGATTTTTCTGTGATCGTCACAGCCTTTTAAAACCTACCCCCACCTTTTTGGCACATCAAGCAGAGTGGGAAAAATCTGGAAGATTTAGGGTATCGGGAAAGATTTGATCTTTTGTAACTATCCTTCTGCTTTTTTTTTTAATTCTTCCATTGGACTCAACACAATTATTACTGTAAAACCTGTTGTGTTTTGCATCCTTGGTTGATAGGGCACACGTTTTCCTTTGTCAGATTTCAGATATTCAGGTGAATGGCCAGTCAGATGACATGACAGCAAAAGAGAAGCTGCTGCTGTGGTCTCAGAGGATGGTTGAGGGTAACCAGGGCCTGCGCTGCGACAACTTCACCAACAGCTGGAGAGATGGTAGACTATTTAACGCCATCATACACAAGCTCAGGTGAGACATTCATCAGAACATGAGGCAGAGACAAATATGTCAACTCTCCACATAACACAAAAATAGCATGTAGAACTGCCATCCTGAGGTTTGAAAAGTGTTTTGTTTGATGTATGGGTCTATTACACTAGTTTGAGGAAATGTTGCCCTGGAGCTGTACTCACTGGAAGACTGGTAGATCGTAGTGAAACTGTTGAACTATGCACTCATTTTTGTAACTGCAGGCTTGTGCTTAGATGTGATTAAGCCATTCATCTTCAAGCCAATATCTGACAAAGGGGACTTACAGGCATCCTGGAAAATATGGAAGGAATTCAAAAAATGGGGGGTAGTGGGACTCCTGTTTTTACATCTTCTTGTTTCAACAAAGACATGTGGCACTAACTCAAGCAACAGGAGTCAGGAATATTTCAAATTAAAAAAACATATGTTTTTGTTGTTCTTCTTGTTACATCCACAGACCCAATTTGATCGACATGGGTCTAGTGTATCGTCAGAGCAACCAGGAGAACCTGGAACAGGCATTCAGTGTTGCAGAGAGAGAACTGGGTGTCACCAGACTACTGGACCCTGAGGGTGAGACAGGAGAATTTTTCACAGATTCAGTGGACCTGATTTATTAGATTATACGATGCTTTACTTTCCCTTCTCTCAGATGTGGATGTGCCTCATCCAGATGAGAAATCCATCATTACATATGTCTCATCCTTATATGATGTCATGCCCAGAGTTCCAGATGTTCAGGATGGTGTGAAAGCCAATGTGAGTTGTCTTCATTCTCAGCATGAGATTATAGGTAACAAAAAACATTTAATACTAATGACTAACTTTTACCTGTGTTTGTGCTCCAGGAGCTGGAGTTGCGTTGGCAGGAGTATTATGAACTGGTCACCATGCTCCTTCAGTGGATTAGACACCATATCCTTGTCTTTGAGGAGAGGAAGTTCCCCACCAGCTATGAGGAAATAGAGGTGCAAACATCTGACCTTATAAAGAAAACTGACTGATTAACAACAGCGAAGGAATAAAATATTTACTGTTTTCCTTTTCTTTTACCCTCAGGTTCTCTGGCGTCAGTTTTTGAAGTTTAAGGAAACTGAGCTTCCTGCGAAAGAAGCTGACAAGAACCGTTCTAAAAACATCTACAAATCATTTGAGGTGAGTTTCTTTTCACCTCAATAAATCAGCATTAGATTCAGAACATTTGTTGTCTAGTAAACATACATGGAAATAGTTCATGTAAACATTTCCTACCCACCTGTGAAGCATTATACCAGATTGAAGAGAGAGAAAGACTAAGAATGGTTACTGGCAGAAAACCAAGAGAAGAAGGAATAAAGTATATGAACAAGTCACATCTGATCTTTTAAGGCTTTCTGTTGTTGAAATTGATTATTTGATGACTGCTGTTGAGAAATAGGTTTTGCACTAGAAGTTATTATTGTGGTTAGTGGTTATTAAAAGAAATAACAGATAATGGATTGATAGTTGTAGTCTAATCTGTTTCGTGATCCACAGGGTGCAGTTCAGGCAGGACACATTAAAATACCACCTGGTTATCACCCAATTGATGTGGAGAAGGAATGGGGCCGTCTGCATGTTGCCATCCTGGAGAGAGAGCGTCTCCTCAGGACAGAGTTTGAGAGGTAAGATAACTTTAATCACATGTCCTGTTGCCAGAGCAACCTTAAAAGTCAAAACCCACAAAATATTTATTACAAAAACAGTCAATCACCAAATAGCATGCACTTTGTTAAAAGAAGGATGACTCACTACCTTGTGATGAAATCTGTCTGTAATAAAGCTTGGTTTAGTGGAACAGGAAGTAAATATCAGGGTCAGCAGAGGAAAATGGCACCGTCACCATGGTAGCTGCCTCACAGCAATATGGTCATATGATGGTTGGACTAATTATTTATTGAATCACAAGCTTGGCAGGGTGTGACTTGTTTCAGAGGGCTTGAGAAGTGAACCGAAACACACTTTTAAAAAATAGCCTACTTTAGTGTACTAACAGAGCTCTGTCATGGCTTTCCTGCATCAAGGATACAATATGAAATATTTATTCCTGCAGAAGATGGAGTGAGTTACTTAAATGTTTGTTTTTTTTAGCTTCTTTAAGTTTTACTGTTAAACTTTATGTAATTAGAGAGAAACAGGTATTTGATGTTATTAAATATTCTCTCTCTGTAGGATGGAACGTCTCCAGAGGGTTGTCAGTAAGGTTCAGATGGAATCAGTGGTGTGTGAGGAGCAGCTCAACCAGGTGGAGGGTCTGCTGCAGATGGTGAGGCGCAAACCTCTATTTGGAAATCCACGTTATTTGGCTGCACTGGAATGTATGTTTTCATATGCTCCAGGACATGAAGATGCTGAGTTCAGGCAAACCTGCTCAGCACATGACAGAGATGGAGGCAGACTTGGAGAAAGCAGAAGCGAGGATCCGCCTTCTCTTCAATGATGTTCAGCTACTCAAGGATGGACGCCATCTCCAGGCTGAGCAGATGTATCGCAGGTACAAGAGAAAAGATAGAATAAACTATAATAAAGTTTACATTGTTTACATTGTGGGCTGTTACACTGAAGTTCCTTGTAACTGTGTTTGAAATAATGTCAGTTGAGTGATAAATGAAGACTTTCAAATGAGTTGTGCTGGTGTTGAACTAAATAATCACATCTAAACTGAGTTCTGATTTCTCTCCCAGGGTGTATCGTCTCCATGAACGACTGGTCAACCTTCGCAGCGAGTACAATCTGCGCATCAAGTCAGGTGTGACGACCACACAGATCCCCATGACTCAGATCCCCACCTCCCAGGCCCTGCAGCAGGCCCCTCTGAGGATGCGGCCTGAACTGGACGAGGTCACCTTACGTTACATCCAGGATCTGCTGAGCTGGCTGGAGGAGAACCAACACCGGGTGAATGAGGGGGAGTGGGGCTCCGACCTGCCTACTGTAGAATCCCAGCTCGGCAGCCACCGTGGCCTGCACCAGTGCGTGGAGGAGTTCCGCACCAAGATTGAGAGAGCAAGGGCTGATGAGGTAGCCCCTGACCTTTTTCTTTTTTTTACATTTACATTTTATTTTTAATGTTTTATTGTAATTTTTTTGGTGTTTCTTGTTATTGTTTATATGTATGCTGCTGTAAGCAAAATACATGTCATACAGTAGGAGACTAAGAGGGCAACATTTTAAATTGATTCAAAATTAAATTCATCTGTATTAATATAGTATCTGTTACAATGATATAGATTAATTTTTGCATTGATTACATTATTTGATAAACCATTCTATTATATTTAGTAGAAACATTACTTATTGAGATAATATATAGATAATGAATGTCATCTCAACTGACATGTTGCAGCTATAAAAACATGTTAAACAATGTTAAACATGCATTTATTATGCCACAATTTTTTTGACAATAATGGTTTCTAATGGTTCTCACCGCCCCTCTCTGATACAGAGTCAGATCTCCCCTGCCAGTAAAGCTGCGTACCGGGAATATCTGACAAAAGTGGAGCAGATGTACAGCAAGCTCCTGGTAAGGAAAAAAGATGAATTTTGTATGTGCCCCAAAAACAAATGTGTTATGGAGTGAACGTAAAGATGTTTATGTGTGTGTGTGTGTGTGTGTGTGTGTGTGTGTGTGTGTGTGTGTGTGTGTGTGTGTGTGTGTGTGTGTGTGTGTGTGTCTGGATGTGCACATGAATGAGTGTCTGATTGAGGTGGTGACTGAGTACAGGTGCATCTAAATAAAATATCCTCAAAAAGCTGAGTAATTCAATTCATGAAGTGAAACTCGTACATTATATAGATTTATTACATAGATACAGTGTAGAGATGTTTTAGATGTTGGGTTTTGATGACTATGGCTTTACAGCTAAAATTGAGTGTTAAAGAACAAAAAAAGATTTTTTAAAGTAGAAGTAGAAAATTTACACTGGACATCAAGCAGCTTGGATTCTGTACAATTGAAATTAATTAATTTAATGAGATGCACCTTATGGTGGGTGGGTTAGTTGGTGTGACCCCTCTATTTCAACTACTCATCTCATAGCCCTCATTGGGGTTAGGAGTGTCCTGTTGTTGATCATTTCATACTCTCACCTACAATGTTTGTGACTCCACCAATGCCCTGTTGCTGCTATGTTTTGGGGTGGTTGGTCTTTGTGGAGATCATGGGGCATTCTGTCTGTCTGTTTCTGGCTGCCTGGCCAATGTGTTTGACAAGGTAGGGTTGTGTCAGCCCGGTCCCATGACTCATTACACCAAGTGAAAGACTAAGACAATGGTCACACACAAGTGCACAACCTCTGGTGACGCACACTTTAAAGAGAACAATCTGTTCCTGGGAACACTCAGAAAACACTGTTCGATGTTACAGTCCCCTCAGAATGGACTGTTTGCATAAGTTTTCTCATGTGCTCCCACACAGAATGACTCAAAGGCTCGGCTGCATTACCTGGAGCAGCTTCATGCTTTTGTCACGGCAGCCACTAAAGAGCTCATGTGGCTAAACGACAAAGAGGAAGAGGAGGTCAACTACGATTGGAGTGAGAGAAACACCAACATGGCAGCTAAGAAGGAAAACTACTCGGTGAGGGAATAGTTCAGTGTTCTTCAGTTTTATTTTTTTTAATTAATGCTGATGTGATGGTGTTTATATGGATGCAGGGTTTGATGAGAGAGCTGGAGCTGAGAGAGAAGAAGATGAACACTGTTCAGGCCACAGGAGACAAACTGCTGAGGGATGGGCATCCTGCTAGGAAAACTATTGAAGTAGATCATTTTACACACCAAAAGTCTGAAAAAGTATTAAATCACTGACAATTTTATTTGAAATCTCCATTTTTCAGGCCTTTACCGGTGCTTTACAGACTCAGTGGAGCTGGATCCTCCAGCTGTGCTGTTGCATCGAAACTCATCTGAAACAAAACACTGCATACTTTCAAGTATGTAAATTACCTATCTTTATCTTAAAATACATTTATAAAACTTAGTTGCAAAGTTTGCTTCATTATTATGCTACCATTTGTTTGTCAAAGTTTCAAACAGTACATTCTCTTCTTTCTTTATGTGTAGTTTTTCTCTGATGTGAAAGAGGCAGAGGAGAAGATAAAAAAACTGCAGGAAACAATGAAGAGGAAGTACACCTGTGACCGCTCCATTACAGTTACACGACTGGAAGATCTACTGCAGGATGCAGCAGTAAAATCTACAATATAAAACATTTTGTCTTTGCCACAAAATATCCCATCGTCTCATGACTCATGAGTTTTTGATTATTTCATTGGTTGTACAGGATGAGAAAGAGCAACTGAATGAGTTCAAAGCTCGCTTGGAAGGCCTGAAACAAAGAGCCAAGACAATCATCCAACTGAAACCACGGAATCCTGCCACAGCAATTAAGAGTAAACTCCCCATCCAAGCTGTCTGTGATTTTAAACAGATGGAGGTAAGTCACTTTTTTTTTTACCATACAAATAAACTTTCTGTTTCAAAGAGCGTTTAATCAATTGCATTATTTCATTTCTTTATCTCCCTCCAGATCACTGTGCATCGAGGAGATGAATGCGCTCTGCTGAACAACTCACAGCCCTTCAAGTGGAGGGTGCTAAATGATAAAGGCAGCGAGGCAACTGTACCATCTATCTGCTTCCTGGTTTCACCCACCAATAAGGATGCGGTAAACAGTGTGGCTGGGTGAGTTAAGAATTTCCCTAGTGCAGCGTAGATAAGTAGATAACATAGAGCTTAGATAACTCCAAATTCACAAGTGCCCATTATCAATTTATCTTCCTCAGATTGGATGGAAACCTGCAGAAGCTGCAGATAATGTGGCAGAATATGTTTGTGGATATGAAGAGCTTGTTGTCCTGGCAGTACCTGATGAGAGACATCCAGATAATCAAAACCTGGAACATCACCATGGTGATAACATAAAAAATATAGTTAATAGACTTGGTTACTGACTGACTGACTCACTGACTGACTGTAAATAACCTTCTCATTTTTGTATACTGTGACATAATTGGCTGCAAGATCCTCATTCTTGCCAATATGTACTGTAAGAACAAGCTAGTTAGGGACAGTTTACATTGTAAAGCAACTACAGTATTGTGCGTTAAGTCTAAGTTACACAATTCTGTCTGTTGGATTGAGGCAGATAAATTACTTAAACATTGTAATCTAATTTGGATTCTGTTTGTAAATAAACAGAAACAAATGCAGCACTGAAGCAGGAGGGACAGCAGAAGTGCTTGAAAATACAAGATCTCATCAATGTAATTCAGGGGTTCTCAAAATTCTTATACATTTTTTTAATTAATCAATCAATCAATCTTTATTTAATCAATCTTTATTTATATAGCGTCTTATACAATCACAATTGAGGAGAGGAGAGGAGAGGAGAGGGAGAGAGCACAGAAACACACACAAAAATACAAAATACACTATACAGCGGGCCAGAGGTCATCATGCAACTCTGAAGGCAGCGATACCTGTAAATAAATGGGGGAGGGGGCAGAAAACTACACGGGAATCAGCATAACAAGTCTGCTTGATGAGGAGGAAAGGAGAGCGGAGGAGAGGAAACCATGACCCAGTGGGGTGACAGGTCTGTCAGGTGATCATGTTTCCGGACCCCGGCAGCCTTGGCCTATAGCAGCATAGCTAAGATGTGACCTAACAATTAGACGACCCCCTAAGTATGATAATTTGTCTTAGAATTAGTTCCAATAAGCTTTTTCAAAGAGGTAAGTTTTAAGTCTGATCTTAAAAGTAGCAATGGAGTCAGCCTCCCGTACCTGGACAGGGAGCTGGTTCCATAGCAGGGGGGCCTGGTAGCTAAATGCTCAGCCCAAGACTCTGGGAACCACAAGTAGACCAGCGTTCTGAGAGCGGAGCGGTCTATTGGGCTGATAAGGTATCACTAGCTCCTCCAGGTAGGATGGAGCTAGGCCTCTGAGGACCTTGTAGGTCAAAAGAAGGGTTTTAAAAATTATTCTAAATTTAACGGGCAGCCAATGAAGAGATGCCAGTACAGGAGTTATGTGATCTCTTTTGTCAATACCTGTCAGAACTCTGGCTGCAGAATTTTGGATCAACTGGAGGCTTCTTACAGAGTTGTTTGGACACCCTGATAATAAAGAATTACAATAGTCCAGCCTGGAAGTAACAAATGTATGGACTAACTTTTCAGCATCATGCCGCAACATTAGTTTCCTGATCTTTGTGATGTTCCTCAGATGAAAAAATACACAAGTATGCCTCGAAAAAAAATGACCAACTTTAAAATACAGTATTTGGTAGACCCAACTATTCAGTCAAAGCTATACATAGTTAAGTAATAAGGCAAGGGTTTTTTTCCCAATAAGTACATTTATTGTTATTGATAGCCACTTGCACAGTGTGCACATTACCAATATGCTTAAATACAGGAAAAAAAACTAACTTGATTATAAATAAATCGATTAGATGATTTATATTATTTGCACTTATTTGCAATTAAATTCTATTTAAAAGTACTGCACTAAAAGTTACATAAAAATGTACTTTACTTGAAAATGAAAACAGAGCCATATCACACATGGAAATTTAAAACTGCTGACAATTCATACAAAATCTAAGACTTATCTAAATTAGATCTCATTTCACTTTCCTACTTAAAAGAATCATTTATGCATTTATTTTTATATTTATAACTCATTATTCTTATAGCTATTCATCTGGGTACCAGCAGATGGCGCCTGAGTACCACAATGGTTGAGAAAGGCCATTATAGTTGATTTATTTGTATTTTTTAGTGCTATAGAACTTATAATTTGCTAGAAACCCTCTAGATAACTTCCTATGTATAGTTTACAACTTTTTTTGTGTTTCATTGCTTGTTTGTTTTTTTACACCTGTGTAGTTTAAAACTCTGCGGGTGGAAGAGTACCAACTGGCCCTGAGGAACCTTGAGCAGCACTATCAAGACTTCCTACGAGACAGCCAGGACTCCCAGATGTTTGGAGCTGAGGACCGCATGCAAGTGGAGTCAAGCTACAACAGAGCAAGCCAACATTACAACACAATGGTTGGCTCTGTTGAACTAGGTGAGCACTACATTATACATATATGGCATCTACCTCATTCTGTATCAGGCAAACATCCTCAGTTGTTTCAATGACATATTCGGTTTTTAATTGGGCTTTTTTTCTTCATTAAATCATTGTGTTGACATGCAGTCACAGTCATTTGTGTGTAAGTTTACTGTTGAATTCACATTGCAGGCTCTGTGCCACCCAGGGCAGGTAAGGTGCCTCATGTACTGTATCTGATATGCAGCCGGGAACCTTTTTTTATGTGCCCACTGTTCTTCTGCTGTGTTTCATTACATTCATTATCTTGCTGTGCTTGATCATCTTGTGATTTCACCTATTGCATTCTTTTTTCAAGCATAGAATTAATCCATGTGATTAAGTAATCACAAATCACTGAATCAGTGCACTTAATAACACAGTGCCAATCAAGCATGAAGCACTCTTCTATTTAAAGTGTTCACAAATTTTGAGTCTCTTACTAATACTGTAGGCTTCTGATATGTTCTTTATTCTACACAGTTAGCTTGAACTAACAAATGGCTTATTATACTCCAGCTTTTGTAATAATAAAACCTATACTTATTTTTTAATCCAATCAGGAGAACAGGATGAGTTGGCATGCAAGCGGTACCTAACACAAATCAGGGACCTTCGTTTAAGGCTGGAGGGCTGTGAGAATCGAACTGTTATGCATTTCCGACAGCCTATGGGAGAGGATCCCCTGAAATCCTATGCCACAAAGACTGCAGAACAAAAGGTAACATCACAAAAAGAACAGACAGACTAACATGAAGCTTTAGCCTTTCAGTTTACAAAAGTCATCTGTTCACTTTGACAGAAAGTCCAGGCTGAGCTGGATAGCCTAAAAAAAGAGCTGAACTCTCTCACAGAAAAGGCAGAGGAGATTCTGGCATCTCCTCAGCAGACAAGTTCTTCTCCAATACTGTGTTCTGAACTGGAAACAACACTAAAGAAGATGGATTATGTCTATAGCCTGTCATCTATCTACCTGGACAAGTGAGGCTTTCTAAGTCACTGTGCACCCCTTACAAATTTCAATTATTTGTTGTTGTCTTAGAAAGATTTGTATGATTTTAGGTTAAAGTCCATCGATGTGGTGATCAGAAACACTAATGAGGCTAAAGACACGCTACAGCATTACGAGGCTCGTCTTTGTGAAGTTAACAAAGTGCCAGCTGATGAAAAAGAATTGGAGAACCATCGGAAGATGCTCAAAGTATTTCTCCTTTATTGGAAAATTGGTTCATATAACACACAGTTTACTATTTGCTGTTACAAACACTGACTCTGCTCTTCTGCCTGACAGTCAATGCATGCTGAGGCAGAGGCTGACCAGGCAGTGTTTGACCGGCTCCAAGATGCTCTTAAGCGGGCAACAGCTATCAATGACAAAATGATAAGGATTCATGGCGAGCATGATGCTCAGTTGGAACATTATCGCCAGCTTGTGGACAACCTCCTGGAGTGCTGGCAGACTGTGTTTGCACAGATTGATTTGAGGCAGCGGGAGCTCAACCTCCTTGGGCGGCACATGAACATTTACCATGGGAGCTACGACTGGCTCATCTGCTGGCTCAGAGAGGCGAGGGAGAGGCAGGAGAAAATTCAAGCTGTGCCTGTTGATGATGGCAAGGCCATTAATGATCAGCTGGCAGAAGAGAAGGTAATTCAAAACTAAGCTGGGAGGTTAGCAGCAGCAGGGTCCAATCAACATTATAAGGATATTTTTGCATTAATAATTTTTTTTTGTACAGAAACTCCTGGAAGAGATTGAGAGAAACAAGGACAATATTGAAAATTGTCAGCAAAATGCAAAGGCTTATATTGATTCAGTCAAAGTAAGTGATGACTCTCCGTCAATGGATTGGTGGTACATGGATGATTGAGAACCTCATAATTCAAGGCCCGATTTCAGTCTTTCATTACAAGTTTAAAATACAAGTTATATTTTTTTTTAGGATTATGAGCTCCAACTTCTGACTTATAAAGCACTACAGGATCCCACAGCATCCCCTTTAAAGAAGCCAAAGATCGAGTCTGCATCTGATAACATCATTCAAGAGGTAGGTTTTTACCAGCTTTCGAGTCAATTATTTCTGCTGTAACTCTGCTAAAGATATCAGAAATACGAGACTTTTTTTTTTTAAAGTGTGCATTGTAATTTTTCATCACAGTATGTTGACCTGAGGACCCGTTACAGTGAACTGATGACTCTGACCAACCAGTACATTAAGTTTATCATGGAAACACAGCGCCGCCTTGCTGATGAAGAGGTATGTATACACTAGCTGTAACCACGTAGCTGTTGTAGCCACAACAGTTGCTACTAATGATATAACTCATTGTGCATAAATATTACCAAAATGTACTAAAGAATGCGACGAATAAAGTATATGTTACATGCCTGACTTTCAATACATCATATGATCACTAAAACAATTTTCATTCTTCTCTCCCTTCATAGTCATGGGGCTGTCAAATTATTTAATTACTCACAGGACAGTTGGGAGTAGTCATAATTCAATAATGTACCTGAAAAAATCCTATTTTTTCTATTCACACTTGAGGGAATAGAAAAGAATAGAATTTTTTTCAATTGAGGGATTGGAAAAAGAATGACCATTGGGGGATATATTCACATATACTTAATCCATTGTTACTTTAAAAAATGCACATATTTCATTAATTCTATAATTAATGGACAATGACACATGAAGAGTATGGAGCTGAGAAAAATTATAATAATTAAAAAAGTAAAAATATTAATGCTCAGTATGCAGTCATTCAGACACTGTGCACAGCGGGGTTTTCATTTTACTCAAAGTTAAGCACGTGCAGGACTTTAATTCCAGATATAAAGTACCCTGTATTAATGCCCCCTATTTTGATGTCAAGTTTATCCACCATTTCTGCCTCTGCAAATAAAGGAGACTGGTTCCTACCAGGTAGACTATATGAGAGATCTCTAGAGTTTTAGTTATTCATTTTTATGTGTCTACGTTATGTAAAAGTTATTGTTTACATTAAAATGCAGCCTAATATCATATTTTGTGTAATTTTGCAGCTACTCCTCCTTGCTCTTTATGTAGATGGTCTTTTGGTTGAATTTGAATTGTTGATACATAAAGCCTTGTAATGATTTCACTGTGCTGGAATACTCATCTTGCATGTTTTTTCTTTTTGACTGACTTTCTGACTTTTTTGGTTGTATATATTTTCAAAAGACTTTCAGGCAAAGGTAAATATTTGATTTGGTTCCCAAATCAAGTCACACTGAAAATACAGCAATGTTCCTTTGGAAATGCAAATATAAATCATTTTAGTGGAAAAGAAACAAACTTATCACACAGAAAGAATTATGTCAATAAGTATATGCATGTTCATGAATTATTAATGCTTCTATTTCTTGGTATACAGAAAGCCTGTGAAAAGTTAAAAGAAGAAGAGAAGAGAAGGATGGCAGAGATACAAGCTGAGTTAGATAAACAAAAACAGTTGGTTGAAGCTCAGGCTAAATCTGCAGCTAAAGCAGAACAGCAGGCACAGGACCTCAAGTTAAAGATGAAAGAAGAGGCTAATATGCGTCAAAATGTTGCAGTGGATGCTGAGAAGCAGAAGCAGAAAATACAACAGGAACTGGTTAATCTGAAGAAGTTGTCAGAACAGGAGATCAAGTCTAAGAACACTCAGCTGGAGGAGGCACTGATTAGTCGCACTAAAATTGAGGAAGAGATCCACATAATTCGACTTCAGTTAGAGACTACAGTAAAACAGAAGGCTGGAGCTGATGCAGAGCTGCAGGCACTGAGAGACAAGGCAGGTGAGGCTGATAAGCTCAGGAAAGCTGCACAAGATGAGGCAGAAAGACTCCGCAAACAGGTGGCTGAAGAAACTCAAAAAAAGAAGCATGCAGAAGATGAGCTGAAGCTTAAATCTAAAGCCGAAAAAGAGGCTGCTAAGCACAAGCAGAAAGCAATGGATGACCTGCAGAAGTTCAAAATGCTAGCTGAGGAGGCTGAGCGGCACATGAAACAGGCTGAGGAGGAGAAATCAAGGCAGATAAAGCTAGTAGAAGAGGTGGCCCAAAAGTCTGCTGTCACGCATCTGCAAACTCAGTCTATGGCATACACTGAGAAAACAACAAAGCTTGAGGAATCACTTAAGAAAGAGCAGGGAACTGTCCTTCAGTTACAGGAGGAAGCAGAAAAACTCAAAAAACAACAAGAAGAGGCTAACAAAGCCAGAGAACAAGCAGAGAAACAACTGGAAACATGGAGACAGAAAGCCAATGAGGCCCTCCGTCTAAGGCTACAGGCTGAAGAGGTAGCAGAGAGTAAGTGCCAAGCTCAAGAAGAAGCAGAGAGGCAAAAAGGAGAGGCAGAGCGTGATGCCAAAAACAGGGCTAGGGCTGAAGATGCTGCCTTGAAGCAAAAAGAGAATGCTGAGAAAGAGTTAGAGAGACAGAGGAAATTTGCAGAAGAGATTGCTCAACAGAAGCTGTCTGCAGAACAGGAATGCATAAGGCTGAAATCTGCTTTTGAACATGCTGAACAGCAGAGGAGTCTTTTGAATAATGAGCTTCATCGCTTAAAAAATGAAGTGAGTGCTGCTGAAACCCAAAGGAAGCAACTGGAAGATGAGTTGGGTAAGGTTAGAAGTGAAATGGATGCTCTTCTACAGATGAAAGTTGAAGCTGAGAAGCAGACAATGTCAAATGCAGAAAAAAGCAAGCAGCTCCTTGAAACTGAGGCACTGAAAATGAAACAACTTGCTGAAGATGCCACACGGCTGAGAGCAGTTGCTGAAGAGGCAAAGAAGCAGAGGCAGATTGCAGAAAAAGAGGCAGCTCAGCAACGAGCTGAGGCAGAAGAAATGCTGAAAGAAAAACTGGCTGCCATCAATGAAGCAACTCATTTAAAAGCTGAAGTTGAGATTGCTCTGAAAGCTAAAGAGGCAGAAAATGAAAAACTGAAAAGAAAAGCTGAGGATGAGGCTTATCAGAGACAACTGCTGGAGGATCAAGCTGCTCAGTATAAACAAGACATAGAGGAGAAGCTAACAAGCCTAAAGAATGCATCTGACGCTGAACTCAAGAGACAAAAAAACCTTTTAGAAGAAACACTGAGGCAAAAGAAGTTAGTTGAAGAAGAAATCCACATAATTAAGATACATTTTGAGAAAGCATCAAAAGGAAAGTCAGAGCTTGAGATGGAGTTAAAAAACCTAAAGGATATTGCAGAGGAATCGCAGAGAAGCAAACTCAAAGCTGAGGAGGAGGCTGAGAAAATGAAAAGGCTTGCTAAAGAAGAAGAGAAGAAACGGAAAGTATCTGAGGAGAAGGTAAAAACAATTACTGCAGCAGAAGAAGAGGCTTCAAGACAGTGTAAAGCTGCTCAAGAAGAAGTTGAACGCCTGAAAAAGAAAGCAGAGGAAGCAAATAAAGAAAAAGATAAGGCAACAAAAGATGCAGAGAAACAGGCCCTTCTGGCCAAAGAGGCAGCAGAGAAATGTTCCGTTGCAGAACAGAAGATCAAAGATGTTGTAAGTAAGAATAAAGAAGACATTCGAGCACAGGAAAAGTTGAAAGAAGAGTTTAAAAATGCTAAGAGAATAGCACAAGAAGCTCAGGAAGCTAAAGAGGTTGCAGAGAAAGAGGCTGCTACACTCCGCAGAAATGCAGAAGAAGCTGAAAAACATAGAAAAGCAGCAGAGAATGAAGCTGCAAAACAGGCCAAAGCTCAGAAAGATGCAGAGATACTTAAAAAGGCAGCAGAAGAGGAAGTCTCCAAGATAACAGCTTCTCAGGCAACAGCTCTAAAGCAGCAAAAACAAGCTGATGAAGAGATGGCTAAGCACAAGAAACAAGCAGAAGAAGTACTTAAACAGAAGTCTCTGGTTGAGAAAGAATTGTCATTGGTTAAAATACAGCTGGATAAGAGTGATAAGCAAATGGCTGTCTTGGATGAGGAACTCCAGCGAGTTAAAGGTGAAGTTAACAATGCCATCAAGCAAAAGGCTCAGGTGGAAGAGGAACTATCTAAAGTTAAGACTGAGATGAGTGAGCTCCTGAAGCTGAAGCTTAAGATTGAGGAAGAAAACTGCCATCTCTTGCAGAAGCATAAAGATAAAACACAAGAGCTACTTGCAGAAGAAGCTGAGAAAATGAAGCTCCTGGCTGAAGATGCTGCAAGACTCACTGTGGAAGCTACAGAAGCAGCCCAACAGAGACAGATTGCTGAATCTGACTTAGCTGAACAAAGGGCACTTTCGGAGAAAATGCTCAAAGAGAAAATACAAGCATTTCAAGAGGCCACAAAACTGAAAGCTGAAGCAGAGGAGCTCCAGAAACAGAAGAATCAAGCCCAGGAAATGGCCAGAAAACTACAAAAGGACAAACAAATGATCCAGGAGCGCCTTGATAAAGAGACAGAAGGCTTCCGGAAATCATTAGAGGTTGAACAAAAGAGACAGCTTGAAATTTCAGCTGAAACAGAGTCTTTGAAATTGAAGGTAAAGGAGCTCACAGATTCTCATGCAAAAGCTGAAGAGGAGGCTAAGAAATTTAAGAAAGAAACCAATGAATTTAAAAGTAAACTTCAAGATATAGAAAAGCAAACTAAAGAAATAATTATGCAAAAATCAGAGACACAAGTGCTGCAAAGCACGAGAGAAGCTGAGAGTTTGAGAGAAGCTATCGCTGACCTTGAAAAAGAGAGGGAGCAACTGAAAAAAGAAGCAGAGGACCTACAGAAAAAGTCTCAAGAGGTATTATTTGATTGCATACACCAATTCTTTATGCTTGTTATTAAATGTAATTTGATAGAAATGTTCACATATTTAAGAGGTGGATGATACAGTTAATATCATATAGGTGTTAGATTAGTTAAATGGCACTGGTATAACAATATTAGGAGGTGGCTCAGCATACAAAATAGATTTATCCACAAGTATTGCTTTCATATATTCAATACAATGATAATTATATGTTTTTTATCATTTTTACAAAATAGATGGCAGATGTCCAACAAGAGCAAATTGAACTGCAGAAGGCCATCCTTCAGACATCATTCCTAACTGAGAAGGAGCTGCTGCTTCAAAGAGAAAAAACTGTTGAAGATGAAAAAAAGAAGCTTCAGAAGCAGCTTCAGGAAGAACAAAACAAAGCAAAAGCTCATGAAGGTGAACAAGAACATCAGATGAAGTTAATGGAAGCAGAGAAGAAGAAACTTCAGGCACTTATGGATGAAGCTGTAAAGAAACAAAAAAAAGCTGAAGCAGAGATGAGTAATAGGCAGAAGGAAATGGAAGAGCTTGAAAAGAAAAGAACTAAACAAGAGAAACTCCTTGGAGAAGAAAACAGAAAGCTCAAAGACAAACTTCAAAGTATTGAGGTTGCTTCCAAACAGGCTGCCACTCAAAAGAAGGAAATTCAAGTCCAAACTGATGACATTCTTGATCAACAAGTAGTTACTGTATCAGCAGTGCAAGCAACAAATGAAGCTTTCAGTGGCTCTGTTGAGGGTGATACAGCAAAAAAAGTTGATGATTCTCTAGCATTTGATGGAATTAGAGAAAAGGTTCCTGCTGCAAGACTTCATGAAATTGGAGTTCTGAGCAAAAAAGAATTTGACAAATTGAAAAAGGGTAAAGTGTCTGTGGAAGACCTGAAAAACACTGATAAAATTAAAATCTGTCTTAAAGGTCAAAACTGTGTTGGAGGTGTTTTGACTCCATCCAAAGAAAAATTGAGCATTTATCAGGCTATGAAAGAGAAAATGATCAGTCCCAATGCAGCCACAATGCTCCTGGAAGCTCAAGCAGCTTCTGGCTATATTGTACACCCAATGGAAAATAAACTCCTCTCTGTAGATGAAGCTGTGAAAGCTGAGTTACTTGGGCCTGAGCTCCATAGCAGAATGCTATCTGCAGAACAAGCAGCAGCTGGTTTTAAAGATCCATATACTGGAGCCAAAATATCTGTTTTTGAGGCCATGAAGAAGAGACTTATAGAAAAGGAGAAGGCCACCAAATTCCTAGATGTACAACTTGCAACAGGTGGCATCATTGATCCGATCAACAGTCATAGAACACCAATTCAGATTGCTTACCAGCAAGGTCAGTTTGATGCAGATATGAACAAGAAACTCTGTGAGGCCAGTGATGATTGCAAACTATTTGCTGACCCTAGCACTCAAGAGCAGCTCACTTACAAAAAGCTACTGGAGAAATGTATCAAGGATGCAGAAACAGGTTTGCTTTTATTACCATTATCAGAGCAAGCTGCTCAGCCTGAGAAAGCATACATGGATCAGGAGACCAAAGAAGTGTTGAGTAAATCAACCCTCAATGTCCCTTTTGGAAAGTTCAAAGGCAAAATTGTCACAATTTGGGAAGTGATTAATTCAGAATATTTCACTGAGGAGCAAAGAAAAGAATTGATTCGCCAATACAAGACGGGCAAAATCACAGTGGAGAAGATTATTAAAATTGTTATCACAGTTGTGGAAGAAAATGAGAAAAATAAGGAAAATGTATTTATTGGATTGAAGGCTCCAGTCACTGCCAGTGAGCTGTTAGAGTCTAAAGTCATAAACAAAGACCTGTTTAACAAGTTGAATAATGGCAAAATATCAGTTAAAGAGATCTCAGAGATGGACACTGTTAAGAAGGCACTGCAAGGAACACCAAGCATTGCTGGACTTTACAATGAGCCAACCAAGGAAAAGATGTCTTTATACCAAGCCATGAAGATGGAAATCCTGTCACCAGAAATGGCAATACACCTTCTTGAAGCTCAGGCAGCCACTGGCTTTATTATTGACCCCATTAAAAATGAGAGAGTACCTGTCAATGATGCTGTTAAATCTGGTCTTGTGGGACCTGAAATGCACGAACGACTTTTGTCAGCAGAAAAAGCTGTTAGTGGTTACAACGATCCATTTACAAGAAAGAATGTGTCACTCTTTGAAGCCATGAACAAAGGGCTTGTGAAAAGAGACCATGGCATTCGTCTTCTTGAAGCACAGCTTGCAACTGGTGGAATTATTGACCCACTGAAAAGTTACCGTATCCCACATGAAATAGCTTGCAAGCGTGGATATTTTGATGAGGAAATAGGTAAGACACTTAACAAAAATATTCTTGAAACAAAAGTTTTTTATGATCCCAACTCGCAATCACATTCAACTTATGCTCAGCTCTTAAAGAAATGTATGACAGACAAAGACACAGGACTGCCATTACTTTCTTTGTCAATGAAGGCAGCAGAAGCAAAAGAAGAAAATGATATGACAGACAGTAAGACAAAAGAGGAATTCAATCAGGCCACCGTGGAGCTTGAATATGGGCCTTTCAAAGGACGAAAAGTTACCATTTGGGAGATCATAAACTCTGAATATGTCACTGAAGAACAAAGAATACAACTGATTCACCAGTACAGATTGGGCCATGTGACAATTGAAAAGTTGACAAACATTATAATAATGATGGTTGAAGAAAAAGCAGACAAACCAAAGGAAGGCATTTGTTTTGAAGGACTCAGAGCACCAGTTCCAGCTAAATCTTTGTTGGACTCTAACATCATTGATATGGCTACATTTGACCAACTGCAAAAGGGTGAAAAGACAGCTCAAGAAGTCAGCAAAAATGATAAGGTTCAGAGATACTTGCTGGGTACAGACCGTATTGATGGTATCAGTATTACAGATTCAGATGAGAAACTAAGTATTTATCAAGCAATGAAAGATAAAGTTTTGCAACGAAACACTGGACTTGCTCTGCTCCAAGCTCAGGCTGGCACAGGGTTCATTGTTGATCCAGTCAGAAACCTGAAATACTCTGTGGATGATGCCGTGAAGAATGGAGTTGTGGGTCCTGAACTTCATGAAAAACTTCTCTCAGCTGAAAGAGCAGTCACAGGATATAAAGATCCATACACAGGCACTAAAATTTCTCTGTACCAAGCTATGGACAAAGATCTTGTTCTCAGTGAGTATGCTATTCCTCTGCTCGAAGCTCAGTTTAGTACGGGAGGGATCATTGACCCAGTAAGAAGCCATCGTCTTCCCAATGATGTGGCCATTCAACGTGGATTTTTAAGTAAACAAATGTCCCAGGACTTTTATGCTCACTCAGAAGATAATAAAAGCTTCACCAATCCCAACACAAATGAACGGGTAACTTACCACCAGTTAGTTGAGAAATGTGTAAGAGATCCCACCTCTGGTTTATGCTTTCTGCCACTGTCAAAGGTTGAATCTTCCATTACTACTGAGAAATCAAATCAGTATACAGAGGAACCAGCACAAATAGATCTGGCAGAGACTCATGGTGACATCACACAAAAGACAGAAGAGGCTTTCAGCAAGGCCACCGTGGAGTTTGAATATGGGCCTTTCAAAGGACAAAAAGTTACCATTTGGGAGATAATAAACTCTGAATATATCACTGAAGAGCAAAGAATACAACTGATTCACCAGTACAGATTGGGCCATGTGACAATCGAAAAGTTGACAAACATTATAATAATGATGGTTGAAGAAAAAGCAGACAAATCAAAGGAAGGCATTTGTTTTGAAGGACTCAGAGCACCAGTTCTAGCTAAATCTTTGTTGGACTCTAACATCATTGATATGGCTACATTTGACCAATTACAAAAGGGTCAAAAGACAGCTCAAGAAGTCAGTAAAAATGTTGAGGTTCGGAGGTACTTGCAAGGCACAGACCGTATTGATGGCATCAGTATGACAGTTTCAAATGAGAAATTAAGTATTTATCAAGCAATGAAAGATAAAGTTTTGCAAAAAAACACTGGACTTGCTCTGCTCCAAGCTCAAGCTGGCACAGGGTCCATCGTTGATCCAGTCAGAAACCTGAAATACTCTGTTGATGATGCCGTGAAGAATGGAGTTGTGGGTCCTGAACTTCATGAAAAACTTCTCTCAGCTGAAAAAGCAGTGACAGGATATAATGACCCATATACAAGCAATACAATTCCTCTGTACCAAGCTATGAACAAAGATCTTGTGCTCAGTGAGTATGCTATTCCTCTGCTCGAAGCTCAGTTTAGTACGGGAGGGATCATTGACCCAATAAGCAGCCATCGTATTCCCAATGATGTGGCCATTCAACGTGGAATTTTGAGCAAACAAATGTCCCAGGCCTTCTGTGATCACTCAGATGACATTAAAAGCTTCACTAATCCCAACACAAATGAACAGGTTACTTACCACCAGTTGGTTGAGAAATGTTTAAGAGATCCCACCTCTGGTTTATGCTTTCTGCCACTGTCAAAGAACGAATCCCCAATCCCTGAGGAACCAAATCAGTATACAGAGGAACCAGCACAAATAGATCTGGCAGAGACTCATGGTGACATCACACAAAAGACAAAAGAGGCTTTCAGCAAGGCCACCGTGGAGCTTGAATATGGATCTTTCAAAGGACGAAAAGTTACCATTTGGGAGATAATAAACTCTGAATATATCACTGAAGAACAAAGAATACAACTGATTTGCCAGTACAGATTGGGCCATGTGACAATTGAAAAGTTGATAAAGATTGTGATAACAATGGTTGAAGAAAAAGCAGACAAACCAAAGGAAGGCATTTGTTTTGAAGGACTCAGAGCACCGGTTCTAGCTAAATCTTTGTTGGACTCTAACATCATTGATACGGCTACATTTGACCAATTGCAAAACGGTCAAAAGACAGCTCAAGAAGTTAGTAAATATGGTAAGGTTCAGAGATACTTGCTGGGTACAGACCGTATTGATGGTATCAGTATGACAGATTCAAATAAGAAGCTAAGTATTTTTCAAGCAATGAAAGATAAAGTTTTGCAACAAAACACTGGACTTGCTCTGCTCCAAGCTCAGGCTGGCACAGGGTTCATTGTTGATCCAGTCAGAAACCTGAAATACTCTGTGGATGATGCCGTGAAGAATGGAGTTGTGGGTCCTGAACTTCATGAAAAACTTCTCTCAGCTGAAAGAGCAGTCACAGGATATACAGATCCATATACAGGCACTAAAATTCCTCTGTACCAAGCTATGGACAAAGATCTTGTTCTCAGTGAGTATGCTATTCCTCTCCTGGAAGCTCAGTTTAGTACAGGAGGGATCATTGACCCAATAAGCAGTCATCGTCTTCCCAATGATGTGGCCATTCAACGTGGATTTTTAAGTAAACAAATGTTCCAGGCCTTTAGTGAACCCTCAGGTGACATTAAAACATTCACTAATCCCAACACAAATGAAAGGGTAACTTACCACCAGCTGGTAGAACAATGTGTAAGAGATCCCACCTGTGGTTTATGCTTTCTGCCTCTAACAAATGCTGAGTGTTTTGCTGCTGTTGAAAAGTCTTATCAGTATACAGAGGAACAAGCACAAACACATCTTGCAGAGACTCAAATTGATATCCCACAGACGACAGGGAAACCTGTGACAATTTGGGAAGTTTTAAACTCAAACATGCTTCCAGAAGCAGAACGCAGTCGTCTTTTAGAACAGTATCGCTTAGGACAAATCACAAAGGAAAGAATGGTAATTATCATCATTGAAATACTTGAGCAAAGAGAGATTTTGAAATCACAGCAGACCATATCATGTGACATAATCCGAAGAAAGGTTAGCATTGAAGAGCTATATAGTGCTCGGATTATTGACTCTCACATGTACAACCTTTTGAAAGAAGGGAAGATGACTATTCGTGAAGTAATGGAAAGTCCATCAGTTAAACAATACCTGTTTGGTACAGGGTGTATTGCTGGGATTTTATCAGACAGTCCACCAAGGGTCAGCATTTACCAGGCTATGAAGAATGGGCAGATTAATACCGAAGTGGCTTTGAATCTCCTTGAAGCCCAAGCAGCAACAGGTTTCATGATTGATCCAGTAAAAGATGAACTTCTGACAGTTGATGAGGCTGTACGTAAGGGGCTTGTGGGCCCTGAGCTTCATGACAAACTGCTCTCTGCTGAAAGAGCAGTAACAGGTTATAAGGATCCATACAGTGGGAGAGTCATATCCCTATTTCAGGCCATGAAAAAAGAACTTGTACCTGAGGATTATGCTTTGAGACTTTTAGAGGCTCAAATTGCTACTGGAGGGTTAATGGATCCAGAATACAACTTCCACCTTCCCATAGATGTTGCCATGCAGCGTGGATACATCAACAGTGAGACTCTTGATAGATTGTCTGAAGCTACAGGAGATTTCAGAGGTTATATAGACCCAACATCAGATGAAAAACAATCATATACCCAGCTACTAAAAAGATGCAGAGCTGATAAAGACACTGGTTTGAGGCTACTTTCCCTTGCAGATAGGCGACTTCTCTTCAGAGGTCTCAGAAAGCAAATCACTGTGGATGAACTGCTTCGTTCACAAATTATCAACCAGAAGATATACAAGGAGCTCATTGATGGTAGTATTTCAGTGGAGGAGGTCAGCAGAAACCTGAAGAAATACCTTGAAGGCACCAGCTGTATAGCTGGTGTTTATGTAGAATCTAGCAAAGAACGTCTCTCCATTTACCAAGCAATGAAAAAGAATATGATAAGACCAGGGACAGCCTTTGAGCTCCTTGAGGCTCAAGCTGCTACAGGATATGTAATTGATCCCATTAAAAACCTGAAATTAAATGTCTCTGAGGCTGTTAAGATGGGTGTTGTTGGCCCTGAGTTTAAAGATAAGCTCCGCTCTGCTGAACGAGCAGTCACAGGTTATAGGGATCCTTATTCTAGCAAAATCATCTCACTATTCCAGGCTATGAAAAAAGGTCTCATTCTGAAAGACCATGGCATTCGTCTGCTTGAGGCTCAAATTGCCACAGGTGGAATTATTGATCCAGAGGAAAGTCATCGCTTACCTGTTGAAACAGCATATGAACGTGGCCTCTTTGATGAGGAAATGAATGAAATCCTCACTGACCCATCTGATGACACAAAGGGTTTCTTTGATCCTAACACTGAAGAAAATCTGACCTACTTACAGCTAATGGAAAGATGTATAACAGACCCTGAAACTGGTCTTTCTCTTTTGCTGCTCAAAGAAAAGAAGCGTGAGAGGAAGACATCCTCAAAGTCTTCGGTGCGCAAACGCAGGGTTGTCATTGTTGATCCAGAAACAGGCAAAGAGATGTCTGTGTATGAGGCATACCAGAAGGCACTCATTGACCAACAAACATACCTTGAGCTTGCAGACCAGGAGTGTGAATGGGAAGAAATCACCAGAACTTCATCTGATGGTGTTGTGAAATCTGTAATCATTGATCGAAGATCAGGTAGACAGTATGATATTGATGATGCAATCTCAAAGGGACTGATTGATAAGTCAGCACTGGATCAGTACCGTGCAGGAACGCTGTCAATTACTGAGTTTGCAGATATGCTGTCTGGAAACATAAGCGGTGCCAGATCTCGTTCATCTTCTTTTGGCTCCTCCTCCTCTTACGCAATGAGCCCAATACCAACTATACAAGCACCAGCAACCACATGGACCGATCCGACAGAGGAAACTGGCCCTGTGGCAGGAATCTTAGACACAGAAACTCTTGAGAAGGTGTCTATCACAGAAGCCATACATAGAAATCTTGTGGATAATATAACAGGTCAAAGGCTACTTGAAGCACAAGCCTGCACAGGAGGTATTATTGACCCAAATACTGGAGAGAAATTTACCCTCACTGATGCAATGAACAAAGGGCTTGTAGATAAAATCATGGTGGACCGCATCAGTCTATCCCAGAAAGCATACAATGGATTTGAGGATCCCAGAACCAAAACCAAAATGTCAGCAGCTCAAGCACTAAAGAAAGGATGGCTCTACTATGAAGCTGGACAGCGATTCCTTGAGGTCCAGTATCTGACAGGAGGATTAATTGAACCAGATGCTTCCAGCAGGGTCCCCATTGATGATGCTGTGAAGAGGGGCACCATAGATGCACGCACTGCACAGAAATTGCGAGATGTTAGTGCTTACTCAAAATATCTCACATGTCCCAAAACCAAGATGAAAATCTCATACAAGGATGCTATGGAAAGAAGCATGATAGAGGAGGGGACTGGTTTGCGACTACTTGAAGCAGCATCCCAGTCGAGCAAAGGCCTCTACAGTCCCTATAGCATCAGTGGAACAGGTTCTGCTAGTGGCTCAAGATCTGGCTCAAGAAGTGGTTCCAGATCAGGGTCCAGAAGAGGAAGCTTTGATGCTACAGGATCTACCTTCACAACAACCTTCTCTTCCACATCTTACACTTCACCAGGATATGGCCGTCGATACTGAGGTGTTACAAAAACTAAGTAATATTATACAAGGGAAAGATACACTATAAATCCCAGTGTTCACCATATGCTTACTAGTCAGTAGATTAAGAACTACCTTTATTCTGCTCTGCATATGGGTGTCACAGGTCTTCAATATATGATGTATATATTCTCTCTTATGTTTATGGAAACCAAGTATCTTTTTATAATAGGCAATATACAAGAGCTTTCTATTATTTCATATCTATTTTGCAGATGTTTTTGAATTTTCTCATATAGTTTGTTATGTTATTCTTTTTTTTAATAAATCATTCAACAAATAAGATTGTATTTATGGTGTTATAACAATAACTTCCCCACAAATGTATGCAAGTTTATATTCCTTCAGAATTCTGAATATATTAGTTGCTAAAGATAAATACCAATCTGCAGAGCAGAATTAGGTTGTCAAAATGGATGAATGAATTAGCACTCACAATATTTACTTTTAGAAAACCAGGCTTTAATATTCCTTCTCCTGGAGTACACTGCCACATTCATTCTTTTACTATCTGGTCAGTTCCTGATATTATACCATGAATATATAATATACATATACAGCCCCATTGCTGTGGCATGTTGCACTTCGAGGACCAAGCAACTACCAATGTAACTCACTATGGCCATTAACATCATGTGACAGTTCTCTCTCCAGCAGTTCTCAACTTCCAACACAAGTTTCGAACACAACATACATGTCCATGCTTTACTCGTCACTTTAAAAGGTAAGTCTACAGAAAATTTGATTTCTATATTTATTGACATTTGAAATAGAAAATTGTCTTGTAAAGTTCTAAAATATAATTCAAGTAAAATGTTTTTACTGTTTTTTTTTTTTCAGATACAACATTTGTTAGATGTCTTCCTGAGACCTATGGCATTTGCATAATGGCCTTCACTGTAACCAGATATTTTATGCATTTTATTTGGAACTCACTTAAATGCCTAAAACACGCTTTGTAAGTGCCTGCAAAAACTAAAACACTTGAATGGTATTGTAGAAAGTACGATGGTTACACTGTGACACATGACTGACAATTCTATTCAACTCATAATAGTATGAATAGTGTTGAGTAATGACTTCACAGCCCAAATGCAAGTAATCACAAAATATTATAACTTTGTTTCAGTGTTGGGATTGTATTTACATTATTTTCAACTTTACCATAAATCATGAAACATATATGTTGCCTCTGTTATTTCTTTTAGAATATTTCAGCTTTGCCACCAATCCTAGTATTTTTGCTATGCACTTCAAGATTGTAAGTCTTCTTTGTAAGCCATCCATTTATCATTTTCTTTTTCTTTTTTTTCTTCTGCATGGCTTTACTAACATTTAAAAGGTGCAAACATTGAAGATCAGTAAATGTATCCATTTATGCATCTGTTTTGTTATTCTATGTTTCAAAAGCATTGAAGGATGTATTGTAATAACGGATATCAAAGCCTTGGATCACATTATGTATATATAGTAAAGTATCGTTGCACCTGGAGTTATGTAAATAAAAATGGAAATTTCTTGTTTTATTTTTTGTTTTATTTTTACTGTATATTCAATTCAACTTTATTTATATAAATACATAGGCAAATCATCAAACAACAAAATATCAAAATATCCTAGGTAATTAGAAATCCTAGAATCTGGCCCCCAAGGAAACGGAAGAGACATTAAGCAGGACCAGGTTCATAAAGGTGGGCACTCCTCCAGATGGCCAGCTGGGTAAGGAGGAGGATAGGGCATCATATCACATATCATATGTGCAAATACAATAATTATACAGATGGTGCTGAGCAAAAATTGAGTGGATCATTGGGGCTGGTCAGTGTTCATGGGGTTGGACATACCAAAGAAAGAGGGGAAACTAAAGAAGAAACTGGTGTTCATCAGTCCAAGCATACAAAATAAAAGGAGATAAGGTGTAGAACACAATACAGCAATGGACCAGCAACATGGAAGAAACTAGTCATTGAATGATGTATCTGTACTCTGGCAGCCTCAACCTACAGTAGCATAGCAAACAGGCTAACTACAATTTGGTTTCCTGTTATCCCTATGGCTATCATGTCAACTGTAGCTCGAGATTTACCTTACAAACAAATGACAGAAAAAAAATATTTCAAAATTTATTTTTAAATGTATTGTGTCCATTTTTCTCAGTTCTCAAAATAATAAATGCATCCCAAGTTTAGGTTATTTTTTCTTTAAAAGTTCCCATTTTTTAAGGGTAAGGAAAACACCACATGCTGCTGAAAATACTTTTTTTTTAATAGCACTGGAAAATTTGCTGGCATTCTTTGAAGAGTGTGCTATCATCTGCCAGTTGGGTGATAATAATGTCTAGCTGCTATACAAAACCCTTTCAGTGAACTGTTTTTTACCATGGATGGAAAGAAAAACAATAAACAGATGAAGTTGAAGCAAGGCAGCCATGGTAATTACCACTAAAATGCCCCTTTTTTTTAACCTGTATGAGCTATTGACATGAAACTACACCAAAACCAATTTTTCAAAGTTTGAAAACCAAAAGTGTACGACTGGTGAATGTCAGAGAACAGCTCTGTTTCTAACTGGAACAGGTCCATCAGATCTCTAAGTATGTTTGATCATGCTTAATAAAATTGGAGATACAGCTGGAGATGGGGGGGGAACAAAAGGGCTAAAATGAGTCCTGAGAGAAAAAAAAAACATCACAGAAAGTCAAAACTGCTTTCATAATCACTTCCAAAGTTCAGGCCTGCCACTTGTTCAAACCTGTTGAAAAAGCGCATGGAGAAATGCAATATTTTTATACACTAATAAAATCATGTCAACACAAGAATGAGTACTCAATTAAATCTATTACAAAAGAGTCTCTCTCACATGAATCCTGACTGAAGTTTCTATATGATCTTATCAAGAATATTTTAAAGATGTTTTTAAGAAAGTAATAGATGTAAAGATGTTGGAGTTATTATTAGTGATCATTTGATCATGATCCCCATTTTTCCCACCTCATCCTCATTAGCAATGTCATCATTGACTTGAATCTTGGAAGGTTTATCCCGCTAACTGATTTTAAAGTTCGTATAACCCCAATAATAAATTGTTTTTGGTTGGTTCCTGTCATTGTAGGTATTTTAATGTTTCCACTGGTACTGGATTCAAGTTCATTTTAATTAAATTTTTACATAGTCTGTAACTCTTTATGCTGCCGCTGTTTTGGTCAGGCCACCCTTGCAAATTAGATCATTGATTACAATGGAACCTACCTAGTAAAAATAAAGATAAAATAATAATATATGAGATCGTCACAAGAAAACTGTTAGGGTCTGGGCACCTCCTTCCCCATAGGGGGCGCCAAACCCTGACATGGGGCCAGCAGGAGGTCGCGCACCTGAGCTGGATCCCGCAATTACCTCCCCTTCTTAGGGCCTGGGTCCGACAGTGGAAGCTGTCGGATCGTACTGAACTGTCGCCCTGTCGTACTGAACTGTACTGTCGCACTGAACTGCACTGTGGACTGGACTGATTGGACCACATCGGTATGGTTACCGTCGTCTTCACCTGGCTGTCTCGTCTGGCTGGTCTGTTCCCCGTTGGACTCCCGTCCAGAACCCCGTGCCCGTCTGCCCGGTTCCCCGGCTTGTCCGTTCCCCGGACATCCCGGTTCGTGGGGAGGTAGAGGTTCGTTGGTTGTGACTTTTCCCCGTGCGGGTGGTTTTGTGTTGGCCCGAGAGCCCTTGTTCCCTCCCGTCGAGGAGCGTTTTGTGTTTTTCCCTGAAAATAAACCTTTGTTTTCTCCACGTAACCCTGTACCTGCATTTGGGTCCAGACCGCAACGTCGTTTCATAACAAAAACCTCGCCTGTCCCACCACCACAAAAATCAGTGTCAGATATTTACAAAAGGGAATCTAGACAAGCCTGATGCAAATTAGAAACAGTTTCTGTGGACCAATGGAGATGACAATAAAAGTGTCTTATCTGATCTTAAGTTATAGAACTCTGTGGATCGATCTCGCTTTGAAGGAATTGCTGCAAGCAATGGTACTGGAAATGTTTGAAGGGAGAGGGAGGGCAGAAAACAAAAATATAAAGTTGATTAGAAGATGACTTCTAGAAATGCATAATGATCCTAAACACACCTGAAAATCCAAAATGAACGACCTTGCAATATGGCCCTCAGTGTTCTGACCTAAACATCACTGAGAATCTGTGGACAGACCTCAAGAGCATTGCAAGATGGCCCTGGAAGAGTTCGTATGAATATAAAGGGAAATTTGTCATTTATCATTCACTAATTATTGAAATCCCATTAAAAGATTACTACATTAAGTTTACATGTTTTGAATTCTTATATTACGTTTGCTTCTTAAGTCCACTAGGTGGAGTAAGTCACAGGATTTGAAATAAACCTTTCCCTCCAAACATACAAACAGGTCACTGGATGCTCATGTATAATCTTTTGTTGAATATTTATTGTTAACGATAGTATTATTTAATATAATTTATTCACTATTTACCATTATGCATTGTGAGAGTTTACTTTTGAGCAATCTGTTTTACTTTCTCTTTTGAAATATATTTTATATTGCCTCACTTATCTGTCGCTCGCTCGCTTTCTGCAGCTTGTTCCTCCACTGAGGGTCACGGGGACACACACATGCACAAGTTTGAAAACCAAAAGTGTACGACTGGTGAATGACAGAACAGTTTTGTCTCCAACTGGAACAGGTCCATCAGATCTCTAAGTATGTTTGATCATGCTTAATAAAATTGGAGATACAGCTGGAGATGGGGGGGGGGGGAACAAAAGGGCTAAAATGAGTCCTGAGAGAAAAAAAAAAATATCACAGAAAGTCAAAACTGCTTTCATAATCACTTCCAAAGTTCAAGCCTGCTACTTGTTCAAGCCTGTTGAAAAAGCGCATGGAGAAATGCAATATTTTTGTACACTAATAAAATCATGTCAACACAGGACAGCCTGTCTCATGTTTTATGTTTCTGAGAAATGATTTAAAGATAAGATGGATTCATTGTTTGCAATTTGTCATGTAAACCAAATGTGTAAATAGAAGCACGTGGATTTCATTTTAAAAAGCAGGAATAAATAAAAACATTTTATTTTCTAATAACATTTTATGACTTTTAAAAGTGAAATATAAGAGACTTAAGAAAATATCAAGAAAATATCAGAATTTAGAAGGTGGTTTGGTTTGTAGCATGTCCAGACCACCGATTTGGCAAAAGTATTGATTGGCATAAATTAAACGGATTTCTGTGTCGTTCAACTAGCTGTGAATTGCATTATTGGGAACTTGGCAAAAATTGGTTTCATAGCCTAAACTACCAAGCAGCTTTATTAAAATGGACCATTTGTTAGTCAGTCTGGCAATGACACAAACAAACTTTTAAGTCAAAAAAAAAATATTAAACAGGAACCAAAATGTAATCATAATTCATAGTGATATCCGTACATAATTCAAGACTTAACTCCCTTTTCCGAAGAAAAAAGGGCATCTTTTGTTTTCCTAAAATATAAAGATAAACTTGTGCATAGTAATCCATAAATACAGATTGCAAGACAATTAGACAAATACAATTGCAAGATGCAATTCAGGTAAGATATTCTGACAAAAAAAGCAGTGCAGGAAGCAAAAAAGCAGTGCAGTAAGCTCCCATAATACAGACTGTAACAAAGAAAAAGTTGAATTGGAATACAACTAGCACCAGAATGCAGAGTCAGCAGACAGAATTTATTTGAAAGCAAATTCTCTGAGATGAGAGGTAGAGGAGGTGAGAGGTTGGGCTGACCCATCTGACCAAGCACTCCAGAGGAGTGGTCTGCTCTTGGGGGAAAAAAGAAAATAGGATTGGAAAAAATTAAAAATCTCCTCCGTGAATTGTCATCTAATCATGGTGCCTCCACCCATCTGTTCAAGCACTCCAGAGGAGTGGTCTGCTCTTGGGGGAAAAAAGAACAAAGGATTGGAAAAAAATTAAAAACCTCCTCTGTGAATTGTCATCTAATGATGGTGGAGGAGTTTGCATATTCTAATGAACTTACTAGCAATGCTGTCTGGGACAGATTAGCAGATTGGTCCTAGGCAAAGGGTCAGATAAAGAATGGTCCAAAAAGATTATGCAATTTACAGCAAGGAAGCCGTGTACCTCCCCCCGGAGGGTTATTGCGGTCCCACCCTGGAGCCGGGCCTGGGGCTCGACTGCAAGTACCTGGTGGCTGGGCCTACACCCATGGGGCTCAGCCTGGCCCAACCCGAACCGATGATGTGGTTCGATGATGTGGACTGTGCACCCACCACCCCCAGGAAGAACATGAAGGGTCTGGGGCAATGTGGATCGGGGGGCAGACCGGAGTGGGTGTCTTGGGAACTCTCTCCTGGAACATGGAACGTCACCTCTTTGGTGGGGAAAGAGCTGGAGCTTGTGCGGGAGGTTGAGTGATACCGAGTAGATATAGTCAGTCTCACTTCCACACACAGCATTGGCTGAGGAACCCAAGGCCCTGAGAGGGGTTGGACACTCTTCTATGCTGGAGTTGCCCAGGGTGAGAGATGGAGAGCTGGGGTGGGCCTTTTGCTCTTGTGGGTAATGACAGCGTGTCCTGAAGGGGCATGATTTGGAGGAACAGCCTGCCCGATCTGAACCTGACAGATGTGCAGTTATTGGACCTCTGTGGTAGTCGCAGTTTGTCCATAACTAATACCATGTTCAGACATAAGGTTGTTCATCGGTGCTCTTGGCACCACGATGGCCTGGGCCATAGGTCAATGATCAACTTCATAGTCATGTCAGCTGATCTCTGGCTGTATGTTTTGGACACTCAAGTGAAGAGAGGTGCAGAGCTGTCAACTTAGTTAGTTTAGTTGGATCAGGTGGTGGGGGAAGTCACCGTGTGGACCTGGCAGACCCAAATGAGCAGTGAGGATCTTTTGGAAATGCCTGGTAGAATAACCCATCAAGTGGATCTTCAATTCCCACCTCAATAGAATAGAATGCCCTTTATTGTCGTTGAACATCCAGTGTAAAACGAAAGATTTGAACAACAAACAACAAACTAGCCTGGGAGTGCCTGGGGGTTCCCCCGGAGGAGCTGGTGAAAGTGGCTGGGGTGAGGGCCGTCTTTGCCCCCCCTCCTGAAACTGCTGCCCCCGTGACCCAGACCCAGATAAAGTGGGAAAAAACAAGATGAGACAAGATTCAAATATTCCAACATAAAATTACTGCTACGGAGCAGGCTGAAACACGCATTAAACTCTTAGGAAAACGAAGCCACAGCCAACAGAAACTGGCCACAATTCACACGGGAAAGAAACACTAAAAAGGGAAGGGGAAGGATTGCAGAACAAAAAAAGAAATGCAGGCTACATGACACTAGCATAGGCATGTCTACTCCACGGTAAAGTGTAAGGGTATCTGGGTCTGGAAGTGAAGTGACAGCCTGGAAAATTATGTAACAATGTTAAATCCAAGTCAGAAATGTGTCTGTGAAACATTATATTGACTGTAAATTATATGAACAAAAGCATGGTTATTTACTTTCTGATGCTTATAATGAGAAATGGACATGTATCAAATGATCCACAGCAGCCCCAGACTTAAAGAATAAAATATGCAAGGTGTGGCGCTGACAAGAGTGGAACAATGGAGTGTTTTATAAACAGTCTTGGCCTAGTGATGTGAGGCAGATTGGGAATAGGAAGAGTGATATCCTGCCTGACCATCAACAAAGCAGAAACTATAGGAAGGAATCTGCATCTCCTAATTATGTTATGAAAGACTCTCAGAATTATTTTTAACAGAGCCTGCTACAAACAAACAAACTATGCTGTACAAAAATATGCTACAGACCTACACAGATTTCATTCTGTTTAATATATGTCCGTTTTAACAGAAGGAGTTTAACTACAGACCCGTTCAGAATCTGTGTGGCTTGGGCATCATCATTACACCACACAATCATCCGAATTTGCAGTCTCCAACATGTCAGCTCTTATTGAGATTTATTTTGTCTCATCATTTCATTACTCTTCTGTAAAGACCACTGAGCAGCAGAGTACTGACCCTCCCATCTCTGTGGCTAAAGGTTGAGAGGAGTTAACATGGGTATGTATATTTTGGATTTAACTTAAGGGGATGTTTTTCTGACAGAGATGTCAATAGTATTTCATGGGTTTTGAAGCTGTTCAGCAAACTCTCTGTCTCTCTTTCTCTCTCTTGCACACACACACACACACACACACACACACATTAGTTGTTGTAGTTAATGTGTGTGTGTGTGTGTGTGTGTGCGTGTGTATTTTACTACAAAAACACACTCTTATACTTACAGTGCAGAACTGGAAATGAGAATTTTCCCACCTTCTTCTATGTCATGCAGAGCTGTGTTGGTACTTGTAGTATTTGTAATCTGTGTGACATCACTACAAACTTCAGTTTCTCTTTAGTTTCTCCACCAGCATATTCAAATGAATATGAAAATGATTGATGGATGATTTTTAATATGATTTAAAGAAAAAAGAAAGAAAGAAAGGAAATTACAACTGTTTTTGGCATTTATTTAATGTTTATTGCTTCATTCCAAACATTTTGCGACAATTGGTCGTTCAACTAAAAATTAGACTAGTGTCATCATTATGATGTGTCTTTCCACTGGCATTACGTATTGCACAATTATAACTACAGACTGACACCATTTATAATGGCACCCCCTCCTTCAACCTGTTGAGTTGGGACTGAAAACCTGTTGAATCATATATAGTTTTTCTTGGCTATGCATGTTAAACTACTTAATCTATGTGTATTTAATCAATAAATAGGATTTCCAATAAACCAGTTTAATGAATGCAAAAACAGATTTAGCTAGTATTGTTGAAGAATACAATGGATAAGTTCTGAGGAAGTTCCCTGGAATGCCTGACATTCTGATATGTAGTGCAAAGGAACTCCTATCAGTATTTTGTTACTGTGAGAGGAAATGAAGGCCAAACCTTGTGAGAGGGTGTGACTTCACAGCTTCGTATATCTGACCAGAGCTAACAGAGGACTAGATCTGAGATGTGGGAGGTACTGCAAATTCCCAACTAGCTCACAACAGCTAAGACTGCCTGCTGCAGCACGGTGTGGATAGACTCACTTCAAACATTTCAGGTAACATGTATATTTTTTTCATAATCATATTCATGAGTCATTTGTCTGTTATATATTTTTTGTTTTTTTTTCTTTAAATTGATTCTCATGGGAATCAATCTATCCTTTCTGTGAAGCTGTAAAAGTAAAACCACTCAGAATTCAAGCTACATTCTTGTGAGATTTTATGCTGAAAGCAGATAACACTCTTAAACCAGTCTGCCAGCCAACGCCCTTCTGATAAAAAGAGAAAGCAAACATTCTTCAATGGTTACCTTTGTTAAACAAAGGTTTTATGGTGAGTAGGTGAACTGACAACTTTTATCTATTGCTGTAAAAGTGTCAGGAATGCACCACAACTGTAAAACCTTGAGCATTATGGATATTACAAAATAGCCATGCTGACTTTTCTGTATATAATCCAAAGGTGACAGAATCATGTTTTATGTAAATGTAACTGTTCTTTATTGCCAAATACATTATGGGCCACTTCAGAAAAATAAGAAAATAATCTGTATCTGATTAGAAAGCTCTTCATTTCCCATCACCTGCAAAAACTGTCAAAAAAGTAATGACTTAAAAACCAATGATCTGTGGAAAAAGCAGTGTCATTTGCAAGTCAAAATCAACTTTATGCAATAGTCATAAGGTAAGTTATATTTGGGTGACAAGAGTCTCAAAACTCAAGAACATTTTTGGACCTTTACATTAAATTAAGTTTATTGTGATGCTTGTCATGGTCTTCAGTTTAACTGTGATCTAAATTATTATTATTATTATTGTTGTTGTTGTTGTTGTTGTACATTACATTTACATAACTTGCATATAAGCTTTTAAATTATTTTATATATAACTCTTCTGCAACAGATACAATAAAATAAACTAACCAAAGTAATAAAGGCAGAGCGCTACAGTTTATATAGTCAACAAAAGAGTTTAAGTGTTACACATTACAGGTGACACTGGCTTTAAAACTGACATCATTCATTTGAATTAGATACTAAATATAGTCTTCTGTATGTGCAGTAATATAGTATTTGTATGCACAATGATAATTAAAAGATCCACAGGCTGTGATAAATCTCAAATGAATGTTTAACATATTCAAAAAGCATTTATGAAGTGGGTGTATGTATCAAATGGCTGTTACACAAAGATATAAAGTAGTCCTGCTTTCCTGCTGCTGATGTACAAACAGAAGCAAACTGTTTTATATAAACACAACTTTGTGTAGCTTGACAGCTTGAGGATTTTAATAATCGTGATCTCACCTTGAGTACATACATTTAAAATAAAAACAAAAATATTGTATTTATGTAAGTATTTGTTGCCTCCAACACTCTGCAGACAGGGAAGTGTACAGATTCGTTTGACCTCATGTGTAAGTGTGCATGTGTAAGTGTGTGTGCCTGTGTGTGTGCATACATGTTTACACATACACGCTGGTGTGCATATGCTTGTAGAGTACTCAAATATTTGACTTTTGTTGTAAGCAGATATTATTTTAAATGTGGATCATGTGACCACCTTTGTTGATAAACAAGCACATACACGATCACTAGCATAGTAAGTAAACAGTGACAAACCCAAAGGTGGTTCCCTTAAGGTTGTCTTAGTATCTATTGTTTTCCTGTGTATATCAAGTCTATTCTGAATTCTATGATTCATGGGACATTTGGTTGCCTGATTAATTTATATCAGTTTAGATTATTTAGAAAAAGTGTGTGTTATTAGCAATCCTGTATAGTCAATAAATCTAAAACCTCTGAATTTTTTTTTCCCATAAAAAAATGGAAAAAGAAATTGGGTTTGATAACTTACAAATACGTTTTGCCTTATCTTTATGGCAGTAACTCGAGGCATTTTTTCCTGGATTTTGCAATAATCACAGACCCTTATACATGTACATACTGGTTAATTATTGAAAGAAATGTGTTCCAAAGTATTTTAAGTATTACTTCATGGCCTGAAAGGGATAATAGATAAACTTATTAAATATTTTACTCATCTTTTCACGCAGACTTACAGTTCTAAAGCTCCAATGATAGAAAACTAGCCCTCCCTGGCCTTTGTCCTGGATTTCTGGCTGTAGTGGCAGTCTATCGGTATGTATTCCTGTTTCTTGCCCTGTGACTGTTTCACACTTAGCTGTTGAGTTTTTGTAAATTGTTGTAATTGTAGGTAGCAGACATGGCAAAAATAAAAGTAATGGAATGAAATAAAACGACATCGCACACACCTAGCACCCAGTTGATAGAGATTTAGTCATTTACAGCAAATTTTTTTTCATCTAGCAAAATAGGATGATGTCTAAAATTTTCCATCACTGTAACAAAAACATTAAAATGTGCTGTTATGTAAACTGGTGGTTCAGAGTTTTATATTTGATTGAGATGGGCTCAGTGTAGATCAGAGTTTCAGTTATTTAATTGAAATTTGCTTTTACTGTATATGAAAACCTAATGGAAATAGACATGTATCTTATGTTTTAACTTATGTTTGGTACAGAAATTAAATTTCAGCTAGTTACGATACTGTCTCTCTGTCAAACAGCTCCCATGCCAAGATGGACTCCATCAGTCAAGACATTGAGGTGAAGCAAAATGTTCACTCTCATACAAACCTTCACAGTCCTTTGGCTGGCATATTTCTGGAGAAGACAAAGAAGAAGATAACCATATACCATGCCATGAAAAAACATCTTCTTAAACCAGGAACAGCACTAGCCCTGCTTGAAGCACAAGCAGCTACAGTAGGTATCATAGACCCAATAAAAAACTGCATATTTAGCATTCCTGATGCTATAAAAGAAGGTGTAGTTGGACCAGAGTTGAAAGAGAAACTGCTCATCGCAGAGAAAGCAATCTCAGGATATACAGATCCCTACACTAAACAAAAAATATCTGTTTACCAAGCTATGAAAAAAGATTTAATCCCACAAGATTATGGACTGAGGCTGCTAGAGGCACAGATCGCCACATGTGGTCTGTTTGATCCTGTTGAGAAAACAAATATTTCACTTGAATCTGCAATTCAAAAAGGCTACTATGAAAATGATTTGCTTGCTAACCACACATCAGATCTTAGTGTGTATTATAATCCAAACACACAAGAAAAGATAGACTATAGAAGCCTTTTAAAAGCATCTACCTTGGAGTCTGAAACAGGCCTGTTGCTCCTTCCAGTTTGTATTGCTTTTAAAGGTCTGCGAAGAGGTATTTCCTCTACTCAGCTCCTCGAATCAAAGATTATTGACAAAGAAATATATGATAGTCTACAGAAGGGAGACACAACAATGCAGGATGTGATGTTAATTGAGACAGTAAGAGAATATCTGGAAGGAAAAGGCAGTATTGCAGGTATTGCTGTGTTGTCATCCAATAAAAAAATGAGCATTTATCAAGCTTTGAAGGAAGGTATACTGATGCCTGGAACAGCACTTGTTCTCCTGGAGGCACAAGCAGCAACTGGATATATGATTGATCCCATAGAAAATAAAAAGTTTACCGTAGATGAGGCAATCAAAATTGGACTTATTGGCCCAGAATATCATGCAAAGCTGCATTCTGCTGAAAGGGCAGTAACAGGCTATAAAGACCCATACTCAGGTGCAATTATATCTTTATTTCAAGCACTGTCAAAAAACCTCATTGTAAAGGACCATGGGATCCGGCTTCTTGAGGCACAAATTGCTACTGGGGGCATAATAGATCCAATAAATAGCCACAGAGTACCCACTGAAGTGGCCTTTAAGAGAGGTTATTTCAATGAAGAAATGAAAAGAATACTGGAGGATTCAAGTGATGATACAAAAGGATTTTTTGACCCAAACACACAAGACAACCTAACTTATCTTCAACTAATGGAACGGTGTGTTATTGATCCCATCACTGGATTGTGTCTGCTTCCTCTTCTTGACAAGTCCAATAGGCTGAATTTTAACTTCATTGACTACAAAACAAAAATGGTCTTCAAAAAGGAGAAAGTAAAAATGACATGTGGGAAGTACACGGGAGTGGAAGCATCTTTGTGGGAACTTCTTATGTCAGAATACTTCAATGAACATCAGAGGAGAGACATCATTCAACAACATAGAGAAGGAAAGCTGAACATCAAAGCAATCATTAAGATGATTATGGAAATCATTGAAAAGTCTGTACAAAAAACAAAGGTGATTTTTGAAGGCATCAGAGAAACTGTCACTGCTAAACAGCTTGTTGAAGCAGATATAATCAGTCAAGAGGTCCTGGAGGACCTGAGAAGAGGAAAAATTTCAGTACAGGAGGTGACAGCAGATGAAAACATCAACATATACCTACAGGGGAAAGACAGTATTGCAGGTGTTCTGCTTCCTGATTCTCAAATCATGACCATCTACCAGGCCAGACAAAAAGGCTTACTAATGCCAGGAACTGCCCTGATATTATTGGAGGCACAGGCAGCAACAGGATTTATTATTGACCCAATTGGCAACAGAAAGTTTTCAGTGGATGATGCTGTCAAGGCAAAGATCATAGGAGCAGATGTCTGTCAAAAGCTGCGCTCAGCTGAAAAAGCAGTCACTGGATATAAAGATCCATCTGATGGCAAAATCATCTCTTTATTTCAGGCAATGCAAAAGGAACTCATTCTAAAAGAACATGGAGTTCGACTACTGGAGGCACAAATTGCCACTGGTGGTATTATAGACCCAGTCAATAGTCACCGCATTCCTGTCCATGTGGCCTATAAGAGAGGATACTTTAATGAAGAACTGAATCAGATTCTGAACAATCCCAGTGATGACACCAAAGGATTTTTTGACCCCAATACCTTTGAGAACCTTACATATTTACAACTTATAGCTAGATGTGTCACTGATCCTAGTACTGGCCTATGCCTCTTACCACTCAAAAGCAAAAGGAACATCACTAACATAGATACTATTAGAGAAAGATTTGAAGCATTAATGGTCACTGTTAGATATGGCAGGTTCAAGAACAAGGACACACCACTGTGGGATCTCATTAACTCTGAATATCTCACTGAGGACAAAAGGCAGGAGTTTTTCAAACTCATCAAGTCCGGGAAAATAACGATTGATCAACTGATTGTCACTATCGTACAGATTATTGAGTGCAAAGAAATAAAACAGCAAAAGGAACTCAACTTCAAAGGACTTAGAGGAGAACTCTCTGTTTTGGACCTTTTAGAACTTGAAATCTTGGATGAAAAAACATATAACAATTTGATCAGTGGAAGAATAACAAACAATGATGTGATGAAAATGGAGAATGTGAGACTTTACCTAAAAGGTAAAGGTTGTGTGGCTGGAGTGATATTGCAACCTTCCAATCACACATTAAACATTTATGAAGCTCAAAAAATGGGTATTCTCACACCTGGAACTGCCCTTTACCTTCTTGAAGCACAAGCAGCAACAGGATTTATAGTTGATCCATTGAAAAACAAAAAGCTTACAGTGGACGAAGCCCTAAAAGCAAAACTAATTGCCCCACAGATATATGAAAAGCTTTTGTTTGCAGAGAGAGCAGTCACTGGTTACACAGATCCATACACTAATCAAAAGATTTCCCTTTTCCAAGCCTTAAAAAAGGACCTCATAGTCAAACAAGATGGCATCCGTTTACTTGAGGTTCAAATTGCAACTGGTGGTATTATTGATCCTTTAAAATGTCTTCGCTTACCCTTGGAGGTTGCATATAGAAAAGGATGTTTTGATGCAGGGCTTAATCAAACCATTTTGGATGCAAATGATGACACAAAAGGCTTTTTTGACCCCAAAACACAAGAAAAACTGACATATATGGAAATGTTGAGTAGATGCATCACAGATCAGGAAACTGGACTTCTTCTCTTCCCACTGCATGAAACAACAAAATCTGAGGGAACAAAGACAGAAATTTATTCTGATACAGAGATTAAACAAATGTTTGAAAGAACTCCCTTGAACATAACAGTTGGAAAATCAGGAAAATTTGTCTCCTTGTGGGAATTGATTCACTCTGGGTACTTCACTGAGGATCAGCGTCTTGAAATAATGGAAAAATACAGAACAAGAAAGGTACCCATAGAAACCATAATCATATTAGTGGTTTCTACCATTAATGAACTGGAGAAAAGTAAAAATTCCAAATCAATAATGGGCCTGAAAAAGTTGGTCTCTGTAGAGAAGCTACTGGATTCCCATATTATTGATACTGACATATACAGAAAGGTGAAAGATGGCAAGCTTACTTTGGATGCATTAGCTCAAGATGACCTGGTGAAAAAGTATATGAAGGGGACAGGAAGCATTGCTGGAGTTAAGGTGTATCCATCTCAGAAAATAATGAGCATAAATGAAGCCAAAAATGAAGATCTATTGACACATGGCAATGCATTGTTACTTTTGGAGGCACAGGCTGCTACTGGTTGGATCATTGATCCAATTAAAAACAAGTTCTACTCTGTTGAAGAGGCATCAAAAGAAAAAATAATTGGACCAGACATGCATGAGCCACTTCTTCTAGCTGAGCGAGCTGTTACTGGCTATAAAGACCCATATACAGATGCAATAATTTCATTGTATGAAGCCATGAAAAAACAGTTGATTGAAAGAAAAAATGGCCTCCGTCTTCTTGAGGTACAGATTGCAACTGGTGGTGTAATTGACCCAAATCAAAGTCTCAGACTGCCTATTGAAGTAGCTATCAAAAAAGGCTACATGGATGAGGCGATAAGAAAAATTGTGTTGGATCCCACAGATGAGGCAAAAGGATTCTATGATCCAAATACCAAAGAAAACATTTCTTACTGTGAGTTAATCAAGTGCTGTGAGAGAGATCCTAAAACAGGGCAACTACTTTTACCCCTGCATAAGGAAGAAAACTGTGTGTTTCAGTTAGATAAATCAATAGAGCATGCATTCAAAAACAAAATAATCCTGATGAATGCCGGAAAGTACAAGAACAAAGAGGTGACTTTATGGGAACTCATTATATCTGAGTACATATCTAAACAAAAGCGGGAACAGCTTTTTCAACAATACAAGACAGGGGCTATGAAATTAGAAGAGATCACTGAAATAATCACAATAATCATAACGGAAGTATCATCAAAAGAAAGAAAGTTCAAAGGACTGAGAAAACAGGTCTCAGCCAGTGAGTTATATGAGTCAAAAATTATCTCAAAGGAGCTTTTCACACAGATTATTCAAGGGAAAGTAACAGAAGAAAAGGTGAGCAAAATGGAATCAATCCAAAAGTACCTTGGACCATCTAACTGTATTGCTGGCGTGAGAATTGAATTTACAAAGACAGTGATGAGTATCTATGAAGCAAAAAAAAAAGGTTTCCTAACCCAGGGAACTTCTCTGGTTCTTCTAGAGGCTCAAGCAGCCACAGGTTTTCTGATTGACCCAGTAAACAACAAGACATTTTCAGTGGAAGAAGCTGTTGCTCAAGGAGTTGTTGGCCATGAATGGAAAAACAAACTACTTTCAGCAGAAAGAGCTGTTACTGGATACAAAGATCCTTACACAGGAAACACAATTTCGTTGTTTCAGGCCTTGAAAAAAGACCTCATTGTCAAAGATCACGGAATTCGTCTCCTTGAAGCGCAGATTGCCACGGGTGGCATCATTGACCCAGTGCACAGTCACAGAGTTCCTGTGCAAGTGGCATACGCAAGAGGATACTTTGACGAAGAAATGAACCAGATTCTTTCTGACCCAGATGATGATACCAAAGGTTTCTTTGACCCCAACACTCAGGAGAACCTCACCTATCTCCAGCTGGTTGAGAGATGTGTCACAGATCCCGTCACAGGTCTTAGCCTACTGGTTATTGTAAGAAAAGGGAAGTTTTATTTCTTTGTTGATGAAGCTACAAAGCTTGTTCTGAAGTCTACAACAACAACAAAGGCAGGAGGAAAATTCCAAGGAAGAGCAGTGTCACTATGGGATCTACTGTACTCAGAATATATGACTGAGGAAAAGAGGAGAGATCTTGTACAACAGTACAAGTCTGGGTCAATCACAGTTGATCAGTTTTTGGAAATCATCCTGACAATCATTCGACAGAAGTGCACCGCGACCTCTTCACGGTCAGCTGTTACGTACACACAAGCAGAAAGCAAAGGGGACAGCAGCTCAACAACAACCACGACCACCACAATCACGGAAACAAGTGGCATTAAATCATTCCATGGCATCAGAAAGGATGTCACAGCTACTGAGTTGCTTGAGTCAAAAATTATTGATGAGAGCCTCTTCAGAGATTTGAGTGCTGGGAAAGTCACTGTGACTGAAATAAGTGAAATGGACAGTGTGCGCAAGTACCTGGAGGGAACAAACAGCGTTGCAGGGGTGTACTTGCAGTCCACTAAGGAGACCCTGAGCATCTATGAAGCCAAACGCAGAGGCCTGCTAACCCCTGGGACTTCCCTGGTTCTTCTAGAGGCTCAAGCAGCCACAGGATTTATCATTGACCCAGTAAATAACCAGAAACTTTCAGTGGAAGAAGCTGTTGCTCAGTGTGTTGTTGGCCATGAATGGAAAAATAAACTACTCTCAGCAGAAAGAGGTGTAACTGGGTACAAAGACCCTTACACAGGAAACACAATTTCGTTATTTCAGGCCTTGAAAAAAGACCTCATTGTCAAAGATCACGGAATTCGTCTCCTTGAAGCGCAGATTGCCACGGGTGGCATCATTGACCCAGTGCACAGTCACAGAGTTCCTGTGCAAGTGGCATATGCAAGAGGATACTTTGACGAAGAAATGAACCAGATTCTTTCTGACCCAGATGATGATACCAAAGGTTTCTTTGACCCCAACACTCAGGAGAACCTCACCTATCTCCAGCTGGTTGAGAGATGTGTCACAGATCCCGTCACAGGTCTTAGCCTACTGGTTATTGTAAGAAAAGGGGAGTTTTATTTCTTTGTTGATGAAGCTACAAAGCTTGTTCTGAAGTCTACAACAACAACAAAGGCGGGAGGAAAATTCCAAGGAAGAGCAGTGTCACTGTGGGATCTACTGTACTCAGAATATATGACTGAGGAAAAGAGGAGAGATCTTGTACAACAGTACAAGTCTGGGTCAATCACAGTTGATCAGTTTTTTGGAAATCATCCTGACAATCATTCGACAGAAGTGCACCGCGACCTCTTCACGGTCAGCTGTTACGTACACACAAGCAGAAAGCAAAGGGGACAGCAGCTCAACAACAACCACGACCACCACAATCACGGAAACAAGTGGCATTAAATCATTCCATGGCATCAGAAAGGATGTCACAGCTACTGAGTTGCTTGAGTCAAAAATTATTGATGAGAGCCTCTTCAGAGATTTGAGTGCTGGGAAAGTCACTGTGACTGAAGTAAGTGAAATGGACAGTGTGCGCAAGTACCTGGAGGGAACAAACAGCATTGCAGGGGTGTACCTGCAGTCCACTAAGGAGACCCTGAGCATCTATGAAGCCAAACGCAGAGGCCTGCTAACCCCTGGGACTTCCCTGGTTCTTCTAGAGGCTCAAGCAGCCACAGGATTTATCATTGACCCAGTAAATAACCAGAAACTTTCAGTGGAAGAAGCTGTTGCTCAGTGTGTTGTTGGCCATGAATGGAAAAAATAAACTACTCTCAGCAGAAAGAGGTGTAACTGGGTACAAAGACCCTTACACAGGAAACACAATTTCGTTATTTCAGGCCTTGAAAAAAGACCTCATTGTCAAAGATCACGGAATTCGTCTCCTTGAAGCGCAGATTGCCACGGGTGGCATCATTGACCCAGTGCACAGTCACAGAGTTCCTGTGCAAGTGGCATACGCAAGAGGATACTTTGACGAAGAAATGAACCAGATTCTTTCTGACCCAGATGATGATACCAAAGGTTTCTTTGACCCCAACACTCAGGAGAACCTCACCTATCTCCAGCTGGTTGAGAGATGTGTCACAGATCCCGTCACAGGTCTTAGCCTACTGGTTATTGTAAGAAAAGGGGAGTTTTATTTCTTTGTTGATGAAGCTACAAAGCTTGTTCTGAAGTCTACAACAACAACAAAGGCAGGAGGAAAATTCCAAGGAAGAGCAGTGTCACTGTGGGATCTACTGTACTCAGAATATATGACTGAGGAAAAGAGGGAGAGATCTTGTACAACAGTACAAGTCTGGGTCAATCACAGTTGATCAGTTTTTGGAAATCATCCTGACAATCATTCGACAGAAGTGCACCGCGACCTCTTCACGGTCAGCTGTTACGTACACACAAGCAGAAAGCAAAGGGGACAGCAGCTCAACAACAACCACGACCACCACAATCACGGAAACAAGTGGCATTAAATCATTCCATGGCATCAGAAAGGATGTCACAGCTACTGAGTTGCTTGAGTCAAAAATTATTGATGAGAGCCTCTTCAGAGATTTGAGTGCTGGGAAAGTCACTGTGACTGAAGTAAGTGAAATGGACAGTGTGCGCAAGTACCTGGAGGGAACAAACAGCATTGCAGGGGTGTACCTGCAGTCCACTAAGGAGACCCTGAGCATCTATGAAGCCAAACGCAGAGGCCTGCTAACCCCTGGGACTTCCCTGGTTCTTCTAGAGGCTCAAGCAGCCACAGGATTTATCATTGACCCAGTAAATAACCAGAAACTTTCAGTGGAAGAAGCTGTTGCTCAGTGTGTTGTTGGCCATGAATGGAAAAATAAACTACTCTCAGCAGAAAGAGGTGTAACTGGGTACAAAGACCCTTACACAGGAAACACAATTTCATTATTTCAGGCCTTGAAAAAAGACCTCATTGTCAAAGATCACGGAATTCGTCTCCTTGAAGCGCAGATTGCCACGGGTGGCATCATTGACCCAGTGCACAGTCACAGAGTTCCTGTGCAAGTGGCATACGCAAGAGGATACTTTGACGAAGAAATGAACCAGATTCTTTCTGACCCAGATGATGATACCAAAGGTTTCTTTGACCCCAACACTCAGGAGAACCTCACCTATCTCCAGCTGGTTGAGAGATGTGTCACAGATCCCGTCACAGGTCTTAGCCTACTGGTTATTGTAAGAAAAGGGGAGTTTTATTTCTTTGTTGATGAAGCTACAAAGCTTGTTCTGAAGTCTACAACAACAACAAAGGCGGGAGGAAAATTCCAAGGAAGAGCAGTGTCACTGTGGGATCTACTGTACTCAGAATATATGACTGAGGAAAAGAGGAGAGATCTTGTACAACAGTACAAGTCTGGGTCAATCACAGTTGATCAGTTTTTGGAAATCATCCTGACAATCATTCGACAGAAGTGCACCGCGACCTCTTCACGGTCAGCTGTTACGTACACACAAGCAGAAAGCAAAGGGGACAGCAGCTCAACAACAACCACGACCACCACAATCACGGAAACAAGTGGCATTAAATCATTCCATGGCATCAGAAAGGATGTCACAGCTACTGAGTTGCTTGAGTCAAAAATTATTGATGAGAGCCTCTTCAGAGATTTGAGTGCTGGGAAAGTCACTGTGACTGAAGTAAGTGAAATGGACAGTGTGCGCAAGTACCTGGAGGGAACAAACAGCATTGCAGGGGTGTACCTGCAGTCCACTAAGGAGACCCTGAGCATCTATGAAGCCAAACGCAGAGGCCTGCTAACCCCTGGGACTTCCCTGGTTCTTCTAGAGGCTCAAGCAGCCACAGGATTTATCATTGACCCAGTAAATAACCAGAAACTTTCAGTGGAAGAAGCTGTTGCTCAGTGTGTTGTTGGCCATGAATGGAAAAAATAAACTACTCTCAGCAGAAAGAGGTGTAACTGGGTACAAAGACCCTTACACAGGAAACACAATTTCGTTATTTCAGGCCTTGAAAAAAGACCTCATTGTCAAAGATCACGGAATTCGTCTCCTTGAAGCGCAGATTGCCACGGGTGGCATCATTGACCCAGTGCACAGTCACAGAGTTCCTGTGCAAGTGGCATACGCAAGAGGATACTTTGACAAAGAAATGAACCAGATTCTTTCTGACCCAGATGATGATACCAAAGGTTTCTTTGACCCCAACACTCAGGAGAACCTCACCTATCTCCAGCTGGTTGAGAGATGTGTCACAGATCCCGTCACAGGTCTTAGCCTACTGGTTATTGTAAGAAAAGGGGAGTTTTATTTCTTTGTTGATGAAGCTACAAAGCTTGTTCTGAAGTCTACAACAACAACAAAGGCAGGAGGAAAATTCCAAGGAAGAGCAGTGTCACTGTGGGATCTACTGTACTCAGAATATATGACTGAGGAAAAGAGGAGAGATCTTGTACAACAGTACAAGTCTGGGTCAATCACAGTTGATCAGTTTTTGGAAATCATCCTGACAATCATTCGACAGAAGTGCACCGCGACCTCTTCACGGTCAGCTGTTACGTACACACAAGCAGAAAGCAAAGGGGACAGCAGCTCAACAACAACCACGACCACCACAATCACGGAAACAAGTGGCATTAAATCATTCCATGGCATCAGAAAGGATGTCACAGCTACTGAGTTGCTTGAGTCAAAAATTATTGATGAGAGCCTCTTCAGAGATTTGAGTGCTGGGAAAGTCACTGTGACTGAAGTAAGTGAAATGGACAGTGTGCGCAAGTACCTGGAGGGAACAAACAGCATTGCAGGGGTGTACCTGCAGTCCACTAAGGAGACCCTGAGCATCTATGAAGCCAAACGCAGAGGCCTGCTAACCCCTGGGACTTCCCTGGTTCTTCTAGAGGCTCAAGCAGCCACAGGATTTATCATTGACCCAGTAAATAACCAGAAACTTTCAGTGGAAGAAGCTGTTGCTCAGTGTGTTGTTGGCCATGAATGGAAAAAATAAACTACTCTCAGCAGAAAGAGGTGTAACTGGGTACAAAGATCCTTACACAGGAAACACAATTTCGTTATTTCAGGCCTTGAAAAAAGACCTCATTGTCAAAGATCACGGAATTCGTCTCCTTGAAGCGCAGATTGCCACGGGTGGCATCATTGACCCAGTGCACAGTCACAGAGTTCCTGTGCAAGTGGCATACGCAAGAGGATACTTTGACGAAGAAATGAACCAGATTCTTTCTGACCCAGATGATGATACCAAAGGTTTCTTTGACCCCAACACTCAGGAGAACCTCACCTATCTCCAGCTGGTTGAGAGATGTGTCACAGATCCCGTCACAGGTCTTAGCCTACTGGTTATTGTAAGAAAAGGGGAGTTTTATTTCTTTGTTGATGAAGCTACAAAGCTTGTTCTGAAGTCTACAACAACAACAAAGGCAGGAGGAAAATTCCAAGGAAGAGCAGTGTCACTGTGGGATCTACTGTACTCAGAATATATGACTGAGGAAAAGAGGAGAGATCTTGTACAACAGTACAAGTCTGGGTCAATCACAGTTGATCAGTTTTTGGAAATCATCCTGACAATCATTCGACAGAAGTGCACCGCGACCTCTTCACGGTCAGCTGTTACGTACACACAAGCAGAAAGCAAAGGGGACAGCAGCTCAACAACAACCACGACCACCACAATCACGGAAACAAGTGGCATTAAATCATTCCATGGCATCAGAAAGGATGTCACAGCTACTGAGTTGCTTGAGTCAAAAATTATTGATGAGAGCCTCTTCAGAGATTTGAGTGCTGGGAAAGTCACTGTGACTGAAGTAAGTGAAATGGACAGTGTGCGCAAGTACCTGGAGGGAACAAACAGCATTGCAGGGGTGTACCTGCAGTCCACTAAGGAGACCCTGAGCATCTATGAAGCCAAACGCAGAGGCCTGCTAACCCCTGGGACTTCCCTGGTTCTTCTAGAGGCTCAAGCAGCCACAGGATTTATCATTGACCCAGTAAATAACCAGAAACTTTCAGTGGAAGAAGCTGTTGCTCAGAGTGTTGTTGGCCATGAATGGAAAAATAAACTACTCTCAGCAGAAAGAGGTGTAACTGGGTACAAAGATCCTTACACAGGAAACACAATTTCGTTATTTCAGGCCTTGAAAAAAGACCTCATTGTCAAAGATCACGGAATTCGTCTCCTTGAAGCGCAGATTGCTACGGGTGGCATCATTGACCCAGTGCACAGTCACAGAGTTCCTGTGCAAGTGGCATACGCAAGAGGATACTTTGATGAAGAAATGAACCAGATTCTTTCTGACCCAGATGATGATACCAAAGGCTTCTTTGACCCCAACACTCAGGAGAACCTCACCTATCTCCAGCTGGTTGAGAGATGTGTCACAGATCCCGTCACAGGTCTTAGCCTACTGATTATTGTAAGAAAAGGGGAGTTTTATTTCTTTGTTGATGAAGCTACAAAGCTTGTTCTGAAGTCTACAACAACAACAAAGGCAGGAGGAAAATTCCAAGGAAGAGCAGTGTCAATATGGGATCTACTGTACTCAGAATATATGACTGAGGAAAAGAGGAGAGATCTTGTACAACAGTACAAGTCTGGGTCAATCACAGTTGATCAGTTTTTGGAAATCATCCTGACAATCATTCGACAGAAGTGCACCGCAACCTCTTCACGGTCAGCTGTTACATACACACAAGCAGAAAGCAAAGGGGACAGCAGCTCAACAACAACCACGACCACCACAATCACGGAAACAAGTGGCATTAAATCATTCCATGGCATCAGAAAGGATGTCACAGCTACTGAGTTGCTTGAGTCAAAAATTATTGATGAGAGCCTCTTCAGAGATTTGAGTGCTGGGAAAGTCACTGTGACTGAAGTAAGTGAAATGGACAGTGTGCGCAAGTACCTGGAGGGAACAAACAGCATTGCAGGGGTGTACCTGCAGTCCACTAAGGAGACCCTGAGCATCTATGAAGCCAAACGCAGAGGCCTGCTAACCCCTGGGACTTCCCTGGTTCTTCTAGAGGCTCAAGCAGCCACAGGATTTATCATTGACCCAGTAAATAACCAGAAACTTTCAGTGGAAGAAGCTGTTGCTCAGTGTGTTGTTGGCCATGAATGGAAAAATAAACTACTCTCAGCAGAAAGAGGTGTAACTGGGTACAAAGACCCTTACACAGGAAACACAATTTCGTTATTTCAGGCCTTGAAAAAAGACCTCATTGTCAAAGATCACGGAATTCGTCTCCTTGAAGCGCAGATTGCCACGGGTGGCATCATTGACCCAGTGCACAGTCACAGAGTTCCTGTGCAAGTGGCATACGCAAGAGGATACTTTGACGAAGAAATGAACCAGATTCTTTCTGACCCAGATGATGATACCAAAGGTTTCTTTGACCCCAACACTCAGGAGAACCTCACCTATCTCCAGCTGGTTGAGAGATGTGTCACAGATCCCGTCACAGGTCTTAGCCTACTGGTTATTGTAAGAAAAGGGGAGTTTTATTTCTTTGTTGATGAAGCTACAAAGCTTGTTCTGAAGTCTACAACAACAACAAAGGCAGGAGGAAAATTCCAAGGAAGAGCAGTGTCACTGTGGGATCTACTGTACTCAGAATATATGACTGAGGAAAAGAGGAGAGATCTTGTACAACAGTACAAGTCTGGGTCAATCACAGTTGATCAGTTTTTGGAAATCATCCTGACAATCATTCGACAGAAGTGCACCGCGACCTCTTCACGGTCAGCTGTTACGTACACACAAGCAGAAAGCAAAGGGGACAGCAGCTCAACAACAACCACGACCACCACAATCACGGAAACAAGTGGCATTAAATCATTCCATGGCATCAGAAAGGATGTCACAGCTACTGAGTTGCTTGAGTCAAAAATTATTGATGAGAGCCTCTTCAGAGATTTGAGTGCTGGGAAACTCACTGTGACTGAAGTAAGTGAAATGGACAGTGTGCGCAAGTACCTGGAGGGAACAAACAGCATTGCAGGGGTGTATCTGCAGTCCACTAAGGAGACCCTGAGCATCTATGAAGCCAAACGCAGAGGCCTGCTAACCCCTGGGACTTCCCTGGTTCTTCTAGAGGCTCAAGCAGCCACAGGATTTATCATTGACCCAGTAAATAACCAGAAACTTTCAGTGGAAGAAGCTGTTGCTCAGTGTGTTGTTGGCCATGAATGGAAAAATAAACTACTCTCAGCAGAAAGAGGTGTAACTGGGTACAAAGACCCTTACACAGGAAACACAATTTCATTATTTCAGGCCTTGAAAAAAGACCTCATTGTCAAAGATCACGGAATTCGTCTCCTTGAAGCGCAGATTGCCACGGGTGGCATCATTGACCCAGTGCACAGTCACAGAGTTCCTGTGCAAGTGGCATACGCAAGAGGATACTTTGACGAAGAAATGAACCAGATTCTTTCTGACCCAGATGATGATACCAAAGGTTTCTTTGACCCCAACACTCAGGAGAACCTCACCTATCTCCAGCTGGTTGAGAGATGTGTCACAGATCCCGTCACAGGTCTTAGCCTACTGGTTATTGTAATAAAAGGGGAGTTTTATTTCTTTGTTGATGAAGCTACAAAGCTTGTTCTGAAGTCTACAACAACAAAGGCAGGAGGAAAATTCCAAGGAAGAGCAGTGTCACTGTGGGATCTACTGTACTCAGAATATATGACTGAGGAAAAGAGGAGAGATCTTGTACAACAGTACAAGTCTGGGTCAATCACAGTTGATCAGTTTTTGGAAATCATCCTGACAATCATTCGACAGAAGTGCACCGCGACCTCTTCACGGTCAGCTGTTACGTACACACAAGCAGAAAGCAAAGGGGACAGCAGCTCAACAACAACCACGACCACCACAATCACGGAAACAAGTGGCATTAAATCATTCCATGGCATCAGAAAGGATGTCACAGCTACTGAGTTGCTTGAGTCAAAAATTATTGATGAGAGCCTCTTCAGAGATTTGAGTGCTGGGAAAGTCACTGTGACTGAAGTAAGTGAAATGGACAGTGTGCGCAAGTACCTGGAGGGAACAAACAGCATTGCAGGGGTGTACCTGCAGTCCACTAAGGAGACCCTGAGCATCTATGAAGCCAAACGCAGAGGCCTGCTAACCCCTGGGACTTCCCTGGTTCTTCTAGAGGCTCAAGCAGCCACAGGATTTATCATTGACCCAGTAAATAACCAGAAACTTTCAGTGGAAGAAGCTGTTGCTCAGTGTGTTGTTGGCCATGAATGGAAAAATAAACTACTCTCAGCAGAAAGAGGTGTAACTGGGTACAAAGATCCTTACACAGGAAACACAATTTCGTTATTTCAGGCCTTGAAAAAAGACCTCATTGTCAAAGATCACGGAATTCGTCTCCTTGAAGCGCAGATTGCCACGGGTGGCATCATTGACCCAGTGCACAGTCACAGAGTTCCTGTGCAAGTGGCATACGCAAGAGGATACTTTGACGAAGAAATGAACCAGATTCTTTCTGACCCAGATGATGATACCAAAGGTTTCTTTGACCCCAACACTCAGGAGAACCTCACCTATCTCCAGCTGGTTGAGAGATGTGTCACAGATCCCATCACAGGTCTTAGCCTACTGGTTATTGTAAGAAAAGGGGAGTTTTATTTCTTTGTTGATGAAGCTACAAAGCTTGTTCTGAAGTCTACAACAACAACAAAGGCAGGAGGAAAATTCCAAGGAAGAGCAGTGTCACTGTGGGATCTACTGTACTCAGAATATATGACTGAGGAAAAGAGGAGAGATCTTGTACAACAGTACAAGTCTGGGTCAATCACAGTTGATCAGTTTTTGGAAATCATCCTGACAATCATTCGACAGAAGTGCACCGCGACCTCTTCACGGTCAGCTGTTACGTACACACAAGCAGAAAGCAAAGGGGACAGCAGCTCAACAACAACCACGACCACCACAATCACGGAAACAAGTGGCATTAAATCATTCCATGGCATCAGAAAGGATGTCACAGCTACTGAGTTGCTTGAGTCAAAAATTATTGATGAGAGCCTCTTCAGAGATTTGAGTGCTGGGAAAGTCACTGTGACTGAAGTAAGTGAAATGGACAGTGTGCGCAAGTACCTGGAGGGAACAAACAGCATTGCAGGGGTGTACCTGCAGTCCACTAAGGAGACCCTGAGCATCTATGAAGCCAAACGCAGAGGCCTGCTAACCCCTGGGACTTCCCTGGTTCTTCTAGAGGCTCAAGCAGCCACAGGATTTATCATTGACCCAGTAAATAACCAGAAACTTTCAGTGGAAGAAGCTGTTGCTCAGTGTGTTGTTGGCCATGAATGGAAAAATAAACTACTCTCAGCAGAAAGAGGTGTAACTGGGTACAAAGATCCTTACACAGGAAACACAATTTCGTTATTTCAGGCCTTGAAAAAAAGACCTCATTGTCAAAGATCACGGAATTCGTCTCCTTGAAGCGCAGATTGCCACGGGTGGCATCATTGACCCAGTGCACAGTCACAGAGTTCCTGTGCAAGTGGCATACGCAAGAGGATACTTTGACGAAGAAATGAACCAGATTCTTTCTGACCCAGATGATGATACCAAAGGTTTCTTTGACCCCAACACTCAGGAGAACCTCACCTATCTCCAGCTGGTTGAGAGATGTGTCACAGATCCCGTCACAGGTCTTAGCCTACTGGTTATTGTAAGAAAAGGGGAGTTTTATTTCTTTGTTGATGAAGCTACAAAGCTTGTTCTGAAGTCTACAACAACAACAAAGGCAGGAGGAAAATTCCAAGGAAGAGCAGTGTCACTGTGGGATCTACTGTACTCAGAATATATGACTGAGGAAAAGAGGAGAGATCTTGTACAACAGTACAAGTCTGGGTCAATCACAGTTGATCAGTTTTTGGAAATCATCCTGACAATCATTCGACAGAAGTGCACCGCGACCTCTTCACGGTCAGCTGTTACGTACACACAAGCAGAAAGCAAAGGGGACAGCAGCTCAACAACAACCACGACCACCACAATCACGGAAACAAGTGGCATTAAATCATTCCATGGCATCAGAAAGGATGTCACAGCTACTGAGTTGCTTGAGTCAAAAATTATTGATGAGAGCCTCTTCAGAGATTTGAGTGCTGGGAAAGTCACTGTGACTGAAGTAAGTGAAATGGACAGTGTGCGCAAGTACCTGGAGGGAACAAACAGCATTGCAGGGGTGTACCTGCAGTCCACTAAGGAGACCCTGAGCATCTATGAAGCCAAACGCAGAGGCCTGCTAACCCCTGGGACTTCCCTGGTTCTTCTAGAGGCTCAAGCAGCCACAGGATTTATCATTGACCCAGTAAATAACCAGAAACTTTCAGTGGAAGAAGCTGTTGCTCAGAGTGTTGTTGGCCATGAATGGAAAAATAAACTACTCTCAGCAGAAAGAGGTGTAACTGGGTACAAAGATCCTTACACAGGAAACACAATTTCGTTATTTCAGGCCTTGAAAAAAGACCTCATTGTCAAAGATCACGGAATTCGTCTCCTTGAAGCGCAGATTGCTACGGGTGGCATCATTGACCCAGTGCACAGTCACAGAGTTCCTGTGCAAGTGGCATACGCAAGAGGATACTTTGATGAAGAAATGAACCAGATTCTTTCTGACCCAGATGATGATACCAAAGGCTTCTTTGACCCCAACACTCAGGAGAACCTCACCTATCTCCAGCTGGTTGAGAGATGTGTCACAGATCCCGTCACAGGTCTTAGCCTACTGATTATTGTAAGAAAAGGGGAGTTTTATTTCTTTGTTGATGAAGCTACAAAGCTTGTTCTGAAGTCTACAACAACAACAAAGGCAGGAGGAAAATTCCAAGGAAGAGCAGTGTCAATATGGGATCTACTGTACTCAGAATATATGACTGAGGAAAAGAGGAGAGATCTTGTACAACAGTACAAGTCTGGGTCAATCACAGTTGATCAGTTTTTTGGAAATCATCCTGACAATCATTCGACAGAAGTGCACCGCAACCTCTTCACGGTCAGCTGTTACATACACACAAGCAGAAAGCAAAGGGGACAGCAGCTCAACAACAACCACGACCACCACAATCACGGAAACAAGTGGCATTAAATCATTCCATGGCATCAGAAAGGATGTCACAGCTACTGAGTTGCTTGAGTCAAAAATTATTGATGAGAGCCTCTTCAGAGATTTGAGTGCTGGGAAAGTCACTGTGACTGAAGTAAGTGAAATGGACAGTGTGCGCAAGTACCTGGAGGGAACAAACAGCATTGCAGGGGTGTACCTGCAGTCCACTAAGGAGACCCTGAGCATCTATGAAGCCAAACGCAGAGGCCTGCTAACCCCTGGGACTTCCCTGGTTCTTCTAGAGGCTCAAGCAGCCACAGGATTTATCATTGACCCAGTAAATAACCAGAAACTTTCAGTGGAAGAAGCTGTTGCTCAGTGTGTTGTTGGCCATGAATGGAAAAATAAACTACTCTCAGCAGAAAGAGGTGTAACTGGGTACAAAGACCCTTACACAGGAAACACAATTTCGTTATTTCAGGCCTTGAAAAAAGACCTCATTGTCAAAGATCACGGAATTCGTCTCCTTGAAGCGCAGATTGCCACGGGTGGCATCATTGACCCAGTGCACAGTCACAGAGTTCCTGTGCAAGTGGCATACGCAAGAGGATACTTTGACGAAGAAATGAACCAGATTCTTTCTGACCCAGATGATGATACCAAAGGTTTCTTTGACCCCAACACTCAGGAGAACCTCACCTATCTCCAGCTGGTTGAGAGATGTGTCACAGATCCCGTCACAGGTCTTAGCCTACTGGTTATTGTAAGAAAAGGGGAGTTTTATTTCTTTGTTGATGAAGCTACAAAGCTTGTTCTGAAGTCTACAACAACAACAAAGGCAGGAGGAAAATTCCAAGGAAGAGCAGTGTCACTGTGGGATCTACTGTACTCAGAATATATGACTGAGGAAAAGAGGAGAGATCTTGTACAACAGTACAAGTCTGGGTCAATCACAGTTGATCAGTTTTTGGAAATCATCCTGACAATCATTCGACAGAAGTGCACCGCGACCTCTTCACGGTCAGCTGTTACGTACACACAAGCAGAAAGCAAAGGGGACAGCAGCTCAACAACAACCACGACCACCACAATCACGGAAACAAGTGGCATTAAATCATTCCATGGCATCAGAAAGGATGTCACAGCTACTGAGTTGCTTGAGTCAAAAATTATTGATGAGAGCCTCTTCAGAGATTTGAGTGCTGGGAAACTCACTGTGACTGAAGTAAGTGAAATGGACAGTGTGCGCAAGTACCTGGAGGGAACAAACAGCATTGCAGGGGTGTATCTGCAGTCCACTAAGGAGACCCTGAGCATCTATGAAGCCAAACGCAGAGGCCTGCTAACCCCTGGGACTTCCCTGGTTCTTCTAGAGGCTCAAGCAGCCACAGGATTTATCATTGACCCAGTAAATAACCAGAAACTTTCAGTGGAAGAAGCTGTTGCTCAGTGTGTTGTTGGCCATGAATGGAAAAATAAACTACTCTCAGCAGAAAGAGGTGTAACTGGGTACAAAGACCCTTACACAGGAAACACAATTTCATTATTTCAGGCCTTGAAAAAAGACCTCATTGTCAAAGATCACGGAATTCGTCTCCTTGAAGCGCAGATTGCCACGGGTGGCATCATTGACCCAGTGCACAGTCACAGAGTTCCTGTGCAAGTGGCATACGCAAGAGGATACTTTGACGAAGAAATGAACCAGATTCTTTCTGACCCAGATGATGATACCAAAGGTTTCTTTGACCCCAACACTCAGGAGAACCTCACCTATCTCCAGCTGGTTGAGAGATGTGTCACAGATCCCGTCACAGGTCTTAGCCTACTGGTTATTGTAATAAAAGGGGAGTTTTATTTCTTTGTTGATGAAGCTACAAAGCTTGTTCTGAAGTCTACAACAACAAAGGCAGGAGGAAAATTCCAAGGAAGAGCAGTGTCACTGTGGGATCTACTGTACTCAGAATATATGACTGAGGAAAAGAGGAGAGATCTTGTACAACAGTACAAGTCTGGGTCAATCACAGTTGATCAGTTTTTGGAAATCATCCTGACAATCATTCGACAGAAGTGCACCGCGACCTCTTCACGGTCAGCTGTTACGTACACACAAGCAGAAAGCAAAGGGACAGCAGCTCAACAACAACCACGACCACCACAATCACGGAAACAAGTGGCATTAAATCATTCCATGGCATCAGAAAGGATGTCACAGCTACTGAGTTGCTTGAGTCAAAAATTATTGATGAGAGCCTCTTCAGAGATTTGAGTGCTGGGAAAGTCACTGTGACTGAAGTAAGTGAAATGGACAGTGTGCGCAAGTACCTGGAGGGAACAAACAGCATTGCAGGGGTGTACCTGCAGTCCACTAAGGAGACCCTGAGCATCTATGAAGCCAAACGCAGAGGCCTGCTAACCCCTGGGACTTCCCTGGTTCTTCTAGAGGCTCAAGCAGCCACAGGATTTATCATTGACCCAGTAAATAACCAGAAACTTTCAGTGGAAGAAGCTGTTGCTCAGTGTGTTGTTGGCCATGAATGGAAAAATAAACTACTCTCAGCAGAAAGAGGTGTAACTGGGTACAAAGATCCTTACACAGGAAACACAATTTCGTTATTTCAGGCCTTGAAAAAAGACCTCATTGTCAAAGATCACGGAATTCGTCTCCTTGAAGCGCAGATTGCCACGGGTGGCATCATTGACCCAGTGCACAGTCACAGAGTTCCTGTGCAAGTGGCATACGCAAGAGGATACTTTGACGAAGAAATGAACCAGATTCTTTCTGACCCAGATGATGATACCAAAGGTTTCTTTGACCCCAACACTCAGGAGAACCTCACCTATCTCCAGCTGGTTGAGAGATGTGTCACAGATCCCGTCACAGGTCTTAGCCTACTGGTTATTGTAAGAAAAGGGGAGTTTTATTTCTTTGTTGATGAAGCTACAAAGCTTGTTCTGAAGTCTACAACAACAACAAAGGCAGGAGGAAAATTCCAAGGAAGAGCAGTGTCACTGTGGGATCTACTGTACTCAGAATATATGACTGAGGAAAAGAGGAGAGATCTTGTACAACAGTACAAGTCTGGGTCAATCACAGTTGATCAGTTTTTGGAAATCATCCTGACAATCATTCGACAGAAGTGCACCGCGACCTCTTCACGGTCAGCTGTTACGTACACACAAGCAGAAAGCAAAGGGGACAGCAGCTCAACAACAACCACGACCACCACAATCACGGAAACAAGTGGCATTAAATCATTCCATGGCATCAGAAAGGATGTCACAGCTACTGAGTTGCTTGAGTCAAAAATTATTGATGAGAGCCTCTTCAGAGATTTGAGTGCTGGGAAAGTCACTGTGACTGAAGTAAGTGAAATGGACAGTGTGCGCAAGTACCTGGAGGGAACAAACAGCATTGCAGGGGTGTACCTGCAGTCCACTAAGGAGACCCTGAGCATCTATGAAGCCAAACGCAGAGGCCTGCTAACCCCTGGGACTTCCCTGGTTCTTCTAGAGGCTCAAGCAGCCACAGGATTTATCATTGACCCAGTAAATAACCAGAAACTTTCAGTGGAAGAAGCTGTTGCTCAGTGTGTTGTTGGCCATGAATGGAAAAATAAACTACTCTCAGCAGAAAGAGGTGTAACTGGGTACAAAGATCCTTACACAGGAAACACAATTTCGTTATTTCAGGCCTTGAAAAAAGACCTCATTGTCAAAGATCACGGAATTCGTCTCCTTGAAGCGCAGATTGCCACGGGTGGCATCATTGACCCAGTGCACAGTCACAGAGTTCCTGTGCAAGTGGCATACGCAAGAGGATACTTTGACGAAGAAATGAACCAGATTCTTTCTGACCCAGATGATGATACCAAAGGTTTCTTTGACCCCAACACTCAGGAGAACCTCACCTATCTCCAGCTGGTTGAGAGATGTGTCACAGATCCCGTCACAGGTCTTAGCCTACTGGTTATTGTAAGAAAAGGGGAGTTTTATTTCTTTGTTGATGAAGCTACAAAGCTTGTTCTGAAGTCTACAACAACAACAAAGGCAGGAGGAAAATTCCAAGGAAGAGCAGTGTCACTGTGGGATCTACTGTACTCAGAATATATGACTGAGGAAAAGAGGAGAGATCTTGTACAACAGTACAAGTCTGGGTCAATCACAGTTGATCAGTTTTTGGAAATCATCCTGACAATCATTCGACAGAAGTGCACGGTGAAGAAGAAATGAATCAGATTATTTCTGACTCACATGATGATCCCGAATAATTTTCAAATCAAATACAAAAGAGAACCTCAAATATCTCAACTTTGTCGAGAGGTGTATACCAGATTCTATTTCACGTCTTTGTTTACTGCCCTTGCAAATCTGACACAAAGAAAACATTTTTACCAATTTTCATTTATTCGCAAACATGTTTATCCTTCTATTCTTATTTTTCTTTTTTACAGAGCATGAAATATTACATTTTTTTTGTATGTAAATTTTCTTTTTTCTTTACACCGTTTTCTTAGAAGTATCTGTCTTCAAAAATCAATTAATGTCAACCATACACATGAGATAGTAGATAACATTTATCCAAAAGAATTTATAACATCAAATGAATTATTGTCTTACCTACTTGTGTAAAATTGACTATAATTTGGTATGTAAATGCTAATTTACCATACATTGATTCAATCAATTTTTCAGATGAACATTAAATAACACGTAAATGTACACTGTTCATTTTTCATTGGGTCCAACCTACTAACATTTAGAATTGTGATTCCACCTTTTTCTTTCAACAATATATAGTTTTTAGATTTTCCTTTAAAATTTAATTGGTTTAAATATTTTGGGGTTTTTTGCTAAAAGTGTTTTTTACTTATTCTGCTTAGTTTGGTGTACCTAAAATGTCTCATGAAAGCAAATATGCACATAGTTCTTTTTAAATACCATTCATTATTCCATGTTATTCTTGTTGCGAGCAAACATTTCCTTGTCTTCATTTTCTGAGCTAATAAATGTATTAAAAGTACCTGTTCTGTTTAGTATCTTTATGTAACTCTTTCTGTACATTTTCCAATTTACTGCTTCCTCAGTTTTCACATTTTATTGTCTGAAAAGGAATACCCCGCTTTAAACTTCAAGTCAAATTTACAAAGGTTTATATGAGAATTGCAGCTCCTGGGATAAAAATTTGAGTAGGCTTTACAAAGGTCTACAATTAAGGGAATTAATAGTTTTCAAATCCAATATAATTACTGGATTAGCTTTGTATCATACAAAGCTAAACTTCATGAAAGTTAGCTTTGTATGCACCAGGTTCTATTTAAAAAAAACACACAAAAATCAACAGTCCTAATTATGGTTTCAGTAAAATTTATTTTCAAGGCTTCCGGTTATGGCGGCTTGCTGAGAAGACGCGTGTGGGACTGCTCTGCTACCGGACAGTTTGAATCCTGGCTAAAATAGGTCAATTCTATGTGACATGCTGCTCAACTACAACTACAACTTAGGAAAATGCTGATGGAACCAAGACAGTCAAACCAAAACAAGATACAACAAACTAAAGTAACTAATTTTGCAACTCCGACAAAAACCAAAACCAAGCTCACTGCTACGACAAGGAGATGGAAGCTAACGCAGCTACTAGCAGCGCCGGCATTGCAAGCCCCGATAAACAGCTGGAGGGAAGCATTGCGACCACCAGAGAGGAGTCTGACACCTCTCTGGCAACAGTACTGGCAGCTATCAACTTAATGAAGACTGAGTTCTCAGTCAAATTCGATGGCATCCTCTCCACGAGGGAAAATGTAAGGAAAGACATTACAGACTGCTTAGAAAGAGTAACACAAGCGGAAATGAGAATCTCAAAAACTGAAGACTGAATGTAGCGACGCTCCAGAAGAAGGTGAAAAACCTAGTGGGGAAGAACAAAGATCTGGAAGAAAAGGTGTTAGACCTAGAAGCTCGTTCACGCCGCTCTAACGTACGGCTTGTCAATTTACCCGAAGGCGTAGAAGGAGACGACACCTGTGGATTCCTGGAGACCTGGATACCAGTCCATTAAAGGAAGGGGTGGGAGGACACCTGACGGGGCAATACTCAGGTGGACTAATGTTAGTTGAGGGGAACACACTTTGTTCTGTTTTTGTTTTTTCTCCTTTGTTGCTCAGTCTGAAAATACTAAAACTGTTGGGGAAATTCGAAATGTTTGATCCGTATGTCTGTTGATCTTAAGGTCAGAATTACATCCTGGAACTGCAGAGGGCTACAAAAAATAAAAAAGGTTAAACAAGTAATGAACAGAGGTAAAAACTTACAGTCTAAAATAATATTCCTTCAAGAAACCCATTTAATACATGAGGAGGAGCTTAGAGTGAGGAGGAGGTGGAAAGGTAAAATTCTATCAGCTCCCTTTACCTCTCAAGCAAGGAGTGTTATGATCTTGATCCATGATTCTATTCCATTCCTATTCCATAATGTTATCAAAGTTAAGGCAGGATGGTATTTGATCATTCAAGGGACAATTTTTAGGGAACAATTAATTCTAATAAATATTTACACTCCAAATACAGACGAACCCAAGTTTTTCGAAAAACTATTTCTTACTATTGCCTCCTTACCTGGTGCTTGTATAATAGTAGGTGATTTTAATTGCACCTTAGATCCCCTGAAAGGCAAAAGCTCCGGCGTTGATCGGTCACATTCGAGAAGCAGGGGTGTAAGGGAAGATAATCCCAATGGGAAAAATTATTCATGTTTCTCTGGTACACATCAATCATATTCCCGTATAGATTTTTTTTTTGTTTCAGCACAACTACAATATAAAACAAAGGATGTGTCCTATGATACCATACTCCTATCCAACCACGCTCCAAACTCTTTAATCTATCATGACCCTAAACTGACTAGTGATATTCCCAAATGGAGATTTAAAACAAAGTGGATATCTGATACTTTGTACTTCTCTATACTCTTATACTCTTGATAAGCAGATTAAATATTATTTCGAAACAAATACAACCGAAAACACACAAAGTACCAGATGGGAAGCATTTAAAGCCTTTATCAGGGAACAAATGATCAATATCACTATCTTTAAAGCTAAAGAAACCTACAAAAAAACAAAATTACTAGAAGCAAAAATAAAAGAATTAGAAGAAGAATATTACCAAACAGGTTCCCAGGACACTTATCAAAGATTACTTTTGTTAAAAACACAATACAACGAAATATCTGCAACAAGAGCCTTATCAAGTTTACTTCGACTTAAACAGACATTTTACAATCAAGGAGAAATACCTGGGAGAGTGCTGGCATGGCGCCTCAAATAACTTCAGAATGAAAGACTTATTACATCACTAGAAAATGATAATAATGAAACATTGTTGACCTGATAGAAATAAATGAAAGCTTCCAAAAATTTTATGAAAAGCTTTATAGCGCGGAAATAGGTCCAAATACATCTGAAATCAATAATTTCCTGGACAAAATCCAAATTCCCAAAATATCAGAATTAATTAAAGGAGAACTAGAGAAAGAAATAACAATAATGGAACTATCTACAGCTATTGACAGTATCAAAGTAGGGAAAACACCTGGGCCAGATGAATACCCATTGAGATATATAAAGTGTTCAAATACAGACTAACGGCGCCTTTATTAGAAATGTTTAAGGAGTCCTTTCACAATGGAATTCTTCCAACATCATTAAGGGGAGCCCTAATCACTTTATTACCAAAACCAGACAAACCAAATAACAAATGTGAAAACTTTAGGCCAATCAGTCTCTGAAATGTAGATTTAAAAATTCTGAGTAAAATAATAGCCTGGAGACTGAAGAAAATAATTTCAAAAATTATTGACAAAGACCAAAATGGCTTTGTACAAGGTGGACAAGGCTTCCATAACGTCAAGAGAATCCTGAATATATTATTTGAGGTGAAGGGAGCAACAGATACAGCGCTTCTGTCATTGGATGCGGAAAAAGCCTTTGATAGAGTGGAATGGCTTTATTTATTTGAAACCCTCAGACATTTTGGCTTTGAAGAAAACTTTAATAAATGGATAAAACTACTATATACAGAACCACTCGCTGAAATAACGACTAACCGTAACATATCCAAAACCTTTTAGATACAAAGAGGATGTAGACAAGGAGATCCCCTATCACCTCTCCTCTTTATTATAGCTATAGAACCACTGGCAATAGCAGTAAGAACACACAAAAATATAAACGGCATATCAATTGGACCACAAGAACACCAGCTGGCTCTGTTTGCAGATGACGTGATCATATTCCTTAGAAAGTTAAAGAAAAATCAATCCCTGAATTATTAGAACTCTTCCATATATTTGGGAAAATCTCAGGATATAAATTAAACAAATCAAAATCATCAATAATGCTTTTAAATCCGTTAGAAAGTAAAAGCCCTCCCAGAACAGTCACTCAATTTAAAGTTGTTGACTGTTTTACATATCTAGGAATTCAAATTGTATATTCAAATTGTATATTATATATATTAATACTATTGGGCGGCTCAATTAAGAGCAATCATGTTTTACTATCCAGAAAGAGATGTTCCTCTCTGGAAAGAAATGGAAGAACTACAGCTAGATCTGCCCCTCCCAGTATACCTATATTCAGCAAACACTAAAATCCTCAAAAAAAAACACAAGAAACCCTATTGTGAAAAACATGATTGCAGTTTGGCATCAAATTAAAAAATATTTGAGAGATACACCCCCCTCTCTATTTTTAGCCCTATATGGGGTAATCACTCCTTTCCTCCAGGTAGATCAGATGGGGGATTTAAATCTTGGGCTACTAAAGGACTGACAAAATAGGAAACCTTTACAACTCACAAAAAGTGCTGATGTCATTTGGAGAAATAGCTGAAAAATTTAATATACCCCATAACCATTTTTTAAATATCTACAGCTGAGGAACTTCATTAGAACACACCAAAACCAAACATTAAGCTTCCCGGAAGAGTCTACAGTAGAAAGATTAATGAGTATGGATTGCCTAGGGAGGGGTCTAATATCCAAAATATATAAAGTGTGGATGGAAGTACAGAAACATCAGCAGGGCGGTTGGGAGCGTGGAGAGAAGATCTGCAGGAGGACATCTCAATAGAAAAGTGAGGCGAGGCATGCTCTCAAGCACAATCAAATTCTACTAACACACGGCTGAAAATATTACAATACAACTGATTAATGCAAACATATATCACTCCAGAAAAACTTCACAAATATAACAGTGCCATACCTGATACTTGTGTTAAATGTGGGGAGGAAAAGGGTAAAATTTTCCATTGTATCATGGCATTGTATCTGGTATGTATAAAAATACAAAAGTTCTGGCAAGAAATAAAACAATGTATTCAAAATATTTTACAAATTCGAATACCATTAGTTCCACATCTGTTTATCTTGGGTCTATATCCAGATAATTTGAAGCTTAAAAAACATCAACGAATATTTGTAGATTTAAGTGTATTAATGGCAAAGAGAGTAATAGCCCTTTCATGGAAAAATACCAGTAGCCCAAGTGTGAAGAGGTGGTTGTCTGAATTGTCTTCAACTCTCCCTCTAGAGAAAATCACATATACAATAAAACACCAACAACGTAACTTCCAGGGGATCTGGGACCCCCTTATCAATTATGTATCGAGGACTGCCTTGTCCCATATGTTGGAAACACCAGGGGACATGTAAATAGTAGTGCTTTGCAGTGCTCAGTATTTAGGATCACAGAAGTGTTTGTTTTAAGATTATTTATTTTTTCTTGTATAACTTTATTCCCAACCAGGAAACTGAAAGCCTGTAAAGACCGGGGTGGGGCGTTGACATGTTCGTTCATAACATGTAACTGTATTTCTTTGTATTTTTTGTATACTTTTGTATTTTCTGTATCTTTTTGTATTTTCTTGTTATATTTTCTTTTATTATATCCTTTTATTGTTGTATAAAACAATAAAAAGAATGTTGGTTAAAAAAAAAAAAAAAAGTATTTTCAAGAACAGGTCTAGATATAAAGATCATAATTTAGTCTAACAGTTATTAGGAGGTCTAAATTTGAATAAATCCCAACCCAGTACTTAGAGACCAGGAATAAACCACATCTAACAAATTACTTCTTAAAAAATGTACATCTCATATAAAATCAAACAATATTTGCTGTTGAAATATTAGACATTATTTTTGTATTATTGATAATGGCCATTTAGCTTACACACTCTAAAAAACATAAATGCACAATTTACATTATTGGTGTATTAGCATATATAGAGTTATTGTTAATTTTCCAGAGATACTTCATATCTAGACTTTAGCAATAATAAGCATTTTCAAAAAAAATGTGGAGAAAAACATATATAAGATATATTTATTGGAAGACTAGCAAAATAAATAGAAGATAGCATTCCAGAGTAGAAAACTAATCTAACTTGTCCAGTATCTGGCGAATTTCTTCTTTGCAACGATAAATCCTCTTCACTCCTCTTGGAAGGTAACGGCAGGATGAAAGATTAAGGTATCTGAGACCAGTCATTTGGCCAATTACTAACCTGTTTTAATAAAAAGAGGCAGAACAACGTTACATCATTTTAAATACAGTTATGAACTTGCAGAAATTGGGATTTTCCTAAATATACTTAAATATACTAAATATAAAATATTTAAAGGAAAAACCTGAGGGCAGTTGATGTGATTCTTGTCCCACTTAAGTTGAGTGAACGCAGGAGATCTGCTTCTGCGGTCTGAGTGAGGTGAATCATAGCGAGCTCCAAGTCCTCTGCACTGAAGAGCTGATTAGCAATGTCAAGTTCTTGCAGTGTTGGACTCCACTTCTGAGTCACCATGTGGATGCCTGCTTTAGGTGCTGAAGACCCAATGTTGCTGTTGAAATACTGTCCCCAGAACAGACATTCAAGCCCTGGCAAATTACATAATGACTAGTTACTATGTTGTCCCTTAAAAAGAAAAAAAAAGTTTAAACTGCTTTCCAAATGATAAAATATAATAACAAAAAGGTTTACAAAAGTTAGTTTATTTCTTACTGTCACATGGAAGTCTTGCAAGACCTGATGGTGTAATTCGAGAACAGCCACGCAAGTCCAATACCCGCAGCTTGTTAGACTTAAAAAGAATGTCCTGCAGATCTTTATCTGTCATGTAAGAATAGGATGTTGTTGCTATACACAACTCCTCCAGTAATGGGAAGCCTAAGGTTGAATCAGAGCAATTCCTCATTGTTTTATGCAGAGGTCTCACGTTCAGCATCCGGAAGGTCTGATGAGAAGAACATACATAGATGCTGTAGATGAACATAATACACACTATTTGGATTCATAATACAATGATATCAACATATATAATGTCTTTTTCAGAGTTCAAGTTTGAAAATGTAATTCTATCAAAACTATTTGAAATTGATATTGGCTACAGTCTGGCAGAATTATGCCTCTTATGTGTATGTCATAGCTGCACAATGCTGAATTACAACTTTTCTTCCTTCCCATGCACAAAAATAGTAGCAGATAAATATATCAGTATATCATACAATTATGATTGTAAATTAATATATTAAATAGAAAAGAAACAAACAGAAGAAAATATGAGATTGATTTTGTTTTTACCTTTAGTTTGGGGCACGCCATCTGTAGCGCCTGGGTGCAAACAGGAAGTTCACAGTCTTTACTGTCGAGTTTTGTGTTGACTTCCAAAAACTCCAGATCTGGACAGAATCCTCTCTGAAAAAGATCCACATGTGTTTTATTTGACTTTTCTCCATTCATTTTTGAAAAGCCCTTGTTTAAATAAAGGTATTAAATGAAAGGATTTGTTGAAAGACATTAAAAAAGCTGAATTAATTTACAAATGCTTTTAAAATTATTATTCAAAATAAATAAGCATACATCTGTGGACAATGTTTTGGGTTCGTGTGGCATTAGTGATTTCCCATCTCCATTCATACACTGCAAAGATTTTAGGTCTGTACAGGTCTGTGTTGCTTTCACATTCATTTATGCATATTTTTGAAGCTTACATATTATCATATTAAAAATGGAGAAAAAAAGGAAACATCTTACAGTGATTGCAGTCAGGAGTCTGTCATTCTTTATTCCATGAGTAAACCATATTTGCTTGATCTGTCTCCCATGATTTTCAAGGTAACCCAGGAATCCTTCCACTTGAAACTAAAGTAAAAATAAACCTGTATTATAAAACTGTGACCTTTGTATTTAAAATGAATAAAAATTAGTTTTTAGAATTATTAATTAAATTAATTATTTTCTTATTTCTACAAGCTACTCTGAAATACCTCTGAATACTGCAGATTTATGCTCCTTAGAGACCGACTGTGTAGACCAAGGCTGTGGAATGCACCCACTGTAAGGCCAGTACAGTGGGAGAGGGTGAGGGATTTGAGATGAGGGCAGAATTCTGACACAACCTAAACAGTATCACAACATAAACAGAAAATGGTGACATGATTAAGGTTTTTAATATTTTTCCTTTTTTTATGTCAGTTAATTGCTATCTGCAGTATTTAGTAAAAACAAAGTGTTCTTTATAGTAATAAATAACCTGATAATCTCGTATTTTCATGTAAAATTAAAAAAACATTTAAAACAAAATTTAAAGAGAATACTTAGCAAACAAAAGGTGAAGATAATGAAATAGAATACATCCCCAAGAGTGTTAAGCCAGCTAATCAAAAAATGACGAACAATTTTGATATGAAATGTCATTTAGGACGGGAAGAGTTGTTGTGGCGACACCCGGGCCAATCCAAGTCCAAAGTCCTGACCTCAAAAACTATCAGCATGCATGCAAATAACTCCTCTGACTTTCAACAGAAATTCACTGGAGCAATAAACAAGTGGTTGCTTTATCAGGATTTCTTTTGAGAACTGCTTTAAAATCAAGTAGATATGGACCAGATATCTTACCTCAATTGCATAGTTAACATTTTTTGTCCAGTGATAAAGAGAAAATTCTTGTAGTTGAGAGAATCTAAAATTGATATATCGTTAAGTTAATTTCATGATTGTTTTTATCAATAACAAAGCAGGTGATGTTTCATAGTTTTTTTTTTTCATAGTGACAATACAGACCTGTTTTGAGCCAACCAGTTAAAAGTGTCCCTAATTCTTTTTTCAGTTTTTGGTAGCTGTTTTTTCCCCGGTGCAATCCAACAGTGACCTACAGTGACCTTTCGCCATAAGACTGGACTGGAGGCAGCAGAATTCCACAAACGACAAACTCTCCCAACCCTACAAAAAAGCATTAATGTGGGATTCATGGTTATTACAAAAACAAGTTTTTAATATATAACATCAATCTTGTCCTACATGCTATATTCAAGAAATGTATATCTCAGATAATCTTTAAACATTAGTTAGTTTATTACTACCTGCAGAGAAATGGTACAGGACCATCTTGGATGACTACCATTTGAAAAATATTTATTAGCAGTTCCTCAGGAAGATTTTGCCCCCATCTATAGTCTGTTGCACTCCGTGATATATATATATAAGTGTCTTCATTGGCAGTTGGATAACAATCCATTTTAGGTTTGGCACAGACAGCCTTTTTTTTCTTTATCTGAATTGTTTTCCCCTTTCCTTTGGTTAGCTTCCTTTTTTTGTTCCCCCTCTTTGGAGGGGTCCAAACTGAGCCATCATACTGTGAGGTAGAACTTGATATTACAAGAAGCATATCTTCTCCTTGTTGGACAGTATAACCCAGTTGTGCAGGTCTTGAGAATCTTGCCTTCCGTTGCTTCTTGGATTTTATAGTTTCAGGTTTACTACTTGTCTTCCTTAGAGATGCTTTGTTTGACTTTGAACCATCTTCTCCAACACCTGATGCCCTAGATGTACTTGGTGCAGAACCTTCTTGTCTTTCAACCTGGGTTTTGGTCTCTGCTACAGAAAAATCCATCATGTGCCAAGTTCACCACATAGAATTAGTAGTTCAGGTGGCACCTGAAAACAAAGTCAAAACAGATTAGTCTATATCTGTGTGAGCAACTCAATTCTTCCTCTTGAATAGAAATATTACAAATAAGAGGTGAGTCAATTGTGACCAACCAAATTGATGTTTTGATTATACAGATTGATAATTTGTCAGTCAACCACAGAAGTTTCCATGGAATAGTTACTTTGTAATAGCACTGTATTTCTTCCTTTTTCCATCATTATTAAGACGAATTAAAAATATAATGAGATATATAATGTAAAAATTATTTCTGATCTGTGCTGACCCCTTGTGGTCCAATGGTTAACTATCGGTAATTAGAATAAACAAAAGATTTTCGTCAATATTTGCAATGTTGCAGCGAAATTAAAGGGTGACCTAGATTAAATACTTATCAACAAATTAATTTTACATCAGTTTTTACGTTATCTGCCCCCCCGTAATAACAAAGGAAAATAGATCTACAACAGCTATCAATTGTAGACGTTACCAATTATTTCACCATGATTTTCAGTACGTAATTATAATTTTACAAACAAATTTACAAACATGATGCGTTTTTTCCCAATGGTTTGACGACTTTGCATGAACGTGTTCGCCAGCGACGACGATGAATTGTCATTATGTATTCTAATACGAATCTAAAAAAGAGAAGCATTGCACAGGTTGTTACCTTGATAACGAACTCAATTAATGGATATACTCCCTTAAATAAATGAAAAGACAGCTTTGTATTCTGAAAGTTTACATTACCTGCTACTATTAACAAAGAGCCTGGAGACTTCCGAAATTAGTACACCCACAATGCTTTTCACTTCTTTGTTTTGATTGGTGGACATTTCGTCAACAGCCCGCCTTCTTGTGAAATTGTCCAATCGTTGACCTAGCTAGTGTTTAGTCGCCACTCTGTGTTTGTTGAGTGTTTTTACTCGGAATGTCTTAAGCTTCAGGTAAGGTTTTCTGTTTTTACGTTCAATATATTTATGATTTTATATCCTAACATTACTGCAAAAATATAGTGTGTGTAGTGTATGATTTGCACTATTATTATTAAAGAAGAACAAGCTTGGCTTAGCAAACTCCTCACGAGGCTAACATTGGAGGTACAACGGATTTAGCATTCCCTCGCGTGTTCAATTCTGTAAAGCTATAAGAATAGCTTAATTTATCCACAATCGCTCTGATTACGCTCTTTGGTAACAAAAACGCAAAAGGACCGAACAGAACATCTTATATAGCGGTATGTAACTGAAGTGTTATGTTTGCCACTAAGGTTTCAGAGATTCACACGGATTCAGTTAACATGTTAAAAACAAAAAAAACATTACTCTATTGAAGATGAAGTGTTTCTAGTACTTAATCAGCATAAGCAATGAATGTGGAGGTTTATCAGCCCCTTTCTATAACGTACCGAAGCGAGTTTTTTCAGCATCCATTTGAACAGTGTACACGTGTTACTTTGATGGTCATATTTCTAAAAGCTGAGAAGTTAAACTTTTGTATGTCTTTCTTTTATAACAGTACACAATGGAGGAGCATGCTGATTTTTCACTCGGTGGTAAAGCAGTTATAACTGAAACTAATCTAAGTAAGTGAATAACTTTTCAAGAGAGATAATATAGTATTAAAGCTGTAAATTTTCTATATGATATTTTAATCACTGAGCATCGAATGGCATTGGCATACTACTTGGCATAGTTGGAGCATATTCAATACATAATAGTAATAGTTGTCTTTTTTCAATCTGTAGCAATTATATATGCATTCATTGGAAATTGAAAATTACTTAAAATGTTCTCAAGGTCTATTAAAATAATCACCTTTTTTTTAAATTAGTCAATAATTTTCTGCTCTTTTTTTTATTTACAGGAGATGAGTATTATTGGAAGCTCATAGCAGACTTCATTGGTCCTCAATCTGGTGAAGGCTTAGAGCTTCAGGAAGGACCATGCAAGAACAGAGTTTTGATTCAAGTTGGCCTTCTTAGAGAAGAAAATAATTTTCCCTGGCTTGCCATTTTAGACTGGCTCAAGAAAATTTTCCCCAGTCACAAATCAGCTGACTTTCGCTCTTTAATCGAAAGAGGCATTGCTGCAACATGGAGTTTGGAAAATTGTGCGAGGCAGTCCTTTTTAGAATCAAATGTCAACTTTAACTTTGTTGGCCCAATATGTGACAGCATCGGAGTGGAACGAAAACATCTTTTGGAACTTAAGGATTTTTCAGAGCGTGCACAGTCAGTCGAAGTAACGAATGGATTGATTCTGGAGTTTAGCAACTTTGTCGAAAGGGAGAAACTTGCACCCATTGTCATTGTTACTTGGCTTCGAAACTTCAACCCTGAGTTCTGTAAGAATGGTAATATTCAAAGGGCGTACCAAGTTCTTAGAGGTAAAATAAAAAGATTAAAATTCTATTCCCGTAATTTTGCAACAAGGAGTCACAGAAGGAGTGCAGCAATGGAAAATATGCTTCAGAGTCCTTTTGAGCTAGTAAAGAAAAAAACACCAAAACTTGCAAAGAAGCGTATAAAACGAGAAGACACCAGTAATCATGAAAAGGTTGTTGTCATGGAGGAATATGACAGTTATGAAATCATGCAAAGTGATAATTGTGAGGAGAGTGAAGATGATGAATGTGAAATTGATAATGATTTGGAGTTCAGCAGCAGAGAGGAAAGCTGGGATGAAAAAGGAGAGGGTTTGACCTTGCTTGACATTGCAATGTTGTCCATCCAAAAGCTGTCAAGTATTTATGGCAGGAAAAGTGCTATGTGCAAGCAGGTTTCCTTAGATCTTCTCAGAAATCAGTATGCTCTAACATGCAAAGAACATCCAGGCATGGCTGACTTTGAACAAAAGATCGAATCCCTTGGTGAAGAAATTTCTCTTGCCTCACCAGTACAGTTTTTAAACTATAATGCCAGCTTTTTAGTGGATATGCATGATGCCATTGAGCAGCAAATTATGAATTTTGAAAAAGAAATCATTCTCTCAAAAGATGAAAAACTAGGCCGTGACAAGCTTCCAAACTTCTTTAACTTTGTAAACTTGTCTGAAAGTGCTACTTCAAGATATATTAATATGGCATGTGATATCCTAAGTGCTCAAACTTCTGGTCGTTACAACTACAGAAAACACTGGGTGGCCTTCTGTAAGGAAAAGAAAAACCCCTCCAAACTTGCTATGAAACAGGTGAACCGCTTCAGCGGCTACTTTGAGGCTGCGGCTGGTCTGGTGCACCATTACAAAGAAATACCTCTTTTCTTCTCTGATTTGCTGACACTGAACAGTGATGCAAATGTTGTTATAGAGAGTGTCACTGCTGATGCTACTGATTCTGTAATACAGAGCTTTTTGTGTGTTTTGGCCATCATTTACTGCAAGATCCTTGGCCCTTACTGGCAGCTTCTAAAAAGTGGAGAAGAATACTCACTCTACAGCAAATACTTACTGTGTCTTTATCAGAGGTTTCTGGATTGGTCCAAAGATCCCTCATCCTTACTGGAGCCTGAAGAGGCCACAGATATTTTTTTCCAGTATCCATTTCAGGAGAAAACCTTTCAGGGAGTGTTTGAGTACTGTGGTCAGTGGCACACAAATAGGGACCTAATTAGAGCATGTTTAAAGAGAATGGTAAAAGTAATTTCTGCTGTCACTGAGTCACATCTAAAAGATTTTTTGCCAGGGGGAAAATTGTCACAAGTTCCTTCACCAAATTTGAATTTAAAACTGACTAGCTGCTCATTCTCTGTCCTAATGGCACAGTATCCTTTTGGACATGCATTCCCGTATGAGAAGAAAAGATCTGATAGGTCCTCCAAACACAAGAATGTGTTAGTAGATACCTCGGTGGAACACAATTTATGCAATGACAGTGCAGAGTTATTTGAGGAAAATACCCCCACTGGCCAAAAAGCTGAATACAGTTTCCAGTTAAAGCAAGGAAGCAAAAAGGAAAAGTCAGGAAAGGAATATAAAGAGGAGCCTGAAGAGAATATGGATAAGAACTACATAATGGCTGTAGTAAGCAGATATGGAGGGCCGTGCAAAACACAGCAGGATCTTGACAAAATGTTGCTCCGCTTAGAGGGGGTGAAACGCACAGAGAAGAAAGAAGCACTCCGTTGTGAGATGGCATACCAGAAAACAATTCTCAATAGCATGGACCCGAACTTGAATTGCATGTTTCTCAATTCTACCCAAATGGCATATAAATTGAAGCTTGCACTTCCTCGTGTCAAACCCGGGTACTCTCTTGTATTAGAACCTCGAAAGACAAAAATAAAGCCTGTCCTGCAAAACACCATAGATGCTGAAATGGATGTTCAGAATTTAAGCCTCCACAATTGAAAGCTTTCATTGCACCTACTTGTGATGTAGAAGGATTGAGGATCTGAATGACAATGCAATTAAAATTGGGATAGCATGTGGTTCATATGTTTTGACAGACACAGTGACTTAAACACAATCATATTATGAGTTGTAAGTTATAAGGTGCTGTTGTTTATTACATTAATTCATTTGATAAAAATATGCTTTGTTTTTGTGATCTTTATTTTTGATATGATGTCTTGATTTGCTTCATGGTGTTTGAAAGTGCTCATACACCTAGCTTTTGATATACTGGTTGTGATTTCAAGTGAATGATCACTAATATCAATATTATCAAATATATAAATGATGAAACTTTTTTTTTTTAAATGATTCACATTTGCACCATTTTCTACAATAATGTATCTAGTGTTTCTCATCTATGATTGTGTGACAGTCATCACCGATTTCAAATTCAGTTCGAGTTCAGATCTTTATACAAATGATATAACTTATGTGAATTACAAAAACGCTCACAAACAGACACTCACAAAACTAGGAACAGGCCAAAATGATGTACAGCTTTATTGAAGTCATTCTACCAAATATCACAGGCTAAACATTTTTTTTCCTACAAATTGGAAGAAACTATGATGTTCCAGTCTATTTTGTATGTTTATTCTTTTGATAGTCTCAGTTTATCCTTATGGTCAGCTGTCCATCTGATTTTATTGCACACCTTTTGTACATTAATGTTATGCAGCAAGAATAAAACAAATAAGACAAAATTACTGTGGCAACAGTCTGTTACATATTTTTAATAGATATTATTTTCATTATACTTAAATACAGCTCCATATAACATATACACATAACTTTAATAGCTGCATGCACACAAACACATATATTCTCAATAACACTAACATGCACCACACTTATAGCTGTAGATATAACTTCACAAGTGACCTTGGAGGCATATGTTGGTGGCAGTATCACACTTATGTCAGGGTCACTGTGTGAATAGAGGTTTTGTCAAATGCAGTTATTTGGCTTCCATTTTGCAGTGGTCTGAATTTGTTCATTATTAACATCATGTGTTGTGGAATTATGTTTACAATATCAGCATATTATCATAATATAATATCAGCATATATGTGTGGGATAAGTGTATTCGGATTTGTGTGTTTCTATATATATATATATATATATATATATATATATATATATATATATATATATATATATATGCTTGTACCCATGTCTTTTTTTTCTTTCTTTCTTAGTTGATTTAATCAAATCATTTGTAGCTTTCATGGTTTTTGAAATAAGGGTCTCTTATTTTTTAAGGTTTATCTTGTTTACTGTGATTGGATTTTTGTGGGTTGCCCAGCAGGTCCAGTGACACTAGTCCAAAGACTTAAACAATTAGGGATTAGGGTAATTACTGATTATTCTAAATTCTATTCTAAAGTGGCACACAATTGAGAAGTTGGAAAAAATTCTACATATCATGTGGTGTTTTCAGTGCACCAAATAAAAAAGTCATATGAATGCCAAAACACAGAACTGGAAATCAACTGATTGTAAATGTGTCTGTATATATCAGGGGTGATTGATCCCCCAGTAACTCCAGACCAGTGTCAGTGCATTACATTTTATATTTTACAAGTTTATTTTCTACTGTAGCACAGGACATAGGGTGGGTTGTTTTTTCGCAAAGTCGGTGGTTGATACCCAGCTCCATTAGATTTCATGTTTCAGTATCCTCGAGCAAGGTTATGAGCCCCAAGTTGCTCAGGGTTGCTGTCCCACTGGTCTGTGAATGTGTGTAATTGTGAATTGCTGATGAGCAGGTGGGTATTTCATACCAAGAAACTTTTATACCATAAAAACTATATAAGCACAGTGTATTTTCCATTCAATTAAACATTTTGTCATTATTTTGACAAAATATGTTATTTTGTGTGGATCTTTGTAAACAGTAATGTTATTCATATGGTTGTAGGAAGCCAGAGAATAATGATTTTAGTGCCAGTATATTTTTTACTGTCCATGTAATGTGCAAATGAAATTAAATTAATAAGTTGCACACTTAGAGCAAATATATTGGCTGAAATATACCATCCACCATAAATGGAATTTGAATTATTATATTGAATTTTAATTGTTAAACTTGAATGATTGCATAAAAAAAGGAATACATAATTAGTATTGTTTAATTTGAATCATTACATTTAAAAATGGAATCTGAATAGTATAGTTTAAAATTGAATTTATCTGAAAATTCAACTCCACTTCAACTCCTCAACTTCACATAATAATTTCATGAAGCATGTTGTTTAGATATTTGAAAATCCTTCCTTAAAGTGCATTTAATAACTGATGATCAAATTTATGTGCTGCTAAAACAGGAAAATATTTGTAACCAATTTTTTTTTACCAGATTTTAGAGTGTGCTCGGATGTTTTTAATGTTTTTTTTGTTTTTCGTTTTTTTGTTTAAAAAACACTGAGGTGATGTTTGGGCTACAGTGATGCTGCGGGTGTTCATCCTGATTTGGGTTTTCTTTTAAGTCAAGAGCAACAAATCTATAGGCAACACTGGATAATGATCTTAAAGTTGATGCTCAGATTGGCTCAGTGATGAAGTGCAGTTTCTTCCACCTGAGAGAATTGGCCAAGGTTAAGTCATTTGTTTCTCAGCATCACTTTGAGACTTCAATCCATGCTTTTCTTACATCCCACCTTGATAAGGCCTACTATGATGCATTCGATTGACATTAGCCAGACACTGCCATCCAGCACAAAAATGACAGCACATTTCACTTCAGTCCATTGGTTTCCTGGTTAAAAATAGATTTTAAAATTCTTTGTTTTAAAATGTGTTCATGGTCTTTCTCCAACCTACTTGACCAACCTGTTCCATCCGCTTCCTTTCGCCCCCTTTTGACACTCAGGTTGGTATATCTGACCAACCTTTGTTGGTTGTCCCCAAATGAAGCTGGGAGTGGATCAGCTCGCTCTACACATCAGACAGGCTGACTCACTCTATGTTCTTGAAACCCTCCTAAAAACTTCTTTTATTTGGCCTTTTAATCCTGTATGAGTATTTAAGAACACGCATTATTTTTGTTTTAATAATGTTGTTCATGGTCTTTCTCCAACCTACTTGACCAACCTGTTCCATTCGCTTCCTTTCGCCCCCTTTTGACACTCAGGTTGGTATATCTGACCAACCTTTGTTGGTTGTCCCCAAATGAAGCTGGGAGTGGATCAGCTTGCGCTACACATCAGACAGGCTGACTCACTCTATGTTCTTGAAACCCTCCTAAAAACTTCTTTTATTTGGCTTTTTAATCCTGTATGAGTATTTAAGAACACGCATTATTTTTGTTTTAATAATGTTGTTCATGGTCTTTCTCCAACCTACTTGACCAACCTGTTCCATTCGCTTCCTTTCGCCCCCTTTTGACACTCAGGTTAGTATATCTGACCAACCTTTGTTGGTTGTCCCCAAATGAAGCTGGGAGTGGATCAGCTCGCTCTACACATCAGACAGGCTGACTCACTCTATGTTCTTGAAACTCTCCTAAAAACTTCTTTTATTTGGCCTTTTAATCCTGTATGAGTATTTAAGAACACGCATTATTTTTGTTTTAATAATGTTGTTCATGGTCTTTCTCCAACCTACTTGACCAACCTGTTCCATTCGCTTCCTTTCGCCCCCTTTTGACACTCAGGTTGGTATATCTGACCAACCTTTGTTGGTTGTCCCCAAATGAAGCTGGGAGTGGATCAGCTTGCGCTACACATCAGACAGGCTGACTCACTCTATGTTCTTGAAACCCTCCTAAAAACTTCTTTTATTTGGCTTTTTAATCCTGTATGAGTATTTAAGAACACGCATTATTTTTGTATTAATAATGTTGTTCATGGTCTTTCTCCAACCTACTTGACCAACCTGTTCCATTCGCTTCCTTTCGCCCCCTTTTGACACTCAGGTTGGTATATCTGACCAACCTTTGTTGGTTGTCCCCAAATGAAGCTGGGAGTGGATCAGCTCGCTCTACACATCAGACAGGCTGACTCACTCTATGTTCTTGAAACCCTCCTAAAAACTTCTTTTATTTGGCCTTTTAATCCTGTATGAGTATTTAAGAACACGCATTATTTTTGTTTTAATAATGTTGTTCATGGTCTTTCTCCAACCTACTTGACCAACCTGTTCCATTCGCTTCCTTTCGCCCCCTTTTGACACTCAGGTTGGTATATCTGACCAACCTTTGTTGGTTGTCCCCAAATGAAGCTGGGAGTGGATCAGCTTGCTCTACACATCAGACAGGCTGACTCACTCTGTGTTCTTGAAACCCTCCTAAAAACTTCTTTTATTTGGGTTTTTAATCCTGTATGAGTATTTAAGAACACGCATTATTTTTGTTTTAATTATGTTGTTACATATAAAATTTGTTACATCAAATTAATTGAAAGCATTGGCTTTTCAAGTGGATTTTAAGAATTTACGAGGGACAAGTGAAGGCAGCTAAAGGGGCGGGAACCTTGCCTCAGAGTCCGAAACATTTCTAACGTAGAAGAAGAAGAACCGGAAGAACAAGAACAAGAATTACAGCAACAATATATATTACCTGAGCAACGTCAAACGGATTTAAGTACACTTAATTTCGAAATAAACATGTTGTCTAGCTGGTGGAGCAGCACAGCGGTGACCCACGGGCTCGTTGCCTTGTTCGCTATGGGTTCCTGGATTTCTGTCAACTGTCTGTGGGTCGAGCTCCCGGTGATTGTCAGAGAGTTACCAGAAGGTCAGTGTTCCTAATTACACATTGGGACATTACAGGTAGAGAACAACATCAACATTAACATCACTTTAACATCATATTGGGATGGCATGATCGTTACATTTATGGTCAATTATTCAGTTTAACTTAGTGGGACAGAACTCCAAACCTGGCTGCATAAACTGCAAAACTGTCTGTACATATTTATTCTAAATAAGGTTTTTGTTTGTTTAATAATTACAATTACAACAATTAGTTGCTGAAAAAGGAGAATACTTTGGAGCGGATATTGTTGTAACTGTTTTTTTGATATGGTTCATTTTTTGATATATATTCAAAAGTTATACACATACATTTTTGGCATCTCATTTTACTTTAATTTGGACAACTTGGTATTAAATAAAGAAGCAGTCCTTTCATTCCAATTTTTCTAATTCTTACTACTTTTTATTCTTGACTTGTGGCATTGTTTTTATAACAATAATAATAACAATATGGTGGATATTTGCTTTTGTTGTTTTAGGATGGAAATTACCAGCTTATCTTTCAATGCTGATCGCATTTGGGAATCTTGGTCCAATAGTTGTGACCATCACACACCACTGTGCTCCAGGACGTTTAAATGAACGTGTCATCATCCACTGCATACAGGCATTGGCAGTAGTGGCATCTATCTTTCTTGCGCTCTTCTGGTCCCACAAAGTCTCAATAGCTGGAACAGAAAGGTCTTTGGTTTTTCTACTCCTCACCTTTGTGTTGTCTTTGGTTTGTTGTACATCAAATGTCACCTTCCTGCCTTTTATGTTTCGTTACCCTCCAGAGTATATTCGGACATTCTTCATTGGTCAGGGCTTCAGTGCCTTGTTCCCCTGTATTGTGGCTTTGGGGCAAGGTGTTGGAAAGCTGGAGTGTATAACAGCTAATATAACAGCAAATACAACAATGTCACCAGTATTTTTAGAAGAGAACTTTCCTGCACAAAATTTCTTTGGATTTTTGTGCATTATGCTGACAGTCTCATTATTCAGCTTCTGGGCTTTATCACAAAGACATGCAATGAAGAAGGAAGATCCAGAAGCCCAGGAGTCTGACAAAACAGCGACAGAAAGAAATGGAGAGGAGTCACACCCCCTGCATAATGAAGTGCCAGTTTCAGAGGAACAGCCACGTGGACTGACATTTTGGACAAAGCAAAACATCTACTTGTTGTCACTGCTCACTATCTCAAATGCTCTTACAAATGGAGTCCTGCCATCTGTGCAAAGTTTTACCTGTTTGCCATATGGCTCTATGACATTTCACCTGTCTGTGGTCCTGGGCAATATTGCGAATCCACTCGCTTGCTTTTTAGCCATGTTTTTTATACTGAGGTAAAAACCATTATTAGGATTTTATCCTTAACTTTATATATAAAATATTTGCTCTAGCACTAAAACACTTTTTGTTTTCCAGGTCATTTTCTGGTTTGAGCATCTTGTCTTTAGGAGGAGGACTTTTTGCTGCATATCTCATGACATTAGCAGCACTCAGCCCTTGTCCACCACTCCTCGGAAACTCTGCTGGTGTGGCTTTGGTGGTGAGTGATAATAATACACTAACCCCTCGTGACTAGTATCAATATTATTTATTTTATTTACTTTATAAGGCCATGCGTCGCAAAGGCGTATGCAGGGCTAGCTCATTATTGCCGCCTACTGGCCAGGCATATCAATATCGATTCTTTCTTCTGCTCTGTAAACTCACATTAAAGTTGTACGATTGTAATCAAAAATTGCAAAAATGCAGGTCAAAATTTTGAATGATATGCTGTGAATTCCGAAGTTACAGTTAATTGTGAAATGAGAGGTAATCTTAAGAACTAGTTTGAATACTAAGAATCATTGCTGTCATATATCTTCCTTTTTTAGAAATGAAACACATGCAGGTATGTTGAGTAATTATCTGCGATAATTTGCCTTTTACAGGTAATCTCCTGGATTAATTTCACCGGCATCTTCTCCTATGTGAAGGTGGTGATTAGTTCTTTGCTTCATGAAGCTGGACATACTGCCTTGATGTGGTGTGGCATCTCCATCCAGGCTGGCTCCCTCATTGGTGCCCTAACCATGTTCCCTCTGGTCAATGTCTATGAATTGTTTGCCCGGGCTCAAGAGTGCATGAATAACTGTAATTAAAGGGAAGCATGTGAAAGTATGACTTACTTCTTTTGCAAGGAATACATTTTTAAACTTGTATTTTAGGGTTGATGTGCCATGTGATGCACCGTGTCTCTCACATGTCAGGATTTAGGCTTGAGAGCTTAAAGTGGGGATTTTGTGTGGCTGCAAGTTGGAGTGGATGTATGTGCACTCCAACCTTGTACCTGAACTTGTTTACATCTACAGTAACATCACACATCATAATGATCAGAACATTTAACCACATGACTTACTAAGTGATAAGGAACCCAGGAATGAGGGGCATTCTCACATCAGAAACAGTTGTTTTGTACTCTGCTCAGTCATGAAGCAGACCCCCTCCACATTTTACAACATGCATGTTGTGCCAAAATTATTTCTCTGTTGACTGCATATGTTTCCTTCAAACATATCCACATTTTTATCGTGATATTTGTGAACTGTACACACATCATATTGGCTCAAGGAAATAAGGAAATTTATCAAGGAAAATTCCTTGATAAATTGCAGTCTCTGGAATAGATAATTTGGGTGTGGTGAATGTCACTTCAGTTTGATTAATTGGTCTAATTAAGAACACCAAACACATTATGTTTAAAACATTATGTATTTTTACAATTATTTTTCATGTCTTTAGTTTTGTTTTTCCTATTTCATCAATACAATAGATTGTATGATTTCCCCATGTTAATACACTGTAGCATTTTTTTTTAATTACTACCTCAATAGTCATTCTTTATCAACTATTTTACACCATGTATAAACAAATGCAACATTAGTACACTTGTTTGTCTTTTTGAGTCCATCCATCTGTCTTCTAACCACTTTTTCCTTACAGGGAGGATTGACAGACTGTGTTTTTCCACTGTTTGTAATGCTACTACAGTCAACAATTAAAGCTGAAGTAGAGATGTTTACAGATAAAGCATATCAGGTACTGTTGACTTTACATTCTTGATTACATTATCAGTAGTTTGCTTAGTTTTGTGCTGATTGGGAAATAGACTAATTTGATGATTGATTGTGTGTTTATATCTTTTTGACTTTGTCATGCATGACATGTCTTTGGGTAACATTTGAAGCACTTGTCTTTAACCTTTTTTAAACTTGTAAAGTGTAAGAAATTCAAATGACACAAAATTCAGCAGGAAACTTAATGGTGATGATTAATAAATTGCATGTTTCTGGACTTTCTTCATAACTAAGTAAGATCACATTATGTAAGTTACAGCAAGGGGACTTTTTTTCAAAGACAACTGAAAAAGCCATAGATAGATAATCATTAATGCAAAAACATAACTGGTTGGTGGATAGTCATGGTCTAAACCGTATGGTCATACTGGATCAAGACAATATGTGTCTACAAAACAGAACAATGTGATCTTTGTATAAAAACTGGATGAACTAAACTGGGTTTAAAAACTACCAAGTAATGAATGGCACTTGTTAATACAAGATGTGATGTCAACTTGAAATAAAAATTTGAGTTTGCCTTTGGAAATAATAAGCTACCGTTTCAATTTCAGTTAGGACCAAAATTATAATCTAGTGCATTGAAGTAAAAACAGTGTTTCAACCAGGCAACAATAATTAGACATCACTGTCCAGTCATGAGAAAACCACAGGCCACTTAGGCTCAATTTTTCACGGTAATAAAGAAATTAAATGCATTTGTCGACAAACAGATCAGCCATTCAGCCTGATTGCATAGTGCACTTAAATTGATTCAGCAGATATTTGCCAATGAACTCTGTCATTATGTAGGTTCACCTTTGCTCTCATGAGTAAAGTATTGAGCTCCCTCTGGGCTCTGAATGCATCTCACTCATTCACAAACTGCTTCAAGGCGAATAAACATGGTAGGGATGGTAGGAGCCATGTGATGGTCATAAATGATGCTGACTGTAATGGTAGGAGAGAGAGTAATCAGTTAACTAGACGTGAACAATGGTTGGCCGAATAGTTTCACACCCACTCGTGCATCAGAGGTTTAATCCTTTGTGCGGCACACGCACCACTTTGTAGGAATCGTTTGCTTCTTTTTTTACTCCAGAAATCTCCAAACTCCATCAAACATCATGTGAGTATCAGAAAGAAAATAATTAAAGCTGCTGCTGTTATATTTAATGCATTTAACACACATTTGATGTGTAACTCCATATGTGCAAAATGAATTGTAATTGTTTTTGTTGGGTTTTTTTGGTAGTGTAAGAATTTTACTTGAAGTTCCTTATACATTTGTTGTTCAAAGACTTTGTGTTAGTTATGAAATAAACAAGGCACCATGCAGATGTTTTACAGGGTTATATAATAAGTACCCTGGTAGGTGGTAGTCATATTTTTCCTGAATGTTTGGTGTTTTAAGCAGATTGAGCCCATACTACCTGTCAGACTGAACAAATACTGAAATGTAAAGTACAATTTTATACATAACAATTGTGCTATTATCATCTCAAAGTGAATATGCACAGAATCTTAGAATCTAAAAGTTGTCTTAGACAGGAAATAGACACCAAATAGTAAACATTAACCAGTGTTGTTTCTTCATGTTGTGGTTCTTCCAGGTAATACAAAATGTGTTCATAGTAGAAGCTTGCTTTTTTTTTTCTTTTAGTATATTTGATTTTAATTTTTGATTTCCTTGTGTAAATAGTTTATACCTAACTAGAGATATGAATATATTGCTGATAGAACTACAATTAATTGCTCCACCATAAATCACATTACTGTTGTTCATGGTTTTGTTCAGCTGCCATAAAATTATCCCTTGAGGTTGTGCCTTTGTAATATACAAAACATGAATTTCAACTGTCAAGTTGGCATATTTTGGAGAATTGGTTTGCTTTTTATTTATTTTACAGTCACAGTGTACATTAAAGTACAGTCTGGTTTTAAAATTAAGAAAAACAAAATAGGAACATAGCTGAATATGAATACCAGTGTGACAAAGCTGCCATTCTTTTTCTTCAGATTGTAATATTAAGGGAGGTGGAATTTAAAATTCCACAATGTAAATTGCAGACATATTACATAATATGACCTATAATATGGTATAATTTATCATTAAACAATAAATCATATATTGGGGTAAATTAGATCTACGAATAAAGAAAATCATCACAATTTATGACAAGGAAACATTTCAATTGCAAACTGGTGCCTAAATCTCGGTCAAAAGATTAGAAAAAAACATTGTTTACCACAGGTTCCTTCATCTTGACCCAGTAAATCAAGAGGTCATGATATATTTGACTAGATTTCTGATAAAGAATACAAATGTCAAACCAAGTTAACACATTTATTTTTATTTCAACATGAACAGATTACCAATATGTCTCTCCTCACCCATGTGCTGGCATGTCTATTTGGGATTGGCTCCTGGATATCTATTAATGGCCTCTGGGTGGAGTTGCCCCTCCTTGTCCCCCAGATCCCTGAGGGCTGGTACCTGCCCTCTTATCTCTCTGTCCTCATCCAAATGGCAAACATCGGTCCTATTTTTGTCACACTGATGCATCATTTCCATCCCAGTGCCCTCAATGAGACAGCCATCATATATGCAATCATAGGCCTTGGCATTGCAGCCAGCTTCTTGCTGGGTTTCTTTTGGAAAAAGACTGTGGTTGTAGCCAATGCTCCTCGCAGTGTTGCCCTGCTCGTCCTAACCTTCTTCCTCTCTGCTGTGGATTGCACTTCCTCTGTCACCTTCCTACCTTTCATGATGCGTCTGAAGCCTCACTTCTTAACCACCTATTACATTGGAGAGGGTGTGAGCGGTCTACTCCCTGCTCTAGTGGCACTGCTCCAAAGTGTTGGGGTGTTACACTGTGTAAACAGCACCCAGTCTTTGAACCAGACCTTCAACCTTTCCAGCAGTTTGGTGACCTTTGACCTCCAAGCTCAATATCAGCCAGCCAACTTCTCAGCAGAAGTATTTTTCTTCTTCCTCAGTGCCATGATGCTGGTGTGCCTAATTGCATTTTTACTTCTCAACTACCACCCATCTGTTGCCATGGAGCTTACCAATAGCGGATACACCAATGGGGTTAGAAAGAAATCTCAGACAAACAGAAAGCAGTCTGAACAGAAGTGCATGATGGATTCCTTGAGACCTGCAAAGCAGAACAGCAGCTTTGGCATTGGCTCTTACAGTTGGATGCAGGTGTTTTATATTTTTGGGATCCTGGCCTGGGCAAGTGCTCTAACCAATGCAGTGCTTCCCTCTGTGCAGTCTTATTCATGCTTGCCATATGGAAACAACATCTATCACTTATCAGCCATAATGGCTGCAGTGTCAAACCCTCTCGCCTGCTTCATTGCATTGTTCTTCCCTATAAGGTCAGTGAATATTGTCTAATATTCTATTCTTTGAGCATTTGTGTATCAGATATGATTTTGCTGTGACTGTTCCATTGCTTTGCCATCATACATATTTTCATATTTTGCATATCTCAGTCCTTGAAAGATTGTTATTAAGAACATGTAACACTACACAAACAACTTTCAACTGTAATCAAATTTCAACTGTACCCATTTCACTCATTTAACCTTTAAAGGTTAAAGTTAAAATCACATCATGGGAATAAGGAGGAAAAAAAGTTTTTTAAAATTTTAATCAGATGTGCATTTATATTAGAAGTAACCAGATGCCAGAAATACACACTTGTATCAAACTTAGCTCTAAGGGGCCATATTTTATTTAAATTGTTCTAACAGATCTCTGCTGTTGATGGGAGCTCTCACGGTGATCGGCAGTGGAGTTGGTGCTTATATAATGGCCATGGCAGTAATGAGTCCGTGTCCGCTATTAGCGGATAAAACTCTTGGTGGTGTCATCATTGTAAGTATCAGACCTGCAGGAATGTTTTAACCTAAACATAGGAAAGTATTTCATGACGCCTCTCTACCGCACAGGTTGTAGCCTGGGTCGTCTTTGTTCTTACTCTGTCTTATGTCAAAGTGATCGTCGGAGTGATCCTGCGTGATGAGGGCCATAGCGCCCTTGTGTGGTGTGGAGCTGTAGTGCAGCTGGGCTCCCTGCTCGGTGCGGTGACCATGTTTCCAATGGTCAGCGTGTACAGCTTTTTTTCATCAGGTGACCCGTGTAACTCGAAATGTACCTGAATATCACATACAACAACATTACAAAATGTGAAACACTTTGTCAAATCTTGAGACAAATTTAAATGTAAATGAACATTTTTAAACGTTTTTACAACTCCGTTGAACCGGATGTGATAGTGGGGAAAGGGTAAAACGAATTATTGTCGCTGATGGAGTTCATGGTAAACAAAGATGGATCGAATGATGTTTGCCCTCTCGTGGACATATGAGCCGCGGTTTTGTATTGCGTGTGGTCGTTCGTTGGGATCACGTTCACGTTCAATGGCGGAGGTACATTCTCTTTCCGGTTGATTATTTTTGTGTTATGGTAATGTAATTTTGTTTTATGACATGAAAAAATGTGATCGAAAATGTCTATTTCTCTCAAGCTTTGAAAAAAGTGTTTCATATACATAAGTATAAAAGCAAATATATTGACATATGTACAGTAATATGTATACAAATTGATGATTATTTCAGGAAAAAAAGTTGAGTTGTGCCCTTATAGTGTCAAATACAATGTATTTTATATTTTAAATCTGAGAACAATATAACAATTTAATCTGAATTACGAAATACAATACCCATAAAAAATACAATACCCATAAAAATACAAAGAAACTATGTCCATCTCAACATTTTTTTTTCTGAAGTAACCTCCAGTATACAGACCTAATCAAAATCTTAAGAACAGTTGAAAAATTGCTAGAATTTACCTTTTGCACATTTGGATCCTAATGAGGGTTTCAGTAGAGGTGAAAAATACAAAAGCAAGAAGGGGGAGTGTGACAAAAAGCACTTTGAAAAAGTAATTTATTGAAAAACAACAAGTAAGCTGAAATACATTGAAATACAGCTGATCAAATGTTTAAGACCACAGGCTATTAAAGCCAAAATCTGCTCAAAATTTTCATTTTCTGTCAGGCATTCACAGTTGCATAAGCAAGGCCCCTCACAGTGTGCCATTGCTATCATCAGCATTATGGAACAAAAAAGTCAAGTGGTAGACCCAAAAAAAATTACAGCTGCACTGAGCCGGAGGATCTGATTGGCAGTGCATCAATATACAGGGCGGTCCTCGATCCAAATTAAGGCCCTTACTGGTGCTGCCTGTAGCGCAATAACCATCAGATGCCATCTGTGGGGAAAGGGTTTCAAAAACAAAAACTAATTCAAAGCCCTCGTCTCCTTGAATGCCACAAAACTGTCCTTTTAGACTTTGCCAGGGAGCATAAAACATGGGACATTGAAGGGTAGAAAAAACTTTTATTATCCGATTAAGAAAAATGTAACCTTGGCGATCGAGATGGCTTCTGACATTACTGGCATGACAAGGAGATCCCACCTGGGGGGGTTTCTACCTGGCACAGTGGAGAAACCCCCCCCCCATCATGATCTGGGGTGCTTTTTCATTCAGTTGAAACACTGGAGCTTCAGGTGATGTAGGGTCTTCAAACGGCAGCTGGTTACATGCAGATGTTGCAGCGGGCATCCCTCATGACCGAGGACCCTCGTCTGTGTGGTTACAGCTGGGTTTTTCAACAGGACAACACTGTAGTTCACAATGCTAGCTTGACGAAGGACTTCTTCAGGGAGAATAACATCACTCTATTGGACCATCCCGCATGCTCCCCTGATTTAAATCCCATAGAGATCATTTTGGGTTGGATGGCAAGGGAAGTTTATAAAAATGGCCATCAGTTCCATACATTTGATGTCCTTCATGAAGCCATTTTCACCACTTGGAGCAATGTTCCCAAAAGCTTCCTGGAAACACTCGCATCAAGCATGCCCACATAAAATTTTGAAGTGGTTAACAAGAATGGCGGAGCTACCGGTACTCTTTACTGAGTCCTACTGAGAAAATTTTTTGTTCTGGTTTTGACAGTTTTTTGTAATTGTTTGAGCAATGGTCTGAAACATTTGATCAGCTGATAAAAAGCATATTTCTGTTTACTTGTTGTTTTCAATAAATTACTTTTTCAAAATTATTTTTGTCCACTCCCCCTTCTTGCTTTTGTATATTGTACCTCTACTTAAAACCTCATTAAGATCCAAATGTGCAAAAGGTAAATTCTGGCAATTTTTCAATTGGTCTTAACATTTTTATTAGGTCTATATATTCAATCCCTTCATTCATTTTTATATCTGATTTCTTATTGCAAACTATTTACTTAGAATGTTAATAGAAGAAAGAAGCACATTAAAACACCACACAATCACAGCAGTAACCTCCCTGAATCCGTATGTCTTCAGCAGCTGAAAATACATGGAGTGAACCACAGCAATGTACCTCTCCAGGCAAATGAAAAAGGAGCTCACAGGCCAACCTATTTGGCTGTACAAAAACAAAAAGTTGAGGATTTTATTTTGGTAACTCTTTTTTAACTCTTAACTTTTTTTTAACTCTCAAAAGCAGGATGTGTAAATGCACAAAAGAGATCCAGTACTGCAGAAATGTAATGAGAGCCAGATTGAAGTTAAAGATGACTATCGTCTATCTATATATGAGCGGCTGCCCCACCAGAAATGGAATCATGTCAATCAGGGATAGAATAACAATGTACACTGTTGTCTTTGTAAATGCTGGGTAAGCCTCAATAAGTTACTTGGTGGAAACATTCTTCATCAAGACACAACTGCTTAGAAATGAAACACAAAAATAATTTCTTTGAAAATGTAAAGGTTTACATAAACCTTATATATATGTATCTGTACACATAAGGTAAATGGTAAGGTTAGGTAAATCTATAGGCTATATACATGCACATGATGCTTGTAAATGTCTGCAAAATTGCAAAACACAATGTGAAATTAATTTTAAAATAAAATAAGAAATAGTTATTCTTATAATGTTTTCAGTTTTATATCCAGTTTATCTATATTTTTTTCCATCATTTTGTTGTATATAATTTATTAACAATCAGAAGACTGTCACTTACTTGGTGTTGCGTGATGCTGTGGATGAACGGCAAGCTCCAAAATGTGACTGAGTAAGTGAGAATACCCGATTTGAATAACATGTGAATGGTACGCGAAACAAAAGCAACAGACCCTATAGCAGGGGTCGAGAACCTATGGCTCGCGAGCCAGATGTGGCTCTTTTGATGGCTGCATCTGGCTCGCAGACAAATCTTGAATTATTAAAAAAAAAAAGTTGTTAGACTCCTTTGCGCATGCGCGAACCGGCGACAGTCACTGGCGACTAGAAAGCCGGTTTGCAGTAATTTCAGTGGGAAAGTGGCAAACATACATGTCGTTGTGTCTATGTATCTATATCAATCGCATAGGCAACGCAGATGAGGCAGACTGTTTATGCACTGTCGAAAAAAGTGGCCGATGTGCGCATGTGCAAAAGGGTCCGCACAACGGCATGTTGTGAGGTCAAGAAGTAAACCTACCGCGATTTATGACGAAATAATTTTAGAAACCCTTTTGAGAAGATGGCTAAAAGAAGAAAAGACGAAGAGAATCGTACTTTTCAGCAGGAATGGACAGAGGAATTTGCCTTTGTGGAGAGAGCAGGCTCTGCAGTGTCTAGTATGCAATGATAAAATTGCATCTATGAAACGGTCAAATGTAAAGCGGCACTTCGACACACGTCGAAAGAATTGAGAGACGTATTGTACTATAAAACTGTTGAAAACACATAAAACGCACACATTTATTTGTATTTTTTGCTTTAAACATATTGTATGGCTCTCACGTAATTACATTTCAAAATATGTCGTGTTCATGGCTCTCTCAGTCAAAAAGGTTCCGACCCTTGCCCTATAGCCAGCATATTATAATTTTCCTGTTAGATACTGAGTCTACCTTGATACAAACGTGCAATTTATATGCAGCCATGAACCGGGATTCATGCAGCAGGAATGACCTCCGGCCACATGATGTCAATGTAGACCAACTAGACTTCGTTTTTCTTTCTACTGACGATAGGTGACGTAACAGCATTTCATTTGTGTCAAACGTTGAAAAAGAAACAGGAAGATGTTAAAAAATTATGTGTTAATGCTTCAATGGAAACTCAAATTTACATAAATATTTGCCTAAAAACAAAATAAAAAGTAAATAATGATAATAGCAAATAATGATAAAAACAATAACATTTCCTTTCTTCCTTTGCAACAAAAAACAATATTATGACAAGTTTGTGTATTTAACTGAACACAAAACTCAACTGTTGAATCATTAATTTAAAAGTAGTTGGTGGCATCTTTAATGACACAGAGATATTTGGATTATAGGTGAAGGTTTATTTATTGACATATATAGAAAATACATCAGAATTAGGAGTTCCAGACAAAAAACTGACCTCCTTGGTAAACAGTTACTGTACAGAATGACCCTTCAGCTATAATGGTATACATACTGTAAAACTGAATAGTTATAAGAGCATAAAGACATGAGTAGATAAACAACAGTATATAGTAGTATGTGTAAAAAAAAGCGAGATAAACAATAAAAAAAACAGAACATATGCTGAAAGAATAAATATCAAAATGAAACAATGATTTTTAGTCGTGTTAATCATCTGTAAAGCTGCAACCTGTAAAATTTGAAAATGAATATCGTGTTCAGTTCAGTTTATTAGATTAGATGCAATTTTGTTTAAAATAAATGAAAAACCCTTTTGTTAGGGACAAAAAAACAAACAAAAAAATAATTAAAAATTAAAGCAAACATTTTTTGCAGTTTTAGGGGAAAAAAAGGTTTATTGCAGCCCCTGTAATATCTTTGGATTTAGAGATCTCCTCAAGTATAATAGTTCAATCTTTAAATTCAAAAGATCTAAAAAGCTACATGTCATTGCATAGATTCCAAGAAATATCAAGTCTAAAGTGAGATGAATTTTTTGAGTTCTGAAAAGAACATATACTGTAGCCTCACGTATATTAGTTAAGTGTTTATTGCTGTAACTTCCTTTAAACTACTTTTATTTTTCCTACTGAATAGAAAATTAACTTCCTCAGAAATATAAAATACAATGTATCTGGTATATGGTTTGTTATGTGTGATCAGCCAATGTCAGTGAATGATAACCATCTATAGAAAATTACTGTTTGGTCAGTTTTCTTGTAGTTTTCTTTAATTTAGGAGATGGATGTATAAAGACAAACCAAGGCCACATTTTAATTTCCAGTCAATAAGGCATTTCTCTTTATATTTTATGTAAAACCAGCCATGCAAACTTACACACTAAAGATACTGTATATACAAAAAAACCCCACATACCTGACAGATGCTACCTGATACCTGATTTACAAATTGCAGGAAAAAAAGACATACTGTATAAAATAACATTTGGTCCTCTATAAGCAATTTTGGTTTGGCAGGTTTTGTTGTTTGGACCATATACTTAAATTATGTCTTTAAAAATAGGCATTATAGGCACTCTTGTCGGACTGTGGTCACCTTTTTTCTTTTAATATTTGTTCTCTCTGCTTCCTGCATGCTGTAGTCCAAATACAGAAGAGCAGCATATAAAATTTCATTTTTTCTTCTTTCTTTCATGATGTGAAACTATGCATGACTGTGGACAGAGATGCTTGATAGGTCGTTCCTGATGATCTCATTAACTGCAGAGATAAAAAAAACAAAAAATCAGTATATTTCAGTTTTTGTTTTTTTTTTTTAAATCAAGAGAGATGAGCTGCATTCAGCAAGCATACCTGCTTGCAGGTATAAATTTACAGATTTAAAGAGAAAAGGTCAGATCACTAATATTTCCTCCACTTGGGGATAAAATGGTTAATTTTCATCTTTTTTTTCAAAGTCATTTGTTTACTATGAAAGATAGTCCCCATAGCTCTCTAATCATTTTCAGGCTTTTCAAATCAGCTTCAAGGTTCAAGATCAGACTTGGCTTTCACAAGGACCAAGAGAAGTATGAGGGGAAAGGGGAACACCATTGGAGCTGGACCAGAGAAACCACGCCAGCGGGCAGGGGGGAGGAATTCCCTTTGACTGACTGGATGTTGGAAAATCAGACTGGAAAGAGTCCCCTACAAAGAAGGGAATTTCTTCTCTTTTTTTATTATTTCCATGCAGGCCTTGTCTTTGTGACCCAAATATTGACACATTCAACCAGAAACACCCTTTCACTCCAACACAGGCTTTTAATACATCAGAAACAACATCATAGTCATCTTTATATGGTAAAATTTAGCTTTTTTGACAAAACATTGCCGCCTGAAGCTGTTTACAATTACAGAAGACAGAACAATATGTTAGTCTAAACCCCAAGTTAATGTATTTGGGCTCATTGATAGCCTGCTATTAATAAAAAGGAATGGGAATATCTCTTGAGAGGTTTGACATACTGTACTCTTGTACAGTGTATCAGAGATCTCATGAGAGCATCACAGATATGCATAAACACACTGAATCTCTTAAGCAAGTGTGAGGACAGGGCAATGATTCAAGACCCTATTTCTTTGAGAAGAACTTGGCCACATGGCTGACATTCATCACGGTTGCAAGAATTTCATAAAACTGATGTCCAAAAGGACTTCATTGTGATATATGGCGGGTCATAAAAAGATCAAGTCTTGATTTTATGTTGAAGGAGCATCACAACATTTTGACATTTAGTTATCACCATGAAAATCAGTCTGCCTGGAAACATTTGTGTGTTTTAAGTTGCAGATTAATAATGATGGCACTGATGAGGTCATCAACCCTCTTGACAGCAGCAGAGAGGACTTTATCTTGAATCCACTTACAAGAGAAGCGAATAATATTCAGCACATTAAGGCTTGATCATCAATCATTACTGCAAATGGGAATGTCACATTTCTCATGTGACCTATAAATCCTGCACAAAAATATGTGAGGAGTAAAACATTAGGTGTTTAGTACATCATGAATTAACAGAAGAGCTCCTTTTTCCCTGAAATTATGTTGCTGTCATCATGATTAGTCATGACCTTCTATGTCCTGATCCTAAAACCATAGACTGAGTTTGTGTTTTGCCACAGGTTTCCATTGATGCACCAGTTAGCATGGCCCACTTTTCACTGTGCTGCAACATTTGTTGGGAAAGGTCTAATTGAAAAAATGTCAATCTATTGATCACTAAGTGCATCCACACAAAAATGGGCCCAACATTGGGGTGGCACACGTGTCACATGTTCTCTGGTGAGAGTGATATTCTCAACACCCAGTGGAATGATAATTTCAACAGATTCTAAATTAATGAATGAATAAAGAAGATGTCATATTTTGCATGAACATAGTCACAATATCCAATCTTTCCCATCTGGGTGCTCAGCTCTTGTTCAACTCCTCGTGTAGCCTATGTGTTGGCTGAAAAGCTCAGGACTGATGTTTTTGTGGTTTATGATGAAAAGTTCTGGAACAGCCAATATCATGCCGTGATCATTTCCTGAACTGCCAGTTGTAAGATCAAGGTTTCACTTGTGAAAAAGTTATATGAAATATATATATCATATATATATATATATGAAATGTTATATGATATGAAATAATCTAGAAATGTTTTCCTGTCATATGAAGGTCAACAGCAGCTGGAGCTGACTGATACAGGTTGGCTGTATGACCAGGAAACAAAGGTGAAAATGCCTGAAGGACAGCACTACTTGTTTCTTCGAAGACTTATTACATACATAATTTATATACTTCTTATGTACTTCTGTGGAGCAATTAGTTCCAGAGAATAGTTTCATTTTCCAATTTCTTCATAAGCTTGTCTTTATCTAGTGAGATCTAAGGTGGAATGCTTTCTAATCAAAGAAATTTAAAGAAAGTGAACACATTTTAATCTTTCATTTGAAAGAAGAAACAGTCAGACTGACTAAAATACTTTTGCTACGATCGTCTGAACTTTGTGGTCATCAGTTGTTCTGTTGTTATGGTCTTGGGTCTTACAAAGTTGCATCTGACCTACGTTACCTCGTCACTGATGTATGTCTTCAGCAGACTACTGTGCGGTAAAACATATGGCCTTGGCCACTTCACCCGTTCTCAAATTCAGCCAAATGGAAGAATGAAAATACCACCAGTATTTAAATTTTATGAGATGGAGGCAGGCCTCCGTTGGGAGAGTCTAGACTCTGTAACCTCAGAGGGGATGATGAGCACACAGGATGGCCGATCAAATCACCTTCAAATTGATGCTGAAAAACATAAATAATTAGCAGAATAGCCTCTAATCCTAAATAATTAGCAGAATAATAAATAAACAAAAACCATGGATTAGTGCTCATATTGTTATGACTTGCGACTGCCATTTCTTTAACAATGAATGGCTCACCTGAGATGTAAAGGGTTCTATTAAACTACAAAGTTTTAATGAATGCAGTGTAATTTAATTTGAGATGAAATCCCCCAGAAATATCCATTATATTTAAGGAAATGTACTTTCAAACAACCCAAAAATATTCATAACACTTCAAGCCCCCTGGTATAATTCACATATCAGGACCCTCAAGCAGAAAGTGCGAAGACTGGAAAGGAAGTGGCATTCCTGTAAAATAGACAGCTATCATGTAGCCTGGAAAGACTGTCTATTAGTTTACAAAAAGGCCCTTCGCAAGGCTAGAACAGCCTATTATTCTTCTTTAATTGAGGAAAATAAGAGCAACCCCAGGTTCCTTTTCAGCACCGTGGCCAAATTAACTCAGAGTCATAGTGCTTTAGACCCACGTATCCCTTCCTCCCTTACTGGTGAAGACTTCATGAGCTTCTTCACTCATAAAGTACTAGCCATTAGAGAGAAAGCTGAGCAGGCCATCCCAACATCTGGACCATCACCAGATGTGCTGACCGTGGGAACATACAGGTTCTCCAACGAGCCCTTAAACTCCTTCATCCCTATATATTTTTCTGAGGCGTCTTCGCTGATTCAGAAATCCAAGACCACCATGTGTCTTTTAGATCCCATCCCAACACACCTGTTGAAGGATGTTCTACCATTGATAGGCAGTCCTATCTTGGACCAGATCAATTCTTCCTTAGTAACAGGTTATGTACCTCGGTCCTACAAGGTGGCAGTGATTAAGCCATTGCTTAAAAAACCATCACTGGATCCTGACGTGTTAGCAAATTATAGGCCGATATCCAACCTTCCTTTTATTTCTAAAATTCTTGAGAAGGTGGTGGTGACTCAGTTACTGGAGCACCTGCAGAGGAACAGTCTGTTTGAGATGTTTCAGTCAGGCTTCAGAGCTCACCACAGCACAGAAACAGCACTTCTTAAAGTTACCAATGATCTTCTTATAGCTTCAGATCATGGACTGGTTTCTATGCTGGTTCTGCTGGACCTCAGTGCTGCTTTTGATACAGTTGATCACAGCATCCTGTTACAGAGACTGGAACACTTGGTTGGGATTAAAGGGACAGCACTAGACTGGTTTAGATCATATTTATCTGATAGATACCAGTTTGCTCTTGTCCATGGTGTTCCCTCTTCATACAGTAGGGTTAGTCCCTCAAGGTTCTGTACTTGGACCAATCCTCTTCACCTTGTACATGCTTCCCTTAGGAAACATTATTCGGCAGCATGGGATAAATTTTCATTGTTATGCTGACGACACACAGCTCTACTTATCCATGAAACCAGAAGATACAGAGAAGGTAGTGAAGCTCCAGACCTGTCTTAAGGACATAAAGTCCTGGATGTCTTCAAATTTCCTTCTCCTCAACCCAGGAAAAACTGAAGTCATGGTGTTTGGTCCTAAACCTCTCAGGGATAGGTTAGATCACATTATCACTCTAGATGGTATCTCCTTTGAAACTAGTCTGTCTGTGAGGAATCTAGGAGTAACTTTTGATCAGAACCTCTCCTTTAACTCACACATAAAATTTGTCTGTAGAAGTGCCTTTCTTCACCTAAGGAACATTAGAAAGATCAGGAAGATATTATTGCAGCATGATGCTGAAAAGTTAGTCCATGCTTTTGTTACTTCCAGGCTGGACTATTGTAATTCTCTACTATTAGGGTGCCCAAACAACTCTTTAAGAAGTCTTCAGCTTGTCCAGAACGCTGCAGCCAGAGTTCTGACAGGTATTGACAAAAGAGATCACATAACTCCTGTACTGGCGTCTCTTCATTGGCTGCCCGTTAAATTCAGAATCATTTTTAAAACCCTCCTCTTGACCTACAAGGTCCTCAGAGGCCTAGCTCCATCCTACCTGGAGGAGCTAGTGATACCTTATCAGCCCAATAGACCGCTCCGCTCTCAGAACGCTGGTCTACTTGTGGTTCCCAGAGTCTTTGGGAGTAGACTGGGCGGCCGAGCATTTAGCTACCAGGCCCCTCTGCTATGGAACCAGCTCCCTGTCCTGGTGCGGGAGGCTGACTCCATCGCTGCTTTCAAGACCAGACTTAAAACCTACCTCTTTGAAAAAGCTTATTGTTATTAATTCTGTAGTTCCAGTTACTATCATAGATAGACTAATGATCACACTTAGGGGGTCGTCTAATCGTCAGGTTAAGATACTAGTTATGCTGCTATAGGCCAAGGCTGCCGGGGTCCAGAAACAGGATCACCTGACAGGCCTCCTCACTGGTGATGGTTTCCTCTCCTCTCCTTTCCTCCTCCTCATTAAGCAGACTAGTTATGCAGATTCCTGTGTAGTTTTTCTGCCCCCCCCTCTATTTATTTACAGGTATCGCCGCCGTCGGAGCTGCATGACAACATCTGGCCCGCCGACCTGTTGTATATTGTATTTTTGTATCTCTGTGTATGTTTTCTGTGTTCTGTGCCTCTCCTCTCCTCTCCCTCTTCTTCCTCTCCTCTCCTCTCTCTCTCTCTACCCAGCCGGCCATCAGCAGGAAGGTCCCCCTACATGAGCCTGGTCCTGCTCAAGGTTTCTTCCTGTTAAAGGGGAGTTTTTCCTTGCCACTGTTGCTTGTCTGGGGTTAGGCCCTGGGATTCTGTAAAGCGCCTTGAAACAATTTTGATTGTATAAGACGCTATAGAAATAAAGATTGATTGATTGATAAATAAAGATTGAAGTTAAAATTCTCTAGAGACCTGAGCAGTTGAGAACATAATTACAAATCCAAGTTTTAGCTCTGGGCAGTCACATATCCCTGCAGACAGGTTAACGGCTAATGTAATAACACAGACTGTTCAGAGGCACGTGGCACGATAATAGAATCTCACCCGCTGTGGACAGGAAACCTAATCAGATATTCTAACAGGGGCTCTTGTAAGGGATTAGAGCACCAATAGCTGTTGGTTTGTGTTTTGTTTTGTTTTTTACAACTACCGCATGTGTTTTCCCCACTGGACTGGAAAGAAATGGGTTTTTTGTGTCGCCAGGAAGATAATTGATGTATCTTCTAAATGATGAATTCATTTAGAAGCACCACAGTTCAGAAAAGTGAGATCATAAATTTGGTGCTCCAAAAACCTTGCTGTCTGACTCAGATAAAAAGGGTCACTGTTCCATTATATTTGTGGGCTTAAGCCAGACTTGACTGCCTCGGAATTTCAATCCAATTATCTTTAAAGGTACGAGAAACAACTAACCACAAAAAAAAAGTTAAAAATGCTGCTTGGGACAGTTAATGCTTATTGGGCTTTTTCCAATTTTCTAGGTGCACTCTGGGGATGGAGGGAGTCCGGCTTGGGAACCACTGGATTTCCTCTCTGCTTTTCGCAGATGATGTTGTCTCGCTGGCTCCTTCAAGCCAAAAACTTCAGTAAGTACTGCAGTTGATTGTGAAGCAGCTGGAGAGAACCCGCACCTCCAAGTCTGAGACCTTACATCATTTGGTGTAGTTTAAGTATCTGGCTTGTTCATGAGCGAGGGAAGGATGATGCATAGGACGGACAGTTGGATTGGTGCAACGGAGTAAAATGCAGATGTTGTATTGTGTGTCATGTTAAGAAGGCGCCACCACCCTCCTCCGCAGGGTGGCAGGACACTATCTTAGAGATAGGGTGAGAAGCTCTGTTACCCTGGAGGAGCTAGGAGTAGAACTGCTGCTCTGTGAAGTAAGCAGTAACGCCCTTGACCTCAAACAGCTAAACACTTTGAACTGCAAAGCTCAACATTCAGGCTAATGAAAAGTGTTCACTCACCATCATCAAGATACATCTGATCCAGCTCCTGTGGTTCTTGTTTGATGCTGACAGACAGAGCTGATGGACTGCGGTCCCTTCTCTCTGGAACTTTGGGATGCCTCTGAGCTCCTGGGCTGCTGCTGTCACTGATTGTCATGCAGTGGCTCGGGGAGAAAGCGATGTTGGTTGGAGTGGAAGGCTGTGAGTTTGGGGAGGCAGAAGAGCGCCCGGGTACTTCCTGAATGATGGAGACATGTGGGGTGAATGGTGATGATGACAGGTCCTGCAGTTGGGGGCTTGTGCTTGGAGAGGATGAAGGAGTCAGTGAGGACGCCGTTGGTGTCAGTATTTGCTGGCTTATGGGGTACCCTCCTCCCACCACACAAGGCCTGAGGTCAGAGGTCATCATTGGGTTCATGACTTGAGGAGGGAAGTACGGCTTTGGACTATGTTGACTGCACACCAAAGGGATGTCAAAATCATCACGTGGCTCTGTCTTAATTGTTGGAACTGAGAAAAAGAAAAAGCTAAATTAGTAAATGTGTGTGCGTGCAAGTGTGTGTGTGTAAGTGAGGGGGTTTGTGGCTAGGATACTCAGTGCCAAACAAACACTCTCATCAATGAGACTCTGTGTCTGGGCCTGAGCACTCCCACTCTACTCAAAATATTCAGGAAAAAAAGCAGGAAAAAGGGATGACTCACTAACACGAGAAATATCCAGCTGCTTCCACATTAAAATGGCTATTTTCTTTGGACCTCACTGTGCTATTGCTAATAACCACTAAATGTGCAACATGAGAAATGCTGCTGTAACAGCAGCGTCACACTCAGCAGGGTTCATTCACTTACAATACATTAGTGAACGTTTGGACAAAGAAGAGTTTTAGCAGAAAGGGAGACAAAATGGAGGCTCCTGGGCTTGTGGTAATCAAACCAGTAAAAAGATCAGACAAGGGATGTTGCATGCTCTGTAGTGTGGCTCATCACTCTAAAGCTCCTGAAGTGACATAAGTCCAACAACCTAACCCTAACCCTAACAAACAATTCAGTCCAGATAGAGTCTAACCACAAGAACCCATAAAATGCATCAATGGACCTAGTCCTGCTTTTCTTTTTTATTTTAATGCCGATGTTATGTCAGATTACAAAATGGAGCATGTCTGCATCTAAAATATTCATTCAATATATTTATTCTTATATTTATTCTTAGCACACATAAATCTTTTATATGAATTTAACTTGCTTGACAGCAATGCAATAAGAAGTATTAAATAAACATCAGGTTTAATTTTTTTTTTTTTAACATTTTTGAATGTGAAATTAAGTATTTGAGAGTTTATGTTGACATTAATCACTTTTATATTTTGGTGTTACATTATAAGGACCATAGCAATAATATAAATTTTGTATCATGTATCCAGACAGTTTATCCTTTGAATTGTTCAAACCACAGATTATGCTGTCAGTGTCTAAATTTGATGCAATAAAGTAGCATGTTGCACTAACTGAATAACACTGACTAATATGTCAGAGAACAGAAGAGTCAAACAAGGACACATTACACACAAATGTCCAGCATCAACAATAGAATAGAGGAACCAAGATGGTTCCCCTGACCACAGACTGAAAATAACACATGCAGATCCTATTTTGAGCCTGTTCAAAGCAAACGTGACTGCAGAGGAAAGGCCATTCCACGTGTGCAGAACACTGCAGAAGATGTTTGTGTTCCCACATAAAAGAGGCCAGCCTGCAGATTTCCACTGGGTATGTGTGTGTGTGTGTGTATGTGTGTGTGTGTGTGTGTGTGTGTGTGTGTGTGTGTGTGTGTGTGTGTGTACAATCTGTTGTACTTATACTAAGCAAAATGCAAAATCAAAACAACAACTGATAGAGGGCATTATCAATCCCTTTTTTGTGGATCACAGTAGTTTTTTTTTTTCCACAAATTTAAATAGTCTCAGTTAAATAGTGATTAAATCATATAAATCTTACATTTTGTGCCTTTTACTGTGACTGTGTCTTGCTGTTTTTTTCTGTTAAGCATTGAACAGCAGTTTTTCTTCATTGAAATGCTTAAAAAAAAAGTAAAATTATTTTGAAATAGCTACTATTAAATAGTGTTGCAAGAGGATCACAACAATCGGCAATAGAGCCTCTACATGTTTCCCTTGTTTGCCTAACTTTCTAGGCTTTAGGGGGCACTCATCACTGCCCCTAGTCTACCCCCACACCATTTTAATGATCGCTGGACAATGCTTCACTTTGAGGAATCGGGACACTTCATCGCCCACTAAGAGGGCTGGGCTGGTTCACTTGAATTGGGGCTTTGAACCACCCACTGGATTTTCGCTCACAGGTCAATTAGCAGTGGTTTTCTACATTTCACTTGGCAGGTCAATGTTTATATTTATTTTGGCAATTGGTTCTCTATTCAAGTACCATGTTTTCCCTTTCTATGTATATGGTACAAAAAAGAACAGATTTTAGTTTTCTTTTTCCTTTCTGTTTTTATAATAAAGGGCCAATGTTGTTGCTTTTTTCTATTTAGAAAACAAGCAGGAATGACAGAAAATGTTCTCAGCTTCAAACTTTGGCAAAATAAAACATATATTTTCCACAGTAGGATAAAAACTCAAGTGACAATTGTATTCCTGTTTTCCACTTCTGTCTGGGTAAATGTAGATGTTAATCACAAAAGAGTAGCTTTGATGATGAGAAGGAGGAAAAGGAGGAGTTACCATTGGCAGGGACAAAGGTGAAATGCTGATGCTGACTTCGTTTTCTCTTCCCATTGCAGACATAGTAACTGACATGGACAGGGGTGGAGAGTCTCTGGTTCCGATAGGGAGGGATCTCCACTAAGAGGGAAGTCTGTAACAACAGTGACAACAGCAACTCAAAATGTTCTTCATTCATTTGGATCTAGTCAAGTCTGAATTAATGAGGTTGAGTTAATGTTTTGTAATGAATAATTCCAACCCAGCAGCAGCACACCAGACTTGACTCATTTAATCAACTCATCTGAGTCTTCAGACAGCTGATTGGTCAAACTGTGTGCCTGACTGGTTGGAACAAAAACCTGCAGCCACACGGCCCTTTGTTGAATAGTTTGGACACCCCTACCCGAGACCTATTACTATCTCTCTCTACCATCTAGAAACTGTCTCTCTTTCAGCCCAGTGAAAACTCCAGCAAGTTGGAGATTGAACATTAGGAACCAGGTCAAAACAAAACAATCCAATTTGTTCTCTTTGGGCTCTAACATGGGGCTAGGAATATTTGCACTTATGTTCCAGTTTTACTCCTGTAATTTTGGCATTTTGGCAACAGTAATGTCTGTCCAAATGAAATAAAATCTACCTTAATTTAAAAAGCCATACTTTTACAGTTTTTCTCAGTCACTTTGGTACATTCCTCAAATCATATTTGACATTTGCAAAACAATAAATGCAATTCTCAAATCAATTCATACAAGTTGCAAAGGGAGGGAACACTGTAAGTAATGCAATGTAGGAATGTCTGATGGGGCCACACATTCTTTGTGTTTTTTTAAAAAAGAAAATTTCTTAAAGAAAGAATCTTATATTAAAGTGTCTTCTCATTACACGCTGCATCCATGGTAGCCAGAAAGCTCATTTGGTTATGTAGCTGGCAATCATCAGCATCATGGTGTGGGTGGCAAACCATTGCCTGATCATTTTAGAGTGATAGAATCTGACATTGTCCTAAACCAGAGGTCGGCAACCCGTGGCTATGGAGCCACGTGTGGCTCTTTCATCCTTCTGTTGTGGCTCCCTGTGACTTAGGAAAATAAATAATGAGTACCTTATTTCCCGCACTATAAGGTGCACCTAAAAGCCTTTCATTTTCTCAAAAATCGACATTTAGCCTTAGAATCCGATGCACCTTATAAATGGATCAATATTAGTTACCATATTTTCCGCACCATAAGGCACACTTAAGACCCTGAAATTTTGTCAAAATCGACGGTGCTTCCTTTAATACGGTGCGCGGTGTGTGGACTTCTACAATCTGCTCTGCGCTTTTGCTAAGTGCACTACGGTAAAAGCTCCTCCCGGTTGATTGTGCAACACCGATGCTAGGTAACAACAGGTGTGCTGCTAATCGTCTCCCCCTGAAATGGCACAGGTAATGCGACACGCTTATGAATATTTTGCTTAATTAAATTGATGAAACCCACTCATTTTGTTATTGTATGTTTTAACATGCGTCTTATAATATGTTGGTTAATTACAGAAATAGACCACGTAATTGAGACTGCCCTACGAAACGGTGCTGAAAATACGGTATATAGACCCCAAAATAAAGTGAGTTTTCTGACTGTTTTGGTTCCCTTAATGTGCCTTATAATCCGGTGCAGTTTATGTATGGGAAAAAAAAACTGATTCAGACCCATTTTTTGGTAGTGCTCTTTATAACCCGGTGCGCCGGTGTTCTCTGCAGCAGTTCGTTGATTTCATAAATGCAACATTTGTACATAGCATAAAAAAAATAAAAATCTCTTCCTCGCCCTCCTGGGCGGTGCCTCCTTCCTTCAGACTTGGGTCCTCTACCAGAGGCCTGGGAGTCTGAGGGTCCTGCGCAGGATCTTAGCTGTTCCTAGGACTGCGCTCTTCTGGACAGAGATCTCCGATGTGGTTCCTGGTATCTGTTGGAGCCAGCTACTCAGCTTGGGTGTTACTGCCCCTAGTGCTCCTATCACTACTGGGACCACTGTTGCCTTCACCCCCCACATTCTCTCTATCTCCTCCTTCAGCCCTTGGTATTTCTCCAGCTTTTCGTGTTCCTTCTTCTGGATGTTGCTATCACTTGGGATTGCTACATCTATCACCATCACTGTCTTCCGATGTTTATCCAGGACCACGATGTCAGGCTGGTTGGCCACCACCATCTTGTCAGTCTGGATCTGGAAGTCCCACAAGATCTTGGCCTGCTTATTCTCCACCACTTTCGGGGGTCACCCACCTGGACCCTGGGACCTCCAGGACACTGGGACACTATGCCAGTCACCTGGTTATGCCGCTCCATGTATGCCTTTCCTGCCAACATCTTGCACCCTGCTGTGATGTGCTGGACTGTCTCAGGGGCATCTCCACACAGCCTGCACCTCAGGTCTTGCCTGGTATGGTAGACCCTGGCCTCGCTTGCTCTGGTGCTTAGGGCCTGTTCTTGTGCAGCCATGATTAGTGCCTCTGTGCTGTCTTTCAGTCCGGCCTTTGCCAGCCACTGGTATGTTTTCTCGATATCAGCCACTTCCTCAATTTGTCAGTGGTACATTCCATGCAGGGGCTTGTCCTTCCATGATAGCCCCTCAGGTTCCTCCTCCTTGGTGGGCTTCTGTTATATATATATATATATATATATATATACACTCACCAGCCACTTTATTAGGTACACAATGCTAGTAACGGGTTGGACCCCCTTTTGCCTTCAGAACTGCCTCAATTCTTCGTGGCATAGATTCAACAAGGTGCTGGAAGCATTCCTCAGAGAGTTTGGTCCATATTGACGTGATGGCATCACACAGTTGCCGCAGATTTGTCGGCTGCACATCCATGATGCGAATCTCCCGTTCCACCACATCCCAAAGATGCTCTATTGGATTGAGATCTGGTGACTGTGAAGGCCATTTGAGTACAGTGAACTCATTGTCATGTTCAAGAAACCAGTCTGAGATGATTCCAGCTTTATGACATGGCGCATTATCCTGCTGAAAGTAGCCATCAGAAGTTGGATACATTGTGGTCATAAAGGGATGGACATGGTCAGCAACAATACTCAGGTAGACTGTGGTGTTGCAACGATGCTCAATTGGCACCAAGGGGCCCAAAGAGTGCCAAGAAAATATTCCCCACACCATTACACCACCACCACCAGCCTGAACCGTTGATACAAGGCAGGATGGATCCATGCTGTCATGTTGTTGACGCCAAATTCTGACCCTAGACCCTACCATCCGAATGTCGCAGCAGAAATCGAGACTTATCAGACCAGGCAACGTTTTTCCAATCTTCTATTGTCCAATTTCGATGAGCTTGTGCAAAGTGGAGCCTCAGTTTCCTGTTCTTAGCTGAAAGGAGTAGTACCCGGTGTGGTCTTCTGCTGCTGTAGCCCATCTGCCTCAAAGTTCGACGTACTGTGCGGTCAGAGATGCTCTTCTGCCTACCTTGGTTGTAACGGGTGGTTATTTGAGTCACTGTTGCCTTTCTATCAGCTCCAACCAGTCTGGCCATTCTCCTCTGACCTCTGGCATCAACAAGGCATTTCCGCCCACAGAACTGCCGCTCACTGGATATTTTTTCTTCTTCGGACCATTCTCCGTAAACCCTAGAGATGGTTGTGCGTGAAAATCCCAGTAGATCAGCAGTTTCTGAAATACTCAGACCAGTTCTTCTGGCACCAACAACCATGCCACGTTCAAAGTCACTCAAATCACCTTTCTTCCCCATACTGATGCTCGGTTTGAACCGCAGGAGATTGTCTTGACCATGTCTACATGCCTAAATGCACTGAGTTGCCGCCATGTGATTGGCTGATTAGAAATTCAGTGTTAAAGAGCAGTTGGACAGGTGTACCTAATAAAGTGGCCGGTGAGTGTATATATACACAGTATACATAAATATAAATGGGTTGTGGCACACTGAGTGTGTGTGCATGCATATGTGTATACATACGTGTATACATTAACTCTCAGCACTCATTTCCTTGGTGGAGTGACTGAAAACATCTGTTTTATTCCACCATTTTAATCCTAAAACCATCCTGAATTTTTCACAATGGCAGCTGTCTGTTTAAAAAAATCATTCATCTCTGTGATAAATAACTTACAGACTTGGAGGCTTCTCTAACAACTTTGGCTTCAGTTTCCCACAGATGATGACCATCTACAATAGAAAAAAAAAGAAAAGATTACAAATTAAAATGTGTTCTCCTTCAGTGCTGAAGAGAGAGTAGCATCACAGCATATTGCTTGAGATTAAACCAGACAGAGAAATCTGATGCAATACTAGAAAAAGGAAAATAAAAAAAAGGAAAAGAAGAAAACAAGTAGTCATACTGCCGTTCACTTAAAAGAGGGTGGGGACTGGTGGAGGAGAGAAACCTTGACTTAATCAAGATATGGAATCCCAACATGCAGGAGCAGCTGTTCGCCCCATTAATACATAACCGGTGGAAACTCACCACTTGCCTCAAATAACTTTTGCCCTTTTATTTTCTTCTCACAGGGCTCTTTCCAGAATCCCAGTATAATGATTGTGTAATTCTATTGCTTTTTGCTCTTTTACTGGAAACTTGTTTATTTTGTCACAACAATAAAGAGGCTCAGGCAATAAAACTGAAAACGGTAAAGCTGATTTTTCTTTCTTTTGACACAGCAAGAAACTATTTCTTCAAACAAGAGACTTGCTGAGAAGGTTTAAAAAATCATTCATCTCTGTGACAAATACAGTTGATCCTGCAATCGAATTTAATGTCTCTTCCCCCTCGGAGACAGCACAAAAACTTTAAAAATTAAAACCCTTCTACTGACAATGATGCCAACCTACAGCTATAACTGTTTTCTGATCACTTTCATTGAACTTTGATTGAAATAAGGGTCAAACACCATGGCCGAGAGCTAAACTCTGAGTGCTTTTAGTTACGCTAACAGACAACAAAAACAACAAAAGAAGAGATGTCCAAATCTGTGAGCCTTGATATTATTGGCCTATCAATATTATCTGCCAACATTTCCATGAAAATGTAATATTGGAAATGTTAAATATAAGTTTTTACTATTTTAACGACACAACTTTCACATAATATGCACATATTATGCCAATGTTAGGTTTATAGCAAGAATCAGCTGCTTCTCCTCACTCAAAATTTCAAAATATGACAGCTGTGTTGTTAATTACCCAAAATGATTTAGTTTTATTATTGGTGTCATGTTATCATGTTCATACAGTATATTGGTATCAGTTGATATTCAAAATTAATGTAACATGCCTGCTCATCCATCCATCCATCCATCCATCCATCCATCCTTCCATCCATATAAACACACTTGGTCAAATTTTGACCACCATGTTTGAAGGAAGTGACTGGCAACATAAACAGTCCTAAAGGAAGTTGCTAAAGATCTCCACCCAGCACACATTGTTTAATGGATGGTTCAGTTTATATTCCATATGTTTGTTTGTGTACATCGTCAGTTTCAGACTGATTAGAAACTTTTTACCAAATGGTTTGCAAATCAAAGTTAGCTGGAGAATTATGTTTTCACTGAAGTGATGTCTTCCATTGTAAATCCAGCTCGGTCTCTTATTTGTTGTTTGTCTAGAATTTAATTTGCCCCCTTTGTTCACTTTCTTTTTTCCCCCTGTCTCATTGCTCCAAAGATCAGATTTGGAAACTCTCTGGAAGGGAAGCCTTCACATCCGCAGCTGATCTACAGGTCAAAATATTTTTCAAATGTTTTCTCTAAACCCCCTCTCTGTCTGCATTGTCTACACCCCTACTAGTTCTGTTACTAGTTCTGAGCTGATCTTCAGTTCTTTACATCAACTGAGGTTGATTTTCATCATTGACAAAAAAAAAAACATTTGATAGCAGCTGTCTTTTCTGTGCCTAGAGAAGCCAGAAACCTTGTCTAGAGCAGCAAATTCAGACTTGAAAAGCTGCCTTTGTTTGCATAAATTTTGCTGGATATCCAATAACCACAGAATATAACTGATAACCACAGAATGTTCCAGAGTTATAAGGCAACATCTGCACAATAACTACGCTAATCCAATGAAAAACATCAGCAGCAGTTTCAGTTCCTCTCAATATGGTTTCTAACTCCCTGGCCCACTGTACTGGATAACATCCAATATTATTTCAGTTCAACAACTCAGCCTAAAAGCTCTCCCCCAGAAACCGACAAGATCATATAAACCCAGTACTCTTTTCCAGATCTCCCAGCACCCCAACCTCCACTCACAATGGCTGTGACCCAGCCTTGCAGAAATTTTACAATTCACATTTCGTTAGCAATGATCTACACAAATCATTACTTTTACCATACAGACATAACAAAGAGCAGTTGCTGGCAGAGTGACAATGTGCTCTTCAAAGTCACAATATACAATGCACTCATTTGCCAATGTTAGGTTTATAGCAAGAATCAAGCAGCTCCTTGTGCTCCTTAATTGGAGCTGGGTGGAGTATAGTATTGGTGCCCAGAGCGAAACAGCAGGCCGACGTTTGGACGGGTCCTCCTGATTTACAGTAAATATAAACACATGTTCTACCCAGATCCATGAGGCATGCTGAAAGACTGGCCTTGTCTTCAGAGAGAAGACTGAACTTCTTTCCTGATGCCCTGAAAAGATGTGGATTTAGGAGGTCCTTCAAAGGGTGGCAGCAGGGCTAATATTTTGGCTCAATTGGCAGAGGAGGACAAGCTTGTCATCCGGTATTATTCCTATGGTGTAGCTTGTTACTCTTGGAGCTTCAGGAAATCAGCATCTAGGGGCCTGGAGATTTTCATGAATCACACTGTAATTTGTGACTATAGCCCCCACTGTTTATGTTGCTGCAGTTGTGTTTATGAAGACAATCACTATTCTCACAAGTGTCAGCGGCAGCCAAACCACCACACAGCCTCAAGGAAAGCTATGAAATTAAGACTCCACCCTCCCTCAAATCCAAAGGTCTGCCCAAAGCTAGCAAAGCTAACTGGGCCTGGAGAAGGGCCAGATTTAAAGTCAAGGGTTCAGGTTTGTACAGATGTCCCACTGACATTTTAGGAAATTGCCTCTGCAGAATTTGTTTAACCTTTTATGTTAACAATTTACATTTACTATTGTGTAATAAGTTTTTCATTAACCCATTTTGTCCATGTTAAAATTTGTCCTTGTTAATAAAAGTGTATTATTATTATTAAAGTAATAGTAGGAGTATTTCACTGTGAATCAAAAGCAATTTTTCATATGCTTAAATTTGCATCTCTTATTTAGCAAATCTAACTAAAAACTGTGCACTGCCATCTGAATGGAAAGTTGGTGCTCAAAAATAAGGAATTTATGTTTTAAGCTTGAATTGGACCTGGTTTCTGACTTTGGATATCTTATTACCAACATAACAAGTTGAGCATTTGGGTCAAATCTAGCCATTTGGCATGGATATGGACCACAGATGAAGTGACAAATCAGCAGTCATCCACTGGATAAGGGGTGCGTGTTAGTTTTCGATCCTAACCAGGGCTCAAAAATAAATATTTATTTTCTATAAATATAAATATTTCTTAAAAGATTTCTGGTTTTCTGTTTCATAGTTGACTTGGATAAAAGGATCAAATGCCTGTTAATATGGACTGCATATGTTGTCTTTTTTTATAAAGAGGCAAATATGTTACAACATACTTTTATTTTAGATTTTAGAACATATTGCAGTTCAAGACACCAACACCTATTTAAATTCACTCCCTCTGCTGTTATATCACTATCATCTCAATCACATTTTTAGATTTGATATCTATCATTTACCACAGACACCAGCCAGAAACCAAAGCACAAAATAATTCTTTTTAAGATTCATTTTCAATTCACCTCTGGGGAGCTCACACTCTGCTATATAAAGTTCATCAAGAGCTCAAGCATTTTGAAGTTGGAACTTGTCGTGAGAGTGGCCATGAAGATGCTTAAGAATTTTCTGAAATTCTGAATAAATTTCTGGATCTTTCTCAAAGGAAACAATTATCAACCATTATGGGGAAACAATGAGCAGAAAACCCAAACATTTACATTAAAATAATTTTAAAATAGTCAATGAAATCTACAGAGAACTGATAGTACATATTACATATAAATAATCTGAGTTTCTTCTTCCTGACTTTTTTTTTTTACATTGTGGGGCCCTGAGCATTAACTCATCCAAACATGCACAAAAGAGAGAAAGAGAAGGGTGAAAAGAGGACAGACAGGCCTTATTTACCAAATGGACAGAGTTATCAGCGACAGCATCTTCAAGGCAGGCGAGTGGAAATGAAAACACAGAGAGACTCAGAGCCAGATTACAAGTTGATGTCTGTGAGACTAAAGCCGTACAGTATTAGCAAGTGTACTTTACCACTAACTTTAGCACTGAAAAATAGAGAGATTTTATCAAGTTAATTCTGAATCCATGAGGAGGTGGAACAAACCTGATGCGCACGTATTGTTTTTGAACAGGCGACAGAAGAGGAAAGAAGGGAGGAGGAAAGAAGGGATTTCCTTCCACGAGTTACAGGCAGGAAAAACATGAACACTTATCCTCTCTTTTTGTTGCTAACAAACCTTGCCTTGAAACAGGATCCCGTTCACAGCAGCACACAACATCGAAGCACGTGAAAGTGAGCATTTCTTTGGAAATTTGCGGGAAAAATCTCCAGTGGTAAAATGAAATGCCTAAAGCAGGGATGTCCAAATTCTTCCACAGAGGGCTGTGTAGCTGCAGGTTTTTGTTCCAACCAGTCAAGCACACCCAGTTTGACCAATCAGCTGTCTGAAGACTCAGATGAGTTGATTAAATGAGTCAAGTCTGGTGTTCTGCTGCTGGGTTGGAACTAAAACCTACAGCCACACAGCCCTTTGTGGAATAGTTTGGACATCCCTGGCCTAAGTTCTTTATAGCAGCAAAATGAGCCACTCTGAATTTATGAGTTTCATTGTTAAACTGTTTGTTAAACTCAGAGCTCCATGTGGGCATGAGTAAAATAACTATAATAAAGTGAAATAAGTAAAAAAAAACATGTCTGTATGGATTAGGGTTGTTTTGCTTTGATAATACTATGGTGTTAACATTAGTGATGTCTCTACTGCCTTTATTTATACAAAGAGCAGCTCTAAAGGAGACCTAGTGTGATCTTCACAGAGCCCAGAGAGTTAATGAACTGGGTTGGATAGTGAGGTGGAAGGATGGAGGGAAGTGCAGGGGATCTCACTGATGTGGAAGCCTGGCTTAAGTGTGTTTCCATAGTAGGACTGCCCAGGAATCTGATGTTGGTGCCAGACACGGGGAAACCCTCATCAAAAACAAGGAGCACACCCATCAGCACCAGCCCATCCAGGGCCTGCACAAGGTCCTAGAGACAGCTGGATTTACAAACTGACCAAAATACATTTAAAAACTTCTGTTAGTATTTTTTATTTGTTTGTTTTTGTTTGTTATTTTGATTGTGACTGAGTTTTCATTATTGGAAACATTGAAGTATCTATCAAAGGAAACGTCTAAAATTTTAGACAAAAAGACAAATAATTTTGAATTTAAATGATTATAATTTGTTTCAAAGAACTTTTGGCCTTTGCACATTTCTGATAAATGATATTCCTATATTCTCAATAGTGTTTTGTGCTTCAGCCTGTGGTGTTTGCGGATTCTCCATGTCTGTGATGTTTTCACAGACATGGATGATCTACAATTTTCCTCTCACAGTTCAAAAATATGAATGTGTGTGTGTGTGTGTGTGTGTGTGTGTGTGTGTGTGTGTCTGTCTGTCTGTCTGTCTCTCTGTCTGTTTGTGTCTGTGTGTGAGTGAATGGGGTATGTGTGTGTTCTGTGATGGACTGCTGACTTGTACTGGTATAGTCCTATCTCTCACCAGTTGACCAGAGGCTGTACCCACTGTGATGCTTGTATTTGTAACTGTAATATTTTACCTGACTGTTTTAAAACTTGTCCTGTTACTTTACTGCAGACTTGGTTAGATACAGCTCAATCTGCCTGACATTTGATATATTGATGTATTTATTTAGATTTATTAGATTTAGTACATGCATATCAGCAGCTTTGATATTTAAAACTGAAATCTAAACTAAAAAAATTAGATAATGTGATAGAGTTAAAAAAAAATAGCAACTAAAATTAAATATCAATCAAGAATAACACTTTTTTTTTAATTCACAAAACTTAAGTTACATTTCTATGACAATGAGCTTGCTGATCAATCAGAAATGTTGAGAAAGAATCTGAATATCTGTAGTTATTTGATGCATATTTGGTTTAAAAAGTCTGAGTGTTCAATTGCAGAATGGCCTGCATGGCCAGGGCAGCCTTGGAAATCTTCCTTCCACAGGTGGAACAATGAGAGGCTTCCCATCTTTTCTGACTGAGTCATGAGTTGATAGATTTGCACGTGTTTATGTGGTTCAGACTGGGCCCAAACTGTACCTCACGTTGTTCTAGTGAAGCTAATCAAGAAAATTACTGTTTGTAAACCTCTGCATCAACATCTGGGAGCAGTCCCTTCTTGTGCCAAACCAAAACTGCTTTAAGTAAGAAGAAGAGAAACAAACACTGATGCATGGCACACACACACACACACACACACACACAAACAGACACACACACTGCATTTGTGAGCCATTCCCTTGCTGAACAGGCAATGGAAACTTCTGCAAATGTAAATCTGCTGGGTTAAAAATACAGCACATTAATGTGCACCACATGTGGCACTTTGGCAGGATGAAGGATATTTTGAAGGAGGGGGGAGGCACAGCAATGGGGTTTCTACAACAACGGAGAGGGACAGACAGACAGACAGACAGACAGACAGACACACACACACACACACACACACACACAGACACACACACACACACACACATACATGGCTACTCTACAACATCTCCTTTCTTACCTTGAGCCTTTTCCACAAACACCACTTTGGAGTCATGTTGGAAGTTGTGTCCTTCCAGAAGCATCCTCTCCCCACCAGAGGCAGGACATGTCTCCATACTCTGTTTGTCCACCAGAGGCAGCTCCTGGGCTGATCTCTGAGCTGTGGGAGAGAGCAAAAGAAAGTATTGCCTCATTTAATACATACCCACTCCCCATGTAGACCTGATCATCCAGACAGAGGCTGATTCACTACCTAGACAACATTCACAGAGCTCCTGCTAAAATCTCTTTATTCAGCTCCTTCGCTTGCTTTCTGAGTCCACCCTTCTATTTCTAGTTTTTCATTCTTCACCATCTGTTTTTTGTTTTCATTTTTAACTGATATGCTCAGCATTACTTGCATGTCTGAATGCAATGTTGACATTTTGACCTTGGCAAAGATAAAACTGTAGTTTCTTTTGATTCATTGGGATACATAAATAAATGTTCAGATAATAAGGAGTTCTTCTTTTTGGAGATCAATATGAACAATAAATCTTTCTAATATCTCTTCCTCCATTCCTCCCTAACTATATTGTGGCAACCATTCATAGCTTAATATTATTTCAAATAGGTGACCATATGTAATCATGGTTTACTACTACAGAACCATGAAAATGGTCTGCTTTGATTTTGTCCCAGTTCAGTTAAGAGTCAAGAGAGTAATGTAACATACGGGGTCAATGAGACCTATTAAGCAATGAAGAATGGCCATTACATTCAGTGCAACATTAGAATTCAACTTCCAATCAGATGTTTAATTTCAGATTATTTGTTAAAAAATCATCTAATTATCCTTTGATGAAACAATAATTGTTTCCATCCATCATTTTCTACCACTTCATCCTCCACAAAGGGTCATGGGAGGACTGGAGCCTATCCCAGTTGACATCGGGCGAAGGCGGGGTACACCCTGGACTGGGTGCTGGCCACAGGGCTAACACAAAGAGACAAACAAACATTCATTTTCATTCATGACCTATGGTCAATTTAGTGTCTCCAATTAACCTAATCACCAGTTTTGCATGTCTTTGGATTGTGGGAGGAAGCCAGAGTACCCAGAGAGAACCCATGCAGGCATGGGTAGAACATGCATGCTCCACACAGAAAGTCCCCAGTCCCAACGAGGATTTAAACCTGAGGCCTTCTTGCTGTGAGACAACAGTGCTAACCACACCACTGTGCTGCCCGTAAGTTGCTATTTTAGGAATGCACTCACTTATATCTTGTTGTTCCAAGATACAATTTTTACTTTTCTTTTTTTTTAGCCTTCTGTTTTTGTCAAGGAAATTAACTTTCATGTCTCCTAATTTCAGACATTTTTCCTAATAGAGGAGAGCAGAAATACAAGAAGATTTACTCACAGCATTCAATCGGGTTTGATGCGACCTGCAAGGACACTGTTCTCCCTGTGGCTTGGTTGATGTGAACTCTGAAAACCATCCGTACTCGCGTGTTCTTACGTCCAATATCTGTTTCCCCTTTTCTCAGCTCGATGTCTGAATTACGCAGCTTTAGGATCCCTGCGCAGTCAATCCTGTGAGATGACATGAAGAGTTTGATTTCTGCCAAAATGTCTGTCAACAGGCAGATCAGACATACTTGAATTGGACTGTGATTTACATATGCAACACTTCAGCCAATCCCAGAGGGATTTCACTCTGGGCTCAGCTCTCTGCAGGCCAGAAAGCAGCTGCAGTCATGTCAACAGAAGATTAACACCACCACCACCAACAGCTTTAACTCTTACACACTTGGGTGAAATTCAAACTCAGCAGAAACAAAAGGCTGGAAATGTTTCTAACTATAAACACATTACATCAAGCAAGAATTGGCTTTAATTATTTCTGTAAAACAGTTTTATCCATCACGTAGTAAAGACCAATTCCTGCTTTTCATTTTGAACAAAAAATCTATCCAAATGGCTTCTGGTTTTTCCATCACTGTGATACCCAATGCTACATTCCTCAAAGCCTAGTTAATTTTAAATTTTACACAGATATGAACACTCCCTAGCATTCTTCTCAGCAGACACCTGGGTCTGCTTTGGCTGCCATCAGTTGTTGATACCAAGAACCACGGCTGCAAGGCTTGCTCATCTATACACTAGAGCTGAGTTGCACGTTCACTGCCTGAAAATAAAGCCTATTAGTCCCGGTGACGAACAGGACTGTTTGATGTAATTACATTATACGGCACATGAAACTGAAAAGTATTTACCATCACCCTGGACAACATGACAGAAATAAATCTCCACAAAACCCTGGCCTAGTCACTATAAATTCTCTGTGGTATGTCCTCTGGTAGAAAAGAGAAACCTGACTCTGAAATAAAGTCCTCCTATAAGGGAAGCTTTTGTGTAAAATCCCCTGTAACTCGGAAAAAGCGCTGATGCTAGCATGTGGTTACTGGCTGTAGCAAAAAAAAAAAAATGCAGCCAGTGCTTCTGGTAACCTGATATCTGAAACATAAAATGCACAGTAAATACAGTGTCATACACTGTACAGTGTCTTAGTGAGCTAAGGCTAAGCTTAGCCTTTCCTTGTCAGGAAAAGCATGAACATGTATATATGAACTTTATTTGACCATAAAAGGAATAAGATATTTATTTCAATGTTTCAGTCATAGGAGGATTAGAAGTTCCAGATGCTTAAGCATTTTTATCATGCATGTCTCATTTACAGACATTGCAACATTGTATCCACATTTCCCAGACTGCCATGTATGTTGATGGAGCAGCATTAGGCACATTTCCACCCAGCAAGTTGCTGGTAAATACTAGGGGCAGGAGCTTTACAGGAACTGTTCCACTTGATCCTGTTGATGGTTATGTCTCTACTGTGGTTTAGGACCCCTCAGTGAGATCTCGAGCTTGTGCATAATAGTTGCACGACACTTTCAACTGTGACATCACGTGGGTGAGCCACCAATAACAAACAACTTAACAGAGAAAACAACAATGAGGAAGGAGGTTAAAGGGAAGGGGCTGGTGGAGGATGTTATGGACTACAGGAGAATTCAATATGTCATATCCTGTTCAAGGTTTAGCCAATCAGTGCTGAGTCAACCTCAATCCCTACCCAGGAGACTGGCTAGTTGTTCAAATGCAATATAATAAGGGATGGTAACATTGCAAGCTAAGAAAGTTATGGCACACCAGCCCTCCGGGACAGAAGAGTTTGATTTTGATTCTCAAAAGATAAGTGCTCTGTGATATCTGTGTTATTTACTGGACTTGTGTTCCCTGCAAAAGTGTATGAATGAGTATGAAATGAATGATGGTATTTTTTTTTGACGATATGAACAGTACTTTCAAAAATTTCTGCCTTTTGATCTATGAAGTTAGCTGGTTTCAACTTTGGAATAATACGTAGAAAAAGGGTAGGTAGACTAAATGCATTCCAAATCCAGACCACTCTTGGAGTCCTGCATATGGATGACACTCTTGACAAATCCACTTCTAAAGCAGACATTGGATGTCTCCAGCCTCAGGTACTCACATAGCCCTCATGTTGTTATCAGGTAGCAATGGGATCTCCAGGACTTTGGTGTTGTTGTGCAATGCCTCATGGCTTGGTGTGGACACTGTCTTTCCGGTGATGCGGTGGACCTGGTAGAAGGCATGGGGTCTGAGCAGCCTATCGTCAGCTGTGCCAATGAACAGTTGCAGTGTCAGTGGCTCACTCTCCATGTAACCATGAAGCTAAGGAGAATAAAGACATTCAATTGTGTTAAGGACTTTAAGGACTGTGCTTTTTAAAAAAAACAAACAAACAACCTAATCACCCAGAAAATAAATGCATTTATTTTGTTTAATCTTTGCATAAAAATTCCAAATTCAACTAGACTCCTGTTCAGCCTGTTTTTAAAAAGTGCCCATGTAATATATTGCATATCACAGTTTCTTCAATTTACCATCAATGACTTAAGCTCAGTTTTTCAATCAGTTCATGTCAAACTTGAGGACTAGATTACACAGTGGCTATATGTCAGGGGCAGCAGTTAATTCACATTCGGCGAAACAGTCGTTTCATTTGTTATGTTTGCATAAGCTAACTTTCCAGAAAAGACACAGCTATTGTCAATATGCCAAATCCTGGCAAAGGTCAAGTAATATTTACTCTAGCAACCCTGTTCTGATTTTTATCAGCAGAATGATTCCAGTGCTGTAGCACTGGGAGACAGCACAGACACATAGCCTAGCACAACTTGCAACTCCCAGACCTCTGTAGGTGTTTCCTGACAACAGGCCTTCTGACACGATTACCTCAACCACCCAAACTGCAGACACAAAGCAAATACTGACAACAGCTACTATGGACACACTGCTGTCGAATCTTCTATCTTATCCATATAGTTTTGCTGGGAGGAATGAAAGCATATATAATGAAAGTAAGTCCAAGAAATATGAGACCAGTGACCAATATATAAATTACTTTTGCTCACAATCTCATATGACTGCAGAAGAATTGATGTGAAATGTGTCAAGAATGCTGTTGCTCAGCCAGGTGTAAATGTTTTTTTTTTTTTATGACCTTCCAGGCACGTGTGTCATCTGAGATGCATTTACTGACTGTTGACTATTGTCACCACTCATATGAAAGAAACCAATTTATTAGTAGTATTCAGAGAACTTGCCAAATGTAATACAGACATACGGGATTACCAGCTAAAACCCCAGTTAAGGTGATTGTAAATTTAAAACAGTTTTTACTTACAGTACATTAATTAAGAAACACAGTGGTGTCGAGAGAGGGAAACGTTCTGCAAGTGGGAGTCACCTCGTGTGATTGGGAGGAGGATCCCAGTCAAGGTTAAGAGCCTGCAATAGTCCTGTGTATTTATGTAAGGAAATGGGTTGCTGCCTAGCAATGATGTTTATTTAGGCAGCAGGAAGACGTGTGATGAAGTGAGGAAACCTGTTCACAAGTGAACATTCAAACTGTAATTGCTAACAGGTTACTCATTATGTGCTCTGAATTATTGCTGGCATTAATTCTATGAAAACAGAACTCATGAGATGATCACTGCAATAGTTTTACATTTCACTTGGTGTTAAAGGTGCAAACTTGAAATCAAATGTTTTACAGTGCATTCTAATCTATGTTTAAAATTCTGTGATAGCACTGTAAAGCCTCTGTGGTTATTCAACAGTGCAGCCATTCCTACCTCCTTTATATTATCACCCACAAGAGGAATTTAGATACTCCATCCTCTGAAGGCATCAAAAAGACCCTTCTGGCAGAGACAGTGTGATCACGTGTGAAAACGTACATGTGGACTCTTGTGTTGTGTCACTGCTTCACATTATATTAATTTAGAGTGCATTGTTTAAAGCTGTTAGTTCAATCATACGGATCAAGGCTGAGGAAAAAGCCTACATCTCTGAATAATGACAAAATAAAATAAAAATAGTGCAGTTTGTTAAGCAGGATGAAGAAAGCTGACATCAGGCAAAGGAAAATAGAATACCTCAGAGGCTTGAATTAAGGGGTATTTCCTCTCCACCAAAGTACAGCATGAAAATCTAAGCATAGACCGCAGTGAGGCCTGGACCCAACAGAGGGCCCTATTTTAGTTGAGAGGGAGGGTGTGGTTGAGGCAGGCAGCAGTGAACACAGCAAAGAACAGAAAATAGTAAGCTTCTGTGCTGCTGGACTATAAGAAAAAAGTGTACAAGACACAAGATCTGGGTCCACGATAAGCGCTGTAAAGTTTGACTGACAGGGTGTTGTCAGCAAGCGTCTGCAGTATGTGTCAAATGTGTTATCAGGAAGTCGAGGGGATGGAGCTGCTTTCTCTGAGGCGCCTTCCAACATCTCTATCACAACCTGCCAGACGTGTGTGGTTGAGTCGCTGCCGCCTCTGCAGGATGCAGTGCATGATGATGTCAGTCGGTAAACACGGGAACTTTCCTAAACAAGGGAAGTCTGTGTGGTTGGGGCGGTAGCTTGCCCGTGGGGTGGGGTGGGGGTTGGTGATGAAGAACACACACTCTTTTTCAGCCTTTGTAAACCCAGACCTATGTCATTCCAGCATACCTTCGCCACGGATTAACACCCTTCTAATAATAATAATTAAAAAAAAGTTTTTTAAAAAATGGGCATCAGTATATGAGTATGTTTATGGCATAATGTGTATATTTATAAGTATAATGTGAGTTAGAACTATGTCATGATTAACTAATGAGCTTTTACTTTTAATCACATATATTTTGAGTACATTGTGCTATGGTTAAATCTTTATCTCCATTCTTACTTTACTCACAACTCTCAAACAAGCCATCTCTGTCAAAGGTCAATCCAGTCTCATATGAAAATATTCCCTGGCTACATTTGTCCAAACTCCAAAAACATAGTGAGTTTGGTCAATAATATATGACTGTTGCATTTTTCTGTTTATACTTACATTCTCTGTCAACATCAGGTGACACAGAATGTAAGTATACATTTTCAAAAATGTCCTTTGTTTGTAATTTTAGTAAGAGAGATATTAAGTTTCATAATATTAATTTAGGGCATGCACAATCGCTCACTTGCAAAGATATTTCAGAACTCCTCAGAATAAATGTGATGTGACATTTTGTTGCTATATTTTGTTGGTTAGCATAGCTTGTGCAATGTAGCCCTAGATTTCCACATAGGATTCCTGTTGTAATTTGAATTGACAAAATTCCGAGTTCAGAAAGGAATTGCCTCTAAAGTGGGACTAATAAATGCATGTATTTATGTTTTATAGCATTCTTTTCTCAAAAAATGTTACATTGATAACAGTTACATCATAGTTACATATTATATATAAATGCTATATATGAGTATTGACCATTAAGCATTTTCTTGACCCTAATGTTACCAACCAACCTGGAAAGAATGATACAAAAACTACAAAACAGAATTAAATCACAATACACATTTGTATGCTCCACCAGATTGTTTGTAGTTCTAACGTGCTTTCTCTATGAAAATCTGGCCAGGGACCTTGCAAGATTATTATAGGTGTTGGGGGTGGGAAGTACACCTGTTTTAACATATTAAATTTATTTTTTATCATTGGTCAAAGGATCAAATCATATTTTGACCCTAGCAAGTCAATCCTATTAATCTGCCATTTGATGTGATAGTAGATGTCAATGTATTCCAAAACAATTTCTATCTTGTCTGTAGCACATTTTATTGCTACGCTGTAAGCCTTCAAATGTGTCCCATGGTTGAGTTTCAAAGGTCACCTATGAAGAGCAGGAGCTGCCTGCAGTTTGCATACTGACATATTTTATTAATCATTCTCTATATCAAGACTTTTCTGATGTCTTTGCTGATGTTCTACAAAAAAGTTTAATTTTCATCTTGCTCCAAGCCATGGGGGATGTTGGGTATAAGGCAAGGGTCGGCAACCTTTTCTACTCACAGAGCCATTTCCCAATGAAAAGAAAGCACCTGGAGCCACAACCCATTTTGACATCATATATATATATATATATATATATATATATATATATATATATACACACACACACACAGTGGTGGTCAAAAGTTTACATACACTTGTTAAGAACAAGAAGTTTGGTTCTTTTATGATTTTATTATGGGTAAACTGAAAGTGTGACCAAATCTGCTGGGTCAAAAATATACATACAGCAACATGAATGAGCAATTTTGAAGACTTAGAAAGTTGTGTCCATGACATGAGCTTCATAGCATGGCCTCTTAACTTCTTGTCAGTGATCATGAGTGACTACAGCTGGTGACTTCTCTGAGGCCATTTAAAAAGGGCTCATTGGATAAAAACACCCACAACCGCTACAATGGGAAAGTCAAAGGAGCTCAGCACAGATCTGAAAAAGAGAATCATTGACTTGACAAGTCAGGAAAGTCACTTGGAGCCATTTCAAAACAGCTGCAGGTTCCAAGAGCAACAGTGCAAACAATTGTTTGTAAGTATAAAGTGCATGGCACTGTTTTGTCACTGCCACGATCAGGGAGAAAACGCAAGCTGTCACCTGCTGCTGAGAGAAAACTGGTCAGATAGGTGAAGAGTCAACCCAGGAGCACCAAAAAGCAGATCTGCCAAGAATTAGAAGCTGCTGGAACACAGGTATCTTTGTCCACAGTCAAGCGTGTTTTGCATCACCATGGACTGAGAGGCTGCCGTGCAAGAAGGAAGCCCTTGCTCCAAAAGCGGCACCTTAAGGCTCGACTAAAGTTTGCTGCTGATCACATGGACAAAGATAAGACCTTCTGGATGAAAGTTCTGTGGTCAGATGAAACAAAAATTGAGCTGTTTGGCCACAATGCCCAGCAATATGTTTGGCCTTTAACCCCAAGAACACCATGCCTACCATCAGGCACAGTGGTGGTAGTATTATGCTGTGGGGCTGTTTTGCTGCCAATGGAACTGGTGCTTTACAGAGAGTCAATATGACAATTAAGAAGGAGGATTACCTTCAAATTCTTCAAGAAAACCTAAAGTCATCAGCCTGAAGGTTGGGTCTTGGGCGCAGTTGGGTGTTCCAACAGGACAATGACCCCAAACACACATCGAAAGTGGTAAGGGAATGGCTAAATCAGGCTAGAATTAAGGTTTTAGAATGGCCTTCTCAAAGTCCTGACTTAAACCCCATTGAGAACATGTGGACAATGCTGAAAAAACAAGTCCATGTCAGAAAGCCAACAAATTTAACTGAACTGCACCGATTCTGTCAAGAGGAGTGGTCAAAGATTCAACCGGAAACTTGCCAGAAGCTTGTGGATGGCTACCAAAAGTGCCTAATTGAAGTAGAAATGGCCAAGGGACATGTAACCAAATATTAGCATTGCTGTATGTATATTTTTGACCCAGCTGATTTGGTCACACTTTCAGTTTACCCATAATAAAGTCATAAAAGAATCAAACTTCATGATTGGTCTTTGTGACAAAGAAGTATCTGTTCCAATTATTCTATCAGAGAAAAATCAGATTTGTAGAAATAACTGGAAACTCAAGACAGCCATGACATTATGTTCTTTACAAGTGTATGTAAACTTTTGACCACTACTGTACACACACACACACACACACACACACACACACACACACACACACACACACATATATATATATATATATATATATATATATATGTGTGTGTGTACAAAAAACTATACTATGTATATGTTGCATTTATGAAATCAAGGAACTGCTGCAGAGAACACCGGCGCACCGGGTTATAAGGCGCACTGCCAAAAAAACGGGTCTGAATGGGGTTTTTTTCCATACATAAACCGCACCGGATTATAAGGCACATTAAGGGAACTCTTTGGAAGGGAAGCCTTCACATCCGCAGCTGATCTACAGGTCAAAATATTTTTCAAATGTTCCGCACCGTTTCATAGGACAGTCTCAATTACGTGGTCTATTTCTGTAATTAACCAAGATATTATAAGATGCGTGTTAAAACATACAGTAACAAAATGAGCAAAACGTAAGCAAAACAGTGAATTTCATCAATTTAATTAAGCCAAATATTCATAAGCGTGTCGCATTACCGGTGCCATTTCAGGGGGAGTCGATTAGCAGCACACCTCTGCTGTTTCCTGACATACCCAGCATCGGTGTTGCACAATCAACCGGGCGGAGCTTTTACCGTAGGGCACTTAGCAATGGCGCACAACGATTGTGGAAGTCTAAGCACCGTCGATTTTGACAAAATTTCAGGGTCTTAAGTGGGCCTTATGGTGCGGAAAATACGGTAACTAATATTGATCCATATATAAGGCGCATCGGATTCCATGGCGTACTGTGGGTTTTTGAGAAAATTAAAACTTTTAGGTGCGCCTTATAGTGCGGGAATTACGGTACTCATTATTTATTTTCCAAAGTCACAGGGAGCCACAACAGAAGGATGAAAGAGCCACACGTGGCTCCGGAGCCACGGGTCGCCGACCTCTGGTATAGGGGAACATTTGAAATCAGTCAAACAGGCTTTACGGGGCAGGTTTTTTTCTTATATTATTAAGGTCACCTGACCTAGACGTAGAACCACAGGAAGTATAGACATTTAAAAATATAACAGCCATGCAATTCAAGCGCAAGTATTGTAAACCCTTTATGTTTTTGTTTTTTGGACAAACATAACCAGAGAACATTTTTACATGAGCCTGGGTTGCAAAGGTATCTTTAAATAAAATAGTACACAAAAAGACTTCACAAGCTGCAATTTCACCATGAAAATATATGATTCATTCTCATTGGTTTGATGCAGATTAGGAACATTATTAAAGAATACAAATATGCCACTGAGTTAATATAATATATTCCATAATACCCATTTATGTTTGTTTGGCTGATTTGATTTCACATACAAAACCTGAGATATTTGCTATTTAATTAAACTTTTTTCCTTTTGATCACTATTCTTGTTCTTGCTCAGAGGTGAGTATCAATTATAAATACATTAAATGTGATCTACTTTATTATTCACTTTGTAGTGAATAAAATGAACACTGTTATGGTTCTTTAAATTAGTTCTGAGAAAAATGTGTCTCATTTTACACATGAAAAAGCTTTTCCTGTGTTGCTAATACATGTTAGCTTGCAACATTTCAGTTGCTAAAATCAGCTTGTCAAATTGTGTAATTGTAGCATACCATTTTAAAAGAAAAAGGATGCTTTTATTTCATCTATCAGCCATGGTAAGGAAGTAATCTGTAAATAAGGTTTAAATATGAGTGGTAGCCTGGCTCACCACTCATATCTCTTTGCTGCAGACCTTTTATTTATTCAAATACTGAGGTCAGTGGTAAGGAGTAATGGCTGTGGGACTGTATGGGTTTCTAACCAAAACATATCTGCAATTATTCACATTTTTTTCACAAGTCTCGACCACCAGAACTCCTGCGGTTAAATCTCATGACTAAGCTCTTACTGGACATGGTACATCACTTTGTAATCATGTCTGTTCTGCCCTTCAGTACGCAATGGAAAAGTCTGAGTCACGCTCGTCTGGACAGGAAGTGACTGGACATTACAAAAGCATACCGGCGGTATTCCAAATCTAACATCTTTGAATAAAATAATAGTCAGACCACGAAAAACCCCATCTGACCCAATCTATTTTAACACATGGTGGAGAAAGGAGGCAGTGAAAACTGTCAGTCTAATGGCTGCAACATGTGTTGGTTTGATCATCACAGGAAACCAAATAGTCCAGCTCAGGGCCTCTCAGTATTTGGTTGGGGTCTCTGAGGGGGGTCATGAGATTAAATCAGACAGGCTCCAACTTGATGACTATGAAAAGTTTGTGGTTGTTGTTTTGTTTTCTTTGTTATTCCTACTCATCATCAATTACACCCTTCAAATCTAAATTCTTAATGTATGTAGTTAGATGTTCCCAATTGGGAAAAATAAAAAAATCATGTTTGTGTTGTTTGCCTCAGCTGTAACCTATACCTTTGCCTTGTATGGGATGTGGGATATCTATTTTAGCCCTGCTCCCATGCTGCATCTTACCTGACTTTGGAGCATTATATCCCTTGTTAGGTTTGGAATACAAGTTCTGAATCAGCAGATCGATATTTTTGAAGTCAAGAAACAAAATGTTTCTCTTTCACAACTACCTCTACTACTCCCAAAAATGATCAGACTTGGCTCCCAGGTTGGTAAGAGGTCCACTGATGGATTTCAGAAACATAAAAAGTATAGCCATTTTGCATTTTTTGGCCATAACGAGTTACACTCAACATAGTGAAAATTATGTTTTCATAACATAGTGCAGAAAAAGAAACATTGTCTCTGCATACTGCTACATGGAATTGTAAGATTAAAAAAGATTTAAAAAAAAGAAAACAACTAAGCTTTGTATCAAATGCTCATAGTTTTAAGTTAACATGAAACAATTTCACAGACCTGAACAACTGGATGTCCTCCTGCTGGGGCCTTTACAGCACCTCTACTGCCCTCTGTCTCATAGTGGGCTCGATGGTGGGACTTTGGCTGCACTTCGATCTGCAGGCTATACAACCCAGAGCTGGACGGCAATTGCCAGTCGAGAGCTGGCAGGGACGGACTATCAGAAGAAAACCACATCAACAACTTAGCAAGGAGACAGCTTCTGAACACAGAATGTGTAGACCTTTAGAACCAGAACATGTGATTACTGTATGTACATACATTTACTTATATTTGAATTGTGGAAAATAAAGAGCTATTCGATCTTTCTCACTGTCATAATAATCCAATCAACTAATGATTTTATATTCTGAAATATTATCTCCAAATCATGCAAAACATTTTGCTCTTCATCTTGTTCAGGAGTGGACGGATATGACTGAGACATGCCTACCTGACATACTGTTTTGGCTTGGACCAGGAATAAGTGTGTTGCGGCACATCTAGAAACCCACCACAGAAGCTTTCTTTCTTCATAGGCAAGCGGTGTGAGGGATGTTCATCCAGACAGAGCTCTGCGGGATTCAACTCGTCTCCAGGTTCCACCTTCAGGCTCATTGATGAGCTGGGGTCTTGGCTGGTTTTCCGGGACTTTATGGGGATCCCCTCACCAAGGTCAGGCATTCCATCTGTGGTCAATGCATTGATGGCTGCCAGAATGGCAGAGTTTGTGTACTGATTGGTGTTTGGGAGCCAGGTCTCATCAGTGACACTGAGACGAGGGGACATTTGTGGGGAAGGTCCGGGTGACTGATTGGGTGAGTATGTAAACTGTTTGTGAGATGCTCCACCACCATTGAAGCTGTACTTCCTCTTGGCCTTACATGGTGAGTTGGGCCTCGATCCACGCTGACCACTCCAGGTGTCATCTGTAATGCTGGTGCGAGGGGAGGTGGATGGGGATTGGCGAGGGGAACCACTGGACATGCAGCCATCACCTGGCAGGACAAGGGTGGAACCCTTGGGGGACACAGATGGTGACTGCCAAGGGGAGTTCTGGGGGGAGTTTTCATAGTTGTATGAGAAGCCAGATTCATAGGATGAGGCATCAGAATGGCAACTACGGGAAGAGATGCTGCTGGCTGGACTCAGGCAGCTGGGGTCACGGTAACTGTCTGCATTGGGGAGTGTCAGTGTCACAATGGAGTTGACTCTTTTGGCCACAGGAAGACTGCTTTCCTCCACCTCATCCTCAGGAAACTGACCATAAGCTGTGATCTCAATTCGAGGGCTCTCCAGGGTTGGAGCTCCATTCGGGCGGATGCTGGAAGAGGAGTAGTATGTAGCCGTGCTCATGTCATCCTGGTTGTCATAACTGTGAGGCTCTGTGATAATAGGGCTGGACTGGAGGTTGTGGTACTGGGTAGGAAGACAGTTGCCCAGTGGACTGGGGAGACTAACATTAGGTGTGAAGCTATATGCATCTGGAAAACAAGCAGAGTTTGTTACTATGACAATCAAATGCACATTCCTTCACTGAGAAGAATATATCTACCAAGGCAACTCTTAAGAGAGCCGTTGCCAATAATGACAAGAAAAGGATATGCATGACAGTAAAAAATAGAACCCTGGTCGCTGTGGACCTCCAAATACTGAAGCTGTATAGTCACAGAATAACCATACTCAGCTAACAAACCTATTGTGAGAAGCAAATAAATGAGCCAAAAGCAACATTATAAGAATAGATAAAGTGCTTTTTAACATCAGATCACTCTTAATGCACATAAAAATGCACCCTGGTACTTTTGTTGGTTATTTCATGTTGTAAGATCTATTGAAAATAAAACAGTAGGGATATAACTCTTGTATTTGCAAGCTATAAAAGTGCCGCCATGCTGGGGAAGCTCAGGGTCCTGTACCAGCACTCATACTGGGCCATATGAAAACTCAAAGGCTGAGGTCACAGCTGAGGGAGTGGGTGTGGGGCAACACGGGAACAGGACTTGTGGTTCATATGGCACACAATGCTGAATCTAACCACAGTGAGGCTAATTTGTGCATACAGACAGACATCTAACACATTTAAGAGTGTAGCCTCCTCCATCACCACCACCAGCACCACTATAAAGATTATGACATCAGTGCAGCTCCACATGACTCCATGTAATAAAAGAAAATTATGCTCACATTTAGCATTTAGTGCGCCTGTGGTGTGGCACAGTAGCACTGAAAAGGTTTCTATAATTAGATATGCAGTCAATTAGTTAGTCATCAGGTAGCCCGAGGGTCTGTGTCATCTCATGGCTCCACTGAACATTTAACCACAATGCCATTTCAGTCATTAACCAACGTTTACATCTGAATAATTAATCCCACTTTTTGGTGGTGAGAAATCCACAGAGGCACCACGCCCACCTTGACCAAAGCGACAGGGAGGGGCACATATTGAATATTACAGTACCATACGGTCAGGCTGCATACATAGAGTAGGGTTCATTAGCGCTTTTAACTGTTAGACTGATGTTGGAAGTTTTCAACACAGCAGATGATAGGTCTTATTGATAAAAGCAACAGCAACTGTATGAAAAAGTTAAACTTACCCTCCTCGGCCGATTTCATTTTTTGCGCAGAGTAACGTCTAGGTCAAACTCTGGATACAGCTGCAAATGGACGCAATACTTTATCCATATAGCGGAGTTGACACAGTCCAACAACCGTTGTGCAGGATCTTGTTTCCTTTAAGCACACCGATACACAAGACGAAAAAGCACAAAAAAGTACAAAAAAAGAAGAGAAACAAAACTTAATATCCAATGTGTAAACGCGTAACTGATGAATGTTTAAAGTCGCGGAGTGAAATTACGAGTGATGTTTGGCTCTCTCTTTGAAAACCTATTTTCGCTGCTGATTCTGTCAGGGGATCCTGCTTCTGCTGGGTCGCTGTGACGCACCGTTCCTGCTCACGCAGAACTTCTGGGCTTATAAAGTCGGGGATCACCTCGACGCCGACGCACCGCCCTTCCGCCCTCTGACGCATCTGCACAGCAGACCACCAGATGGGTCGAACGGAGATCCTCTCTGGTGTCTCCGGAGGCATAGAAGCCCAATTAGTGAACTTGGCAGTGAAGCCCGAAGGCCTGCTAGATCAGTAAAATAAGACCCACCGTGGAGGAGCCAACTGTCTATCGGTGATTGAAAAGAAAGATCTGGCGCCTGTTAGAGTTAATCCAGCAGTGACCACTGACGGGTGAAATAAGTGGGGGCATTAAACAATATGATTGGTTGCCTTGAGACTCATGTGTCACTTTGTTCCCATCATTCCCTGCTGATTTAATGAACAAGAACCAGATTAATCTCCTTTTTAAACACACTTGTTAAACAATATATTCTCCTCTTGTCACTGCTTACAAAGAATCCAAAAATGTGCTGGATGACACTGCACATAGAGTCTCCTAAATCCAGATTTATGCACAGAATAATCCTTATAAGCATTCTACATCAAGCTGCTCCTGTTCCCCCATAAAAGAGCCATTCATCAACTGGTAGAACACTCAGTAACTGCTTCAATTATAAAACATAAAACTATCTAAACATGCTAGCTGTCTTCAGGTTCAAGTGTAAAGGTAAATGATTGCTCTGCAGCATCCCACTGACAGTTGGTATATCTGCAGGGCCCAAAACACATAATTGCCCATCCTTTCAGAGAAGCATTATATTAAAAAAACAATTGAGACCTAGTTATTTCACAAACCTAGTTATTTCACATGCTGAACTGAGAGGCTTCAGAAAGTTTTTCACGGGTCATTCTCTGCAGTCAGTGTATACTTATTTCATTTCAGTGTGTCCGGTCCCTGAAGGGAGGGTTGTTGTTGTTATGTTGCTTTGGCAGTAGTGGACCTTTCAGCTGCTGGAAGCAGATTCACAATATTGCTAATGACAAAAGTCACATAGTGGCTACATAGAGTCTAGATGACAGGATATGAAAAACTACCTCACAACATATGTGTTAATTTAAAAATGTTATAATATAATCCAATAGTCAAGAAAAAAAGAACAATTTTAATAACCATAGCAATGACAGAAGTCTCAGCTTCAAAAGAAGTGTTCATTATGATTTCAGAAGAACAGATGCAAGCCTTTGGGTACTCCATATATATTCTATTTTTTTCTATATTTTTTGATCATAATTTTGAATTGAAATTCCCTCATTTAAAAAAAAATTCTGACCAAACAAGGGACATAATGGTTTTATTGAGAAAAATAATGTAATGAAAACTGTTGTTTCTTTCTATATTAAATTGAAATCAGTGTTTGAGTTACAGTACTTCGAAACATTGTACAACTGTTTTTGGTGTGAACCAGTTCCTTTTACATGTATTCTGAAATGTATGTCTTGATCATGTCCTCCTTGTCTTTTGGAAGTCAGTCTGCCAGATCAGAGCTCTCCTGCAGAGTATGTGAGTGATGGCATTTGTGAAACTTTAGCTCTCAGTGTAATCATGGGGACATGGCTCGGTGCCTTACCAGTCATTTAAGGAACCTCACTTTGTTCTTTTGACCTCATGGAAAAACTCTCAGGGGGCTGAGGGGTCTAGCTGAGGAAAGAGAAGGGAGGGGGTGTTGTCCCTCTGTAGTTATGCGTAATCGAAACATGTGCTGTAGTAAACACTTCCACCCGTCTGCAGCTAATAAACAGCTGTGCTGGACTTGTGGACCCTTGTACGTCATGGTCGTGCTGGCTCTCTTTGTTTTTCCGGTCAGGACTGTTGCTAGTTAGTAGACACCTTGGGAACAGGCCTTGACAGACCGGATAGAAGCAAAACCAGAACTCAAAGAAGAATACTGCAGTTAAAGACACAATTAAGTGATTTAAATCAGCAACAGAAATAACACAGGATGAGTGTTGAATAGCTGTTTCCATGGCCTATTTGGCAAGACTGAATTAAGACTATTAAGGTTAAAAATGAGGAAAACAAGGTTCATTGTACAAATAAGTCTTCCATGTTTAGCTAATGACAAATAATTTTTTGTTTAAAACACTTACAGGTGCAAATTTTTATAAGTCTATGTGTGTTTTTTTTTTATTTATATTTGTAACAATCAATATTTCAACACTTGAATAATACCTTGTCACTACGTTACCTTTAAAACTTGAACATATGCCACATGAACATTTTACTTTGTTATAAACACATTGGTGAGAATTGTGTATTAATTCTAGTTTGAATATTCTATTCTTTTCCATTTGTGGCCACTTCTAAACTTTTTGAACTACCACATCATACCAGGTAGTGCCTGGTATGATGTTTGGCAACAATGAGGTGGAAAAGACCTCAGATGACTATTTTCCCGACAGAACAAACCTTGCAAATCCAGCATCTGGCTTTATTTGTATCTGAACTAAAACAAGATGGAACCTTGGGTCACCGAATTACCTATTTTGGAAAAATGACCTGAAAGGAAAGTGACAAGGTTGTTACTGTCCTTTTATTTGTGAACTGTGTAGACACACATAGTGAATGAGAACTAAAAATTTGAGAATTACATAAATAAAGTAAATAAAGTACCTGTTAATATATTTGTTTTGTCAAATATTCAGATATATTTGTTTTGTCAAATATTCAGATATTCAAGCTTCCACCTAAAGTCATATTTGAAATACTTTATTTTTTAATTAATTTATCATAGTCAATATTGTAGTTATTTGGTACATTGTGCAGTAAAAACTGTATTAGGGGAAGCAATTGCATTTTCTGTCTGCAATGTAAATCCTTTAAACATTGCCTATGTTTTTGATTTTATAGTTTCTAATCTTAAAAAAATTAAATTGTACTATAATAACAATTTATACATTTTATTGTGAAATTATTTGCACTATATATTTTATTGTTTGTATTTTGTTATTTGGTGTTTATCTGTTTAGCTAGCTATTAAATATATACTTTGGCACATTGTAAAAGTCCAATTTATGTCATATTTTGGTCTTTTCCTGGTGGTCAGTGTTGAGCAGTGAACCCGTTACCATTGCCACACACACCACCAGCCTTGCTCTCTCTTACATTCAGGCTTCCTGTCTCCAATCAATGTACTCCTTTTTTCTCAGCCACTGTGATGGAATCCCCATCTCTGTTTCCTGTTATGAGGACCTGTTGCCTGGTTACTGCCGAGGGAGCATTTTAAAGAAGCTGGCTGTCTGATTTTCTCCCCTCTGCTTTAAAAACTCGTGTAGAGCTGGAGCAAGCCTCCCTGAGGCACACAACATTTTACTATGTTTCATGTGTGGGTTATGGTTGTTCCAAGTCTTTTACATAAATTAGTAAATCATATTGTTCCAAGTCTTTTACATAAATTAGTATAATCATATTAGTAAATCATATTCCAAGTCTTTTACATAAATTAGTAAATCAAATGTACGGAAGCGCGGTTGACATAGATGGGTTTGCTGCTAGGGTATACACTGAGATGGACCTGTTCAGGAGATGAGAAAAAAGTTTGTGTTATGCACGGTTAGAAACTGAACCCCCCAAATGCAGACACAGGAGTTGAGTTCAATGAGTAAAATAAATATTTATCTCAATGAACAGATTATTTACAGGGGAGTGAGTTACAGTCAAAATCCACCAGAGTTAATCCACAAATGGTGCAAAGATGAATGATGGAAGCCAAGATCCAGGAAGGTGGTACACAGGAGGATGCAAGGACAAAGGGAACACGCTGAAAGGGAAGATCTAGCAACAAAAGGAAAACAACAAAGGTAAGTACCAAAAGAAACAAACTATCAAAAGCAAAACTACATGTTTCAAAGAAATGAGCAAGCTGAGAGGGTACCACAACAGGGTTCTCAACAAACTGGCAAATAAAGACTGAAGCTTTAATCTGGCAGGTGTTGAACATCAAGAGCCCCAACCACAGCCCTGCTTGACCTGAAAACACACGGAAGGAGGAAGGAAAGAACAACATAGCAGGAACCTAACAGTAGGTTCACATAACAGACCCTTCCTCATGGGGCACCTCCTGCTTACCTATCACCCTGGCTTGCCTGGGTTTTTACCCCATACCCCTTCCAGTCTACCAAATATTGAAACCCCTGACCTCAATACTAAACATCCATCAGCCCACACGCGGTGGACAGGGTCATCAATGATCCCGGGGGGGGGAGCAATAAGATAGGGGACATCGGTTTAAGATGGATATATGAAAGGTGGGATGGATCCTCGTGAATGGGGGTAACATAAGGTGGACTGTGGAGGGTTTCACCACTATTTCCATGAGGAGGAGTCCAATGTAACATGGAGTCAATTTGCGTGACTTGACTGCCAGTGGAACATTCCATGTAGAAAGCCACACCTGCTGCCCTGGCTGGTAGTTTGGTGTGGGACTGTGATGAGGGCTGAGGCAGAGCTGGTTGGTGAACTGAGTGTGCTTAGAGAAATTCCGGCACAATCTCAAAATCCTGGGTTTGGAACAAAGGAGGCTGATAGCCTCCAATGTAGGACATGGGTCTGCCTGGGATGGAAAAGGGTTGCAGCAATCCTGCCTGATGTAATGCATTGCTCCTGGTGAAGACAGGGCAAGTAAAAGGTTAGAATGTCATCCAGATACAGGAAGACAAGTTTGTTCAAAAAGTTTTTGAAATAAAGCATTAATTTACCCCAAGATTGCTGGGGCATTCATGAGGCTGAAAAGCATAACCAGATACTCAAAATGCCCTAGGGGAGTGTTAAAAGTATTCCATGCATCCCCATTGCAGATATGAACAATACGGTAGAAGTTTCTCAGATCTAAATTTGAAAAACATCTTAACTCCTTGCAGTGGTTCAAAGGTGGAAGTGGAAGTGGGTACTTGTGTTTGATGTTATACATTTTAGTCCTAAGAAGTTGATACATGGGTAGAGGGTCTTGTCTTTTTTTCCTAAAAAGAAAAAAAAAGTTCACATGTGGTGAGGAGACAGTGGTGAGATGGTGGTGGCAGAATGAGTTGCAGAATGAGTTGCATGCTCCTGGTGACAGTCTCCTGCAGTTGATTGTAAAGAGTGATTGCAAATGACATGAGTGCATTCATACCTTGGGGCTTATCTCAGAGGGTGAGCTCATCTCTGAGCCTGGAAAGCACTGGCTCATTCCAACCTGAACCTCCACAGTCTACCTTATGTTACCCCCCAGTAATGCCGAAACCTAAATGCGGATAACTTTCTAGCTATAATACAGCAAGTTAGTGTACTACTTATATTGATTTTGATATATCACTTTACAGAGTGTGCATGCCCATGAGCGTCATAGTAATTGACGCAATTTATTCACATTATTTTGTTATACCACATAGAATCCCATTCCACACAGGTAAGAATCAGCTTTGAGGTGATGTCCTTTCCCCTACTTCTAATTTTAATATTCAATTTCATTTTCCCTTTAAATATATTGATAATATAACGAAATAATGTTTTCTTTAAAATGAGGACCACATTTCTTTGGTCATGTTTCACTTTCCATGTCAGTTCTACTTTACTGTAGTCATTATTCTAGTCACATCAATTATTTTATTTAGAACAGCATCATGTAGATTTTTTATTCTACTTACTATTTAGCTATGCTGCAATAGGCCTGGGCTGCCGGGGTACAAAAAATCTACTGACAGGTTTCTCTCACCTTGGCAGTTCAATCCATTCCAGCCAGCCATCAGCAGGAGGGTTCCAGCGTTCTCTGTCTGCCTGTTTGTCTGTAATTGACCCTGCCTGTTTCTGACCTTCATGCTCCACCTGTTCCCAGCTAAACCTGTCTGTTCCCTGCTAAACCTGCCTGTTCTTGGTTCTCAAGATCCAGTTACCTGCCTGCCTGGTTCCAACCCATTCAGCCCATGACTCCCTGACTGCCTTCCATCCCTGACCATGACACCCTGCTTGAGCCAAGGTTAACCACGTTGCCTCCATCCCTGACTTCGCCCTCAGCCAGGCTCGCCCGGATCCTGCTTCCCCACGGGTCCTGTTGTGTCTCTCTGTTCAACCACGTCAATAAAGCAGTGTTCGAACTAATGCTTGTGTCGCACATAGGTTCTCATCTGGTCTGTGAAGCTTGCCACTGTTGCTTGTTGGGTGTCTGGCACTGGGTCCCTGTAAAGTGCCTAGAGAACAATTATAACAGACACTATATAAAGATGAATTGAATGTGTCCAGAGTTGTTCTTCATCCTACCACATTGGTGACCCCAATTTGAGCATGTTCATGGCAGCAGAAAACAGTTGAGTTGATGGTGATATACCTGAATATGAATAATTTTCATTTCCTATTTGAGGGTGGACATCAGACATTACCTCTGATTGAGGTTACCAGTTCTGTTTTGGAGCCTTGGTTGGTGCTGGTGAGCAGTATGATACTGTCCTCAGATAGCTTGTGAAAATGTTTTTACCAGTCACTTAAAGCAACAATATTGTGATACCTGGTTATAGAACAAAAGCAGTGCGGCAGCAATGGGACTGTCCTCTGTCAGCAGAGTGGTCAGTTAGACCATTACAGTGATTTGACAGCCTATGTTTGTTCTAATCTCCACTTCATCATTACAGGTGCATAAAAGAAAACCAATCACACTTTCAGATGACTGTGTCACCCACACCTCCGTACTAATATCAAAGTTTCCCTTACTTGCTCAGAATTGCTCCCAGAACCTCCCTAAATCACTCTCAAGCTAGATATCCTAGGACACAATATCTAGGATATCATGTTCTTCCAGAAAAATTTAAGCTGGTCATAGACAATTCTTTCCAACTTTTTTGAAATGAATAGTAGCTTGGAGATTTTATAATTAGCTAACAGTGTAATTAAGGCCTGGTTTCTTGATCCAAGGTTGCACTACTGTGTACTTCAGGTTTTCAGGGATAACGCCAGATGATATACTGCTGTTTATAATGGCCAGAACCATTTCCCTATCCTGGGGACTACCTGCTTAAAAGATTGAGGAGGGATCACATCATGGGGTGAATCAGAAGACAAATAAGAGCAACCACATGCTCTAGCAAGGACAACATCACAGGCTCAAACACAAAACAGGCTGGGACAGGCCAAGGGGGGTCAGACAGCAGCTGAAATTAGTGTCAGCATTGTCAGTAAAAAATTTATGTAATAATGTATGCTAAATGCTTAATTTTGGCCTCTATAACAATAGTTTGGTAATGATGCCAGCAGTTCTTTAAAATTTGAAAATCTTCCTTTTAAGGGCACCTTCCTTTCAAGGCCTCTGATATATCTTGTCAGGTTGTATGTTCTGTTCATCCTTGAGTTAGTTTGGATGAGATGGATCAATCAATCTTTATTTATATAGCGTCTTATACACTCACCGGCCACTTTATTAGGTACACCATGCTAGTAACGGGTTGGACCCCCTTTTGCCTTCAGAACTGCCTCAATTCTTCGTGGCATAGATTCAACAAGGTGCTGGAAGCATTCCTCAGAGAGTTTGGTCCATATTGACATGATGGCATCACGCAGTTGCCGCAGATTTGTCAGCTGCACATCCATGATGTGAATCTCCCGTTCCACCACATCCCAAAGATGCTCTATTGGATTGAGATCTGGTGAGTGGAGGCCATTTGAGTACAGTGAACTCATTGTCATGTTCAAGAAACCAGTCTGAGATGATTCCAGCTTTATGACATGGCGCATTATCCTGCTGAAAGTAGCCATCAGAAGTTGGGTACATTGTGGTCATAAAGGGATGGACATAGTCAGCAACAATACTCGGTAGGCTGTGGTGTTGCAACGATGCTCAATTGGTACCAAGGGGCCCAAAGAGTGCCAAGAAAATGTTCCCCACACCATTACACCACCACCACCAGCCTGAACCGTTGATACAAGGCAGGATGGATCCATGCTTTCATGTTTTGACGCCAAATTCTGACCCTACCATCCGAATGTCGCAGCAGAAATCGAGACTCAGACCAGGCAATGTTTTTCCAATCTATTGTCCAATTTCGATGAGCTTGTGCAAATTGTAGCCTGAGTTTCCTGTTCTTAGCTGATAGGAGTGGCACCTGGTGTGGTCTTCTGCTGCTATAGCCCATCTGCCTCAAAGTTCGACGTACTGTGCGTTCAGAGATGCTCTTCTGCCTACCTTGGTTGTAATGGGTGGTTATTTGAGTCACTGTTGCCTTTCTATCAGCTTGAACCAGTCTGGCCATTCTCCTCTGACATCAACAAGGCATTTCCGCCCACAGAACTGCCGCTCACTGGATATTTTTTCTTTTTCGGACCATTCTCTGTGTGGCAGCCAAAGGGGGCGGGGGTGAAGGAAGTACCAGATTGGACTCAACTGGTCTAAAGTCCTGAGCTCAATTTGGTGGGTTAAAGAAGAGTAGGGATAAACCGACAACGCCACCCCAGGAATTCCACCTGGAGAATTAATTAGTGAGTGCACAAGTACGTGGCTAATGAAGGCTTGAGACGGGGTCCAGTATATACCAGAAAAACACTTTATTCGCACAAGGAAAACAGTGCTTTCTTTTAACGCAACAATGATAAAATGGAAGCTACGTAGCTCGACTTTAATAAAAATACCCCTCCCACTAAAATAGCTAAAACTCCCAAACCAACATGTAAACCACCCCAAATCAAACCTCCCAGACAACAAATTCGTAACCCACCCGACTAAAGATTAACCCTTTCTAAAACAACCCAATTGGAAGGGCGGACAAACGGATTAAACACCAAACGACATGCAAAACAAACCAAAGAAATAAATACACTGCACTCAGCACAGAGCATGCAAAAACTACACAGCAAGCAAGTGCAGTAACTAAAGCAAAATAAGCACACAAAACACACAGAAACAAATGGTTAATTGCAAAGAAATCCACACGATTAATGTTAAATAAGGCACAAAGACACAACAGAAAGACAGGCACAATTAAAAGAGTAAGTATCAAAACAAAATAAATCTGTTATCTGCCCCCCAAATCCCACAAAAATTACTTACACTCCCTCGGGTGCGATGCGTATAGCGCCACCGGAAGGGTGGTGTGGGTACAATAGTGCTTACGGCAACAACAATCGAGGCAAAACAGCAGCGGACCGAACAACCGCGGGCCGTCTAGGTGTCGTTTACGGGACACCCGACTCTTGTGCTACAGGGGAGAAAGAGTTAATAACGCGGAAGCAACAACCTCCATTGGTCGTGCTGCTACATACCTGCAATGGGGCCTCGCGATGAGCGTCTCGGAGCGGGCAATGTAGCAGCGCTAGCGAGCCGGCCACAGCGTACGGGGAAATTGTTCCCGGTGAGGGGAAGACGCGCTCTAAGTAGCTGAAAGGAAAACACAATGGGAAAAGCAACCTTCGCGCACATAGCGGAGACGGGTCACGACTTACCCTGCGGAACGCGCTTGCTGAGCACCAAGCGGTGACGCAACTGGTTCTAGTAGCCTGGCGCAAGTTAAAGCGTCCGGGAGTTACGCAGCAGAAAGGCTCTCGCCGCCCTGTCTGTACTTCAACAAACAGCGCAATCGGGGGTGAGTGGAGTGATCAGAGGCCAAACAGCGTGCTACAACCTACCCCGAGGAACGTGCCGATGGGGAACCGCTTCCTGAGTGACGGACCGGATGTGGCAACCCGGCGAAAACAGCGCACCCGGAAGTTACGCAGCAAGAGGACTCTCAGGGCGCCACCTGTGCTTTTATAATCAGCGCCCTCATCAGGGACATCCGGAGCGAGCAGAGTCAATCAGAGTGGACAAGGCTCAGCCTGCTACATCTGTAAACCCTAGAGATGGTTGTGCGTGAAAATCCCAGTAGATCAGCAGTTTCTGAAATACTCAGACCAGCCCTTCTGGCACCAACATCCATGCCACGTTCAAAGTCACTCAAATCACCTTTCTTCCCCATACTGATGCTCAGTTTGAACTGCAGGAGATTGTCTTGACCATGTCTACATTCCTAAATGCACTGAGTTGCCGCCATGTGATTGGCTGATTAGAAATTAAGTGTTAACGAGCAGTTGGACAGGTGTACCTAATAAAGTGGCTGGTGAGTGTACAATCCAAATTGTTTCAAGGCGCTTTACAGAATCCCAGGGCCTAACCCCAGACAAGCAATAGTGGCAAGGAAAGAAGAAGGAGAGGAGAAGAAGAAGGAGAGGAGAGGGAGAGGAGAGGAGAGGCACAGAACACAGAAACACATACAAAAATACAAAAATACACTATACAACAGGTCAACGGGCCAGATGTCATCATGCAGCTCCGAAGGCGGCGATACCTGTAAATAAATAAATAGGGGGGGGAACTGCACAGGAATCTGCATAAATGGTCTGCTTGATGAGGAGGAGGAGAGGAGAGGAAACCATGACCCAGTGGGGTGACAGAGGCCTGTCAGGTGATCATGTTTCCAGACCCCGGCAGCCTTGGCCTATAGCAGCATAAGTAAAATGTGACCTAACATTAGACAACCCCCTAAGTATGATAATTTGTCTGTCTATGATAGTAACTGGAACTACAGAATTAGTTAAAATAAGCTTTATCAAAGCGGTAAGTCTTAAGTCTGGTCTTAAAAGTAGCGATGGAGCCAGCCTCCCGTACCTGGACAGGGAGCTGGTTCCATAGCAGGGGGCGTGGTAGCTAAATGCGCGGCCCCCTATCTACTCCCAAATTGCACTGGCACTTGGCTTCTGTATGGCAGAAGCCAAGAAAGAGGGGAGGGATGGGGGTAGATGTGTGGTGGGTAAACAGGGGTATGCCTCTAACCCAAGATGATCATGGGTTGAGAGGGGGCATGTTTGACACCCTGAGGTTTTGGTGCACTTTAATATGTTGTATTCTTATGTTGGTGTTGAAAGGGTAAACTTACAAACTCACTTTTTCCCCAGAGTCACTCTTCATCCTGCCATAGTAACAAGAGTGTTTGTTTTATATGCACCTATTTAGTTAAGATGAAAATTCAACATGTACAATTTTCAGGGGAAACACCAGAGGACAGACTTCTCTTAATAATGGCCAGAACCATTTTTCCCAAAACAAAAAAATGCCCAGTATTTTTGCTCACTCAGAAGCCTTGGTCAACCGTGGAAGAATTCATCGTAGGACTACAAGATTCATGTTTGAATACCAATGTTATTATGATTTGTCATTTCCCTTTGTAGTAAGTAAGACCCCCAAAAGTATACTGTAGTAACAATAACAACCTGGTCTTTTGTACTGATGGAACTGCCCACCTATACAGCAGTGCTTGTGTCAGCAGCACTGCAGAGCTACAGAGTGATTTAGCAGATGAACAATTTTTTTTCCCCTTCAATATAACATGGTAAAGCATCAGACCATCACATTCAGCTCTGGGTCAAACTATCTCCTCGATAGGGAGAGATCATCCTCAACCCTTGATTAAATTTATTACATTTTTCTGCTATATGCGTCCAAAATCCCCCTCCAAAGAATCCAAATCTTGAATACTCAGTCCACAGGTTCCTCATCTATTCCCATTAAAAAAAAAAAAATTTTAACAAAACATATTTGGACGTTTTCTTCTGAAATTTGGACACCTCTTCCAGTCATAGTTGGTCTCCGTCTCCATCTAGTGGCCAAAGTTAAAGTGATCACAAAATGAACAAGGGAACTTTTCTAATGTCTCTTTATTCATGAACCAATAACAATATAAATAAAACACGTTTCGCAATCTCCAGTGTAGGATTTGAAAATAGAAGTTCACAGGAAAGAAGTACACAGAACACTCTAAAGAAAACAGGAATAATCCAGAATTTTACCTTGTACAAATAAAATACTCAACTATAAAGTCTAACGGTATTTGAGTGTCACATCCACAACATTTTAACTATTTTAGCATTATCCAATGTTTTTCTAATCCAATTTAGCTAAAGTTGACACAAAAAATATGTTTTAATAAAGATCAGTTCAGGGATATAAAATAACAATTTGACTGATTAAGAGGGCTAAACAAATCCTGTTTATGAAGGTTGACATTTCAAATATTTAAACTCTCTTTAACACTTGACAGAACATGGAGTGAATGTCAAAACCCATTCATCCCCATGAAAAGCTGGATGTCAACATCTACTAAAGAAGACGTCAGTGAAAACAAACCACTGCCACCATGTCAGGGTCCCTGCTTAGGCAATCAGTAGTTCCTACACCAATAGAATAAAATATTTTCAGGAAAAGCAGCAGGAATTGAGCTCCAGAAAGTTTAGCTCAAGATGAAATATCAAAGCCTCTGATGTTCAATGAACATTCAATACTGGGATATGGCCCTTGAGCAAATTTAATTGAGGCACACATGAAGCTGCTGGGCCTGATGAGGGAAAGAGCAGTATGAACAGACATAAATGCAAGATTACAAAAATAATCAAGGCTAATTATGCTGAAATTACAACATTTACTCAATGAAGTGCTGGGTTTACACTAGGGAAGGGGTAGATTTACGATCTCATTCACTGTCGACAAATTAAAAGTACAGAAAGCAGCATATACATTGAAATACAAAATAGATCCAGCATTTTCCCAGTGAATGCCAACAATGCTTACTTGTTTGGAATGCTTACTTGCACAAGGCCTAAACACATGTTTACAATTACAACCACAGTTGTATGTAAAGGCTTTTTTACAACAAACAATCAAATTAGATAAATATCCCTTGATGCACTCAACACTATATATGAATACTTAGAATAGAAAATACAACATGTAAAAAAACCGCTATGCATATAAAAAAAATTTGGATGCTTCTGCATGAGTGTTATAAAATTACACGAAGCTGATTTTTTTTTTAAAGCAAAGGAAGGCATTTTGACCTTTTGTCAACAAAAGGAATGAGGTCACGTATTTCAGGCCTTCTAAGTGAAGTATACTTTTAACTCTTGTTTTGTGCAACAAGATTTTTCAGTCTTTTCCTTATGCTGTTCTTTTTTCTCGCTTTATGTCATTCCAAATCTCTGTGAACAGAAAGTCCCCTGTTGTTTCAGTGGTTTCTTCACTCCCACAGGTAAACATTCATTCAGTGTGTTTAAAAAAAGTGCTGTAAATAGGACACACAGAAAAGCACAAAAAAAACTCAAGCAATCTGTGTTTGGATCAGGATGAGAGTTTGGAGTAGCTTGGAGGGGAAAACTTGCGCTTCAGGTATTTGATGACATAGAGAGGAAGACAGCTGACCAATGTAACGGTGCAGACTTTCCACAGGAAAGGCCAGGTCGTGATGAATGACAAATCTGTGAGAGCAAATAAGGAGAAAAGCACAACTTCATCACAAGAGGAAATCCTTTGTCTCATTTAGATGCTGCATCAGATGCCAATGACTCTACAATGAAAAAAAATGACTTGCAAGAATTCACAAATATATATCATGCGTATAACTGAAAAATGGGCAAAATTGTAATAGGAAACACATCATATCAATGCTGATGGAGGGATGATAGAATGAGAGGAGGCATTCATCGGCTGCAGACCTACCAAGGAAAGCTCCATAGGACACCCTGCCTATCCCTGTTGTCAACATACGGAAGTAAAATAAGTGCAGCAGGAGTTACAAACGCACACCTACAGGTAATGAAGACATCTGAAACAGCACAAAGCTGACACTCTACTACAACAAGAGTAACTCTACTCAACTGTTCTACAAAAAGAGAAGGACAAAAATGATTCAGTGATGCTTAAATGACTTTGATAATAAAAAAAGATTTTTAATCCAAAACAGCCTCACACTAAAAGCTCTAGATTTTAAAAGTGTGCATGTTTTTAAAATGTTCATATATAGAAAAACGTGCTCAGTACCATTTCTACTATTTTTACTTAAGGATTCTCTTATGAAGTTGTTCAATTGGTCTGAGAGTCGTGACAGCTGTGAAGGACCAATTTGAGAAGCAGTGGTTCATGTAAGACAAGATCATACAATGCAGGTACACCTTGGCAGCACTGGTTAAGAAAGGTTTAATTTGTTCAAAATTCTGCAAATTTGAGACATTCGTGATGTGAGCTTTAAATGCTAGGGTTAAATCCAATGTCCCCTTTTGGTAGTTAAACTATAATAACTGTATAGTATTGGATTATTCCTTATCAAAGCCTCCAAGTGATGTTTTAATTTTTTACAAGGATCTTGCAGGCATCTGCAGACAATTTGGATCCTTTCTCCTGTGCAAAATTTTTTATATCTTTGAGTTGAAAGGTTCAACCCTCCAGCTTCTCTGCTTACTGCCCCTTTCCCTACACTTTATCCAAGCTTCCAACTCCATAGTAGGGACTGTGTTCTTTGGTTTGTACTCATCAATCTTTGTTTGCCAAATGCCAAATCTCTGTTCCCCAAAAACTAAATATTTGTTTCAACTGACCTTGAAACATGAACTATCATCTTTGTCTAGGTGTGTCTTTGCAAAAGTCAGATGGCCTTTTGAATGCTTTGGTTGAAGTAGGGAGGTCGAGAGAATGTTTTGGTGCAGTAATTGTTGTAGAGTCTGCCTTGATAGTCCTACCATGGCACTCAGGTCCATTAGAACAGCCCAGGTTGTGGTCCTTCGATTGTTTTTGACATCTAGCTTGATCTCTCTGGCTAGCCAAGCTGACATTGATGACTTCTAACTAAGTCCTTTGAGGTACTTTACTGTGTTAACTCTGGTTCTTCTTGGTGATACTGATAATTTTCGTATTGTCTTTTGGCATTTACAATGTGTCCTCTGTTCTGTCCTCATTTTGTATTTACTAAGTAAGCCTTGTGCTGACTTTAAAGTGACTGAAATGTCACACATAAATCAACTTTTATAGTCAGAAAACATTGAAAACACTATGAAAAACATTAGACCCTCAAAGGGAGTGGTTGGTTTGAACATCCTATAGCTATTTGTCTTCATATCACTGCGGAATTATTATGTCAAATTTTAAATAAGCAGTGCTACTTAAATAATTTGGTCATGGGTTCAGGCTTTTGGGCATGTCCTATTTACCGTATTTTCACGACCATAAGGCGCACCTAAACGTCTTAAATTTTCTCCCTATGGTGCGGTGCGCCTATTGTGTTGTTGTGAGATGCAAACGTAGTAGAAGACAAGGGGGGTGGCGAGAACGGCAAGGGGCGTGGCGTGAACGTGCGGACGTGAGCAAAGACAATCAATCACAATATTTTCTTAGGCCTATTAATAACACACATATGATTTTGTTCGTGTGGAAAGTTTATGTGGTTAAATCCACCAACTAAACACATTCTGAACTTCAACACAGCGCACGCAATGAGGAAGTGCATGTGCACTCTGAACCAGGACTAAATCAGGACTAAATCAAGTCTAAACCAGGACTAAACCAGGTCTGAACCAGGACTAGACCAGTAAAGTGAAACATGCTTTTGGGTGTTTATAATTTTCACAATGTCTGGTTTGCACTGATATGTTCCGAGTCCCGAGCCCGCACAGATGTTTTACCGGTACGTTTTACCGTGCCCGCGCCCTATAACCCGGTGCGCATTTTGTATGTGTTAAATACTAAAAAGACACCCGTAACTGAAGCTGCGCCCTATAACACGGTGCGCCCTATGGTCGTGAAAATACGGTATATGGAATTTGAGTTGTCCGAGTCTGCCAAAAAAAAAAAACAACCCTGAAAAAAGAATTTACAGGGTATAAATAAATTTGTGCTTAAATGTATGTGTGTTGTTTATGTTTATAGATATATGAAACATCTAACATTGAATTATATATTAAATCAGAAACAAAAGAGAAAATAATAAAACCTACCAAAGTACTCATTCAGGAAGGCCAGGGGAAGCCAGATAGCAGGCCAGGCTGAAGAACTCGGCCATCACCATGAGCCAGTGCCAAGTACGAATTGTCAATGCCACCATCAGCAGCTCTGTCAGGATGAGCGCTGTAAAAGAGATGGCCACCACGTGCACAAACTCGGACTCGAACAGCACTAGTGCGCCATACATGAGGATGCCACCTGGTGGCACCAAATGAAATAGTCATTTTTGGGAAACAATGAACAAATGCAGGAGACAAATCCTAAAACATACAATGAATGAAAAGAGTTTGACAAGTGGTGGAAAGCTGGGAGAAAATCCAGAGGATATATATACTATAAATATATATTGGTATATTACTTATTCATACTACAAAAGCAAAAAGTGGGATGCTGCATCTGCTCCAATGTAAGACTGCATGTCATATTTTGATGGAAAATGAGATGTGCAAGCATAAATAAATCCTCAGAAAGCATGTTTTCCTCATGACTTCATAAGAAGTCATAAGAAATGACTCAAAAACAGCATGCTCTGGTGTGTCACTTGCTGCTCTTGAGGCACCTGCTATATTTTGATAGCATCTCCTTTTTAACATATCATTAAAGTAATTGAGCTTAGCATACTATAATATAGCGATCACATAATTGTTGTTTATATATAGTCTACTGGCAGCCAATATTTCCCTCTGCTGCTGTCTTCAACTCATATATTGTCTATTTTTCCACATACATTGAACTGGCCTTTGGTTAAAAACCTTGAGCTGTCAGGTCTAGTCATACAATGGCAGGAATCCAGATCATTCTCACACACTGCATAGGTCAGTGATTACAGACTGCAAAGGCTAGACTGAAAAATGAAAATATCAAGAAAACTGACTGAAAGTTTGAGAGGGCCTGGAGATGCAGTAATTTGATACGATACAAATGTTAAAATGAAGGCCAAAAACTTACTTTGACAGTCTAAACAACATTGTATTAATTTACTAAGGAAAGAGATAATGAATTCAAAACTGATGTATAACCACTCCGATGTAACTTACCTTGATAAACACTAATCAAAACCCATATAAGGAAAGTCTTAAAAGATAATGAGCGCCCCTGAAACATAAAAATGACAGTCCATTAGTGCAAGCAATGTGCTACATCCACACAGCATGCTGTGTTAAATGTTTAAATTAATTTGCTTTGTCAAACATGCAAATTCAAAAGTTCCATGGTACCTTGGTGAGATCTTTATAAAGCTCTGGGTAAAGAAGAGCCATATCTGGCTTCACGTCTTCATCTAAAACCAAGGAGAACACGGGAAACATGGTGTAGATAGTGGCATATCTGCACAGAAGGATGTGATATGCAGAAACATAAGGACTGGCAGAAATTACCAAAATGTAATGTAAAATTAGACGCTAGCCATATGCTTTGATGCCAAGTAAGAGTTTGACATGATTACAAAAAACAGAGAGAATAAGTGCATACCCCACCATGAGGAACCCCTGGTACAATGACACAGATGCAAAGTAAAATATAGAGGAGAAGACAGCCTGAGGAGAGAGAACAAAAGACAAAGTTAGTTGCTTATGTATACACAAATGTCTTTAGTATTATAACAGGGCACACTTTAATCCAATCTACTATTAAACACGTTGTTTTAATTTGATCATAGACATATTAATATGACCACAACTGTATTTTGTTACACACACTCTTCAAGAAAAAAAAACCTTAATCTTTTCAGTGTTTTCATGGCTGTAGTACCTGCATGGTGGAGATGATCATCCCCCTATGCATGACAAACTGACCCAGCGCTGCTGAGCGCTTATAACTGTTCCTTCCATGGACCATGAGCAGGCGACCAATGTGTTTAAACTGAGTGATAGAGAAGTCTGCAGCCAGAGATGCTTGCTTTCCTTCCTGATTACACATGGGTGAGAAGTAATTGTAGAGTTATTTTGACTTACAATTTTGACTGTCTTTTTTACAAACAAAATATTTGAACTTTTATATCCCGTATTTTCCGGCGCATAAGGTGCACCAGGTTATAAGGCACGCTGCCAAAAAATGGGTCTGAATGGGTTTTTTCCATACATAAACTGCACTGGATTATAAGGTGCATTAAGCGGACCAAAACAGTCAGATAAAAGGTTATTTTGGGGTCTATATATACACGCCCACACTGACTCCTATAAGTGGTGCACTTGATTTATACATAGTTTACCAAAGTCGTATTAAACCATTTTGAAAGATTTTAAAATTGGTTTGATATCACTACGCACAACCAGAATGAATCCATCCATAAACCGTACTGAATTATTCGGCGCACAGTTGATTTTTTACTAAATTTAAGGATTTTAAGTGCACAAGTGTTGTTTGTGTAGCATACACAGGCCTTTACCTTTCCTTCAATTCCAATACCACAATCTGCAGCCTGGATCATACTGACATCATTCCCTCCATCGCCTGAAAAAGAAAACATTCACTAACTAATTCATTTTACACAGAGCAAAGAAAGTAGACTTTAGGACTTCATTACTGAGTTCTGACTAGCATGTGGGCATTTAGTTGCAAAATAATTTCCTGGTGTATATATAAATCAGAATAGATTTTATATGAATCATGTAACAATTTCTTTCCAATAGCATTGTTATTTGTCCATTTTAAGTACAGGCAACAACCTTACATATACATAATACTGTTAGGTAAGTGATGAGTGTGGACTCATCACTTACTCATCACTTACCTATGGCACAGGTTCTGTTGGCTGTGTGCTGCTGGAGGAGTGTGACAATTTGGGCCTTCTGGGTTGGGGAGCAGCGACAGCAGACCACAGCTGGACACTGACATGCCAATTCAACAAACTCATGCTCATAATAACGCAAACACACCTGCAAAACAGCATACAGGGAGATGAAATTTGTCACATGAAAATAAATTCCAGAAGATTCCATGTTTCAACTTGTAGATTAGTGAAAACTGCTCAAACAAAATGTCTTTTTAAGCAAGACTAGCATGTTTTGATGTTTGTCCCTTTGCATTATTTTTATACTCTTGTTGCACAAGCTTCACAGTCATCTGTTGTGTAAAGACACATGAATGTGTGCTGTATGGGATGCTGACACACCTCTAAGGAGTCTCCAGAGATGACCAGAGCACAGTCATGTTTCCTCCGGAAAGCATTCAGCTCCAGATGGGCTTCTCCCCTGTTTGACACCTGTTCAAGGGCAAAGCAATAGTATTATCTGTAAAGGATATGAATGTGGTTCATCTAATGCACTGCAATACTATGACAGAAGGACAAAAACAGAAAAAATCATACTGGTTTAAAAACATGAATGTCTTGGTTTCTGGAGACCAAATGGGAGCTTTTGGCTATGCATGTAGCTGTCTCCAGTTTGTCCCCTGTCAGCATCCAGATCTGAGGAGGGAAAAAAATTCTACTAATAAAAAACACTTTAAAAACAGACTACTGCACTCAGAGAGCATGTCATTTGAAAAGTGATGCTAAGTTCACACCACGACTTTCAGAGTTGTTGGGTTGCCGTTATGTTCATATTAAGTCACTCTCTGTCACCTTGAGGTATTTCAGCTGCTCACATAACATGATTGGTCAGTGATGGGAGTGTTCATACCACATGACTCTCCATCAGCAGGCAAGACCAATGTGGTCTCCAATCAAAATTTTGTCTCAAAAAATTCGCAAGTAGTGACAGGAATGGGCAAATGCCTTGAGTGGGCTGATGTTTTCCATCACATGGATGACTCAGGCTCACTGAGCAGACAGCCGCTTCACTCCGATTTGGGTAATGACGGTGGTGACAACTGGACGATTGGGATAAAATTATTACATAATGTTCACTTAAATTATCATATGTGAACATGATTATTTTTAATTGAAACTCTAAAATGGGTCTTTTAAATTTTTACAGTATTCAAATGAACATCCTTGCACATACCCCACTTAACATTTTATCAGAAAATTAGAGGAATGATTACAAACAAATTCACTCATTTTCCAAAACAATTTGAACAATTTGCCTCCTGTTTATATTTTCTTTAAACCCCTGTGTACGTACCTCTCTCTCAGGAAAGTTTCTTTACCCTGGTGAAAATGATAGTTATAGTCTAGCTAACCTTAATTCCAGCGTTCCTGAGCTGCTCCAGTGTTGGCCTGACATCTGCTTGGAGCTGGTCCTCCACACCAGTCAGACACAGAAGCTCCATCTCCCTCTCCAGACTCTCCACCACTGCTGCTACTTTCAAGGCTCGGTCATGGATACTCAGCTTTGCCTGGTTATAGCGGTTCTATACCAACCATAAGTAAAGGATTAGATATTGATTTGAAAAAGTGGCAAAATACAGAGATTAAAAATGTAAGATTGTGTGGGAAAAGAAAAAAAAACATGCTTTACAGTGTATAGTCATTCCTACCTCAAAATCCTGATACTGCTCTTCTGACAGAGACTTCTTTGCCACCACTAGTGTCCTAAGACCTTCTCTTGCCATGTTTCCACACTTAAAGAAAAAAGAATAATTAGCAAATCATATGACAATGATACTTAACTATTTGTGAACTATAGCTTATGCCATTCAAATGTAAGATGTGGTACTTTACAACGATTGGTGTAATCAGCGTGTAATCAGTAAGAGTAGTAAAAGAGTAATAATTTAATAAATGGGTTTAATGAGTTCTTTAAAACACACCAACTGTATTGATTGTTGATGCCATTTGTATTAATACATGCGAGATGTCTCACTATGAGATGCAGTCTCCTGCAGCCCTGATAGAAGCAGCTATTTGAATCTGCCAATGCTGATTGGATGGTGAAAGGTAGTCATCCACACCGCATCTAGTAGTCCCATCTAATATAAATAGTGCATGTTGACAACACTCCCACAATTGACTAAGCTAATCTCTTCTCACCACCAGACAAAAAGGGTCCTCTGACAAGGCAACTCACTCATATTACTCTAAGAACTTTGGTTATGTTTTATAAGGAATCATTCTTCTTTATAATATTCACCATGGGATATCGAAGCTTCCATATTGGCAGATGGCTTATCAAACAGGTACTAGCCAGTGGGGAGAGTCCTAGGGTTAAAATTAGGGTCCCAGGACAGCACTAGCTACCCACGGCCTAGATAAGTGTTGGGAACTTATCACATGACCTCAACAAAAAAAGGCCTACACAAGAGGCAAAAGCCTAACTTCAGGAGCAAAGTGCCATAAATTAATCAATATATACCTGAGGAAACTGACACTCTGTGATATAACAGAATGAGAACTTCCCTCTCCTCTCGTAATATCTTTTTCTACCAGATGCATCCAATGCAATGGTAAAACCTAAATAACGGCCTCAACGTCACGTGCTGAACAAGCAGCCAACTTTCTCTTATTTGCGGTATTTGTAGAACACCCCATGAAGAAGATATTGTCTGTGATGGGGAAATGGGAATGTGGAAATATGTGTCCTTCAGATCCACTGATGAAATGTTGATGCTTACTAAGTGTCAGCATCTGGAAGGTGTATTTTTGCAGAGATTTGGTCAGAGCCCGCAGATCCAGAATAGGGCGGATTCCTCTTCCCCTCTGTAGCATTTGGCTCGGGGCACAACAGTGGCAATGTGGGAGACACACGAAAAAGCCAAACCTGTGGATGCTCAGCTACGCGAGTTTCCACCAGAGGCATTAAAAGGAGAACGTGGGTTTCCATCGCCTCACAACTGAGGGATGCTGCACCTGGGGGCTCTTGTAAGGGCAGTTGCTCCAAATTATGGACAGCTAGCAAATTAAGGAAGACAGGAAGAAATCCTTTCACAGCACTATGTGCCGGGGGAAGCCATTTGCCTTTGTAGTGGGACCGGTGGGCTCTGCTTCTATCTCATCGACAAGATGGAGTGCAACGGAGGAAAAGGACTAAAAGACTATGTGGGGTCAAGATATGTAGCAGGTGTGCAAGCTCAGCTTGATCACCTCAAGGGTCCATGGGGAGGGCAGAGGTATTTTGCCACGGAGGGGCTGGAAAAATAATACTTACCAGTATGGTTTGGTGTGTACGGAGATATGGCAGAAGTTGGAGCACAATATGGTAATGGAAGCTAGCAGATGGAAGCTAAGATCTGTCTGGTGAACAGTTCAGCCAATGAATCTCATTGAGATCACCATGAGATAAGCTTTCATCTGAGAAGCAGTTTTAAATTGTAGGAGTGTTGTCCACATGCACAATTTATAGCAGATGGGATTACTATTTATGGCACGAACACTTTTCACTGACCAATCAGGATTAGCAGATTAAGATAAATGGTTTTATTAGGGCTGTTAGAGGCTCCATTCCATAGCAAGACCAAGTGAATATTATCAAGAACTGTGAATTCTACCAGAAAGCAATAAAAACTGTAAACTGTTTTATTTATATATTATAAATAATATCAACAATAACATATTGTCCAAGACAAGTATATCCATCCATCCATCCATCCATCCATTCATCCATCCATCCATCCATCCATCCATACAGTGGGGATCATTTAAAACAAAGTGATTGCTGCATAAGTCCACCATGTACAGTATTGTCAATAACAGCATATTGTTACCAACCCCAAAAGAATCAATACGGAATAACATAGCCTCCAGTACAAACCAGAGGACACACACACACTAAAACAAAGGATTGATGGTGTTTATTTATTTTTTTGACTAAACACCAATGGGATGAACCTGTGCTGTTGATGGGTTATTGATAAGCAGAGAGACTGGGAAATAAAAGGCAACAGCACATTGTGATCACCATTGTTTGGGAATATGACATACTGTAATTACTTTATGTAGGTCACTAATTAAATTAAATTCAGCCCCCAGTGCTAAATGACTCAATAATGCCAATATAATTATGAACTTATGCACATGATCTACCATCAAACCGGTACAGACATGGCCCATTGACCTCTTGATGATTGTCCTGATTAATAGAGGACACTGGACTATTATCCCTATATGAGATAATGCACATGTTCAACTGTAGTTGTGTCGAAAACTGATAACATTTTGAAATCAACACACAAAATAAAAAATGTCATTTTATTTCATATTGCTTAGAACAGCGCTCTTCAAATAAAATGGTTAGAGGTCCATGAATGTACCTTTCTGTCCAGTAGAGCTTTTAAGCTTAGGGTAACATAATACACATATTTGATGACTTTTAGTTTTTCGGTTTTCATAAGAAAATAAATTCACATATATTATGCATTATCCTTAAAACAAGTAACTAGTGACATTTGCTACTTCTCCCAAAAATTAAAAACAGACTGTGGTTTAATATGTTGAGAAGAGCATAATAAAATATTTATAAACATTTTCAGCTTCCTTAAATATAAAGTGCCTTACTGAACTGAAAATCAGAACAAATGAAAGGCAAAAAAAAAAAAAATACTGTTCACTTGCAGTAATATACTGTATTTTCTGGAATATAAGCAGCTACTTTTTTTCTCCATGCTTTGAACCCTGAAGGTTATACACAGATGCAACTAATCTATGGATTTTCTGAGCTAAAAGGGGCGCTCTAGCCAGAAGTGCAAAAGCAAGACAGATGAAAGAGGTGATGCAAAAAGAAGATGCTAGATTTAAGCTTAACTTTTAACAATTATTTTGTGTGTCATGCACCCACCCTCATTATGGAAAGTAAGCCTTGTTACAAAGTGGACATTTGTGGCTTATAGTGTGGTGTGGCTTATATATATATATGTAATTTTATTTATTTTTTTCCTTGTAATGGGTCCATCTTATATTCAGGTACACTCTATAACCTGGATATAAGGAAACATGGATGTTTCCTACAGCATTTCATACCTCTACAGGAATAGAGTCAATCTCAAACAGACATGCAAATGTTAATTTGTTAATTTTGGGTGATATTTATTTTTGATTATGTTCATAGCTGAGATTGCTGACTCACAGCAGTATGTAGTACCCAACATTGTCAAGGCACTGGCTGCCACTTTGGTGAGTCCTGGAAAAACCAGGAGGCAGATAGAATAACATCATCCCACTGCTCATCCCCAGGGCAATGTCTGCATGCGGGGCTATAAGTTCTATTTGACGAGAGCCTACACCTGCCTTTTTGTAGTTCTGTAAATCACTCACAATGATGTTTTTGTGTTTCAGTTTCAAACTGATGTTATTCAGTATAGATACCATGTACACAATAAAGGCATGAATAAACAAAAACTGTCTGGTCTTGTTGCTTTGTAGCAAAAATGGTTTTATTTCCTATCTTATTGCTAAAAGGTATGCTAACACTTCCTTTGCTCAAACCTGGGACTTTGCTGTGAAGTAACGGGTCATTTTGAATCTTTATGCCAGAGATCCCAAACCTGCGGCCCCCGAGGCCTCTCGGTGCGGCCCGCTGGGCTCAAAGTGAATTAACATTAGGTGCGGCCCGCCTCGGAAAACCAGGGCTATCCCTGCGGGCCGCACGGAAGGTTTCGCGGGCCGCAGGGATAAGCTCTTTTCGAGCGATAGGCCGGCGGGTTCCAAGCACCGCCCATCTAATCGATAGGAATGAAAAAATCCGAGCCTGTGGTTGATTCTTCTCTAATACTGACAGGTCTGCGTCAGCGACCCCTCCCGCCCCGCCCCCCGTCGCTCATGCTGACTCGATTGCACCAGAGAAGAAGAGATCGCACCAGAGAAGAAGATATGAGTTTTTGCCCCGAATAAGAATATGTCAACAAGCGCTCCACTAAGCAGGAAGCGCAAGATCGGCCGTGAGAACCGCAGCTTCAACCCCGACTGGCTGACAACGCTACCGTGTTGGGCTGTACATACATGTGTGAGCAGCTCTCCAGCCGGATGAAGCTTGTGAAGCACACGAGCCCAGCTCACGGATGAGCGTCTGCAGGGCGCCCTTCTGTCGGTGAGCAGTGTTGTGCCCGACTCTCGGAAGCTAGCTTCGGCCAAGCAGTACCAGCCTTCTCATTAAATTAATGCATTAAATTAATGTCTGAAGATCAATTGTTTCTCTCAATCATTATTTTTAGCAAAATTTTGCTAAAAGGTGTGTGCGGCCCGCAGGGCCCTGGCTGGGAGCCCGTGCGGGTGATACGACGTGATGTACTAATTTTCCTGTTTCAGCCAATTAAATGCTGCTTTTTCTCTTCCTACCATAGAACGAGCTCCTTTATTGATGCATTATCTAAACTAATCGTTGCACACATCGCCACAGCCTACCTGAGTATTGTTGCTGACCATGTCCATCCCTTTATGACCACAATGTACCCATTGTTTTGCATGTCGTTTGGTGTTTAATCTGTTTGTCCGCCCTTCCAATTGGGTTGTTTTAGAAAGGGTTAATCTTTAGTCGGGTGGGTTACGAATTTGTTGTCTGGGAGGTTTGATTTGGGGTGGTTTACATGTTGGTTTGGGAGTTTTAGCTATTTTAGTGGGAGGGGTATTTTTATTAAAGTCGAGCTACGTAGCTTCCATTTTATCATTGTTGCGTTAAAAGAAAGCACTGTTTTCCTTGTGCGAATAAAGTGTTTTTCTGGTATATACTGGACCCCGTCTCAAGCCTTCATTAGCCACGTACTTGTGCACTCACTAATTAATTCTCCAGGTGGAATTCCTGGGGTGGCGTTGTCGGTTTATCCCTACTCTTTTTTAACCCACCAAATTGAGCTCAGGACTTTAGACCAGTTGAGTCCAATCTGGTACTTCCTTCACCCCCGCCCCCTTTGGCTGCCACACAGAGAATGGTCCGAAAAAGAAAAAATATCCAGTGAGCGGCAGTTCTGTGGGCGGAAATGCCTTGTTGATGTCAGAGGAGAATGGCCAGACTGGTTCAAGCTGATAGAAAGGCAACAGTGACTCAAATAACCACCCGTTACAACCAAGGTAGGCAGAAGAGCATCTCTGAACGCACAGTACGTCGAACTTTGAGGCAGATGGGCTATAGCAGCAGAAGACCACACCGGGTGCCACTCCTATCAGCTAAGAACAGGAAACTCAGGCTACAATTTGCACAAGCTCATCGAAATTGGACAATAGAAGATTGGAAAAACGTTGCCTGGTCTGACGAGTCTCGATTTCTGCTGCGACATTTGGATGGTAGGGTCAGAATTTGGCGTCAAAACATGAAAGCATGGATCCATCCTGCCTTGTATCAACGGTTCAGGCTGCTGGTGGTGGTGTAATGGTGTGGGGAATATTTTCTTGGCACTCTTTGGGCCCCTTGGTACCAATTGAGCATCGTTGCAACACCACAGCGAGTATTGTTGCTGACCATGTCCATCCCTTTATGACCACAATGTACCCAACTTCTGATGGCTACTTTCAGCAGGATAATGCGCCATGTCATAAAGCTGGAATCATCTCAGACTGGTTTCTTGAACATGACAATGAGTTCACTGTACTCAAATGGCCTCCACAGTCACCAGATCTCAATCCAATAGAGCATCTTTGGGATGTGGTGGAACGGGAGATTCACATCATGGATGTGCAGCCGACAAATCTGCAGCAACTGCGTGATGCCATCATGTCAATATGGACCAAACTCTCTGAGGAATGCTTCCAGCACCTTGTTGAATCTATGCCACGAAGAACTGAGGCAGTTCTGAAGGCAAAAGGGGGTCCAACCCGTTACTAGCATGGTGTACCTAATAAAGTGGCCGGTGAGTGTATACTGTATACAGGAAGCTTGACATTGTCAGAAACCCAAGTATTTAGTAGATTTCCTCACAGTGCCCAATCAAAGGTGACCCAGGATGGAAACACAGATTTTCTCACATTATGTAAAATAATTTCCACAAAGCTATGCATAAGTAAAAAATATACTCACCTCTTCTTCCAACCAATCATTATACTGGACAATACTTGCCATGGCAACATCTGCACCCTTCATGTAGAAAGTAATGTCTCCAGTCGACTCTTCCTAAAGCAAATTACAAATACAGTTAGTGCTTTGTCTGTTAAAACCCGGAAGCCTTTAATAGTTGAATATCTATTCCTTCACAATGGCAGGATACTAAACAGGATTTTAAAAGCTCAACACCTAATTTCTGTTTAAAAACATATCGTATTTTCTGGACTATAAGGTGCACTTAAAAAACCTTAAATTTTCTCAAAAAACAACAGTGCTATAATACAAAGCTCCTTATATATGGATTAAATCTGGTTGGTTTACTGACCTCAAAGCAATTTTGTGTGGTACATCGTACTCACAGCACTCTGCATAGTCATGAGTGTCGCGCACATATTATGCTTCACCATATTACTCTTAATGCGCCTTATAGTGCGGTGTGCTTTATATATGAAAAAAGTTTGAAAATAGACCATTCATTGACAATGCGTCTTTTAATCCAGTATGCCGTATAGTGCGGAAATTATGGTAGGTGTATTTTTGTCAGTTGTCATTTTTTAATAATCTCATATTATTTAAAAAGAAACTACATGCTGAAAAGCATCATATTAGATCAATTAATGCACACCTTGACAATAATGCCCATCCGTTTACTCTCAGATGTGAAGGGGAAAGTCTGAAGGATGTAGAAGGAGAGAATTTGTCCAGAAGGAGTTTTTAACTGCAGGGAGTTCAGGTCTCTGTTCACCAGAGTTAAACCGACACTCTCGGTCCACCGCACCAGCTCGACCTGAGTAAATTAAGAAAGGAAAGATAAAGCTTCATTCATTTTTCTACAAATAGATTTGAAGATGAGACTGATGAGATTTATGTTCAAATGGATGAGAAATTTCATTAATGAGACTATTCAGTATAGCTAACATATTTCTGTTGTTTTACTGAATGAATAAATACACCTTTTCAGTCACAGTTAATGTTAGTTATGGTATACTTCAATTACAAAAAGTGGAAAAAATACATATTTAGAGATTTGTAAATTGTCCGTTTAAGATTTAACTGTTACAACAGATTAAAGAGATATTGAGCATTTTAACTCAGTCTTTCATGTAATTAGTTAATAATTGAGCAAAATAAGGAGGAAATATAACCACATACGAAAAAGGTAATAGAAAATCCAAAATATTGGATGTAAAACCATTCTCATTTCCTTTCACTTGTGGGTGGATGCACAAGTGAGTTGCGGTATATGCAGATCTGTAGAGCTCTTTTCATTCAGCTTGAGATAAGTGTTTTTCTGTTTCTCTTTCCTTTCTCCTCAACAGGAACTGTGGCCCCCGAGTGAGTATTCAGCTGCAGATGACTCAATTCTCAATGGGTTCATTTTCAATTTACTCACTCAAAGGTTGTTATTGTACTCTGACCTACAAATTGGAACTTCCTGTTAATACCCCATCACTTCTCTAGCTCCCCCTTTGATTCCTTTAAAAATGGGCTGTTTATATTTATTACACACAGATCTGTCTGTCATTAGCACATGGTGCGCTTGTGTATATGATTAATATCCTATTTAATCCACTTTATCAGCTGTACAGAAACAATTTAATGCATTGAGAGCAGAACTGAAAATGTAAATTAAAAAGTAAGTAAGAAAATATGCAACATAAAAATTGAAAATAAGGCAGGCTGAGCAGAGAGGCCAAACAAACTATGGCTAACAGAAACATGGTGGCCAACATTTAATGCTGCAGTCAATGAGAAAAGACATCAAGAAGAAACAATGAAAAGTGTATAAAAGGATGAAGAAAGAAAATAGAATGGAGGAGGAAGTATCTGGGAACTATACATTTTTCAAGTTTGGAAATAATTTTTTTCTATTAAAACACATACTCATGGAAACCATTGGTAATCAGAAATCTGTGCCTGTCAGCAAAACTAGCAAACAGACAGAGGGATATGCTTTACATTGACTGCCGCAAGGAAATTGTTAATCCTGAAAATCTGTTACACACAAATGTGTTTCCACAAATGTAGATTGTGTGTAGATTATGAACCCTTTAAATGCAAGTCTACATAATGTTAGAGACCAGAATTAGTTTCTATTATTTCATTAATAGAAATATTACTAATCTCTCTGCTTTGAATTTACCTCATCAGGGCTGGATGCCTGGTAGGTGCGGTTTTCATCACTGAAATCCTGGTCTGCTTCAACAGACTCTGTTTCCCCGTTTACAGTTGCATGTGATTCATAGACAGGGGTAACATTGTGGCACAGGGCAATGGCCTTCACAGCCTCGTGGATCCGACTGTTGACACTCTTTCGGACTTTTGGGCCAGATATATGTGTCTTGCATGAAGGATTGGAGCTACTGGTGCTAACACTGGAAGGCAGGGAGGTCACCTGACAACACAATGACAATGTGATGAAAAGAAAGAAAGAATTAAGAGAACCTGTTGGGAAGTAAATAATGGAAAAAAGTGTTTTAAAAAAATACAAGAAAAAGTTTGTCGTTCAAATTAGCAGACATCTAGGGACAAAAATCAATCAACATCTTTATTGGATAATTTTATGTTTTCTGGCCTCTGAATAGTTGATTTTTACCAAACAGACTGACACCCTGTCAGAAGGATTCAACAACTGTCAGAAGGATTCAACTTAACCATTAGATTTTTACTTATTTCAACCTTCTGTCCTACCAAAGAAAGTGAATAAGTAAGGATGACAATTCATCATGAGACTGAAAACTAAAATCAATATTAGATCAATATGTTATGAAGTCACTTAAGTATTTACAGAAAGTCACAGCAGCTAAAAGTTTTCCACAACCCGAAAAAAAAATCACTCAATTGCCTCTCTGAACTGAAAATAGGGTGAATTCTGACTTCATATTAGGACTTTTCATCTAGTTTTTACATTGATGATGTGTCAAATTGCTACTTGCTATCTTGGGCTATAGCAGGTGCTCACAGTAATACACAAAATACCCTGCGTAATCTTTGCATGTTCTCCCATTGTGCATGTGAGTTCTGTCCTGGTACACTGAAAATATGCATTTGGGGCTAAGGATTTTAGCTACCGGTACTTTAAATTGGCTTTAGGCGTAAATGTGATTATGAATGTTTTTTGGTATGTTTTTTGTCTTTGTACTGTATGTTAGGCTTGGATAAAACAGCAATGGTAATTGTAACAAAGAAAAAGAAAAAAAACACAGAAAAAATCAGCTGTGCAGAAGTGATGTAGCATAGCTGCTAGGCTCTAGTGACTAGTATTTTTTTCATTCACTGTGATTATTTGCAAGGGTGTGGGGGCAGATGTTTTGAAATTTGAGCAGCTGTCTGGAGCCGGCTATGACTGAACAATATCATTCTGTCAAAACTGAAGCCACTGAAGCCTCTCACTGTTAGGAGTCAGAGACACATCGTGAATGCACAATCTGGACTTGTTTCCTAGAAAACTTGTATTTTTTAAGACAAAAAATATATAATGGAGAGTTTGAACAACAAAAAAAAAAAAGAAAAAGAATATAGAATGTATTCCAATAGTGAATAAAAATTGTGCTTTATTTTGTTATTTTCTTGCAAATGTGACATTCTTAGTTGAGCCATATTATGTTGAACATTAATATTCAATAGTGCATTTAAAATCCGGTACCTGCGCATATGACTGAATTATGTGGTTCTGTATCTCATCCATTGTGTCAGTGCCATATGAAACTGTTCCCAGGTGCAAACGCTTGAAGACCATTTCATTCTGTGTCAAAGTGCCTGTAGAGAAAAATAAAATGTTTTGTACAACTATAAAGAACAGTTAGTACTGTATTTAATTAGAAATTTAACAGCAGCTGTAACCACCTGTGTATATTTCGATACAGCTCTGGATGACTGAATTTATAGGTCCAAACATATACAGTCAAAAGTTAAATACTTGTAATTAAGTTTTTGACTATTGTGTCCAACTGAAAGTTAAACTAAGCCCAGTAACATACTTTCTTACCTTCCATAAACACAATCAATTCATGCAGAGAAGAATAGAAACATTAATATACAGTCTCACATCTTTATGGAATCGAAAAATGCCTGTAATCATGAGACATCATGATGCTGTGACTGCCTGCACTGGTCTAATCTTATTACCAAAATGGACTGTTTTCTCTTTAAAAAATCAACAAGACATGACAGTGCATACAAAGAGCCCTAATGAACGTTCTGATGCTAAAAGAACCTTTGAAAACAACGGCAATGGGTTTATTTAATGGATGTCATTTGCCACAATGAGTGCTGAGAGAGCATAGAGCTGATTAGGAGTCATCTAACCTATGAAAACATTAGAACCACAGGTTTAACTAATTTCATTGAAATGATTGTGTGCTTTCAACCAGGATAAATAGGTCCTACAAATCTGTCTCTACAAAGATTGGCAGGGTAGGAAAAAGAAGCAAGTTAAGGCTTATCACTGATATACTGTTGAGCATTGCTAATAAGCAGCCATTTATCATGAATGAATCAATGTTCTGATTGTGAAACGAAAAAAAGTGAAAGTGGACTAAATTAAGATATGTTGAAACATCAACAATTGAGATGACTGAAAAATCATACAAAACCATAATGCTATTATCAGTAGAGTGTAGTGGTGTTTCAGACATGGCCATCACCAAAAATCCAACCCTGCCAATCCAACCACTGACACAGCTTGCAGTTTCCCGGCGTAAAATGCCACACATAGCCTTTGTTGGAATAAGTGAGTGAGTCCATTTTAGGAGTTGGCCTTCCTCCCGTCAATAATTTCCATTTTTTCTGCAAACAGGCTTGAAATAGGCACCCGAAGCAGGTCTGCACAGTTGATTTGGATCTCGCTGTCAAATCAGCTGCCATCACCTTTCTACAATAACAGACAGTGCATCATCACCCTCCTACCCATGGGCCAATAAGCCAAACTCATTTGAATGACGCCAAGTCTTGTTCTAGAAACTCTACTTGATATGGAACGTTTTGTCAATAACATATCAAAATTTTATTGGCTGATGATATAGTCACTGAACATTATGTACCCAATAGCAGCGTCAAGCTTGATCAGAGTGAAGCAAAGCAACTAGCTGCTGAGCCCAGCCAGCCATGCAGCAGCAGTGGAAAGGAGCTGTGGTGCATTTATACGACATGAGATTTGAGCCCAAACCTTTTTGACAATCTCCAATATGACTGACAGCCATGTCTTCCCATTAAAATTGATTAGTTAATTGATTCTTTTTTAGCTTTTGGGACAAAGTTTAGTTTGTCATAATTTGTAATCCCGTATATTCATTACCATTTTTCAGAACTTTTATTTTTCTTAATGCAGTTTACCTATAGATAATTTATAAATAATAATAATTAACTAATGCATGTATGTATGTATATATACGCACGCGCGCTCACACACACTATTTAATACACTGCCGATTTTGCAGGTTCTCCCACTTGCAAATCATGTAGAGGTCTGTAATTTTTTATCATAGATACTCTTACACTGTGAGTGACAGGAACTACAACAAAAATCCAGAAAACTACAGTGTATGATTTATAAGTAATTAATTTGCTTTTTAATTGCATGACATAAGTATTTGATACATGGAAAAACCTAACTTAATATTTGGTACAGAAATCTTTGTAGGCAATTACAGAGATCAGATGTTTCATGTAATTCTTGACCAGGGTTGCACACACTTCAGCAGGGATTTTGGGCCACTCCTCCATTCAGAGCTTCTCCAGATCCTTCAGGTTTTGGGACTGTCACTGGGCATTGCAGGCTTTCAGCTCCCTTCAAAGATTTTCCATTGGATTCTTGTATTGACACTGGTTAGGCCACTCCAGATGCTTCTTGCGGAGCCACTCCTTAGTTTCTCTGGCTCTGTGTTTCGGGTCATTGTCATGCTGTAAGACCCGGCGCTTAGTCTAAAAAGTTCTATTTTTGTCTCCTGAGACTACATGATGACCTTCCATCCCTCCTCTGGATCATCCAGATGGTCATTGGCAAAACTCAGATGTGCCTGAACATGTGCTGGCTTGAGAGGGACCTTGCGTGCGCTGCAGGATTTTAATCCATGACAGCGTAGTGTGTTAGGGCATTTCATTGGCTGTCTTTCAGATTGTGGTCCCAGCTCTCTTCAGGTCAATGACCAGGTCCTGCCGTGTAGTTGTGGGCTGATCCTTCACCTTCCTCATGATCACTGATGCCCCACGAGGTTAGAACTTACATAGAGCCCCAGACCAGGGTAGATTGACCATCATCTTGAATTTCCATTCTAATAATTCTGCCAAGAGTTGTTACCTTCTTACTGGTTGGTGGGTGATCAAATACTTATGTCATGCAATAAAAAGCAAATTAAGTATTTAAAAAGCATACAATGTGGGTTTTCTGTATTTTTTTTTCATCACTCACAGTTGAAGAGTACCTATGATAAAAATTACAGAGCTTTACATGCTTTGCAAGTGGGAAAACCTGCAAAATCAGCAGTGTATCAAGTACTTGTTCCTCCCACTGTAATACATACGTGTATACATATTTACCTCCGCCAAGGAAGTTATGTTTTTGCCGGTGTTTGTTTGCCTGTCTGTTATCCTGGATTCTGGATCACTTTGAAATTTTCGTTAACATTGTGGTAAATGGGGCCAAAAGCAATTGTTGCGCTTGGCGGAGGTCTGCGCTCTCCGAGTGCTTTCTAGTTCTTTTTTTTTTCCACTGGGCATTACACTTTTCTGGGCATTACACTTTTCTCCCCTTTCCACCTTTTTCCTTGCTGTTGCATATTTTTGTTTAAGCATTTCTGGCATATTTATTATGAGAATACGTACATCATGACAGCAACAAAAGACACACACAGCAGAAAAATGTCAATGTCACTCTTAAATGGCTTTCATCTTAAAAAAATGTTCACACACTAATTTTGAGGTGAAAAAATCCAAATGTCTGTAATATACTATAAAAGGATTATTATTAAACAAAAAGTACAGTTTTGCTTGTAAATTTAAATTTTATCCTTAGAAATAAATTAATTTTAAATAAAAACATTTTTGGAGCACTTACCAGTCTTGTCAGTTAACAAATAAACAAGCCGTCCTAGTTCTTCTGGGATTGTGCTGGTTCTCACAACAGTGCCAGGGATGTTTTCATCTTTCATGATCATCCAGCCATAGGCAGCCTTCCCCATGTCCAGGTTTACACGTAAACTGTCCATGTAGGGGTAAAAAGTGTAATTCATAAAATTGCTGTTTGTAATATGTAACGTGTCTACATGTATAAGAATAACAGTAACAATAAAGTACCTGATAGGGATAATGTAGGAGAAAAGTACAACAAATCTGAAAAGGTTACGGAACCAAGGGCCCACAAATCCCTGCAGTGCTACCATGACAACTGATAGCACTACTTGAGCAAGAAACAGGGCCTTAGTGAGGCGGTTCAGTTCCAGATCCAAAAGCCCAACCTAAAATAATGAGAGATAAGAGATCAGCAGATACAGTAATCTTGTCTTTTTTTTAAGCAGGTTAGAACATTAAATAATTCATTTACATTCTACATACTATACTTAGGTTGAGCAAATTTGTTTTGTTTTATTGTATTTTAGCTGGAATCAGACATTACCGTATTTACACGACCATAAGGCGCACCTAAAAGTTTTAAATTTTCTCCAAAACGTACGCCGCGCCCTATGGTGCGGTGCGCCTATTGTGTTGTGAGACGCGAACGTAGTAGAAGACAAGGGGCGTGGCGAGAACGGCAAGGGGCGTGGCGTGAACGCGCGGACAGCGCATAAGAGCACGAGCCGTCAGCGCACGCAATGAGGAAGTGCACGTGCGCTCTGAACCAGGACTAAATCAGGACTAAATCAGGTGTAAACCAGGACTAAATCAGGTCTGAACCAGGACTAGACCAGTAAAGTGAAACATGCTTTTGGCTATTTGTAATTTTCACAATGTCTGGTTTGCACTGATATGTTCCGAGTCCCGAGCCTGCACAGATGTTTTACTGGTACTTTTTACCGTGCCCACACCCGCGCCCTATAACCCGGTGCGCCTTTTGTATGTGTTAAATACCAAAAAGACACCCGTAACTGAAGCTGCGCCCTCTAACACGGTGCGCCCTATGGTTGTGAAAATACGGTAAGTAAACTTTCAATGTGTTCAAATGAGTGAATTATACGTCATCAAGAACCATCTGCTTCCAAACAAAAAAATCTGTTCCACAAGAAGAACAAACAATGACATTGAAAGACATGCCTGCCTGCAGGCTTTTTATGCAAACCATGTGTATGACACAAATAAGTTTAACGGTGGCCCAATTTTGCGGTAAATTACAAGCTGTATTGTTACCCTGCTGTTCTTGAACGGAAGGTCAAAAGGCCACAAAAATAAAATTCCCATATTGAGAATGTCTAGAAAAGAACACAAAATGGAGGTCAGAGTTTCCCTTTATTTTTCAAGAGCATCTCTCAGCCAATGAAACATATGGGAAAAAGATGTGAAATAAAGAAATGCCCTTCCCCTTTCTGGCATAGCTCTCAGCAAAGCCCTGTCCACAGAGGTATTTCTTCCGACACACCAAGCTTACAAAAACAGCAGAACATAACATCTCTCTACCCTCAAATAAAAGAAACAGCTCTGAAAAGGACAGGGGGTGCAAGTATACATATAAAAAGCAAGTGAAATTCCTCAACTGCCTAAACCCCAACCAAGCCCATCCCCCTGAGGACTGAGTGAGCTGGGAGACCAGTGTGATTAATTTATCAGTTGCTGTTAAAACTCCCAATAGGGGAGTGCTATTGGTAGTGAGCAGGTGGGCATCTCCCTACCCTGCTGCCTAACTATATGTTTCATGGTTGAGCTATTAAGAAAAATGGGGGTATGGGTGGAATAAAATGTAGACAGAGAGGACAGTACATGCCTGAAAAGAAAAGGATCCCATTTTGCTTAAACAAAGGTGATCCAAAATTTCCAAGCCTTGCTGGGCTCAGATTAAGTTGTTATTCGTTAAGTCAAAAGCGGTTGCTCAATTACCGCAACCTGAAGATAGTATCAGAGAATAAAAAAGTGGGTTTTTGTTCTATTCTTCTCTGAGCCAATCCATCCATCTTCTAACCACTATTTCGTTTACAAGGTGACAGGGCCAACAAACAAAGATAGACTATCATTCACACTTCATTTGGACTAAGTTTTTAACCACTTCACCAAGCACCCAAATGCATATCTTTGAACTGTGGAAGGAATCTGGAGTACCCAGAAAAGTCCCTGCACCCCAGGGTTACCCTTATCCATGCCAATATAAGGAATAATTTGATCTGACACGTATGTGAAATCTGATTACTGCAGCCTTGCGGTGTATATATGCATGCATTTATATTTTTTGAGATTTATTGCAAACAACATTGCAGACAATCCTAATCATAACTACAGGTATGGTTTGAAAGAAAGGGAAATTGCATAACTTGCATTACCTATATTTTCATACCTACCTAAAACTTTTGCACAGAACTGTTTGCCTACTACAAACACAGGTTTTTTGAAGAGCAGCGTGTCAAATTACACTGTTGTGATTCTTTAGTCAAAAAAGAGGTCCAACAACATCGACAGAAAGAAGGAATCTATATCCGACATTCTGTCAACTTCCGGCATTGTCCTGGCCAACGTCACAACAAATTATACGAGGCCAACCACCTGCATCAGAGTTTTTAATGAGATACTGGTGCCAAAAGTGTAGAAGGGGCTGTTTTGTGAGACAGAGATATAGTTTAGTGCAGACAATTATAGGTCATAATTTTGTGTAAAAAGTCACTGCAACATCTCATATCCTCCTTAACCAAGTTCCAATACAATTGTGATTTTTTTTTAAACAAACAGCCTGTGTGTTTTAGATTTGTAAAGGTAAACCCGGATATGTGGTGGATTTCCTCCACAGGATATGAAGACTGGATAAAGATACCAGTGATGTTAAGGTATGTGGTATATAGATCTTAAGAATACAACTATTTTAATTTGTGTTATTATATCTACAATAATTCCCTAAAAAGTAAAGGTACAAATAAGAAGTTGCCTAAAGCATAGCCTTGCTGGAAACATGGATAGTACAGACTTGTTTTCAGATGAAAACTGAAAACTGTACCTTTGATAACTGTACCACAGTATATCTTGATAACTGTACCACAGTATATCTGGAATCCAGGTAGTGGAGTTTGAGAATTACATTTGTGCCCATAAGTGAGTGATGTAAATGGTAGTATATTCAGCTAAATTTAATAAAAGATGGATTACAGTGTACCCTCGCTATAACGCAGTTCACTCTTCGTGGCTTCGCAGATTTTTTTTCCAGTGCATTGTGCTCTGAATCCAGATTGGAGAACTGCAGGGGAAAAGGCACCTGCTGTCGCAACCAAAAGGCGGAGGAAGAAGTTTGAACTTTGAAAGTGTTTGATTTTGAGAAAATGTTAAATCCTGTGAGAAAAGTGTATAAAAGTGTGTGGTTAGGGGTTTTACGGCCTTAAAACCTGTAAAATAATTGTAAAAAATAAAGCCGTTTACTTCGCGGATTTCGTCTATCGCGGGTTATTTCCGGAACGTAACCCCCGCGATAAACGAGGGTACACTGTAATGAACTTTATAGCTATGTGATTCTTATTAGTATCGCTTGTTTTTTGCTCCACTATAACTATAGCCTGTATTCACCTTGTTCTTGGCATAGGATGTGTTCAGTACACTTCTGGTCTCTTTGCCTGTGTAGATCACCACTCCTATTACTGTGCCTGCCAAAGAGAGAGAAAGGGAAAGTGACCCTACCCCCACGAGAAGGGGAAAGTGACCCAACTCCCGTGATTACATACATTTCACACAACATATTCACTTCTTGATCAAGTAAGGTGAACTGCATGGAAACACAATAAAGTTTAGCTCATACAGATATCTCACTGACACTCAAGCCAACACACAGAAGATAAATATGTTAAGACTCCTGGTTATGCTGCCATCTTTATTTGAAAATTAATTTGGACGGCCTTCAAACTGACCAATGAGTCATTAACATTGAATGACCTTACTCGAAGAGCAAATGTTTAACACAACTTCTTAAATTCCTTAAATATTTAAATGGTAAATGCTGTTTTAATAAAATGGGGTAAAGATAGTGTAAAGTATTATTGCGGTAGAGGAGGGAGAGAATAAAGGCCACAATTGGTTCCTCTAATTTCAGAAATATTGACCAATTCAATTAATTGTGTGTGGGTCAGCATGCCCAGCAGTATTCATCTGAATATAGGAAGAGCCAATCTTGTCACAGTTGGACTGAAGAATAGTGAGTGAATTAATGGTGATCTGAATCCCACCGTATAACCAAGAGAGTGAATATCAAGAGAAAGCCTGTAGGGGACAATGAGAAATGTCTGTAGAGATGATGTAAGAGGTCTAAGTCGGGCTTTCGTGTGTGTTTGTTATTCTAGACAAGGTCAGGCCAGAGATGAGAACACTACCACAGAATCAATGGCATGTCCAAAGCTTGAAGTGTCAAAAACAAATTTAACTGCCCCAAACCTTTATTCCTTGGAATTTATTGGCTAGAGCAACAGTCGATTAAGAAAAAAAGAGCATTACAGATAGTTGGAAAAGTAGTCTTTATTTCCAATTTGTATACAAAAACTTTCTTGTAGAAATTAATGTTGATTTACTGGCATCACATGTGTAAAATAAACGGGGAAAAAGAAAAAAAAAAAAAACATTAATTACTCACCAGATGCTACAACAGTGCTGGCCCAAAGTGTGTTTTCAATGCATAGACTCTCATGAATCTGTGGATCTATGTCTTCCTGTGGGAAAAATGACAAAAAATGCAAATGTTTTAGCCAGGTAAAAAAAATTAACAAATAATGCATTCAAATAAAATACTACTTATATTAATCAATTAACAAGAAGAAACAGAAGCTAAGTCAATATCAAATCAATACTTGGTATGGCCACATTTGCATTCAAGACAGCATCAAATATTTTAGGTGCAGTTGCACAATTCTTTTGAAGGAACTTTGACTGGTAGGTTGTCCCAAACGTCTTACAGAGACCATACGATAGACCATACCATAGACCTGTAAATGTAGGCTTCCTCAAATCTGTCTGTCTCTTCATGTAATCCCATACACAATCAATGATGCTGAGGCTATGTGGGGCTCACGCCATAACTTCCATGAATTCTTGTTCTTTACACTGAAGATAGTTCTTAATGAAGCTTGGCTGTATGCTTGGGGGGCCACAAGTGCCCTTTTGTCTGCAGACACTCATTATACTGCTCTCAAGCCTTTCAGCAAAAACAATTGCCTTTGCTACAGACAAATATTTCAAATTTTGGTTCATCAGTTCAGAGCACCTGCTGCTATTTTTCTGCACCCAAGTTCCTCTTTTATTGTGTATAGTTAAATTGCTTGGTCATGTTTCCACGGTAGAATTATAGCTGTAAGTCTTTCTTTCCACTTCTGACCATACTTCAGTACAGCTGATGGTACTACTGGACATCTTCTGATTTAGAAGGAAAATTTGAAAGGAAATAAGCCTGATGTTTTTCCATGTTTCCAAGTTTGCATTTTGTTGCATTATTTATATTTTTGAAAGCCTTCTCAGTTTGCATTTTTTCATACCTGCCTAAAACTTTTGCAGATGTATGTTCTATTTATACCAGCACATATATACACACATATACATATATACACAATGTGTCTGTATTTTATATTGATGTTCACAGGTACCACAATAAATAAAATGTACCTGAAAAAATCAGAATGGTATAATGATCAGAGCTGTATACCTGAGAAATGACAATCTTGACATTCTTCTGTCATTATTTTTTACAAGAACCTATAGCAACGGTAGCCCTTTTACTATTCCCCAGTCCTTTATCAATACTTTCACTAGATGTAGCATCAAGATAGAGGCTTCTTTTATTTGTCATTAAAAAGAGAGCGCACATAGATGAGATTTCAGGGACAAATAAGCCCTTGGGAATCTTCCTGTTTCACCACTCTTCTCTCTTTTAGCTCTGTCACTTAAATAAAAACAAAACAGAAGCTGTAAATGGCTCAAGTCAGGAGCACAGACTCAAGGATCCAGTTTCAGCTCAACTACCTGATATGATAATTCTGATACCTAAGCACCCACAGCATGTCAATCCAGTTAAACATGGGGAAAAAAGTGCAGAAAAAAATCAATTGGCAAATTTCAGAATGCATGACCGTTCTGACATTGGCATTATAATTTGGTGTTTATAACAGCAAAGGGCCAAGTAAAAACCACAGAAAGCAAGACACCATATCCATTTCATGAGGAAAAGAAACCTTCATAAATAGGTAAGTTAATTTGCTGTGGGTTTGTGGGAACCCTTTTTTTCCCATCCTGCCCAGAGTAAAAGCACAAGCTATGTAAAGGAAGGCTGCAGGGGATGAATGAGCAGAGGAAGTGATCCCTCACTAAGCCTGGTGTGTGGCCAAGAGTGAAGACAGGCCACAAAACCCCCATTGTATTGGAGATCTCCTCTCCCCCCCTGGGGGCTGTGCTAATCTACTATTAATAAAAAAAAAAAATCAGGGAGACAAGGCAGAGATGCAAAAACCTGACTGTGTAAGAAGAGCTCTTACTAGTACACAGAACATTTAAGTGTCAACACTTCAGAGTGATAGATATAAACTCTGTATGTATAGTTATCTATCATATCAAATCTGCATATTGGTTAAATCAACAACTTACTGTACCCTTTTAAAGTTGCCCTCAAAACTATGGATGTCAAGCTGGGGCTTTTGGGCGTACACATAGGCACTGATGGAGAACAGGTCCTGAGAGAAGGACAAAGGAATAAGTCAGAAGACAGTCACCATTTAAAATGCACAAACATTTGATTAAATTAACTTGATGTTTTATATGTGCTGTATTAATATGATTATTGAAAATGTAGCACAAAGAACAACGGATACAAGTATCATACGTATATGGCTTATTGCCATTATAGAATACGTCGCACTTGAAAAAAGGAATTACGTTATTTACTGCAAAGTAATACAGTAACACAATATAAGGGACTACTGCACAAATATAGAAAAAAATATATATAAAAAGACTATTTTATTGGGGTTTTTTTTTGTATGGTTACAACTAATGCAACTACAGGAAACTCATTCACATAATATCAAAATCAGAATTTTAGAGTTTAATATTTAGAATACAATATATATTAAAACAACCAAAATTGGTATCTGAAAAAAAACTTTAGAACTCCTGGTTGGTAATTGCAATTACTGAATAATAAAATGCCTATTTGAAATCCTAATGAAAGTCTAACATCATAAGAGGCAACCAACCAAAAAGAGGCTGTTGGTTATATTTGTTTTTTCTATCATTAATTTTTCTTTCCCCTCTACAAGTTGCATCAACATACAAGTAATTACACAGTAACATCAAAATGCTTCCATACCGAAACTGCTGGTAGGCGCTGTGTGCAGCCAACAGCAACTTTCAGTTTCCAATCTGTTTCTCCATCCAGCTGATCTGTTCTAATAAAACATGCACCTAGAAAATATGCAGAAATGACATGAAGATTATTGTCACCACTGTAAGCTACCGCACATTCCTGCCACATAATAAATAATAGTTTAAGTGAACACAATAGTCAAATTAATACTATTTTCCATTTGTGTTACTATTTTAATTTTACACAACTGAATGAATTTGTTGATCTAAAGTCTTCACTACCGCAGTGTTACTTCAATGTCTTCAGAAAAACCTGGATATAGTCACATAACCAAAGGCAGATTTAAAAATTTACTGAAAGCATTTGGATATATTTTCTTTGGAGTTTTTATTTTTAATTAATATTACAGAAAAAATATGTTAGCCTATCATTAATTCTCTACATTCACAAAAATGGATAAAAGTCTGCTATAACCTGTAGCGCAAATCAGAGCACCAGTGACTGGAGTTGAGACCAGGGAATCAAGGGTCCAATAAACATTGAGTATTTGTGACCTGTATTGATCTGAGGTAATACTACATATGAAACTGATAGATGAGACGAGTTATTTGCCATCAAGAGTAAAGGGCAGCACTAAACAGTGCTGAAGTGAGTAGAGAGTAATATAGATTAAGAAAGAGAATATAGGGGTGTACATTTGTATTAATGCATTTTATAAGTGAGCAAATGTGTGCGGGTGTTTTCACACAAGCAGTATTTAGGTCAGACCACCTAAATTTTTAGTCGTAGTGTGGTGTGGGTGGGTCAGTGTGAACAAAACATTCTCACTTTCATTTATTTGTTATGTAAAGAAATTATATTACAGAATACAAAGGGAAACTACTGGTGCAAGAAGTACCACCAGGGGTGGGCTGTCATGGCCAACAAGGCCTTCTCTGCTGGCCCAACATAACCAGAAATCATGATCATAATTATGATAAAAATTTATTTTATTTTTAATTTACTTTCCCCAAATATCTAACTGTATTTAGGGAAATTCTGAATTTTGATTTTATCCAATCAGTATTCAGCTAGCTTGTGTTGCCATGGCCTTCAGAATCAACAATACGGGTGTCTGTGCACTGTAAAGGAATGGACACATACAGTTGATAGATAGTAATAGCTAATCAGATCATGAGTTGTTGACAGTAAGGCCTTCTAGCTGACCTCACATTGAATGTGACAAGTATGTATGATGTGATTGAATACTCACCTGTGAAGCTGGCAGTGCTATGCAGTTCGACCGAGCCGCACCGGAGCCATGCTTATGAGAACTTTTTTGACAGATAATTTTAAAAACCTTTATTTTTATATTTTGACTAACACGTAGAGATATTATAATTGATGCAGGTTTATTGATTTTTAAATCCGCCGGAAAATAGCCCATGTTTTACACAATTGAGTTGATGCAATTCCCAGTAGTGCATAAGTGTGTTCCTGTATACTATTTCTCCAGCCACAATGTCATAAATGATGGTATTATGAGAGGTATTAATTGAAGTCGGACTAAGTAGGACATCACTGAAGGCCTAGTTGAGAAATGCACGACCTGCCACTGAGTAGCACACACACACTCAGCGTGTGTGAGTGTGTAACATGCACACACACACACACACACACACACACACACACACACACACACACACACACACACACACACACTCAGTGTGTGTGACTGTGTGACCCTTATGCCTCAGTCAGGTAAAAACATACTGTAAAATACATGAAATGTAAAAGCAGCATGTCTTTTTTCTGTCACATGACCTTTCATGACCTTTCCGTGGAGCAAAAATGGGCGAATGTGGAAGTGTGGAATAACATCAACAACTTCCTGCCACGACCATTGACAAAAGACCATTTCCTCAAATACCCCTAAGAAAAAGGGCAGCATTACTTACTGCTTATCGATTAAATGGAACTTGCTTCATCAGACACAAGAATAATGTGATGTGCATCATATGAGGAAAAGGTCATACCAAAAAGCTTTTGGCAGCTGAAGACCAATCCGACAAAAAAAGTTGTCTTTTTACTTTGTACTTAACAAATAATTATAAATTATACATGAATATTATGTCTTTTCAAATTTGTGTCATTTTAGTAGTGTAGGCTGCATACTTATACATTGACACTGCTTACCATTTTTCTCTGATGTTCTCAGGAATATCATGTCTGCTGGAATCCTCTGATTCTACAACAAGCAAAAGTCAAAAGTCATATAGGATTCTTGAATAGTTAAATAAGGTCAATAATTTCATTAGTGCATGAAAGAACATTTTAACAAACAGTATGGCTGAGATGAAATATTACTTTATAAACAAAGAGTGACAAATCAATGCGGTCTTTTTTTCTGGTCATGTATTTATCGCTATTTTCTTTTGTGGTAAAGTTTTGTAGAATTTTTTTCTGTTTTGGGAAAGTTTGTGGCAAAATAAGGGAACATTATTGAAAATGAAAGTTTGAAAAAATAAAAAAACACCCAACAAAGTGCATTATAAACTGGAAAATAATGTAAAAGTATATCACAGACTACAACAGTTTACAACAAGCTAAAGCATGCACAAAATCCTAAGAAAGCACTGTGTCTAAAAACAACTGAAAAAGCCTTGCAATTTTTGGAATCAGAATCTTTGAACCAAGATATTTTTTGCATCAGACTGGGAAAAAAGCAATCTTATGACATGAACACGTATAACTGTTAAAGGATGGAACAGCTTTCTAGCATGTATTAATGAGTTGACTGCAATGGATTTCATTCATGAAACATTCATAAACTCCTGTTATTTTTGTTTGTAATTGAATCCAAATGCTTAAAATTGAGGGATTATAATAAATAGCTGTACATTCATATTCATGTATTGACAAAGCTTTACCTTGTCAACAATGATCAGGTCACCAACTTGTATGTCTGAGCTCTTCACTTGAACTTTCCCTAAATAAAAAAGGAAAAGATGAACAAACACAAATCATAACACAAATTAAACAACTGCAAGAAAGTCTGGATTAATTAGCTATGACACGTTTAGGTTATATTATTTCTGCCCCTGAAAAAGATTGTGACTCTCAATACTTTTTTCTTTCCCCTTTTAAATGGATTGATCATTTCTATCATGATAATATGACATCCTTCTGACTTAATCTCTGAGATGCAGCTATTATTGCCTCAACATCACTTAGCACCCTTGTTCTTTTATGCTTGTAAGCACACATTTAATGTTTGTACATACAACCAAGGAACACACAGAGGATGTGTAAGTGAGATAGTCACAGATAGTACTCAAGGGATGAATTAAGGGGACATGTACACATTTAACAGAGGGATGGATCTTAGATCACCATCTCAAAAACTGAAAGCAAAAATCAATGCAATTACAGTGAGAATTACTTCTGTTACAAGTCTAGATGCAGTGTAATCTCTTAATTGCACAGATCAAGCACAGATTGACTACACTCTGGAAATACCCATTATCATGTCAGCAAACAGTTACTGACACAGGGACAGGAATGGATAGATTTCGATCCGTCATTTCACTAACCTCGCACAGTGAGCTTGCTGTACAGTTGAGAGTTCATCTCTTTGTCTCGCTGGTAGCGGCGGGCTTCATCAACAGCCTCTCGCACCATTGTTACAGCTAAAACAAAGCCCTGACAGATGAAAACAAATAACTGATTATGATAATTATGAGGTCAAAGGAAAAAAAAAACAATGCGTTTGAGTCCTAACACAGGCATGGTAAAAAGCTGCATCTGAGTGTTAGTATGTTGGTGATAACAGTATAAGAAATTGATTCAAAGTAACTTGTGGTTTTTGAAGATTCACACCTTTTACGTTTTCATTTATAGAGGTAATATAGGCTTTTTTGTTCACTGATTTAAAATAAAACTTAAAAACTATAAAGCCAACTAATTACTGTGTATCAATTACTGGTAGATTAATTTACGAATATATTAACTTGTCAAATGTAAAATTAATATTTTACCATGTAAATAACAATTATAATTTAATGGATAATAAACTCTCAAATTAGAAGAGAATTTGAGAGAGAAATGTGCCTTTAATTATTAATCAAGTCAATCAATGTTTGCAAGTTTAACTGGTTTTTAATGCACATTTGATAAACAATGCAGAAAGAATTACCAGAGGTGCCCAGTATGTGTACAAATATCCGATTTTCAGCGATGGCACAAACTGGGAACAAGATACCACCAGAAAGTAGAGGTTGAGGAAGAACTTGAACTGTTGGTAGAGAACCTGATGGAAGAGCCCAAGATGACAATTAAGAGAGATGGGTTAACATGATGACGTGTTGATTTTCGTGTGGAGCAGGTCGTCTTGGAAAAAGTGGACAGGATACATTACATAGAAGAATGGAAAAAACAGACGGAATATCAATATTTATAATCAATTAATTAATCAATATTAATGTTGATCTGATGATTGGATTATTCAGGATATGAGTTACCATTTCAGGTATTATAACACTATTGGATGCAGTATAATACTAAAGAGGACAGAACAGGTAGGACCGATAAAATAACTATAACAAAAGATGAAGCCAATAATCACGCAAAACCAAACTGTGCCACCTGTGACTTACTGTAGTTGGTGTTAATGAGCCATGAATCAAGATTCTCCCTATCTTGTCCTATCAATCTAAGGTTAAATTTTAAAGAATGTGAGCAATAATGAGTGTGTGGCATCTAGGTCATCGAAGAAAAGAAGATCAATAGATGAGGATTGAAAGTTAATGAACCCCCTGACCTTCAGGGTAAAATGCAGACTGCTCAACACAATTTGTGAGGAGGGAGAAAATCAAAGCTGTTTGGTTAAATATGTGTCAATGAGAACATCTCTGTATCATATGGTCATGTTGTGGCTAAAGCTGTAGGGTATCGTAAGTGAAACTGGTGTCTCTTTAAGTTTAGGGACTATTTTACTTGTGCATCTCAAATTACAATATCATCCAAAAGTTGATTCACTGCAGTAATTCAATTTGAAAAAATGAAACTCATTTAGTTTCATTAGATAGATAAACTTACAGGGATTTTGATTTATGGCTTATATTTACTGCAAATTCAAAATTAAATATCTCAAAAAATTTCAATATCAATTGAGACAAATAAAAATGCAGCATTAACCCAGTAATGCTGGACTAATGAAAAATCTGAACATAAAGCACATGACTCTTCTGCTGAGGTGTTATGGAAGCCCAGGTTATAGCCTTCAGCTGTTCTGGCTAGTATGATCTGGTGACTGTGACACCAAAATGAATATAGTGTAATTACTACATTTATTTATGCCTTCCAGAATATATGCTTTCCAGAATATTCCTGTATTGATTTCCAAATATAAGTTTAGTTCTCTTATATATATATACACACACACACACACACACACACACACACACACACACACACACACACTGTATATCTATGGATATTTTCTAATTTCATCTGGGATGGCAGGCAGCGCCAGATAATATTAAGGGCTTTTTGCAAAATCCCAAAACATCAGGAGGGATGTCTATGCCCAACCATCTCTACTATTACTGGGATAGTAACATTCAGGAAGCTATAGCACATGTCTAAAGCAATCCTCTTGAGTATGCACAGGAATGGGTAAAGATAGAAACACATAGTCTTCCATTTCACTCTTTAGTTACTTCACCATTACCGCTGACAATTCAGAGATCACACATTAATCTGTTCATTGCTTACAAAATTTGGTCGCTGTTTAGGAAGCAATATGGCCTGCAAAAAGCCTCCTTAATGATACCCATTATCTCAAACCACCCCTTTAGACAAGTGCAGTAATTCAATGTACAGTATACAAACAGATTAAGAGATATTAAAGATCTGTTTATTGATTTGATTCATTCACTCAGTTGGCAACATAGTATATAAGTTTCGCCTAATTAATCAAATTACTAAATAAATACTCTTACAGATATTCTAATTAAGTGAGATACACTACTAGATTATCTTACACTGTACTAGTCACTAAAAGTGAGAAAAAAACTTTGACTAATGCGCGTTTGGAATAAAGATCAGAGAATGAAATAGGAATTCTCTTTCACTGGTTAAAGAAAAATCCACCTCACCCCAGGCACAAAGGTGAAGATGTTGTATTTCTGGTTCTTGATGGCATTTTTGGGGTATTTCTCCTCACATTTCTCTGGGCAGCCAAGCCACACTGTCCTTGCCTTCAGCTCCTTCTTCCTCCGACATATGTGGGCCAGACAGTCACACCAGCTAAAAATACATACATTCAAAGAAATGTTTTATCATATCATTTCAGTGAAGATGAGAATTATAGTGAAAAACAGTTCACACCAAGCACCTGTGTTACAAATACTGACTAAAACTACCTGTTAATTGCAATTGTAATTAATTTTAATTAAAAGCAAAAGCTAAATTTGACGTCTCATAAGCTGAAGGAAAGCACATTGCCTAAATAAACATGCTTATTTTTGTAAAAGTACATCTGATATCTGAATATATGCCCAGAGTAAACGCTATATTAGTTTGAAATCCGAATTTCAAGATATTTTGTTAATTTGAACAAGATGTATCTGAACTCTCAGGTGTAAATGGATTTTCAAGTTTCCTCTGACTATTACCATGAAGTAGTTCTGGTTTTTATCATTTTGATTGATCTGAAAAGGTTAGGGCCTTCAAATTATTCAAACATATGTGTAGAATATGCACGTGTAAAGAAAAAGAGTGTACACCAGGATGTGAAATGTATCTTTTTGTGTTAAATTTGCCTCATTTTGGCTCCTGAAAATACAAGAACAAACCTCTTATGTATTTGTTGTAATAAAAGACTAGAGTAGGGGTCTCCAAACTATTCCACAAAGGGCCAGTGTGGCTGCAGGTTTTTGTTCCAACCAGTCAAGCACAAATAGGTTGATCAATCAGCTTTCTGAAGACTCAGATGAGTTGATTAAGTATGTCCAGTCTGGTGTGTTGCTGCTGGGTTGGAACAAAAACCTGCAGCCACACTGGCCCTTCGTGGAACAGTTTGGTGACCCCTGGACTAGAGGAAATCTTCTAATGACTAAATTTGGGTATAACTAGCATGTCATACCAAATGCAAACAGAATAGCAGTGTGGGAGGTAAACTGTAATGAAATTGCTTGATAAGAAGATGAAACTGGCGCCTGAGGGCAGAATGTCACCGTATACCATCATGCTGCTAGACTTTGCTTTCTTTCTTTATAAGCAAGCTAGAATTAAAATGAATCAACTTTCATTAAAAAAAAAAAAAAAGAAATTTTATTTGTGTTGGCAGGAATGTTCTTTGCCATTCAGTTTGATTTCAAAACAGTGATATTTGAGGAAATTAATGCTACTCAAATAATATGTCATTTGAACAGTCAGGGCTCATTCAGTGTGAATGATTTGTGTTTTATAATCCCACACACAGCACACATAAAATTACTGGAAAGCATTAAACTGGTCAGCTGTGAAGAATCCGATTTGTTCATTAGCGTGGAGATGGGGAGGGGGATCAATGTGCAGCTCCTAGTAACAGAAAAAAAACAGAATATTTTGCTACTCAGAAAATGTTAATTTTTGTGCGCTGGAGTGATTCACAAACATTTGTTCAGAAATGCAATACTTTATTGTTCTGGCATAAACAAACAATCTACTTCAGTGAGGAGAGAGCATCTTTAGAGGGCAAAACCTGTAGAATTAATCATTAGCCAGATAAAGGATGTCATTCTGTTGACCTGAAAATCTCTTTTTGCACTGATGGTGCGCATCGAGGAACTCCACCAAAAACATGCCCTTGTTCTCTCTTTGGACTTGCATGCACAACTATGTAACTATCGCTGTGTTCAAAATCTAAACTGATAATCATGGACATGCTTCCCGCTATAATACACTAAGATTTATGAAACCTTTAAACATTCACAACTTCTGAAACTAAAAATACAGCTCTGGTACTGAAACCACTGCAAAATTATCTGTTTCTCTGATTTTAGTATTTACAGGTATATGTTTACATAAAATGTACATTTTTGTTTTATTATACAAAATACTGAAAATATTACTCCTAAGTTCCAAATATTGCCATTTAGAGCATTTATCTGATGTAAATCAGAGTCAAAATACCAAAAAAGGTCTAGTGTTTTCAGACCTCAGATATTAAATAAAACAAAACAACAAAAAAAACAAATCAAGTTATATTCATTTTTTAACACATTAGGAAATGTTCAGAAATCCATATTGGGAGGGATATCCTTGACTTGCAATCACAGCTTTCATGTGTCTCGGCATGCTCTTCACCAGTCTTTCACATTGCAGTGACTTTATGTTATGCCTTGGGCAAGAATTCAAGAAGCTCAGCTTTGAGCTGACTTGCATCCTCAGTTATCCTGGAAGAAAACTTACTGCCTTCTGCTATGACAAATGCTGTTGTTCCGCAACTCTATGGATTGCTTCCAGCAGAACAATGCTCCGTACCACAAAGCTAGGTCACTCAAGGTGTGAATGAAGGACCACCAGATCAAGTCATTGTCATGACCAATCCAATCTGAACCTCAACCACATGAATGTGATCAAGAGGTAGATGGATTTTCACAAACCATCAAAAAAAGTGTTACTTTTTTTTTTTAAATTACACTAAAACCAAACAGTTCTAGTAAGTACATATCATAAACACATAGTGCAGTAATAATATAAACTTTACAATATGGCACCAATAAATTCATTGATTTAGGATAAAGTAGAAGTATTATTGCCAATAGTGGGAGGATTACCCTAATGTGTTTATGCTACAGGCTGAACAGTAGCAATAATTATATTCAGTATCTGTCATATGGTAAAGATATATGGGATGAAAGACAAAAGAAAAAGCTGACATATGACATTATCATATCACAAAAATGTATGATGAATGTAGAGAACAATATTAAAACACTGAGAAAAAAACATGCACTAACAGAAATCAGGCAATAGCACAAACATACCTGCCACAGAACACTTTCCACCCTCCCATCAAGAAGTGGCCAAGGTTCCTCCGTCTCCGATTGACTCTAGCCCGAGGTAGTGTCTGATAATCACTTTCATCATTTTCAAAACCTTCCTCTGACATCATAAGAGGCATTTCATCCAGGTTTGAGCACTCATCTTCTAGAGAAAATCTGCCAGGTAAAAAGAGAGTCCAATATAAATTGACCAAGAAACGTGAAAATTATATATACTAGTTATAAATTTCCAATAAAATTACTTAAAACATTAAAATATTACTTTCCAAGCTATCCTTGTGAAATTAAAATACATGTATCCTGAAAGCTACATTAATTACAAATGAACTATAATGTTCATTCCAATTGGAGTAGGTTAATCAAAGTTTTATGATGAGAAAATGCTTAGTGTAAAATGACTTAAAACAACTGGTTAGAAAGACTTTCACTTTTGTAATGCCAAAGTACTTAATATATAATAAATTGCCTTTTCGCTCTGTAAAGAAATGCCAAAAAGTCTTGAGAGACATGTGGTTTCTTATTCAAACATCAAAGTCTTAATCAATTAAACTTTTATGGGTTCACAGTTACTTCTGCTGTTAGCGAAGATCTCTCTAGGAATGTAAACTGTAAAAAAAAAAGTTCACTTGTAGCTTTATTTAAAAATTTCTGCTACATTTTTCTGTTACGCTTTTTTTGGCTGACAATTTACTGACCTCAATCATGAATCCCATAGTCTGGAAAATTCAAACTAGCATAAAAATACACAAATAAATTATGTCTGAAAAGAAAATGTAGATAAATCTACAATTTATTAACAGTATAAGAAAATATTACTCTAAAAGATTAGCAAATGATGACAAACATTAAATGAAAAGCAAAATAATAAGAATGGAAATATATAGAATGGAATGCAAAATAATAAGAATGGAAATATTGTGCAAAAGAAGCTAAAAGAAAAGTTGCTTCTAAAACTTTACAATACAATAAATAAATAGTATTCAATATTGTTCAAATATATACATGTTTACTCAGAAAAATATTGCTGCCAAGAGCTATGTCCTATGTGAATAGTGTATTTGTGTGAGCCCACGGATTATTCATTAACAGCTGAACTAACAGAATGACCTAGGGAGTTCACTACAGTGCCCATTATGGTGGTTAAGAGGAGCATGAGAAGTTTGTTATTAATTATCTAAGTTTATATAAGTTAAAATATAGATATAAGTTTAAATGCACTGTATGATTCTGTAAATTTTAAAATCTCGTCCAGCTATGGCTTTTGCTGCTTTGGTGCCCGTCTTGCAACTATTTAACCTTTCTTCGTCTTGGGTCCTGGTAAATCACAATGTATTTTTTCAGTAATGACAAAACTTACTTTATAAATAATTTTCCCAAACCACTTTTAAATACTGTGAAATTAAACGTCTCTCTCTGAGGAGACTGAGCAATGCGGTCGTACGTGTGACTGTTGTATGCCCGACTACATCACAGTATTACGCAAATCACTTGTCTAATAAAGGCTAAAACCAACCATTATTAGTTTGAGGAATGCGTGTAGGCAAGTACAATAGCTGCTTCAGTAAACGAAGCTATGCTAACAACACAAGCTAATAGTAAGGGGGGACACAAATGTAGAGACCAATGGAACTACAGAGGCATGGAATGATGACTATTTGAAACAAATAAACGTCTATGGCATTCTACCAAATATTACCCTGACTGGTCCTGCCATACCTTGAAAGTCTGGCCGAGTTGTGATGCGAAATTCTCTTCGAGTTCTTCAGTATAGCATTTAATGGGATACTGTCAGCCATCTTGGCTGGGCAGCACCAAGCAGTCTGACGTCACACTGAAGAAAAATTGTGCTATTCAGCTGACGTCCTGAAATGTCGGAAGAGCAATACTCTATTTTAATAAAACCCTAAATCTTAATATTGTAAGGCAATAAAGTAAGAACACGATACATATTTTATATTCAGTCTTCAGCCATATTACTTTATTTGATTTATTGTGAAAACAATTCGAAAGTATTTTTCCCTTTTCAATCCGCAGACATAACGTTGTTTTTGTCAATGAGACAAGGGAAATAGTTTTATGGAAATGACGTCATATTCATGTGATCAACTGTTACATAAAAAATGAGATTTTTTTTTGTTTCTTTGTTTTCAACATTTATTTCTTAAGTTCTTTTTTCCTACCTTTATTAACTGTATTTGTATAACAATGTCATTTGGTCTGTCCTTGGTAATACAATGCCAATAAAACCGGAAAAAGAAGTTAAAAGGAACGCAGTACTTGATAAAATGTTGCTTTACAGTCTTGCTTTTTTTTTCAGATAACCTAAACTGCAGGTCAATTTCTTACAACAATATTCTTCCATATGCTGACATGGTCATGTGAGGCGAGGTACACTCCTGAACAAGTTACCAGCCTATCGCAGGCACAATACTTATAGCTAAACAACCATTCATTCTCAATGATGCCGAAGAGGGGAAGACACTCCAACAACAACAACAACAACAGTAATAATAATAATAATTCGAAATATTTTGATACGCTACAGAAACAAAAGGGAATCTTACCGTTATTCTCACTATTACTGCATATGTGTGTGTGGAGATTATTTATACAATGAGGATAAACATGCAGGAGAAAAGAATTATTTTTTTTTCTATGTTATGAAAAATATAATAAAAAAAGTAGTCTGTGTAGATTCTCAGTCATCCAGGTCATCGTATCCAAAGTGGTTTTCTCTGTTCTTCAAGAGAAGAAACCCAGTCCAGTTGACAGAGAAAACCACTTTGAATAAAATGAGTAGCCTTCATTCCTGCCGATGACAATTGTGACAAACTGAAGAAAGAAGACATTTATTCTAGTTTTTATTTAGTCCAAATAGAGCACAAGTATGACAATTTCTGAACTTTGAAAATAGTTCATTGTAACTGGTAGTAAATGGACTATAGGGATAAGTTGTGCTTCTCCACTATTGATTTCAATCACGTTACCATACCTATAAACAATGTAGGGTTGTAGGGATTCTGTACTAAAATGAAATTGAATTAATGTAGGCTATAGAGAAAATACCACACACACACACACACACACACTTACATGCATATATTTTTTTTTAATTTATTCCAATTTCTTTGCTGTCTTCAATCAACAATGAAAAATGGCTATTATTTAAGTCAACATCTGTCTTGTTTATTGGAACTCCTGTGCTGCTCACTCTATCCATGCCTGCACTCAACGTGTGCAGCTGAGTGATGCCTCTGCTCTGAATCACTGAGATCTCGTTGTTCTTTGTGGCCAGGCTGCTGGCGATTGCCGTCACGTAGCGGTTCCAAAATCCTGGATCTACATTCATTGCACAAACTGCCAGATCCTTCTGAATCATCTCTCCAAACTTCATAGATTCCCCCCTTAGCAAGGCCGTGGGATTCTCCACAGATAGCCGCCGGCCTCTCCTGGATTGAGCATTGGTCCACATGTGAGTTCCCATATGGACCTAAGATGTAAGATAAGAAGTGGATTTGCCAAAAATATTTCACATATATATGGACACAGTAAAAATATATAAATTAAAAGTAATCATAATTATCAAAAGACCCCAGATATTATTGTTGAGGTTAAAAGGGACTGTAGGTCTATTAGTCTGCAAACTGTCACATCCAGAAATTCTCTGATTATATAGTCATTTATCTGAAACGAATGAATTGGACTACAGGAAGGTTCATCAGCAATTTTGTTAGCTAGTATGAAGTCAATCGGACAAAATTGCTGCCAAGATGGAGGATCTTGTGATCACTTCGCAATGAAGACTGTCCATCACCACACTGATGAACAGCCATGGCTTTCTATTGAGGAAGTGGATGATGAGAAATCTCTGTGTGTTCACCTCGATAATAAACTGGACTGGATTGACCATATGCACAATTATCCTATACAACAAGGGCCACCTCCACCTGCTGAGGAGTCTGAGGTCCTTTAGAGAGTGAAGAAAGTTACTTAGGACTTTTTTATGGCTCAGAGACTGACTAGGAGAGTCAGCCTTGTCCTAAACTGTCTGCTGAACTATACTGAGGTGGTGTATGAATAGAGGATGTTACTGGGGCTGATATCCATCATGGAGAACACCTCTCATAGAGTGGGGTCCGTGAAACTGTGATGCCTGAACTGCTTCTCCAACAGGCTTTTGACACACTGATACATCACTTTACATACATACTGCACCTTTTTTGCTCCTGTATAGAAATTCCCCAGTCTCATCTCATGTGAGCTCATTTCATGTTATCTTGTCTTTTCACAATATAGCAAAAACAGAATATTGCCCTACCTTCAGATTGCCTTTTGTTGTGAATGCTCTCCCACAGATTGAGCAGACAAATGGTTTTTCTCCAGTGTGTGTACGCTCATGTATCTGTAGGGCACTGGCTGATGAGAAGTTCTTGCCACAGACATTGCAGTTGTGCTGTTTTGGGGTCCGACGTGGAGGAGCAGAGACAAGAAGTGAAGTCATCCCTGGGCTGCTGACTGATGCGTAAATTGGAGGGATGTGGACAGTAAATTGTGGGTCATTCCCCTCAGAGGCTTTATTCCATTGAATGTGTCCATTCACCTCAGTTTTGCTTAGGCCTGGTGCTGATGTGCTGGTGGTCAAGTTGGGAATGCTTTGAGTTGTAACTGAAAAACATTAGAATTGTGATTTGTGGCCAATACACTGTAAAAAAGTATTTCAGCTAAATTAATACATACAAATTGTACCTTGTTCTCGTCTCTGTTGGAATGCTGTGCTATAAAGTGCTTTCTCTTTCACACCCAGCTTCATGGCCTGTATCCCTGTAACATCTTGAGACATGGCAGCTATTGCTGATGAGGCAGCAGAGTCAGACTGCTCCTTTTTCATTGACCCTGCTAAAATTTGATTAGAATCTGGCCTGTTGTATGTATCAGGTGATTTAATCATCACATTTTCTGAGTTGCTTTGAATAGGAGATATTGATACAGAAGGTGAAGAAAATGATTCTGACATATTTGAGATGCTTTCACTGCAGTTCACTACCCCTTTCTGTGATAAATTACACTTGGCATTTAGTTGGATACTGTTATTGAAGCTATTGGTCAGTGAATTGTTTGGGCTTACAGTCATGTCAACCATCTTCATTTGGTTCTCCAGAGTAGCCGTGCTTAAAATGTTGGTGGAAGACTTACAATCCATGATAAGTGGTTCAGATGGATTTTTACTGTCCTCCATGTCTAGTATTTCTTCATCCTCTTCCTGAACAACCATTGAAGTATCATCAATACTGTTGCTGCCAAGACTGTCAACATTCCTCTCAGCGACAGAGACATTAATGTCCATCTCTTGTAACCCATCCACCAAAGCAGAGTCTGGTATCTGGCCAACCATGTGCATATGGATGTGCTGCTGGAGGGAAACAGCATTGGTGAACTTCTTCTGGCAAATTGGACATGAGTGTTGTACATGAATAGGAGGATTTTCTCTGTGGATACCAATATGAGCCTTTAGGTTGCCTTTGGTGGTAAAAGCTCTGCCACACACATTGCATTTATAAGGCCGCTCACCAGTATGAATGCGATAATGCATTTTTAGTGCACTCTGACAGCTGAGGACACGATGACAGAGGATGCACTGGTTAGGGTCTGTGATCTTCTTGTCAATATTTTCCACCAGTTGCTGAAGCTTTGAGGTTTCAGATGTTTGCATAGGATCAGCTGAGTGTTTGGTTTCATCTGAAGGGAAAGAATGAACTGAAGAGCAGGAGACAAGGTGAGGTGAGGTGAAGGGTTCAAGTGTGGTGGCCAAAGATGGGGTTAAACTGATTGGTGCCTTTGTTACTGGGTTGGCTGTAGGAGAGCAGTTTTGGGGTAGGTACACTCCTTCTGTTTTGCTTATATCTGATGCATCTGTCACCTGGCTAGACTGTGGAGAGACTGAAACAGAATAATTGCCTCTGTGGTTGGGTGAAAAAGAAAGACTTTCAAAAGGAGCTTGTTTGTAGGGTGATTTAATGGTGGATATTACACTTCCAGAGTCACTTGGCCTGCCTATACAGGTAAATGGGGTGGAAAGTCGAAGACCCATAGTGGTAGGCAGGGTTACCACAACAGGTTTGTTATTGGGCCAAGAGAAAAATGTTTTTTCAGAAGGAATAGACATTCCATAGGGAATCCCAGAACTTGTTGGCACATTATCTAAATATTGTGGCACTGGATAGGGGTTCATCTGGACATGAGGATACTTGTCTTTATGCCTTTGAAAGTGCACCTTTAGGTTTCCCTTTGTGGAGAAGCGATTTCCACAGATGTTGCATTTGAAGGGTCGCTCTCCAGTATGGGAACGCAGGTGTATCTGAAGAGCACTGTCACTGCCAAACACTTTGGCACAGAACCTGCATTTATGCTTAAAGAATGACTGCTCTTGGCTTAGCTTAGCTTTGAATAAGGTTATGTTAGGCAGTTTCTCTTTCCTGTTTTTTATTAGAGTTGCAAGGGGATCAATTGCATTAGATGTGGCAGAATTACTAGCCACGGAATTGGGAAAAACTATGTTACTAGGGGGGCTCTGAGGTAGAAATGTCAAGCTGGAGGAGCTAAGAAGGCAGCTCTGCTCCATGGAAAGAGGACTGGAGGTGCTTAGTGTTTGAGTACAGCCAATGCTGTTTTTCTGTGAATCTGTATTGCTGCTGTTGGAACTGCTGCTGCTGCCAGTGAGTGGTGGGGGTACATTTCCTGAGGAATCCGACATACTAGTTACATCTTTAAAAGTGTGCTTCCCACAAAATATTTGTACAAGGGGGGTCAGTGACTTATCTGGCACAGAGGACAAAGTGACAGCAGGTTGCTCACTGACAGTTGATGACATTGATCCTAAACTTGGCAAGGTTGAAGAGGTGATGACTCCTTGAGAAGGGAAAGGGTTAGGATTGATAGACAGAGAGCTGGAGGCTGGCTGAAACCCAGCCTGAGGTGAATATTTTTTCATGAAGGTTACCTGGGTACAGATCTGCTCAATAAGCTGAAGCTGGTGGACCTGCTGCTGCTGTAGAGCTAGCAGCTGCTCCAGAATCAGTGGGATAGCTGCTGAAGCTGATTTCCCTCCAATGCCACAGCTGTTGAGCCCCTGGGAAAACTGGGCAACAGCCACTCTGGTGCTATGAAGGATTTCTAGTGTCACATTTGTGGTTGGCATGCTGTAAGTGCCAAGACCTGTATCAGGAGAACATGGGCTGCAGTTTAGGGGTTGTTTATCGTGTGGGCATAACTCAGGTTCCCTGACTTCCTCTCGGTCAGGGCTTTCCGCTAAGTTGTCAACACTGTCATCATTTACAACAGTGTGTCTCAACTCAAAGCCACCATCTTCAGACTCAGCTGCAGAGTCACTGGATTCATTAATAGGAACTGGAGATGATCTTGTGAAAGAGTCCTGGAAAATTGGCATCCCCTCATTGTCCTTTACTATCAGCACTAATGGATCCTCGATGCAGACTTTATGATGTTCGCTCAGTTCAGTCCAAGTAAAAAATTCTGCACAGCATTTGTCACAGATGTGTGTTTTCTCACTGCTGTGGCAGCTTCTGTTGGGTACATCGGTCTTCACACTCTCCATGACTTCTAAAAACATGACAATAAATTTTAAAAACAAAAATCGTGTACAGTATCAATATAGTTCAATAATAAATATTTTTCATTTAGATAATGTATCAGAAATGTGTCTTGCTGCTGCTTAACTTTCCTCCGCAGCTTTGTGTCATCTATTTATTTAATATTTTAATTTTAGAATCACTGTTACATCTGTTTAGGCTTTGCACCAGTAAGAAAGAGATAGCAATACCAGATGGAAGATTTGTGATATCATATCAATATTGAAATTTTGTTACATACTCAGACTTCTTTACAATTAAGGATTTTATACATAGGATATTTTTTAAAGCTAGCTAGCACTGAATTGAAAAAGCAATGTTTGTATCTATCTATACATCTATAGACACACACACTCACACACACACACACAATATTTATACATACACACACACACACACACACACACACACATATATATATATATATATACACCCCCCCCAATACACCCACCACCCGACCCCACAAACAGTCCTTTCAGTCTTTGTGGGGGCTTCACCGCAGTTGACCTTTTATAGAATATAAATTTACATCAGTCTAAAATTACATAATATTTTTTTCAGACAAGAAGAAATTAGATTTTTTTTTTAACTTTTTTTTAAATGAACAAATACATTAGCATTAACAGTCAAACAAATTGTGTTAATCCAAATATATATAAAAACATTTCTATGCAAACTAATTCCAAAATTTGAAATGGAATTTATGTTCATATAACACATTGAATAATTTTACAGTTATTTTATAAGTTAAAGTAATAATGTTTCGCAGTTAGTGGTGATTAAAACCCTCCAATACAATTCAAGCTTTCCAACATATGAAGAAAGTTTAAATACATCAATGAATATTTAAATGTAATGTAAAGTTATAATTTAGGTTGCCTGTAATGATGAATCTTATTACAAATCTTATTACAAATCTTCCAGAGAGGAGGGGAAATATAGCTAGCCCTCTTCTCTTCTCCTACAGCTATTATACTTTTCTACTGTATCTATCTGTGTCGATTTGTAATTTTAATTGTGCAAAACACAAAATAAAATAAAGATTAAAATAAAGACCTAAATGTGAAAATATGTTTAAACTTTTGCTTTAGATCTCATTAAAGTTAACTGAACTGAAATCTGAATCTTTTTAAAAAATGTTTGTACGTAATAAAAAATGGTTATAACAGTTGTTGCTGTTGTTGTTATTATTATTACTATTATTATTATTATTATTATTAGTAGTAGTAGTAGTAGTAGTAGTAGTAGTAGTATTACTTTAAAAACAAGACAACAAAAACAAAAAATACAAATTTTAACTTAATTACATTAATATTAATGTAAATTAATATTTTAATAACTTTTATTTTATACTTTACTCGTCACGGTTCCTAAAAACAGAGTTTACGTCGAACTGTTGAACATAAGGAATAACAGGACTAGCAGAAAAACTTCAGGACTAGCAGAAAAACTTCAGGAAAACATAATGATGTTATTTTACATGAGATATATATTGCATGTGAAATAACATCGTTATAACATCCTTATCCAGAAATCTATATCGTCTAGATTGTCTACATCGTTAAAGCAAATAAATAAGAGTACGAACGAACGAATCCAGTATTTTATCACTACCTTGTTTACCCCATTTAGTATATTTTCTTTTGCGTTCTTTGTAGATCAAACAAACACACGGTGGTTTGTGATTATTTTATAACAACGCCAGTAAAGTTGTAGTAAAATAAGTTTTAATATCCTACCACTGTCAAACAGATGCCTCTCCCCATCCCTCTTGAGGTGCTGCGGTTTGGCTTGCTTGCGTCGGGTCATGATGATCTTACAGTGCGCCTCGCTACTGCCTTACGTCGACTCGTGTACATGTATAAAGTGGAACCCTTAAGCGAGAGCGGTGTCGGTGAAATAATCGAGTGGGAACTAGTGTTGATGTCCGTGTACAGATTGCGCATGTCAGGATAATTGCGATGTAGGGAGCATAATGTTTCTACAACACTTGCTGCCCTTCGGAGGGCGCGACTCATGATACGGATGGAAATGAGGACGGTAGCTTCCAATCCCGGATGCTGCTGCTTTTATGCGCACAAACGAGACCGACTCCATCAGGTCCGGGCCGAACTCCCCGCCGAGTAGCCGAAATGTTATGGAATCTTGGCTCAACTTTCTTTATTCAAAAGCTTTCTTTTGCGATTATTTTCCCCGCGGCAGACTGACTCTTAAGCTTAAGCAGTCGTAAGTGAGACAGGAAAGTGCTTTCCTCTTTCTGCCAGCTTTTTACCATAAGGAGTCCTCCTGCAATAGATTACTGCTGGAATATCACAGGACGTGTTGGAGTCCACAGTTGTTACACTTTTTGACAATTTAGCGCCATTCTGGAGAACAAATATTCTTTGAATTGGTAAATCCATCTGAACTCTGCTCTCACAACTGACCCATTTCTGTATTATCTTATCTGATTTCAGGTAATGCCTTTTTAGAAAAATAAATTTAAAAACAATCACAATGTCTAGTCTACACTAAATCGGAATTTCTCTCTGATTGTTCCAAAGCCAAAGAAAAGAATGCACCATACATCATTAAAACAATAATTTCTTTTGAATGGGCATTGTCCCCAATTTTGAAGCCATATAAATGATGTAGGAGATGACAAAATCAGCTGTTGATAATTGCAAGTACTACACAACAGCCTGATATTGATTGTCATGTCTCCTATTCCCCTGTTATGGAGAGATAAGGAGGCCCCATTCCCATCTAGAATACAATTTCTCTGGACTATCAGGTTTCTACAGACTTATGATAAATAGACAAGAATCCTTATCTTTGAAAGTCAACCCCTCCTTGATTTGATATTGATTGTTTATAACCACTGGTCAGAACACAAAACCTAAGTAAGAACTACCTGGCCATGATCCTTCTGATTCCGTGCTGGCATGCATCTGTATATGCATCACACACACACACACACACACACACACACACACACACACACACACACACACACACACACACACACACACACCGCACAATATTTTTTATTTATATTATAATAATAATAATAATAATAATACATTTTATTTGACAGCGCCTTTCTGGACACCCAAGGTCACTTTACAGAGAATAAATACACACTAAAATAAATAAAAATAAATAAAATAAATAAAATAGCAGGCATATTTATATTATTAGTTTTTTTTTAGAAACAATAGTTTTGAAAATGTTGTCCATTCATGAAATTTATGTGAACAATGTCAGCTCTGAGCAGGAGATACCCATGTCATGAATCAGTGTACAAAAATTGAAGAATGAAAACAGATTTGGGGGTGGGGGAGCTGAAGCCAGGAACTGTTATATGGAGTTCTATCAGCTGAGGAATGTGACCTTCCATGAAGAGTGTCAGATCACCAATGGAGATATGATAAGCTAATGACAAGGAGCTAGTCCACATATTGCTTTTATAATATTTGTATATATACTGTATAATAAAGAAAAATATTAAAACTCGAGGGAGATGTAACATTAAAATAGAATAAAATAAATAAAAAGATTTTTTCACTTCCTAATAAGCTGCTAAAGAAGAAATCCACATGAATTCCATTCATGCTGGCTGTTTCCCTGCACAATCATAAAAAAATATGCTTCATTAAAATGATCATAAATCTCAGACAGGATCAATGAAGCAAACACTGGTTGCACTAACCTGATAATATAATCAGTAGACAGTATTTATTTTTAAATAATACATGACAGTACGTCAGCTGTGAAATGGTGAAATGTGATGGTGAAATCCAGAAAGTCCGATCATCATCTGTCCCAGGGTCTAGCTCAATACGCTACAAGGTATGCAAGAGATGTCCAAGGCTTCTGCACAGGCTATGGAAACTGCTGTGGAGAATTTGGGTAAAGGGCATAATTCCAACATCCTGGAAGAGAGCTGATGGGAGCTTTGTACCAAAGGAAACTCTGACTGTTCTGACCCATTTCTAAGTGTCGAATGTAAGATTTTCTTCTCAGTCCTGGCATGGAGGCTGACCACATACATGGTGAAGAACAAGTATGTCAACAATCCAGAAGGGAAGAATCCCAGGTTCCTGTGGATGTTTGGAGCATACGATCATCATCAGCCAGCTGATCTGTGAGGCCAAGGAGAGCAAAGGACACCTAACAATTGTCTGGCTGGACTTGGCCAATGCATATGGATCAATTCCCCAGGATTTCATCAACACAGCTGTGGAGCATTACCATATCACTCAGCAAATCAGGAGAGTGATTACAACCCACTTCAATGGATTCAAGTTACATTTTCAAATGACCCAGTTTACAACTCAGAAGCAGCACCTGGAAAAGGGGATAATAATGAGTTATATATTCTCCCCCATCTTGTTTGTTATGGGAATGAACCTACTCATTACAGCTGCAGTGAAGGGAATTAATCTAGTATTTGCCAACCTCCATTAAGGTGCTTTATGGACCATTACAACAGCAACCCATGCACAACCAACAAAAGCTGACCCAAGGCAGGGGAGATAATACCCAAGCCAGGGCAGGTATTGTTGGTGCCATGACAAAGTTCTTAGTGCACTAGCTAACATCCATCCAGTTCATCAGGGAGGGGGAGAGACCATCATTCTCCAAGAAGATCAAGAACAGCCTTTTGCAGACAGCACCAGCATGGGAGATAAGGGTAGACCTGAGAAGGAAATTACACTTTCCTGGGGTCGTCCAAATTTCCTTCTGAGTTCTGACATGGTGATTTTGTCAGAAGAGGCCAAAAAGATCCTCCAGATCGCGCTAACCATCCCATATCAGCAGATGCATATCATGAGTGAAGCTCATGAGAGTAAAGCCACCAAGTACCATGACCTGGTCTATCAGTGCAGGGACAAGAGATGGAAGACCTGGCTATTTCCAGTAGAGGTTGGGTGAAGGGGCTTTCTAGTACAGTCAGTGTGGAACACAATGACAGCTCTGGGAATTAGAGGAAGGGAGAGAAAGACAGCTGTCCATAGGTTGGGGGAAGCCGCAGAGAGCCTCTTGCTGGCTCTGGAAAAGGAGAGAGGAGTTACCTGGGGACCAGGTGAAGATGCAGTGACTGCCCATCTGTCACGTTTCAGGCGAAGGACCCAAGCGCAGGCACAGAGTAGCGGGGGGAATCTTAAGAGATTCTGCCTTCCTTGGATGGCGTCATAGACCTGCTATGAGGGTGGATTTGCAGGTGTGATCCTGCCAGCTCGAGAGGTACCAGGCACGTTCCCTCAAGGGAATGAGCAATCTGCCAGAGGAGCCCACCCCTTCGGCCCACATTCATCACCTCTCAGAGAGGAACAAATGCAGCTGGGCCATACATCACTTACTGGGGAAGAATGCAGGCATTGACACCAGGCGAACCTCTGCCTATACTGTGGTGGTCGGTGCCATTTTGTGGCCACCTGCCCAGTAAAAGCCGAGACTCACCAGTCACTGGGGGATACAGGTGAGTCCTATTGCTCCTTCTCCCCTAACCCCTCCGGCTCTCTCTCCAGTTTCACTTCCTTCTTCCAGGGGGCTCACATGATTTAGCCACCCTCGTTGACTGAGCAGCAGATGCATATAAGATCGATGGGGAGGTAGCTCGGCAACTAGGCCTCAGACAAGAGCTGCTGGCATCCTGTTATGGCCCAGGCACCGGAAGGACAACGCTTGGGGGTCATCAGCCACGAAACTAGCCCTGTGATGATGCTGCTGTTGGGCAACCACAGGGAGCAGATCTGCTTTGATATTCTGGAGCAGTCGCACCTACCACTGGTACTGGGCTATCTGTGGCTCCACCTTCACAACCTGGGCTTTAACTGGAAGATGGGGACAGTCCAGGATGGGGGAACAGCTTGCCATCATTCCTGCCCAAAGCAAGCGCTGACCCTGCACCCATCCTTGACCTCGGCTCCCGAATTGCCATATCTGACTGTCAGCAAGGCCCGGGAAACCTCCCGATAGGTGATACCTTTCAGTTTGACCAACACTCCCGCAGTGTTCCAGGGCCTGGTGAATGATCTGCTCTGGGATATGCCAAAACCAGTTTGTGTTTGTGTACTTTGATGAAATCCTCATCTTTTCCAGGGGACACAAAAACATGTGCAGCATGTTTGGGTGGTGCTGCAGCACCTTCTGACAATGATCTTTTTGTCAAGGCAGAGAAACGAGTGAGTTCCACTCCCCATCAGTGATGTTTATGAGGTCTATCATAGCCCTGGGACGCATGCAGATAGATGCTGCAAAGGTCTTGGCAGTCCTTGGACTAGCTGCACCCCCAAATCCTGGAAACAGTTGCAGCAATTCCTGGGATTCACCAACTGGTGCCACCATTTCATCTGCAACTGGCAACCCCCCACTGTGGGGGGGGGGTCACCAGCAAGCATTCACGTGGAGCCAGCGGCGGATGCAGTGTTCCAGGCATTAAGCAAGCGGTTCTCCACAGCTCTTATCCTGCTATTCCGTATCGTTCCTCGGATTCATCATCACCCCGTGGAACATACAGATGGATCCGGGGAAGGTCTCGGCAGTCGGCGAGTCCCACAAGCAGTTGCAGTGGTTCCTGGGGTTCGGCAACTTCTACCGCCAATTCATCAGGAAATATAGCACCGTGGTAGCCCCGCTCACTGCCCTCACGAGCACCAAAAGGGGCTTTGCCCAAATGCCAGAGGCGGACACGGCGTGTAGGGAACTAAAGAGGCGTTTCTCCACGGCCCCTATCCTGCAGCTGCCGGACCTCAGTCAACAGTTTGTGGTCAAAGTGGACGCTTCCGATGTAGGCATTGCGGGGATGCTGTCGCAGAGGGCTCAGGGGGACCAGAAGCTGCACCCCTGCACAGGGCTGGGTTGAATACGCCCATAACTCGCTGGTCTGCTCGGCGACAGGAATGTCACCATTCCAGGTGGTGTACGGCTACCAACCCCCCCTGTTTCCAGCATTGGGGGCCGAAGTGTCCTGTCCCTCTGCAGCAGCTTTTGTTCACCGCTGCAGGTGGACGTGTGGCCAGGCTCGGGCCAACCTCATGGGCGGGTGCCCGGTACGAGGCAGCAGCCAATCGGCACCGTACGCCAGCCCAGTTACAGGGTGGTCCAACGGGTCTGGCTCTCCACGCGGGAACTGCCGCTCCAGAAGTTGGCTCCATGGTTCATGGGTCCATTCACCATCTGGAAGATCATTGGCTCGGTAGCGGTGAGGCTCCAACTTCCCTGATCTATGTGCATTCACCCTACTTTCCATGTCCCCAAGATCAAGCCTGCTCACGAGAGAACCCTGTGGGCCCGGCCTACACAGTCCATCGTCTCCTGCACTCCCGACCCCGCGGCAGGGGCCTCCAGTACCTTGTGGACTGGGAGGGTTATGGGCCCAAGGAGAGGGCTTGGGTGCCAGCCTGGCACATCCTCGACAAGGGGCTAATACGGGACTTCCATGTCCAACACTGACCAACCTTCCCGGAGCAGGACAGCGGGCCGCACCAGAGCTCAGCCGGCTGAGCAGGACGAGGGAGCGGAGAATGGGAGCAGTGACCTAGAATCATCCGGGTCCCAGAAGTACTGACCCCCCCACCCACCCTCCCCATGAGGGGTGGTGGGGGTCTCATGGGGATGTCGGGAGCCGTCCCTTGATGGGGGGTTCTTTTGCAGCTGCGGGCAGCCCCGCCCTTGGATCCTCCTCAATGCTGCACACCTGTGGCCAATCAGGCCAATCACATGGCCTGTTTAGATCCCAACCAAACAATTCGCCTCTGCCAGATTGTCCTCTGTGGTTCTCATGATATTCCAACATTTTCCTGCCTGCCTGTCTACCCGACTTTGACCCTGCCTGTCCCCGACCTGCCATTTGCTTCTGTTCCCCAGTAAACCTGACTGATTTCTGTCCCTGTGCAACTCTGATAATAAAGCAGTGTCAAACCGAGCTCTGGTGTCGCTCTTGGGTTCTCGTCTGGTTCATGACAGTAACTTGCATACCAGATTTTCTCCTGGTTTGGCCTTTTTCTCATAACCTTCAGGCTGTTCCAAATAGACTCACAATCAATAGGTGCGTGCAGATATGTGGTTTTCAAAAACTAAAACTAAATCTTCCTGCACTGCCTATTGCAAGACAACTCGAATAGTGGTCATGTCAACTGTAGGCAAGAAGGTTTCCTCATAGTCGATGCCTTGTTTTTGGCTATAACCTTTTGCAACAAATCTGGCCTTATTCTTATCAGACCCATCAGTGTCAGGGTCTGGTGCACCCCCTTCCCCGTAGGGGGTGCCAACCTACCCTGGGAACAGCGGGAGCTCACGCACCTGCTCTGCAACCTGCCATTTCCCTCCTTCTTAAGGCCCGTCGCCGACAGCTTCCGCTGTCGGGTCGTACTTGTTGCGGTAAGTACGGAGGTGGTGGAACAGATACACTGGAGACTCAGATGACTTGTGTTGAAGTGAGGTTTTACTGATCAGGAGAAATGGCACCAACACAGCAACAGTTCATGCATGCAGAGCCAGCACCAGTTCTAACGAGTCACCCGTACCGAGAGGAATATAAGCTGTTAGATAGATAGGAAGTCACAGTGTCAGTCTATGCCTGACGCCAGCTAGTATCTTAGCTACCCCAAACAATAAGTGCTAACCTTGGGTAGACCAGAAACATCTAGCCTGTGTTGTTGCTGTCTCAGCATTGTTTTGTCTATCACTGAGGGGAATAACAAGAACCGGTCACCAAGTTCTGACCTTAACGTCAGGGCCCTAAATAGCAAGGTTGAGAAAGTAATTTTTCCTTCACAAATCCCTCCTTTTTGATCAACAGATCAACACAAGTTACAATTTAAGAAGGGAAATTACTCTGCTAATCTGTACCGGTGGGACAGACTCGCTGAACTAATCTTGGTAACTGCATGCTTCATTGTTCCACAAAATTCAGAATAGATTACAAAATTGAACAAAGTTTGATTCTATTTGATTCTATTATTAATTCATTCTTTGATTAATCACTCAATACATCACAACCATTCAGACCGTCAGCTCCAAAGGTTATGCAGGTAGGAACGAAAACCCGATGGGAAAAACTTTCCTACCACCCCCCTATAACCTCAGAGATAGATGTTAAGCTCAAATTATGGGGCGGTGACCCTAGAGGTCAGCATAACAGCTCAACAGTCTGACAACATCCCTAACTAGGAAGGAGAGGTTACTAGCACATCACTTCCACCAGACGTCTTTACCACGCCTGTCCCTGCCTACTTTTCAAAACATCACATCGAAATTGTAACACAAGGCACCTTACAATGAAATGATTAAAATTACTCAAAATCAAACATACAACTATAATCATCTTCAGAGAACAAAAATAAAGCACACATGGTACATAATACATAGAGTACATCCATCCCTTGATTACAAAAGAATTGACTCAATTCTTTATCACATTTCTGCTTGAAACAGATTCATCAATCAAAGTAAAATCACATCAAATCACCGTAAATCATCTCATATCAAATACAATGTAGGATCACTGGGAAATCATAATTCTGCACTTAAGGATTACAGTCGACACATAAATTGAAGAATCAATGAAATCATTGTACTAGACTTAAATCAATACATGAATCAATAGCAGACGGCCATGGTGGAACACCGTCTTGTGTTACACTTCTCGTCTACCAAAAGTCCATGTCGGTGATCCAGGAGTCCTCTTCTTCAACGTTCTCAGTAGGCTCAAAGGGGGGAACCCAGGGTTCAGGGACCTCGTTGTTCCCTCCTTTTGGCTCCACGACCTGAAGGACTTGAGGGAGTATTTCATTGGACACTCGACGGAGCGCACACTTTATCACCGCAACAATAGATGTGATCAACACTATAACTGACAGAAGCCCTACTAATATTGTGGTAAGGAATCTAACCAACCCGGCTCCCCAGGACCCTAGCAGTCCTGAGAAGTCCCCAAGATCAAACCCATGGATGCTGTGGAGTTCTTTAACTCCCTGTGCGGTATCGTGCACCATATTCATTACATCGGAGGTGGCATCTGAGATATAACAACAGCACTCGGTACCTATGACCTTACAGATTCCTCCCTGGGCTGCCAGGAGGAGATCTAGGGCCATTCGGTTCTGTAGAGTTACCGCCTTCACCTCCTGCAGTTCCTTGTTTGTAGCTAGCATTGCCTGACTCGAGATGTTAAGATGTTTCTCCAGAACCTTAGAGAGAGCTGCAACTATTTCCTGGGACACATAAACTCCGTATGAAGGAATTATCACTCCCGCTATCCTCTGAAATTTTGACAGCTCTCTCTTCCGTCTTCGCTGAGGGCCATGTAGCCATGCTAACTCGGTTGTCTGTGCCTGTCTTATCAAGGGTACAAGGTAAGCTAAATAACAAACACCCTGAAAGCTGGAATGGGGCATGCATCTATAAGCTATATCTCCACAGACTAAATACACTCTCTCAGGGAGCGGAGCCCATTTAAGGACAACCCACACCACTGATAGGCAATCGCTGTGGCCTAAGGTCTCATCAAGGCTAGAATTTGTCCCCTGAAAGCAAAGAGAGACGTTACGCAGTGCATTAATTCTTATAGGAGGGACATACTGTGTACAATCCCTTAATGGTGTCTGCTCTACTGATACAGCAGCAGAGCAATTGTGGACTTTGACATGAGCACTTACAACCATCTGGGACCCAAACCATGGATATATGGAAATTCAGAACAGTTAGTTTGAACCAAAGTTAATGACATTTTATATCTCAATACTATGTTGCTGTCCATTTGCACATAGTCAATACATAACAATCGGCACATTTTAACTCCAATGGGCAAATGCTTCTGATTGACTTCATCCACTGCGGCATCCACCACCTCTTGGTACCTAGAATAGTTCGGCATGTCCGTGGGGTATGCAGGAGAATAGCAGTCTTCGGCATCTTCCTCCAACCGCGGGCTTATCTGGTTCCAGTTCACAACCCGATAGTCTGCCAGGGAGAATGGAATAGCGGCAAACATCGGAGAGTACATGGATTTAGGCACATTCTGACATATCCAACAGTGAGATAGATTGCGTTCCTGAACATAGTCTAGCATCAACTCCATGGCAGCATTAGGAAGATTGCCTACAGAGTGTGCATTTCTAGACGTTGGACGTGTTGGTGTTGAAGTTTCAGGTCGTCCTCTTTCCACGGATGCTAGTGACTGATATTTTTCTCTGAGTGTTCCTTCATTGTCTGTGAGGGAACGGGGAACACGGAAATTTGAAGCATACTCTAAGCATGCGGGGTTGGACTGTAACTGCGAAGTTGTAAAACACCATAGCTCTGGAGTGTCAGAAATCAGATGTGGAATAGTCAATGTAACAAACAGTTTCCCAGACAATGTCCTTGTCATTTTCCTAGATTTGGGATCATATGTACCCCAGTTCCAGTTACCTTTAGAATCACAGATAGGATATGAAATATGGCAATCATCAAGGTTACATCTTGTCTCTGGACAGACAAAGGATATTTCTCTCTTTATATCTTTGCTTTGGCCGGGCTGGGTGTCCTTGGTGACGTCAGATCTCACAGAGCGTCCCAGCAACAGGAAGAGGAGCAGATGCGCTGTTATGGCCCTTTTGGTTCCTCCCCACTGCCTGGTGCCAGTCGACATCGCGTTGCAGGAATCCATTCCGCTCTGCCTTCCACCTTTACTGCTGTCCTGGTAACCAACAGCACCCGGTATGGACCCTTCCACCTAGGAGAGAGGGAATCCTTTTCCAAAGATTTGATTAGTACATAATCACCACACTGAAATGGATGAATGGGCTCCTCCGAGGGTTTTGGGAGTCTCTCAGAAACCTGTAAATGAAACCTTCGTAAAACTTCAGTTAAATGTTTCACATATTTAATGATATAATCATCAGTCCACATTAGAGTGACCTTATGTGGGGTCAAAGGTGGACTTGCCCCTGTGCACATAGGTCGGCCCATCAATACCTCGTGTGGGCTTAGGCCCGTTGTGGCATTTGGTGTGCTTCGAATCGAATATAGCACAAGTGGGAGCGCGTCAGGCCACTTCAGACCTGTCGTCATCATTGTCTTTGTCAGTTTGTCCTTGATGGTGGAGTTCATCCGCTCCACCTGTCCTGAACTCTGGGGATGATACGGAACATGTAACTGCCACTGAAACCCCATCACCGCTGCGAGATTCTGAGTTATTTTTGCAGTTAAGGCGGGGCCTCGGTCACTGTTCACTCCTTTGGGTACCCCAAAACGGGGAATTATTTCTTTCACCAAACATTTTACAACAGTTTTTGCATCCTCTTTTCTGGTGGGATAAGCTTCCACCCATTTAGAGAACATCAGTGATAACTAACAAATACTCATAACCTCGACAGCTAGGCCCTGATGGTGGGGGCAGGTGATCGTGTTTGATGGTGTTTCCTGCTTTTCTCGTCTGCTGACATATTTACTGACAATACTGACAGTTATTTACCAATGTTTGTGAAACAAGTGTAATGCCTGGTGCAAACCATTGAGATCGAATTATTTCATTCATCCCTCCTTTTCCAACATGAGTTGGTCCATGTGCCACACGAGCCAAAACATCAAGGAGGGAACGGGGACGTGTGTGTCGGAACAGGGAACGACAGGTCGGCCATCAGGGTGGAGCCACAACCCGGACTCCTGCTGAGCACACCCTTTTCTAATCCAAAGTCTTTTCTCCTCACTATCAGCACGGTTTTGTAGCATCGCCACATCATCAACGGAGGGCAAATCAACAGGATCAGGAGGTTGTGCAGAAACACATTGATGAATCACAGGTTTTGAGGAAACTGCTGCTTGTTTAGCTGCCGCATCAGCCTGCGCATTTCCCTGGGAAACAACAAACTTACAATAGCCAATCTTTTAGGTAACAAAATAGCATCCAACAGATCTTTAATTAATTGATGATGTTTGACTGGTTTTCCACATGATGTTAAGAACCCTCTTTGTCGCCAAATCTGTGCAAAATCATGAGCCGCACCAAACGCGTAGCGAGAATCTGTGTAGATAGTAGCAGACTTGTCCTTGGCAATAGTACAAGCCCTAATAAGAGCATACAGCTCTGCAGCTTGGGCAGAGGTGCCATGAGGGAGCGCTCCTGACTCCAAAACATCAACATCAGTGACCACAGCATAGCCTGAAAGATACTGTCCATCAGAGGGTCGGCTACAGGAGCCATCAGTGTACAAAATTAGATCTGGATTTTGGAGTGGTGTCTGCATGAGATCAGGTCTGGGTGATGCACCGCTGTTGATAACTATCTCACAGTCATGACCATCCTCTAGTTCAGGAATAGGAAGGAAAGTGGCTGGGTTTAGAGGTGGGGACCTCTCCAGAATGATGTGCGGGCTGGACAAAATCACCGCCTCATATCCTGACCTCCGGGCAGCGGACATATGTTGCGTAGCAGCTACATTCAGAATGTGCAGCACCGAATGAGACACATGCACTACACAATCATGAGCTAGCACAATAGGGGTTGATTTCTCGATCAGAGTAGCAACAGCCGCTACAGATCTCAAACAACCAGGCATGCCAAGCACCACAGGGGAGAGCTTTGACGAGTAGTACGCCACTGGATGATACCACGACCCATGTTTTTGCACCAACAGGCCAGAAGCAAAACCCTCTTTCTCAGTCACATACAGATGAAATGGCTATGTGTAGTCCGGCAGACCCAAAGCCGGAGCCGAGATGAGAGCAGTCTTTAAATCCACAAAGGCCTTGTGCATTTGGTCTGTCCATTGCACTGTGGGAGGAGCATCCTGCAGCGTAGCCGCCCTCAAAACAGAGTCCAGTGCAGCATAGTCACAGATCCACTGACGACACTAGTTAGTCATGCCTAAGAAAGAAAGCAGCTCCTTCTTCGTCTTGGGAGGTGACATGTCTGACAACAACTGCAGTCTCTCAGGAGATAAAAGACGTTGACCTTCCCGCAGAACATGACCCAAATACGTGACTTCTGAGCTGCAATACTGCAATTTAGCCAGAGAGGCTCGATGTCCACGCTCTGCCAACCTCTTCAACAACAACACAGAGTCCATGTGACAGGCTTCTTTAGAGGGGGAGGCAACCAACAGATCATCAGCATATTGGAGAAGGGTACTCCCTCCCGTTAAGTGCAAATCCATCACATCCCGCCGCACCGCAGCCGCATACACCGTGGGACTCTCCACAAAGCCCTGTGGCAGCCTGGTCCACGTCAACTGACAAAATTTAAATGTGAATGCAAACAGATACTGGCTATCTGGGTGGAGAGGAATAGAGAAAAATGCAGAACTTAAGTCAATGACTGTATAGTACTTTGAGTCTGGGGGCAGGGAGGCCAAAATAGAATTTGTGTCTGGCACAATTGGAGCTGTAGGTACAACAGTATTATTGATAGCCTGCAAATCTTGAACGAATCGCCATTCCTCAGGTCTGTTAGGTTTTAGAATGGGAAGAATGGGGGTGTTACACGGGCTGCTTGTCTCCACCAGTACCCCCTGATCCAAGAGGGACTGGATCACACCCTCTATTCCTGCTATTGCTTTTTGGGGTAATTTATACTGTCTGATCATTGGAAGTTTAGCACCAGGTTTCAGTGTAACAACATGAGGCGGGGCAGATGTCACAAACCCCACGTGATTCTTATGTCTGGCCCATAACTCATTGGGAACTTCATATAAATCAGAGGGTGGTCCATATAAAAGTGGAAAAGGCGCTTTCTGTAAAATAAAAATGCTCCGGGGGAGAGAGACCCTCTCAGGAACTCTCAACAAAAACAAATAATTTCCCAAAGCAGTGACATTAGTCTGAAGGCTGCATGTAGCTGGCTGCAGGCTGCAGGCTGCAGCACCTTCTTATCATATCACTCAATTGTTTTTCATCAACACAGGTCTTCACAGCCACTCCAATGTGAGGCCAAACATCAGGAAACCTATACAGAATTTGTTGCTCTCCTGTCAATTTAATTGGGAGACCACATCCTTCAGGACCAATGACCAAATAGTCCTCACAGGCCAATTGGAATTGTTTTTGTAGGGACTGAGCTGCTATATTATTATACTCAACAGAGGAATCAACAGCAGCCACACAATGGCACTCCAGCAGAGGCCTCATAGCAGACATCAGTGAAGCACACGCAGGCGATGTTTTAGCAATGCTCTGAATACTCGAAATGCTGAAAGTGTCTGCTAGGTTAAATCCTGGGAATGTCCAGCAAAACCGGAAATCGTCAGAAGATTGCAAACACTGGACTGCCTGAAATACTTTGTGACGGATGGTGAGAAACAACCCATCTGGAGTACAATGAATGCTGGCGTGTAGTTTACACAGCAAATCTCTCCCTAACAAACTCATCGGGCTTTTTTCGGAAATGGGGAATGCATGTTGAATATCTGATCCTGCCACTGAAACATGAGCTTGTTCAGACAGGGGTTCGGCCAGCGGGGTACCAGAGGCACCCACAGTAGTGAACACATGTGATTTGGGTATGCACACGTTTTCATCAGAGCGAACAGCCGAAAGAGTCGCTCCACTATCAACTAAAATTTCAACCTTTGTACCGTTAACTTCAACTGGCATTAAAGGATTTTCAGAGGGTGAATGAGAAAGTCTGATTGTTGTGGCTTGCAAAATAGGTTTTGAATCTGTCTCCGTACCCCCGTGGCCCCCCTAGCATGGCTTAAATGCAGTGGCACCCGCAGACAGCTGTGCGGGAGTGGGCGGAGGCGCGGGCAACGCAGGTAGTGCGGTCTGCTGTTGTGGGGCCTGATAACCAGGGTGATACTGAAGAGCGTACTGATTCCAATTGTTTTGATGTGGGCTGTTTCCAGAATGACACTCTCGGGCCCAGTGTCCGAACCTCCCACACCTACTGCACCTCCCTTTCCTTTGGGCTGCATGGTGTGGGTGTGTGTGTGTTTGTATTTGTGTTTTTCTCTCTGCTGGCTGATTTACAACCTGCACTAATTGTTTGACATTTGCTGACTTCCCGGGAGTGAAACAGCCATCCTTGTACATGTCCATCATGATACCTACTAACTCATCCCATTTCTGCCTTCGCCAATCTCTGTTAGCCACTCGGTACAAGTTAGCAATCTGTGGATTGACATTTGACATGAACATGCTCACTGCTAACTTATCATCCTCTCCCATGTCAGACCCCAGGCTGTCATCCCAGCAGCTTGAAAACCGCTGGATAAATGCTGGTAATGACTCTTTAAGGTTCTGTACACACAGTGCAATTTTAGATGAATCACAAGTGGTGCGTGCACATTTTCTAATTACGTCTTTAGCTGTATTTTCCAACCAGCCTTCCAGGGTCACTCCTGCAGGCCACTGTCCTCCTGCTTCACCTCTGGGCAGGAGGAATTTGCTTTTACATAAGGCCCAATTCTCAGCATAGGTGTATGACAACAGCATCTCCATGTCAGGTATCAGAATAGCAGTGGCTTTAAACCAGGAATAATATTTAGTTGGATTAGTCATGGGATTAGGGGCCTTTAGCACCATGTCCCTAACTTCGGCCGGTGTCCAGGGCCTGCACACATCTGTATCACCAATGACAATTTTAGGAAGTGACGCACTTATGGTCTGATCCCTCTCTTTCTTTGCTTTCAATCGTGTAACTGCCTGTCCTACTTTCGGAGGCACTTTAGACTGTTTAACAACTTCCACTTGTCCTGACCCTGATGCCTGCTCGTCTGTGTGTTCCTGTCTTCACCATCAGCCTTAGGACTTTCATCTAACCCAACAGCTTGGTCGGACTCGTCTGATCCAGACGGTCCTGATGCTTCACCAGAATCAGTTGCCTTCGATTTTTCTTTCGCTTTCCTTTTATTTTTATTTTTTTTAACAGCACAAGCGTACAGTATTAAATCATCTTCGTACCGTCTCGCTCTAGCCACAGCTTCTCTGTCCCTTTCACTCAATGAGGATTTTTCCACTTTCACATTCATAGAGGGCACATATGCATTCAGAACAGCATCGGGAAGTGTCACACCCGCAGCTGATACCTGTTGTATCAACTCCTGCAGAGTTGCTGCTTCCTTCCCTGTCGTCTTAGCCCATCGGTACATCAATGCTTTAGCACAAGCTCCTGTATTGTTAGAGTGACGTTTCAATATGGCAGAGATGTTTGAGTTTGTTATTTCTAAGCATTTAGCCAGCCCTGGCAGCTGACTTGGCCACACAAGTTCCGCACACTGACCAATCACCTTCCATTCATCATCTATCCATTCACACCGCTTTTCCTGCCCTGCAACTTCACCTCTTTCCTCCGCATACTTAATCCACACACTCACACATTCCATCATATAAGGAAGATCCCACTTTGGGTTCCCTATCTGAGGGTTCATTTGTGCAGCAGCAAGATCAAGTTTTTCTGCTTCAAAAGAACCAACAAGAGGCCATTCATCCTTTGTCCAGGCATTCATTAAAGATGTAAAAGGACTGACATAATGCCACCCTTTAGCACGTCCAATTTTTCCTGCTGGTGTTTGTGGGCCGAAAATTTCTGGAAAATGTTTTGACTTAGGAGTGTTCGTATTAGCATTAGCTTTTGGTATGACGTCATCAAGTTTGGCATCAGACACCCTGCCTACAGGGGCGCTAATGTGCTCCCTTTGGGGTTTTGGACTCAAACCAGCTCTAAATTTGGGGCCAGAATCTTTTTCCTTCTCCAAACACCGCACTCTATCTTCGACTGCTCTCAAACTTCGACTCAAATTCCGATTATCTTCCTGATTCAGAGGTTGTGGGTTTGTATTCCATCCGGACTGATGATTACCCACGATTAGTTAAATCACTCAATATTCATTCATTAAAAACAAAGCAATACATTGCTCACTTCAACTGCATCATGAGTTCTCCAAAATGCCAAATTGTATTACAATGTAGTCTTATAGAATCTGATTAGAGAATTTTCTTTCTTTTACAGAATTTTTTAAACAATTCTTCACAATCTGATTGGTCAATTTTTGCAATAATTTAGAATGAATCAAATATATTCAACACCTCCTCTGGATATTCTAACAACCACCTTCAACTAGTGGATTGTTCGGTGTGCACAACTGCTCAGATCACTGTCTGAGTCTTCCTCCCCTCTGGACTGAGATCACACAGATGGTCTTGCAAATTCACGGATAGATACTTCTAAATTTACCCAGAACGTCTTCTTAAAGTGAATTGCTCACATACTGTTTCGCTCAGCCGAATCCGAACCCTCTCTCATGAGGTCAAACTCAGGACTCAAATATCCAAATCCCCACTACCTCTGCATAAAGCAGTCAGGCAGCGCTCATTCCACGAGGTACTTTGCTAGAATCTCATCAAACGCAGACATGGCAGTGGCAAAAGAAATAAGATTAATTTTGCACTTACCAGTCTTTGTTCTGTTGAGATCCTGTTCGTGACGCCAATCTGTTGCGGAAAGTACGGAGGTGGTGAAACAGATACACTGGAGACTCAGATGACTTGTGTTGAAGTGAGGTTTTACTGATCAGGAGAAATGGCACCAACACAGCAACAGTTCATGCATGCAGAGCCAGCACCAGTTCTGACGAGTCACCTGTACCGAGAGGAATATAAGCTGTTAGATAGATAGGAAGTCATAGTGTCAGTCTATGCCTGATGCCAGCTAGTATCTTAGCTACCCCAAACAATAAGTGCTAACCTTGGGTAGACCAGAAACATCTAGCCTGTGTTGTTGCTGTCTCAGCATTGCTTTGTCTATCACTGAGGGAAATAACAAGAACCAGTCACCAAGTTCTGACCTTAACGTCAGGGCCCAAAATAGCAAGGTAGAGAAAGTAATTTTTCCTTCACAGTACTCTTGTTTGGCCTCAATTGCCCTGCTTGTCCGTTTATGGACATTCCTGTCTGCGGTGAAGTATTGTTCGTTGCTTGTTTTTTTCCCCGTTTTGGGTTTCTGTTTAATTGTGGATAGAGTTTGTTTACTCCTCCTTTTCCTTTTTCCCCAAGAAGGGCGATTTTGTGTTGGCCCGAGAGCCCGTTTTTCGTCCTGTACCGGAGCACTTTATGTTTTGGACCTTTTGAAAATAAACTTATTTCTTTCCTCGCTACCCTAGTGCCTGCATTTGGGTCCCCAGTCTGAACCTTGACAGAACAACCCAACCAGAGATGGACCCAGCAGGCACGCAGCGGACTCTGGCGGAGCAGGAGGCCGCCATCCGGCAGCACAAACAATCGATCCAGGTTGCTCACCAGAGTCTGGCCAAACTCGCACGCAGCGTCGACATCCTTGTGCAGCGCCTTGACCAGGCCCGCGGCCTTAGGACAGCAAGTGACTGGGAGGCATCAGCGCAGGTGAACTTCTACGCATGTGACCCGGAACTCTTCGACGGCAACCTCAGTGTCAGGGGTTCCTTCTCCAGTGCCGGCTGGTGTTCATTCAGCGGGAGCACCTATTCTCATCCGACTGCTCGATTAATTACATTATCGGGCGGCTATGGGGTTGAGCTCTGGCTTGGGCGCTCGCTATGGGGACGCGGCCAACAGTGCTGGCGGAGCTGGTGGATCGAGCGATCAATGTGGACAACCACCAAGAAGTGCGGCGGTGGGAACGAGCTTTCCAACCCGCGTGCATCCACTCTCTCGCACGTTCCGGTTCTTCCCCGGTCCATGAGCCACCTACCGCACCCCCGGTTGGATCGCGTCCTGGCATGGAGGAACCGATGCAGCTGGGGGGGGGGGGGGCGCCTCTCTACCCACGAGCAACGTCGACGGTTGGCCATGGGCTCGTCAGCTAGAGTAGGCGTGCTGGCGAATGCAGCTTCAGCCTGCTCACCATCGTCACGGGTGATCCTCCAGGGGATGCTTCTCTGGGGAAATTCCTCGCTCCCGGTCCCGCTGATGGTGGACTCTGGGGTGGACAACTCGTTCCTGGACGAGGGTTTGGCCAGACAGGTGGGACTTCCTTTATTTGAATTGACCGAGTCCCGCACGGTCCTGGACCTGAATGGCCGTACACTTGCCCGCGCTACCCACCGCACCAGATCCCTCACGCTCCTAGTTTCCGGTAACCACCGAGAACAGATTCAGTTTTACCTGATCCTGTCTTCTGCTTCTCGGTTCTCCATGGTTGGCCATCCACAACCCCTAGATTGACTGGTCCTCGGGCAAGATCACCGCGTGGAGCGTGTCCTGCCACTCGCGCTGCCTGTGTTCCGCTCTTCCTCCGGTGCCTGGGACCTTGACATCCCCCTCCGCAGCGGTGAATCTCTCCACGGTTCTGCCGGCATATCACGACCTGGGGGAGGTATTTTCTAAACAGCAGGCACTCTCCCTACCCCCACACCGTCCCTACAACTGCGCCATTGACGTGCTCCCGAGCGCACCTCTCCCAACCAGCCACCTCTACCACCACTCCCGGCCAGAACAAGAGGCCAAGGAGAGTTATATCGGCAAATCACTGGCCTCGGGGTTGATCATGCCGTTCTCCTCCCCGGTTGGAGTGGGGTTCTTCTTCGTCAAGAAGAAGGACAGCACTATTAGGGTCTGGCGCACCCCCTCCCCCATAGGGGGCGCCAACCTGCCCTGGGAGCAGTGGGAGCCCGCACACCTGCTCGGCATCTCGTCATCACGGGGCCGTCTTAGGGCCCGTCGCCAACAGCGGAAGCTGTCAGGTCGTTCTTCTGCCTCCCGTCTCGGATCCTGTTTCTCACCTGCCCTCGACTCTCCGACCTCTCGTTGGTCGACACACTCTATTTTTTGGACAATTGCCCCATTTGTCCGTTCCCGGACATTTCTGTCGGTCAGTAAAGTATTGATCACTGGTTGGTTTTGTTTTCCCCATTTCGGGTGAACTTCTGTTTGATTGAAGATTGAGTTTGTTTTCTCTCTTTTTTTGTTTCCCCGAGATGGGTGATTTTGTCTTGGCCCTAGAGCCCTTTTTCCTCCTGCACCGGAGTGATTGGTGTTTTGGACATTATGGAAATAAACTGGTTTTCTTCTCTCGCTACCCTATGCCCGCGTTTGGGTCCTCCATCTGAACCTAACAGAACGACCCGACCAGAAAAGGACCCAGCAGGCACGCAGCAGATTCTGGCGGAGCAGGAGGCTGCCATCCGGTGTAACGAACAATCGCTCCTGGTTCATCACCAGAGCCTGATCATGCTCGCACGCAGCGTCGACATCCTCGTGCAGCGCCTTGACCAGGCCCCCGGCTTTAGGACCGGAGGCGACCGGGAGGCACCTGCGCGGGGAGCTCCTACGCGTGCGACCCGGCACCCTTTGAAGGCGAACTAAAGGGCCCGGATTTTCTCCAAGCTCCTGTTACCCCTGAATTGGAAGATGATTCAGCCAATGGCGGTGACAAGACGTCAGCGGTGAGTGAGTGTTCAAAGTTTCTCCTACAGGCATTGGAGTGCTCCAGCCACACCGGGCCATTCCCAAGCCTTGGACCAACAGGACCCTTCCCACTCTTGTCCAGCAGCTCAAGCCCTACAGGGCCGCTGTTCTCAGACAAGCATGTGTATGCATCATCTGTTACGTTTCTCGGGAACGGAGGGACCCAAACGCAGGCACAGGGTAATGTGGGGGAACAAAGGTTTATTTACAGGGTACAAAAACACAAAATACTCCTCGACAGGAGGGAATAAGGGCTCTCGGGCCAACACAAAAAGTCACCCGCACGGGAAAAAGTCAAACAAACAAAACTCTACCTCCCCACGAACTGGGATGTCTGGAGAATGGACAAGTGGGGAATCCGGGCAGACGGGCACAATATTCCAGACGGGAGTCCAACGGGAAACAGACCAGGGAGACGAGACAGCAAGGCGAAGACGATGATAACTATAACGACAGTACAACAGTTCAACAGTACGACCCGACAGCGGAAGCTGTCGGCCACAGGCCCAATGAAGGGGAGGTAATTGCAGGATCCAGCTCAGGTGCGCGACCTCCCGCTGGTCCCATGTCAGGGCCTGGCGCCCCCTATGGGGAAGGCGGTGCGCCAGACCCTGACATTACTGCCCCCTCAACGGGCGCCTCCTGGCGCCCAACCAGGCTTGACCGGGTGGCTGCGATGGAAAGCCCAGAGGTCGTCTCCATCTAGGACGTGGCACTGTGGAGCCCACGACCGTTCCTTGGGACCACATCACTGCCATCCTCGGCCCCTCCAGCGGACGTCCAAAATCTCGGCAGGCGGAGACAGGTTCGAACCCACCACCGGCTCGGACCAGGAGATGTAGAAGGCGGGGCGGGCCCTCAAGGATGCCTAGAGCCCCAGCCGCACAGCCGTGGGGTCGATGCTTCCGTCGGCCGCGAAGGGTCCCCCTCTTCCCCTCAAAGAGTGGCCATCTTGGGATACGACGCCGGGTTGCCTGGGGCTAGGGGGAGAGGGTTAAATGAAGGGGAGATGCATGTACCTGCCACCAGGCTCTCTGGCCTCAGCGCAACCTCCATGGCGGCCCTGGGTTACCAACCTTTGCTGTTCAACCACCAGGAGGAGGAGGCCGCAGTCCCGTCGGTCCGGGCGCACCTGCGCCGATGCCAGAGAGTCTGGCAGCAGGTACGTGCGTCTCTCCTCCGCTCATCCCTCTCCTCCCATTCCCAGGCAAACCGGCACCGGGTCCCTGCTCCATGCTACCGCCCAGGTCAACCGGTCTGGCTGTCAGCCAAGGACCTCCCGTTTCAGGTGGAGTGCAGGAAGCTGGCACCTCAGTTCGCGGGACCCTTCGAGGTCGACCGGATGATCAACCTGGTGGCTGTGCGGCTGAGGCTCGCAACGTCCATGGGTCAAATCGGTGGTGGGCTCGGACCTGTCTCCGCCGGCTGACAACCCCTCCCCCCGGTCCGGATGGTGGATGGAGCACCAGCGCACACAGTCCGGGAGATCTTGGATGTCCGCTGAAGGGGCCGAGGATGGCAGTACCTGGTGGACTGGGAGGGATACGGCCCCAAGGAGCAGTCGTGGGTTCCGCGCCACCAAGGGTACCCATCCTGGACAAGGACCTCCTCCGGGCTTTCCACCAAAGCCACCCCGCTTGTCTGTTCCTGGACATTCCCTTCTGTGGTGAAGTATTGTTCTTTGGTTGGTTTTTTCCCTTTTCGGGTGAATTTCTGTTTGATTGTGGATAGAGTTTGTTTTCTCCTCCTTTTTCTGTTTCCCTGAGAAGCGTGATTTTGTGTTGGCCTGAGAGCCCATTTTTCCTCCTGTACCGGAGCATTTTGTGTTTTGGACATTTTGAAAATAAACTTGTTTCTTTCCTCGCTACCCTGGTGCCTGCATCCCCGGTCTGAACCTTGACACATCAGTATCACTCTTGAGGGTATACACCCATCTACCCCCCAATGCCTTTTTGCCTGGTAGCAAGTGGGTGATTTTGAATGTGTTATTCTCCTCAAGTGACTGATTTTCATCATTCATTGCATGTATCCATTGCTGTGAGTTGGTAGACCTCATAGCATCTTGGTAGTTTTGTGGTATGTCACAGACAGCTCTATAACAGGAATCTACACACTTTACCAGGTTTTCTATTGTATCCTCAGTTTCACAATCTTGCAAGTGCACTGGCTTTCTCCTAGTTTGAGGTGGATTCTGCCTAGTTACATGCTCAGTACTTGGCTGTTCAACTTCACCCTCAGAAACATCACCTTGAACACTTTGACCTGATGCATTTCCCATTTTGTCATCATCATTTTCCATAATGTCAAATACCTTGGGGTATACCTCTCTGTCATGACATTCGATGTGTGGCCCATGTGTCTGCGTTTCTTTGTCTGTCTTGTTTGTGAATTTTACCAGCCTGTGCTTTTGGACCTTTTCAGTGTCTGCATCGTACACAAGATAAGCCATTCTATTCTTATCATATCCAATGAAAAGATCCTGCATTTTTTTTCGAATCGGTTTTGTTGTAAAATATCGCTCAAGTGGAGACGACCACCTCGCGAAGGTTATTCTAACTGTTTATGATGGAAGGAATATGTGAAGTATGCATGTTTAGTCTAGACTGGCCTGGTGTGTCTGCAAATGAAACATTTCCAAGGTAATCAAAGAGGCCTCCGCACCCACATGGCCTTGGCCATGTGTGATACGGTTCTCACCCGCCCGACACTGGGTGGGAGGGGAAGCTGATGCTGTCTATGTAGTGTATGTGTGTGTGTTTCTTTGTAACTAAGCTACGCCTCCTGCCATGTAACCATGTCTGTATTCGAATAAAAAGAGACAACGCTGGGGTGGGGAAGGAGTCCCTGGGTCAGCGCGGCAGAGTACATGTCTGATCGGAGGGCGACTCTCCCTTGCAAGGTCGAAAAGTATTTTAAGGTGTGGACTCAACTTGTGTGGTGAACTTCGTGGGTGCGCCTGCCTGAGTACACTTCTGAGGATTCGAGCAGAATTCGACGACAATTTGGTGACCCCGACGTGATCTGCTCCAGACGAGAGTAGGACAGGCGCACACGTCAAAGGTCGGGATCGACCGGTCCTCGGCATCATTCTGAAAAGGTGGCCACCAAACAAAAGGTAAGCACTGCCTGTTAAAGCGAAAGTGCTGGATGATGTCAAGTGAACTGTGTTGATTGCTAAATTTTAAATTAAAAATATAAAATTTTAAAACGAGTAAAGAGAGGCGTTTGGCCGTTTTGAACAAAAAGTAACCACAAGTTGTTGAGATCTGGTAGACGTTCCACCCGCCGTGGGGGACGGTCCGAGGGTAAGATTTGGAAGGACCAACAGATAGTGGTCTGGAAAAGGTAGACGTTCCACCCGCCGTGGTGAACGGTCCAAAACATGACTGAGATGCAACAGGAAGTAGATGGGGGCCCCCAGACAGGTTGGCTGAAAAACTGTTTAAACGACAGCTGGCCAAAACGACTGAGGGTGAAAAGAAGGGCATGGTAAACAAGCAAAAACGGTTCTGGGACAAGTACGGAGTCAGATTCGCAGGGAAAGGAGATGAGGACAAGAACTTAGAAATATTGATAACGATCTTAACTGAGAACAAAAAGGAGATGGATAAGTGTGACGCGGAAGTGGCGATCACCGCAAATAGACGGGAAAGGCGAATTTTAAGGGACAGAATGAAAGAAGCGCAGGAAATGAAGTGCATGGCGCAACATCTACGAGACTCGTGTATAACTGCGCGAGCGGCTGCGGCGTATGAGACGGGCCTTCACAATCGACAGAGTACGAAGGAGGAAGTGAACGCACCCAGTGCACCCCCACTTTGTGACGTACCGCTGTACCCGGTGTTGACCGGAGGGCATATTGTCGTGGTAGGAGGAGAGTTGCAGTTTGAAGAAGGAGCAGTAGGTGGCGACGAGGGACAGGAAATAGGGAAAGCAATGGCTAAGTTGACGATGGGAGGATCTGGACAGGCTGCGGCTGTCCTCCACAAGATCTGGCCACCTTGCGCCCTCTGCAGGAGGGTGGGCAGAGCGATGCTTGGTTGGCGGCGCAGCGGAGTCTGCTGGAGGAACAGCAAAAACAGAAGGGCGTGGCTCCTGCGATGGAAGAGATGAGCCGTCGGTTGGCTAGGATTGAGACCATGTGGATGAAGGCCCAGGACGAGGGCGGACTTAGAACTAGGAGGAGACGTAGGCGTGGACAAAGCAGTGAGGATAGCAGTGAGGATGAGGAAGAAGGAGGAGTGAAGGCACGTGGTGGGCTAACGCGCAGAAGGGAGCCGCCTCCAAGGCAGGCGGTCCCCACAACCACCACGGCGTCACTTCCGCGGAACCCCCCACAGGGAGGGGTCATGACACAATCGGAAGCACCAGCCCCTCCCCCACAGGGAGGGGGACCTGTAACCAGGTCACGAACGATAACAGGTAACAACAGGTAGGAACACTAGTAACAGGTAACAACAGGTAGTAACAGGTAACAGGTAGGAACACTAGTAACAGGTAACAACCGGTAGTAACAGGTAACAACAGGTAGTAACAGTAGTCACAGGTAACAGCTGGTAGTAACAGTAACAACAGGTAGTAGTAGGTAACAACAGGTAGTAACAGTAGTAACAGGTAACAACACGTAGCAACAGAGTACCAGACACAACACCATTTGCAGATCACACCAGCACTTTCTGTAACGCTATGAGAATGCTCTTCCCAATTAGCATAGCTGCCATCGGAGGTTTTGCCTATCCCTGGAAGAACGATGGTTCCATGACTCCAGAGTCTTGGCTGCATGAGGCCCACCAGAAATGGGTACAGATGACAGAGGAGATCCCAGTTGATAGTACCCCTGGAATGGCGATGCTCAGAGATAAACTATTGAATAATGTCCCACTTCCGGTAAAAGAGAAATTTTTAGATAATAATATGGTGGCAGGTTCACCATGGCCCCAGTGGTCACAGTGCCTGATCGCGACGTTACAGCAACACTGGGAGAAGACACAACGTCAGGCTCACACCTTAATGCAGATTCAGCTAGCACAGGCTAAAAAGCAGGTAAAAAGAGCCCAGAAGGTGAGAAGCCTGTAACTCGGGCCTCACTAGTCAAGGCCCTCCAGGGGGCCGGCCAGGAGGCGGTGCGGCGGGCCCTCCCTGTAGAGATGCGACGGGTCCCACCCACAAACAATCAATGGGGACAAAACTGTTGGGGAGGGGGAGCACGAGGCGGCCCACGCCCGGGTGACAGGTGTAACAATTGCGGTGGATTCGGGCACTGGGCGAGGGAGTGCAGGGCACGTGGGGGTCCCAGGAGAGGGGGTCCAAGAGACTCACAGGGGGACGAGCCCAGGTCGGGCCCGTCTCAGAGGTGAGGAATGTACCCGTAGAGGGGCCCAGCTGGCACTGGAGGGAACTTGGCCGAGCCCCTCCTGCCTCTGACGGTGGATGGTGTTGAAAGACTGTTTCTCGTGGATACGGGGGCGACATGGTCGGCATTGCAACATGGAACCGACCCACCATTGTCATCGGAACTGGTGCCAGTAAGGGGAGTGGAAGGCCACCACCTGTACATGCAGCGAACTGCCCCGTTGGAGGTTCGAATAGGAGCGCAATCTTTCAGCCACACGTTCCTCTATGGTACGGACTGTCCTGTTAACCTCATGGGCCGAGACATTTTCACACTTTTAAGGTGCAACATTGACATTGCTCAGGGCGGGGGGACCCGCTTCACATTCCGCAACGGCGAGTCCTTCCACTGCTCCGACAAGGCTGCGCACACTCAGACTCTTCTGTGGCTGGGCACAGAGAACCCCGGGGATCTCCTCACAGCTGACATTTATTGGGGACTTCTTGCGGGGCCCTGCGACAACCCGCTTATGGCTGCATTCCACGCATGGGGCCCTCTCATCAGGGAATTTTTGGCTTATTCGCCTCCCCCCGACCCCCCACATGTGACATTTTTTTATGATAAAGATAACAATCTGACATATCAGGAATGGTTCAATTCTAATTTGGATGGGCAGCACTGGGTGGTGGCGGTGCCTGGCATCGTTATGGGTCCGCAGGGTGTGGCCGCACCAGTGCACCTTACACCAGAACAGCTCCAACATTACAAGATGGGCCCAGATTCAGCACCACACATCACACTAGCCGTAACAACAGGAGAACAGGTGAAGGCATTGGGACCTATGGTGGCCGAAGCCGAGATGATTGAGGATTGGGTGTCACTGGAACTTGGCAATCATCAGGCAGAGGTGGGTCTCATTCAGACAGATCCAGTCACTTTCCAGATTGATACAACGGAACCAGTTAGTATCCCACAGTATCCAATGAGAAGTATAGCACAGCCTGGCATTGAGGACACCGTAAATGGCTTACTGGCCGCAGGTGTCATCTACCCTACCTCCTCACCTTGGAACACTCCAATTCTACCTGTTCTAAAGGCGGACGGGCAGTCCTATAGGATGGCACATGACCTTAGGGCCATTAACGCCCTAGTCAGAGAATCACCCCAACCAGTCCCCAATCCAGCGACTGCATTGGGACCACTCACCCCAGAACACCAATGGTTCACAGTAATCGATTTGTGTCAGGGTCTGGGCACCTCCTCACCCATAGGGGGCGCCAAACCCTGACATGGGGCCAGCAGGAGGTCGCGCACCTGTGCTGCATCCCGCAAATTACCTCCCCTTCTTAAGGCCTGGGTCTGACAGTGGAAGCTGTCGGAGTGTACACTGTTGTCTGTTGGACTCCTGTTCCCCGTTAGACTCCCGTCCTGAACCCCGTGCCCGTCTACCTGGATCCCCGCTTGTCCATTCCCCGGACATCCCGGTTCGAGGTAGAGTTTTTGTTTGTACTGTTTCCCGTGTGGGGGTTTTAGTGTTAGTCCGAGAGCCCTTGTTTCCTCCCGTAGCGGAGCGCTTTATGTTCTATGTTTTATTAATTAAACCTGAGTTGTGCACCCGCTACCCTGCGTCTGCGTTTGGGTCCACCATTCCGAGTCCACGCCGGACACCGGCGTGACAGAACGCTCCGACCAAGAATGGACCCAGCAGACATGCTGCGGTTGCTGGAGGAGGCCCGGCTGGCGAACCAGAGAATGGCTGCGGTCGCAGACAGCTTCCTGCAGGGCCCGGGCCAGGTCCCCGACCTTAGGCCTGCAGCACACGGCGCCGTGAAGATGGCGGCGGCCCCTCCTTCCGTTCCGACTCTTCAGGCCGGTCTGTTCTCTGAAGCCGGCCGCCGCAGCAGCACCACGACTGCCGGCCTGCACAAGTCCGGTGCCTACCAGAGCCGCATCCTGGAAAGGGACGATCCCCGGCACCTCAACAACCGCCTGGCCGACCAAATCCAGCGGGTCCAGGAGCTGGAGAGCGAGCGCTCGTCCATGCGGCAGCAGCTGGATGAGCTGGCAGCAGAGAAGGCCTGGCTGCAGGCCGACTGCGGGAACCTTCGGGACGAGAAGGAGGGACTTCAATCCAGTTGCCAGAAGAAGGAGGGTGAGCTAGCCTATGCCCAGGTCCACTGGATGAAGGCCGAGACAGCGCTCATCTCGAAGGACACTGAATTCCGCAAGCTTCTGTCTGAGAACAGGAACCTCAGCGATGCCTTCGCTGACCTCCAAGGCAAGCTGGAAAGCATGGAGGGGGTCCTGTCAGGTTCAAAGAACCAGCTATCCGCTGAGACCCTGAGGAGGGTGGAGATGGAGAGCCAGGTACTGTCTCTGAAGGCGCAGCTGGACCTTCAGAGGGACAGCTGTGAGCAGAAGATCCTGGAGATCCGAAGCCGCCACGAGAGCCAGTTGACGGAGGTGGACTCAGGACGCCAGCGGGAGTTTGAGAGCAAGCTGGCGGAAGTAATGCAGCAGCTCCATCAGGACCATGAGCGTCAGCTACAGGACTGCCGGGACGAGACGCACCGGATCTTCAGCTTAAGGCTGCAGACCGCTGAACAGGCTGCAGTGGAGATGAACGACAGCGCTTTGGCCACCAGGGACGAGCTGGAGGGCGTCAAGCTGAGGGTGGAGACTCTCAGCACTCAGCTGCACCAGTACCAGGTTGAGAAGATGGTACTGGAGGCCCACTGCCAGGACCTGCAGAGAACCGTGGACCAGGAACGAGAGGTGTGGCAGCGGAGGCTTCGCCAGAAGGACGAGGAGCTGCTGACCATGAGGAGCCAGATGCTCAGCCAGCAGGAGGACTACAAGAACCTGCAGGCCGTGAAGCTGGCCCTCGACCTGGAGATCAATGCCCTCAGGGAGAGGCTGCAGGTGGAGGAGCAGAGGCCGCGCTCGTCGCCGAGACCGTCTCAGCTGTCCACCATCGCAGTACGCGGCAGCTGCAAACCCCGGGGCAAGAAGAGGAGACAGGAGGTCCAGTCTCCGCCCCAGGTCCAGTCTCAGGTCCCGTCTCCACCCCAGGTCCAGTCCCAGGTCCAGTCTCCGTCCCAGGTCCAGTCTCCGTCCCAGGTCCAGTCCCAGGTCCAGTCCCAGGTCCCGTCTCCGCCTCAGGTCCCGTCTCCGCCTCAGGCCGTGTCTCCGTCCCTGGTTCAGTCCCAGGCCCAGTCTCCGCCCCAGGCCCAGTCTCCGTCCCAGTTCCAGTCTGAGTCTCCCCAGGTCCAGTCTCTGTCCCAGGTCCAGTCTCCGTCCCAGTTCCAGTCGCAGTCGGCAGGGGCTGCAGGCAACCCAGGTTCAGTGGATTCCGCAGTCCCCCCAGATTCCACTGGTGCCCCAGGTCCCCCAGAGGCCACAGGAGGAGGCCGCAGTTCCGTTGCTCCGAGTGCACCAGCGCCCATGCCGGAGAGCCTGGTGGCAGGTACATGCGTCCCTCCATCGCTTAACCCTCTCCTCCCAGCCCCAGACAACCCAGTGCTGGATCCCGAGTCGCAACCAGACCCAGAGCTGTTGGGGAAGGGCCTGTCAGGTTCCGGCACGTTACCCGCGGGACGGCCGAGCTCCATGATCTCCGCCAGGGCCGCCGTCCCCAGGATCACTCGTCTCCGCCGGAGCGTCCAGCTGCTGCGCGCCTCCTGTCGGGTCAAGAGGTTCCCTTGGCTCTTCGGGGGGATGAGGGGTACCCGTCGAGGCCGACCGAAGGATCGACCCCGCGGCGGTGCAGCTGGGGCTCTCGGCGTCTTTGGAGGCCGCCCCCGCCTTCCACGTCTCCCGGTCCGAGCCGGTGGTGGGTTCGGACCTGCCTCCACCGGCCAAGATTTGGGACGTCCGCCGGAGGGACTGAGGATGGCAGCGCCCGGTGGACAGGGGAGGATGCGGTCCCGAAGAATGGTCGTGGACTCCACAGCGCTTCATCCTGGACGGAGACGACCTCTGGACTTTCCGCCACAGCCACCCCGTCAAGCCTGTTTGGGCGCCAGGAGGCGCCCGTTGAGGGGGGGGTAATGTCAGGGTCTGGGCACCTCCTCACCCATAGGGGGCGCCAAACCCTGACATGGGGCCAGCAGGAGGTCGCGCACCTGTGCTGCATCCCGCAAATTACCTCCCCTTCTTAAGGCCTGGGTCCGACAGTGGAAGCTGTCGGAGCGTACACTGTTGTCTGTTGGACTCCTGTTCCCCGTTAGACTCCCGTCCTGAACCCCGTGCCCGTCTACCCGGATCCCCGCTTGTCCGTTCCCCGGACATCCCGGTTCGAGGTAGAGTTTTTGTTTGTACTGTTTCCCGTGTGGGGGTTTTAGTGTTAGTCCGAGAGCCCTTGTTTCCTCCCGTAGCGGAGCGCTTTATGTTCTACGTTTTATTAATTAAACCTGAGTTGTGCACCCGCTACCCTGCGTCTGCGTTTGGGTCCACCATTCCGAGTCCACGCCGGACACCGGCGTGACAGATTTGGCTAACGCATTTTTCTGTCTCCCATTACACCCTAAACTGCAACCCATTTTCGCATTCACATACAAGGGACAACAATATACCTATACGCAGATGCCCCAGGGTTTTTCTTTAACTCCTGGGATCTATAACACCAGCCTCAGAGACATTTTGAAACATTTTGGCACACTTAAAGTGGACACCTGAGGCCCAAGCTGTTTTGATGACATCAGACAGCTATTGGCAAATGCAGCGGCACTAAGTAAACCAAATTATGCTGCACCAGTTTTCTTGGATGTTGCTGATAAGCAGCAACAACAGGGGGAAGGATGGTACTAGGTTATTACAGTATCATTACCACCAGTCAGGCAGTGGCAGCGGGAAAAGACCACAGTAGAGATCCTAACACAACCACACATAACATTTTAAGGCCACTCCAATCCCAGGGACTTGTACATAGATGGGAGCTGTCACAGAACGGATGAGGGATTGCGAGCCGGATTTGCAGTTGTGGCATCCAAAGGGAGTGGGAGGGGAAGGAAGTGCCAGATTGGACTCCACCGGTCTGAAGTCCCGAGCTCAATTTAGAGGGTCAGAGAGGGGTAGGGAATTGCTGACAACGCCACCCCAGGAATTTCACCTGGAGAGTGAATTATTGAGTGCACAAGTTCGTGGCCAATGAAGGCTTGAGACGGGGTCCAGTATATACAAGAAAAATACTTTATTCAACAAGGAAAACAGTTCTTTCTTTTTAACGTCACAACAATAAAATGGAAGCTACGTAGCTCGACTTTAATAAAAATACCCCTCCCACTAAAATAGCTAAAGTTCCCAAGCCACCCCAAATCAAACCTCCCAGACAACAAATCCCACCCAACTAAAGACTAACCCTCTCTAAAATAACCCAATTGGACGGGCGGACAGAAACAGATCAAACACCAAGCGGCATGCAAAATAAACCAAAGAAATAAATAAACTGCACTCAGCGGAGCATGCAAAAACTATATAACAGGCAAGTGCAGTAGCTAAAGCAAAATAAGCACACGAAACACACAGAGACAATAGGTTAATCACAAAGAAATCCACACGATAAATGTTAGATAAAACACTCAGACACGACGGAAAGACGGCACAATTAAAAGAGAAAATAAATATCAAAACAAAGTAAATCTGTTGTCTGCCCCCCCACCCAAATCCCACAATAATTCCTCACACTCCCTCGGGTGCGATGCGTGTAGCGCCACCAGGAGGGTGGTGGGGGTACGATATTGCTTACGGCAACAACCAAACGAGGCAAAACAGCAGCGGACCAAACAACCGCGGCCCGTCTAGGTGTCGTTTACAGGACACCCGACTCTGGTGCTACAGGGGAGAAGGAGTTAATAACGCGGACGCAACAACCTCCATTGGTCGTGCTGCTACATACCTGCGATGGGGCCTCGCGATGAGAGTCTCGGAGCGGGCGATGTAGCAGCGCTAGCGAGCTGGCCCCAGTGTATGGGGAAATCTTTCCCGGTGAGGGGAAGACGCGCTCTCAGTAGCTGAAAGGGACACGCAATGGGACAAGCAACTTTCATGCACGGTGGAGACGGGTCACCACTTACCCTGTAGGACGCGCCTGCTGCGAACCAAGCGGTGAGGCAACTGGTTGTAGTAGCCCGGCGCAAGTGACAGCGTCCGGAAGTTACGCGGTAGAAAAGCTCTCACCGCCTTGACTGTACGTTTAGCAAACAGCGCGATCAGGGGTGAGTAGAGTTATCGGAGGCCAGACAGCAGGCTACAACCCACCCAGGGAACGTGCCAATGGGGAACCGCTTCCTGCTGTGACAGACCGGATGTGGCAACCCGGCGAAGACAGAGCGCCCGGAAGTTACGCAGCAAGAGGACTCCCAGAGCGTTACCTGCGCTTTTATAAGCCGCGCCCTCATCAGGGACATCCGGAGCAAGCGGAGCCAATCAGAGTAGCCGAGGCTCAGCCTGCTACACAGTGTTGATGAGAGAAGGTGAAAGCTTTATCAAGATGGACTCAGGGAAAGTTGAGCCAGCATCCGCACAAAAAGCGGAGTTGGTGGCGTTGCAAAAGGCACTGGTAGAGGCGCCAGGCAAACCTGTAAATATTTATAGTGACTCTGCTTTTGGTTATTTTGTTGTACATAGAGATCTGGGTGCATGGAAAAGAAACGGGTGGCAAATGGTAACAGGGGACCCACCTAAACACGTGGAAGTGGTCAAGCAAATAGATGAAAATTTGTGGATCCCCTCTGAATTGGCAGTAATTAAAGTAGCAGCTCACAGGAGTGACGGGACCATTCACTCCAAGGGAAATGCGGCTGCAGATAAGGTGGCCAAAGAGGCAGCGGGACTAGAACCGCTGGCAATGTACATAGTAAAGACAGTTGATGATGAACAGATGGAGGATGTAAGACCCCGTACATTCAAAGAGTGGGGGCACGCGCAAGCAGAATGGGCAGAACAACAACACTGGGAAAAGCACGGGGCCACAGTGGAAGAAATGGGGACGGAGGAGAAAGGTAAGTTCCCCCTGTGGAGAGGCCCCAAGGGACAATTGGTGGTCCCGACCAAATTCCTGGCCCAGATGTGTGACGAAGCACATGGTCCAGCACATGTGGGGGTGGATGCCATGAAAAGACTTTGTGTAAATATGTGGCATCCCGATCTGCACAAGATGATTGAACAAATTAGAATTTGACATTTGCAACCAATTCAATCCAAAATCCACTCTTAGAACTGAACAGGGGGCCTTCCCAATAAAGGCCCCAGGAGCAGAAATAATCATGGATTTTACTGATACGGCAGACCGGGCAATGGGCAAGCGCTACCTATTGGTCATAGTAGACGCCGGCTCTGGATGGCCTGAGGTGTATCCTACTGCAAAGGAGGATGCGGCAGCAGTAAAGAAAGCATTGGTGAACCATTTCATACCAACACACGGGTTCCCTAGAATAATTAGGTCCGACAATGGATCTCATTTCAAAAACAAACACCTGAGAGAAGTAGAGACTGCAATGGGAATCAAACACAAATTTGGCACGGTCTACCACCCCCAATCTCAAGGGAAGGTGGAACGAATGAACTCTAACATCAAGACCAAATTGGCTAAAATCATGAAGGAAACGGGACTGAACTGGATGGAGGCCCTCCCGTTGGCCCTCATGACAATTAGGCACACTGTAAATAGAACCACGGGGTTTACACCATTTGAACTCCACCATGGAAGGCCCTTCCCAAGACCGGGACACCCCATGACAGAAGGAGCGGCGGTACACCCCAAGGTAATGTTTAAAATACTTAACTACATGTGCTCAAGTTTTTCCCTCCAGACCCCGCCAGAACCGCAGGAGAGACCAGACCTCACAGGGGAAGAGTACCTACTGTTGAAGGTCCTCAAGAGAAAGTGGCAGGAACCAAGGTGGACAGGTCCACATCGAGTGACGGCACGCACTGACACCGCAGTCCAGTTTGCAGGGAGGGGCAACACATGGTACCACCTCTCCCAGTGTGCCAAGGTACCGAAAGCTACAGTCGAGGAAGAGAGCAGTAAGGGGTCTGCGACGTCAGAAACCCCCAACGCGTAACAGGTGAAGTGCTAGTAACCTCTCCCTGCAACGACAACGATGGATGCGAGGGCGCGGAACCCCCGAGCAGCGGTGGAGGAACATCTGGACCCCAAATCGACATCGGGAGGACGCGCATCGGGACACCGAACACCAAAGTGGAGACGACCGCGACCACGAATGTTATGGACAATATGCATGTCTGCTTTGCTTCTTTCTATTGCATTGATTTTGATATATGTAGCTGTGCAGAGATGTGAAATGCTAACTCAAGAGAACCGATCATTGATTGAATGGGGCAGGCATCCAACAGGTCATCCACGAGCCAAACGAGACGCACCACGCGAGTGCCCCGCAGCGATCACCTTAAAGTATACGATGGGGGACCCTACCTCCTTTCAATTTGATTTATGTGATGTCATCGATTGTCGTGGATCTCCCACAGGGTGGAGAGGGTATGACGTCTATTTATGCTATGAACCAGGTCCTATTCAATTCTCATGTTCGTACAATGGACACACCAGAGGAAAATGGTGTTCTGATTGGAGTAGTGTCCAAGCACATACGGGAATGGTGAAGCAGCCAGACCCCTTAAGATATACAAACGCAGGCCCACATGCCAGAGTATCAAAAATTTTCAAACTTTTGGAGGGAGCTAAAGCTCCAACAAGACTTCTCTCCAACCAGCAACCCACTTACACTCTCCTTACACTGGGACCAGTCTCCAGTTGTGAAGGGGGCACTTTCCCCGGTATATCTGGTATTGGGGGTTGACATAACGGGGTGGGACCCAATGGGGTTGATCAAAATATACCTAATGGCACCAATGCCAGACCAAAAGAGAAGGGCGACGCCCTCCACAGGGGGTGATAGCCCGATAGGGGATAATTCTCACCGGGTAAGAACTCTTGATTATTCGGCTCTAAAACCAGCAGACATAATACAAATGAGCACGGGAGCAGGAACTGACAACATTTGGCTGGATTGGCTAGCGAGTGAGGCAAGAGATAAAATGGGCGGAGAGTGCATCGCATGCGTGGCCGGTCGACCACACTTGCTCACCGAGCCGGCTCCTCTACATCTTGATGACGATTGGGGATATCAGTGTATGATGGCACTAACTAGAGAAAACACGCCGATGAACTGTACACGATTGGCTACTATTTTTCCACCAGTTAACAACGAGTCCAGGGCAGGACCTTTCAAACCACGGAGAGGCGAACCAAACAGGTTTGTATGTTTTAATTTCACAGGCGAACGGTGGAACTAGGGGGAGATTGCGGAGGATTGGTGCAACCGGACCATTAGTGCCTCCCAGATAGGGGCACTAGCGAGAGCAGGGCTATATTGGTACTGTGGGCAGGGGTTGCATACAAGGATGCGAGCAGGGGCGAAAGGAAGGTGTACAATGGTAAGATTGGCAACGCCAGTGACATTAATTGGTAACAGGGTAAGTATGAGTAAACTGACATCAGCCCGCCGTCAACGAGACGTCCAACGGAAGAGGAGGTCATCTGCATTCGATCTGTCCAAAGGATCTCCCACATATATAGATGCCATTGGAATCCCTAGGGGAGTACCGGAGGAGTATAAATTGGCTAATCAGGTGGCGGCTGGGTTTGAAAACCTTCCGATCATCGCAGCAGTCTTCCCGATTACACCGAATAAGAATGTGGACCAGATAAATGATGTCCACTATAATGTTCAAAGATTGGCAAACTTGACCAGGGATGCGGTGGGGGGACTCGCGGAGCAACTGTCAGCGACCTCTCTTGTAGCGATGCAAAATAGAATGGCCTTAGACATGCTGCTAGCGGAAAAAGGAGGTGTGTGTTACATGTTCGGAGAAATGTGCTGCACCTTTATTCCCAACAACACCACCCCAGACGGCTCTGTAACTAAAGCTCTAGAGGGACTGAGGTCCCTCTCACGTGAATTGGCAGAAAACTCTGGTGTGGAGTATGGACTTGGGTCTTGGATGACCCGGATGTTTCGCAAGTGGAGAGGGTTGATTTTTCCTATACTGACTTCCTTAGCCGCATTTACAGCAATTATCATTATGTTCGGCTGCTGTTGTATTCCATGTATCCGAGCTTTGTGTGTACGCTTTATTACTGCTACTATAGAAAAGGGATCTACTGATCCCAAGATGATGATGCCTCTCTTGTCAGCCTCTAAGGGAAGAAACGGAGAGGACGGACAACAAGTAGAATGGATGTGATCCCTACTTAGAGATCAACAGGGGGAACTGTTGTAAAATATCGCTGAAGTGGAGACGACCACCTCGCGAAGGTTATTCTAACTGTTTATGATGGAAGGAATATGTGAAGTATGCATGTTTAGTCTAGACTGGCCTGGTGTGTCTGCAAATGAAACATTTCCAAGGTAATCGACAACGCTGGGGTGGGGAAGGAGTCCCTGGGTCAGCGCGGCAGAGTACATGTCTGATCGGAGGGCGACTCTCCCTTGCAAGGTCGAAAAGTATTTTAAGGTGTGGACTCAACTTGTGTGGTGAACTTCATGGGTGCGCCTGCCTGAGTACACTTCTGAAGATTCGAGCAGAATTCGACGACAGTTTCGGTTTCATGCCTGGTAGCATCTCATATGGTGTTTTCTGTGTGTCTCCTGTAACACCCGTTCCTTATGTAGGCTGTTGTCTGTACAGCATAATTCCATAACTTGTCTGGTAACTTGCTGTCTAACAGCATACATCTGCCAATATCATAGAGAATTTGCCACCCCCTCTTGGCCATGCCATTTTGGTGAGGCGAATACGGTGCGGATGTTTCGTGCCTAATGCCATTTTTGGTTAACAGTGCTTTGAATTCCATGATAGTATACTCTTTTCCACTATCTGACCGTAGACATTTTATTTTCCCATAAGGTGTTGAGTCTGCTAAGAACTTTTGGATTTCAGAAAGTACACTGTTATAGCACCTGAGTAGTCGTCTGTAAAAGACATAGCCTATTTGTGACTCTCTATGCTTGGGGTTCTCATAGGGCCAGCTAAATCAGTGTGGACCAGTTGTAAAGGTTCTGTAGCCTTTCTGTCTGGCTCTCTATTCCTTGTCTGTGGAAATTTCCCTTTTGTACAAATTTCACATAGTTGTGCTGGCCTGGCTGCACTGCCTTTCATCTCTGTGTCTCTTACCATATCCAGTAATTTTAGCACATCCTCCTAATTGCAATGCCCAAGAATTTCATGCCAAGTCTGCATGTCGTGATACACATTTTTTCAACTGTTGGCAAATAAAACAGATTACCACTTTAATGAAAATCAAACCTGAAAATCAAACCTGTTACTTTGGTGATCATGTGGCTGTCCCCTTTCTTGAAAGTGACTGTAGCTCCACCATTTGTCCCTCTTGCCACTGAGAAGATGTCGTGTGGATAGTTTGGTATATACATATGTTTTGGTGCCTTGTCTGCTTTGCTTTGAGCTAGTCTTCATCACGCTGTCAGCAAAACCAGTTGCCCTCATCTTCTCAGACTCGTCATAGACTCTCAGTCTTCTCTTGAAGTTTATGAATGTCACGTTGTCCTCATTCTGTGTGACATGGACAGCCAATGGACTGAATGAGTCTGGTAGTCCATTCAGAACAGTCCATCACTCATGTTCTCTCCTGCATCACGAAGAGCTGAAATAATATTCTCAGCCCTTATCATGTAATCATTAACAGTTTCATCTTCTGCCATTTGAATGGTGGTCAGGGATGTGTACAGGTTGAGAATTCTAGGCTTGCTCTTTCCAGAATAGTGCTCCCTCAATATTTTGACAGCTTTCCTTCCATCTTCAGCAGCTTCATGTCTAATCAAAGACACGATCTTATCATCAAGTGCATTCACTAATTGAGCATAGCGGTCTGCGTTCTTCCCTGGGTCTGCAGCGTCATCTGTGGGCACTCGCAGAATGGTGTCTTTTAGCTTAAGAAAGATGTCTTCTATGTTTTAACAGTTTGGATCTTATATAGCTGGAGACCCACCTCCAAGGCGCGGACACAGAATGCCCACACAGCAGGAGCTCCCACATATCTGGGTGGCTCCTGAAGTTGAAAGGCTGAGACTTCCTCCTCCCAGTCCTTCACACAGGTCTTCTCCCAGCAGGCACTTGCACCTATCTGGGTGGCTCCTGAGGTTGAAAGGCTAAGACTTCCTCCTCCACAGTCACAGGTCTCCTTTGAACCCCAGAGTGCCTTTGTCTTCTGTGAATGCGTGAGGTTTTTCGGATAGGCTCCCGTGCTCACCCGATCTTCCCCACACCCTTCCTAATTTCCATATCTCTTCCTTTCTTTTACACTCAACTTCCATCACAGATTAAGGACGCACATAAAGTTATCACGTTTAACAGACCCTTTGAATGGGTTAGTAATTGGGGATAAATATCTGGTGCAGTTAAATCCTTTGTGCAGCAGCTCTTATTTTCTGTAAGAAGTAAGGCAGGGCACAGAAACCATACAAAACAGACAAAATACTAAATGTAACAATGCTAAGGCATCCATGGACGGTGCCATCTTGGATCTCCATTCATGAAATACATCAAGTGTCACACCTGAGGCTGATCACCATGAGTGGCTTTATAAGCTACTGCCACCTGTTTACCAACATTAGGTCATTCAATCAATCAATCAATCAATCTTTATTTCTATAGCGTCTTATACAATCAAAATTGTTTCAAGGCGCTTTACAGAATCCCAGGGCCTAACCCCAGACAAGCAACAGTGGCAAGGAAAAACTCCCCTTTAACAGGAAGAAACCTTGAGCAGGACCAGGCTCATGTAGGGGGACCTTCCTGCTGATGGCCGGCTGGGTAGAGAGAGAGAGAGGAGAGGAGAGGAAGAAGAGGGAGAGGAGAGGAGAGGCACAGAACACAGAAAACATACACAGAGATACAAAAATACAATATACAACAGGTCGGCGGGCCAGATGTTGTCATGCAGCTCCGACGGCGGCGATACCTGTAAATAAATAGAGGGGGGGGGGCAGAAAAACTACACAGGAATCTGCATAACTAGTCTGCTTAATGAGGAGGAGGAAAGGAGAGGAGAGGAAACCATCACCAGTGAGGAGGCCTGTCAGGTGATCCTGTTTCTGGACCCCGGCAGCCTTGGCCTATAGCAGCATAACTAGTATCTTAACCTGACGATTAGACGACCCCCTAAGTGTGATCATTAGTCTATCTATGATAGTAACTGGAACTACAGAATTAATAACAATAACCTTTTTCAAAGAGGTAGGTTTTAAGTCTGGTCTTGAAAGCAGCGATGGAGTCAGCCTCCCGTACCAGGACAGGGAGCTGGTTCCATAGCAGAGGGGCCTGGTAGCTAAATGCTCGGCCCCCCAGTCTACTCCCAAAGACTCTGGGAACCACAAGTAGACCAGCGTTCTGAGAGCGGAGCGGTCTATTGGGCTGATAAGGTATCACTAGCTCCTCCAGGTAGGATGGAGCTAGGCCTCTGAGGACCTTGTAGGTCAAGAGGAGGGTTTTAAAAATGATTCTGAATTTAACGGGCAGCCAATGAAGAGACGCCAGTACAGGAGTTATGTGATCTCTTTTGTCAATACCTGTCAGAACTCTGGCTGCAGCGTTCTGGATAAGCTGAAGACTTCTTAAAGAGTTGTTTGGGCACCCTAATAGTAGAGAATTACAATAGTCCAGCCTGGAAGTAACAAAAGCATGGACTAACTTTTCAGCATCATGCTGCAATAATATCTTCCTGATCTTTCTAATGTTCCTTAGGTGAAGAAAGGCACTTCTACCAGCCTTAGTGGTAATTTCTTGAGTACCTTTTTAATCCTTCATATTAGTAATTGTTACTGTATTTTGTTTCCTTGACATGCCTTGACATGTCTTCACACTTGGAAATCTGTTGTCTTTGGATTTATGTTCTTGTCTGGACTACAACCTGGGCTTTCCCCCCATTGGTTTTCCTCCCTGCATTCTGGAGCTTCATCTCCTGTTGTGGTTAGATATTTTAACTTCATCTCCTGTTTAAAAAAGTTATATTTTTGTGCTGTAAAGTATCCTTGAGTCCAACTAAAGGTGCCATAAATAAAATGTTTTATTATTATTATTATTATTATTATTATTATTATTATTATTATTATTATTAGTTAATGGCAGTAAGTAATCACATTTTAACATGAGTATGTCATGGGTAAAATATTACAATGGTTATATTTATATTTAACTCAAAGCATCATTAATAGTGTTGATGTATTTCATGTATGGAGAGGGTCCAGGGAAAACTGGCGTGACAGGGTGCCATGGCTTGATGTTATAGGAAACATAACAACAACCAAACATAATAACAACATAATAACCCAACAAGTGCCCATTGCACTTCAATGTTCAGTTCAGTCACTTCATACTTTGGAGATAAGACCAAGTTCTTGTGGTCCATCCACACAAAGGCTGAGCAGACCCCTCCTGCCAGTGTCTCCAGGATGACCACCTGTCGTTTGTAATTCCCCACATCACCATTCACCTCCACTGATTTCAGCTGGGGACTGAAAAAAGTGCAGGGATGGAGTTTCTGGTCTGTCAAGAGATACACCCTGACCCTGATGTCAGAGGTGTCTGGGATGATTCAGATCAGAGAGGACGGGAGCAGAGATAAACAGAGACTTTATACAGGAGAATGCTTCAGCCTCCCCAAACCACTGGAAGAGTTGAGGCAAGTTTGGTGAGTGGGGCTATGACCTAACTGTTGTTGTGAATGAAGTGACAATAATAAGTTACAAAGCCTAGGATGCACCGGAGCTGCTTGCAAGAGAAAGGAGTACTACTGTACTCACCATTACCATACTCACCTTGGTGATCTCTCACCGAGCATCTCTCACCAGATCTGGTGATCTGGTGAGAGATGCTCCTGCTGGACAACAAACCCAAGGAAGGAGACAGATGAAGCATGGAACTCACATTTCTCTGTCTTCATGAAAAGCTTCTTCTCCAGTAGAGACTGGAGTACCTGGCAAACATGGTGTGCACTTCTAAAGTAAAACCAAAGAAGAACTTATTCAGCATGTCATGCAGAATGTCATTCACCAGTGTGTGGGACACCGCAGGGGCATTGTTAAGGCCAAAGGACATCACCAGGTAAGATGAGGAACTACAACTTGATCTGCTTTTTGCTATTCCCTGATAGAAGTATTATGAGAGATGCTATATGATAAGTGACCTTTGCAAGGGATCTCCCATCTAAGTCCAGAGTGGTCTTGGGATCAGGTAATGCCTCTGTGGGTATGTTGACTGTGGGGTCAAAGGGAGATGGAAGGATGTGTGTAACACAGGGTGAGCCTTCACTCACCAGCACTCCTGCATGTCCTGGAGAGCTCAATCTTTTGGCCAAACTGGACAAGAGGCTGGATTGTCCACAGTACAGAAACCTTGGGGGAGAGTTATCTTTGCCTCCCAGATGGAGTTAGCTGGGCTTGACACAGCTGCATTGGCACCTCTGGTGCAGCAGGTGAAGAAGATAGGGACTGGGGAACTGGAGACACAGCTGAGAGACCATTTGGGACAGCAGTGGACCAATTGGTACTCATAGTTGATAAATCTCTGGTCAACCAGTGGCAGGAACTTATAATGTGCATTGATAAAGATCTGCCACAGGTGTGACAGTCACCAGCAAGGGCAGCAGAAATGCAGGTCAGCTGTGATACAAAGGTGTGTATCTGTGGATCATTCGTTCTTTCCAATCAAATATGAAAAATGCATTGTTTTGTTTGCTTTTAAATCTAATACAAAAAAAGAAAAGAAACCTGGATGATTTTAATTTAAATTGATGATTGAAATTATTTGAAAATGGTTATGATTTCAATTTGAGACTCATGTTTTATAGGTTGTCCAGTGGTGCTAAATGTTTTAAGGATTTGGAACCAGTTCAGAAAGCAGGCTGAGTTCCTGGCCCTTCTTCCCTAATCTCTATTTACAGAAACTGTGCCTTTGAACCATTGAAAACAGATCAGGCTTTCCGGCCCTGGAACCTCAATGGAATATTGATGGCATATTTTTTTCATTTAAACAACTTACTAACACATATAGCCTCCCAAATTATCATCATTTTCATTTTTCTCAGGTCAGGTATTTTATTAAAAGAATGCTTCCTCCTCCTGGGCTACCACCTTATCGTGGTGGAGGGGTTTGCGTGTCCCAATGATCCTAGGAGCTCAGTTGTCTGGGGCTTTATGCCCCTGGTAGGGTCACCCTTGGCAAACAGGTCCTAGGTGAGGGACCAGACAAAGCGTAGCCCAAGAAGACCTCTTATGACGAATAAGACAGTTGGTTTCACGTTTCCCTCGCCCGGACGTGGGTCACCGGGGCCCCCTCCTGGAGCCAGGCCTGGGGGTGGGGCACGATGGCGAGTGCCTGGTGACCTTTACTCATGGGGTCCGGTCGGGCACAGCCCGAAGAGGCAACATGAGACCCCCTTCCAGTGGGCTTACCACCTGCAGGAGGGGCCAAAGAGGTCGGGTGCAATGTGTGATGGGTGGCAGCCAAAGACGGGGACCTTGGCGGTCTGATCCCCGGCTGCTAAAGCTAGCTCTAGGGACGTGGAATGTCACCTCTCTGATGGGGAAGGAGCCTGAGCTGGTGCGCGAGGTTGAGAAATTCCGACTAGATATAGTCGGTCTCACCTCGACGCATAGCAAGGGCTCTGGAACCAGTCTCCTTGAGAGGGGTTGGACTCTCTTCTACTCTGGAGTGGCCGATGGTGAGAGGCGACGGGCAGGGGTGGCAATTCTTGTTGCCCCCCAGCTCAGTGCCTGTACGTTGGAGTTTACCCCGGTGAATGAGAGGGTAGCCTCCCTCCGCCTTCGGGTGGGGGGACGGATCCTGACGGTTGTTTGTGCCTATGGCCCAAACAGCAGTTCAGCGTATCCACCCTTTTTGGAGTCCTTAGAGGGGGTACTGGAGAGTGCCCCTTCTGGGGGTTCCCTCGTCCTCCTGGGTGACTTCAATGCTCACGTTGGCAGCGACAGTGAGACCTGGAGGGGCGTGATTGGGAGGAACGGCACCCCCGATCTGAACCCGAGTGGTGTTCAGTTGTTGGACTTCTGTGCTCGTCACAGATTGTCCATAACGAACACCATGTTCAGGCATAAAGGTGTCCATATGTGCACTTGGCACCAGGACACCTTAGGCCGCAGTTCGATGATCGACTTTGTCGTCGTGTCCTCGGATTTGCGGCCACATGTCCTGGACACTCGGGTGAAGAGAGGGGCTGAGCTGTCAACTGATCACCACCTGGTGGTGAGTTGGCTCCGATGGTGGGGGAGGAAGCGGGACAGAGCCGGCAGGCCCAAACGTATTGTGAGGGTCTGCTGGGAACGCCTGGCAGAGTCTCCTGTCAGAAGGAGTTTCAACTCCCACCTCCGGGAGAGCTTCGACCATGTCCCGGGGGAGGCGGGGGACATTGAGTCCGAGTGGACCATGTTCCGTTCCTCTATCGTTGAGGCAGCTGACCGGTGCTGTGGCCGCAAGGTGGTCGGCGCCTGTCGGGGCGGCAATACCCGTACCCGCTGGTGGACACCGGCGGTGAGGGATGCCGTCAAGCTGAAGAAGGAGTCATATCGGGCCTTATTGGCCTGTGGGACTCCTGAGGCAGCAGACAGGTACCGGCAGGCCAAGCGGACTGCAGCTACGGTGGTTGCCGAGGCAAAAACCCAGGTGTGGGAAGAGTTCCGTGAGGCCATGGAGAATGACTTCCGGATGGCTTTGAAAAGGTTCTGGACCACCATCCGGCGTCTGAGGAGGGGGAAGCAGTGCACTGTCAACACTGTGTACAGTGGTGATGGTGTTCTGCTGACCTCAACTCAAGACGTTGTGGATCGGTGGAAGGAATACTTCGAAGACCTCCTCAATCCCACCGACGTACCTCCTGGTGAGGAATCGGGCCTGGGGACTCGGGGTTGGATTGTCTTATCTCCGGGGCTGAGGTTGCCGAGGTGGTCAAAAAACTCCTCGGTGGCAAGGCCCCGGGGGTGGATGAGATCCGCCTGGAGTTTCTTAAGGCTCTGGATGTTGTAGGGCTGTCGTGGTTGACACGACTCTGCAACATTGCGTGGACATCGGGGACAGTGCCACTGGATTGGCAGACTGGGGTGGTGGTCCCCCTTTTTAAGAAGGGGGACCGGAGGGTGTGCTCCAATTATAGGGGGGTCACACTCCTCAGCCTCCCTGGTAAGGTCTATTCAGGGGTACTGGAGAGGAGGGTCCGCCGGATAGTCGAACCTCGGATTCAGGAGGAACAATGTGGTTTTCGTCCTGGTCGTGGAACGGTGGACCAGCTCTACACCCTTAGCGGGGTCCTCGAGGGTACGTGGGAGTTTGCCCAACCAGTCCACATGTGTTTTGTGGATTTGGAGAAGGCATTCGACCGTGTCCCTCGGGGAGTCCTGTGGGGTGTTCTCCGGGAGTATGGGGTGCCGGGCCCCCTGATATGGCTCCCTGTATGACCGGTGTCAGAGCTTGGTCCGCATTGCCGGCAGTAAGTCGAACTCGTTTCCGGTGAGGGTTGGACTCCCTGCCCTTTGTCTCCGATTCTGTTCATAACTTTTATGGACAGAATCTCTAGGCGCAGCCATGGTGTTGAGGGGGTGCGGTTTGGTGACCTCAGGATCGGGTCTCTGCTTTTTGCAGATGATGTGGTCCTGTTGGTTTCATCAGTCCGTGACCTCCAGCTCTCGCTGGATCGGTTCGCAGCTGAGTGTGAAGCGGCCGGGATGAGAATCAGCACCTCCAAATCTGAGGCCATGGTTCTCGACCGGAAAAAGGTGGAGTGTGTTCTCCGGGTCGGTGAGGGGACCCTTCCTCAAGTGGAGGAGTTTAAATACCTCGGGGTCTTGTTCACGAGTGAGGGAAGGATGGAGCGGGAGATCAACAGGCGGATCGGTGCAGCGTCTGCAGTAATGCGAATTCTGCACCGGTCCGTTGTGGTGAAGAGAGAGCTGAGCCGAAAGGCGAAGCTCTCGATTTACCAGTCGATCTTCGTTCCTACCCTCACCTATGGTCATGAGCTTTGGGTCATGACCGAAAGAACAAGATCGCGGGTACAAGCGGCGGAAATGAGCTTCCTTCGGAGGGTGGCTGGGCTCTCCCTTAGAGATAGGGTGAGAAGCTCTGCCATCCAGAAAGGGCTCGGAGTAGAGCCGCTACTCCTCCATGTCGAGAGGAGCCAGATGAGGTGGCTCGGGCATCTAGTTAGGATGCCTTCCGGGCGCCTCCCTGGTGAGGTGTTCAGGGCACGTCCCACCGGTAGGAGGCCCCCGGGAAGACCCAGGACACGCTGGAGAGACTATGTCTCTCAGCTGGCCTGGGAACGTCTGGGGATCCCCCCGGAGGAGCTGGACGAAGTAGCTGGGGAGAGGGAAGTCTGGGCTTCCCTGCTGAGGCTGCTGCCCCCGCGACCCGACCTCGGATAAGCGGGAGAAGATGGATGGATGGATGGATGCTTCCTTGTTTTCCAAACTGTCCACCAGAGACCATATTAGATACCCTTCTCACTACAGACCTTGCTATAAAGGGATGTATTTCTGTTTTGTACAAGACTATTTGGTTAGCATCCCCAACTCCACTAAATGGTGTCCAAAATGTATGGCAGAAGAACCGTAACAGTGAATTCAATTCAATTTCAATTTTATTTTTATAGCATGAAGTGCTATAAAAACAGCAGTTATCTCAGAACAGCAGTTATCTTAAGACGCTTTTAAAAAAAACAGAGCAGGTAAGGACCAAACCATAAAACATCTATATACAGAGACCCAACATTCCCCCCATTAGTAAGCACATGGCAATGGTGACAGAAAACCTCCCCCAACAGGAAGAAACCTCAGGCAGACCCTGACTGTAGGAGGTGGGCCATCTGCCTTGATCGTTTGGGTTGGTGGGACAGATGGAGCGAGACAGAGAAAGAGATAGGCATAGACAGCAATAACTAACAGTAGTTTCTACAAAAGTATTGAAAATAGCACGTGTGTACAGCAAGTACATATCTGTCACTGTGTACATATCTGTACACAGTGACAGATATGTATCTCTGCATAAAATAGCATGTGGATCCAAAGAAGGAGTCATCAGCCATCAGGCAGTCCATCAGCCTCACCTCAGCCACACCGCAGCCTTGAGCTGTGGGCCAAAAGAGCATAGAACAAAAAGAATTAGGGGAAGGAGTTGAGTTAGAAGCAAGCATAAATGGGACATGAAAATTGTCGTCTAATCCTGGCTCGAATCCTCTACCCGAATCTCTACCTTTTCAGACCACTATCTGTTGGTCCACCAAATGTCGCCTTCGGACCGTTCCCCACGGCGGGTGGAATGTCTACCTTTTCAGACCACTATCTGTTGGTCCACCAAATTTCATCAACTTGTACTTCTTGTTCTTTGAACTTCTTGTTCAAAACGGCCAAACGCCTCTCTTTACTCGTTTTAAAATTTAGCAATCAACACAGTTCACTTGACATCATCCAGCACTTTCGCTTTAACAGGCAGTACTTACCTTTTTAGTCGGCGGCCGCCTTTTCAGAATGATGCCGAGGACCGGTCGATCCCGACCTTTGATGTGTGCGCCTGTCTTACTCTTGTCTGAGGCAGATCACGCCGGGGTCACCAAATTGTCGTCTAATCCTGGCTCGAATCCTCAGAAGTGTATTCAGGCAGGCGCACCCACGAAGTTCACCACACAAGTTGAGTCCACACCTTAAAGTACTTTTCGACCTTGCAAGGGAGAGTCCTCCGATCAGACACGTACTCTGCTGCGCTGACCCAGAGACTTCTGCCCCACCCCAGCGTTGTCTCTTTTTATTAGAATACAGACATGGTTACACAACAGGAGGCGTAGCTTAGTTACATAGGCACATACACACACATATACGCTACATAGACAGCATCAGCTTCCCCTCCCACCCAGTGCCGGGCGAGTGAGAATCGCATCACTCATGGCCAAGGCCATTTGGGTGCGGAGGCCTCTTCGATTACCTTGGAAATGTTTCATACGCAGACACACCAGGCCAGTCTAGACTAAACATGCATACTTCACACATTCCTTCCATCATAAACAGTTAGAATAACCTTCGTGAGGTGGTCATGTCCACTCTGGCGATATTTTACAACAGTTCCCCCTGTTGATCTCTAAGTAGAGATCACATCCATTCTACTCATTGTCCGTCCTCTCCGTTTCTTCCCTTGGAGGCCGACTGGAGAGGCATCATCATCTTGGGATCGGTAGATCCCTTTTCTATAGTAGCAGTAATAAAGCGTACACACAAGGCTCGGATACGTGGAATACAACAGCAGCCACACATAATGATAATTGCTGTAAATGCGGCTAAGGAAGTTAGTATAGGAAAAATCAACCCTCTCCACTTGCGAAACATCCGGGTCATCCAAGACCCAAGTCCATACTCCACACCGGAGTTTTCCGCCAATTCATGTGAGAGAGACCTCAGTCCTTCTAGAGCTTTAGTTACAGAGCTGTTCAGGGCTGTATTGTTGGGAATAAAGGTGCAGCACATTTCTCCGAACATGTAACATGTAAGGCCATTCTATTTTGCATCGCTACAAGAGAGGTCGCTGACAGTTGCTCTGCGAGTCCCCCCACCGCATCTCTGGTCAGGTTTGCCAATCTTTGAACATTATAATGGACATAATTTATCCGGTCCACATTCTTATTCGGTGTAATCGGGAAGAGTGCTGCGATGATTGGAAGGTTTTCAAACCCAGCCGCCACTTGATTAGCCAATTTATACTCCTCTAGTACTCCCCTAGGGATTCCTATTGCATCTATATATGTGGGAGACCCTTCGGACAGATCGAATGCAGATGACCTCCTCTTCCGTTGGACGTGTCGTCGACGTCGGGCTGATGTCAGTTTATTCATACTTATCCTGTTACCAATCAGTGTCACCGGCATTGCCAATCTTACCTTTGTACACCTTCCTTTCGCCCCTGCTTGCATCCTTGTATGCAACACCTGCCCACAGTACCAATATAGTCCCACTCTAGCTAATGCCCCTATCTAGGAGGCACTAGCCCTAATGGTCTGGTTGCACCAATCCTCCGTAATCTTCCCATAGTTCCACAGTTCTCCTGTGAAATTAAAGCATACAAACCTGTTTGGTGCACCCCTCTGTGGTTGGAAAGGTCCTGCCATGGACTCGTTGCTAACTGTTGGGTAAATAGTCGCCAATCGTGTACAGTTCATCGGAGTGTTTTCTCTAGTTAGCGCCATCATACACTGATATCCCCAATCGTCATCAAGATGCAGAAGAGCCGGCTTGGTGAGCAAGTGTGGTTGTCCTACAGCGCATGTGATGCACTCTCCGCCCATTTTATCCTTTGCCTCACTCGCCAGCCAATTCAGCCAAATGTTGTCAGTCCCTGCTCCCATGCTCATTATGTCTGCTGGCTTTAGAGCCGAATAATCAAGAGTTCTTACCCGGTGGGAGTTATCTCCTATCGGGCTATCACCCCTTGTGGAAGGCGTCGCCCTTCTCTTTTGGTCTGGCATTGATGCCATTAGGTATATTTTGATCAACCCCATTGGGTCCTGTCCCGTTATGTCAACCCCTAACACCAGATATACTGGGGAAAGTGCGCCCTTCAAGACTGGAGACTGGTCCCAGTATAAGGAGAGTGTAATTGGGTAGCTGGTTGGAGAGAAGTCTCGTTGGATCTTCAGCTCCCTCCATAAGTGCTCTTTCATTTTAGCTACTCTGGCATATGGACCTGCGTTCGCATATCTTAAGGGGTCTGGCTGCTTCACCATTCCCGTATGTGCTCGGACACTACTCCAATCAGAACACCATTTTCCCCCGGTGTGTCCATTGTACGAGCATGAGAATTGAATAGGACCCAGTTCATAGCATAGATAGACATCATACCCTCTCCATCCTGTGGGAGACCCACGACAGTCTATGACATCACATAAATCAAATTGAAAGGACGTAGGGTCCCCCATTGTATATTTCAAGGTGATCGCTGTGGGGCACTCGCATCTCGTCTGGCTCGTGGATGACCTGTTGGATGCTTGCCCCATTCAATCAATGATCAGTTTTAGCAGCAAAGTAAAGAAAGTAAAGCCGAAGGAGAGTGAGGAGGAGGAGAGAGAGGAGCTTGGTGGTTCACTAGAAATCCATCGGCAGTCCAATCCTATGGCATTTCTTAGCTACAAGTTTCATCAAAAAGCCTACTCTTAGCTCCTCTACTAAAAAGCCTATTCTTAGCTCCTCTACTAAAAGTAAAGAGGGTGTCAACCCCCTGGACTGAAACTGGAAGATTGTTCCATAGGAGAGCAGCCTAAGAGTTAAAGGCTCTACCCCCGATTCTCTACTTTTACAGATTCTGGAAATCCCAAGTAAACCTACGTTTTGGGAGCGCAGTGTTCTGGCAGGATGGTCAGACATTATCAGCTCTTTAAGATATAACAATACCTGACCATCAAGTGCTTTTTAAATGAGAAGAGTTCTGAAGTCTATTCTAAATTTTACAGGCAGCCAGTGCAGCAATGTTGGCATGGGTGAAATGTGATCTTCTGTTCCTGTCAGTACACATGTAGCAGTGTTCTGGACCAGCTGGCTTCAGAAACTTGTTGCTGCAATGTGATAATAAAGAGTTACAATAGTCTAACCTGGAAGTGAGAAAAGCATGAAGAAGTTTTTCTGTATGTGTCTAATCTTAGCAAAGCTTAATGTTGTGTTAGACATTTTTTTTATTTGAAAGTGATAATAGTGCCTGACCATTAAGCCTGGGACTGCCTGCCACTGTGACAGACCACCCCCCCCTCAAGGGACGCCTCCCGACAACCCCGTGAGACATGTAGGAGGCTGATTAGGGTGTCGGGCATGGAAGTCCCGAATTAGTGTATGTGTGTGTGTATGTGCCTATGTAACTAATTGTGTTGAGAACGTGCCGTGCTGGCACCCAAGCCCTTTCCTCAGTACCATAACCCTCCCAGTCCACCAGGTACTGGAGGCCCCTGCCACGGGGTTGGGAGTGCAGGAGACAATGGACTGTGTACTCTGGACCCACTAGCTGCAGGGGAGGTGGGGCTGGGCAATCCGGGACCAGGGGGCTCTTGTGAACAGGCTTGAGCCTGGAGACGTGGAAGGTGGGGTGAACACACATAGACCGGGGGAGTTGGAGTCTCAACGCTGCCGGGCTGATGATCCTCAGGATGGTGAATGGGCCCACGAACTGCAGGACCAGCTTCCTGGATTTAACCCAGAGCAGCAGGTCTTGCCTGGAGAGCCATACCCGTTGCCCCACCCTGTACCTGGGAGTTGGAGTCCGGTGCTGGTTGGCCTCTGCCTCGTACTGGGCGCCCACCCATAGCAGGTTGGCCCAGGCCACCTTCAGCGGCAAACATATGCTGCTGCAGGGGGGCAGAACACTTCAGCCCCCAGTGCCTGGAACAGGGGGGGTTGATAGCCGCATTGCACTAGAATGGCGAAATTCCTGTCGCCAAATTGACCAGGGAGTTGTGAGCATACTCGTCCCAGCCCAGAAAGGTCACCCATGAGGCCTGTGCCCCATGCGCTGAAGGGCCATCACCAAGTCCTGATTCTTGTGCTCAGTCTGTCCATTGGTCTGCAGGTTGGGCCCCGAGGACAGACTGTCGGTGGCTCCCACCAACTCGCAAAAGTCCCTACAGAAAGCCGAGGAGAACCGAGGACCGCCGCCTGACACCACACTCTCTGGCAGGCCATGAAGCCGGAAGGCATGCTGGACCACCAGCTGGGCAGTCTCCTTCACTGACAGCAGCTTGGACAGGACACAAGTGGTTCGCGACTGACTCTTGGCTGCCAGATAACCTCTCCACTGATCAGGCAGGCATCCACACCCGAGTTGATGAGGGCAGCTAGGTCATGTGGCCCCCAAGAAGCTGGAAATGCACCTGGAGTGAGAGGCGGGGTTGTTGGGGAGATGGGGCAATAGGACTCACCTGTATCTCCCCAGCTACAGGCTACTAGGCTACTACCTACCAGCTACGAGTTACTAGGCTCCTCTTCTCTGGAACCAGCTCTTAGTCTGGGTTTGAGAGGCAAACACCCTCTGTACTTTTAAGGTCAGGCTTAAGGATTTTGTTTTCGACGAAGCTTGGTTAAGAGCTGGACTTAACCAACCTTTATTTATGCTGTTATTGGCCTAGGCTGCTGTGGGACAATGCACTGTGGACATGCCCTCCACTTTCTCTTTTCTTGCATCAAGCTGCGATTCTTTAATCTCTAATGCCTTATAATACATTTTCTATTACTAACCATGGCCTGAAGTGCTTTATATCTTCCCAATGTACCAATGTATATATGTCAGATGTTTGCTAATCATGCCTCTCCTGCTCTTCTCTCTCTCCTCTATTTCTACCCGGCTGGCTGTCAGCATATGTGTCTCTCCATATGAGCTGGGTTCTGCTCAAGGTTTCTTTGTGTTAAACAAGAATTTTTCCTTGCCACCGTCACCCTCAGGTTTTCTCTGGAGATTTCAGGCCAGTTCTTGTAAAGCATTGTGAGACAATTTGTATTGTTGTTGGCGCTATATAAATAAAATTGAATGGAATATTGGATACAGCAACTTCAGCAGACAAGGTATATCAGTAAATACCACACCAAGAGCCTCAGTCTTACAGAATTTAAAAGCCTTTCCTTTACCATTTTAAGTTAGGAATTCTTAAAGATAGGTGAATTATTTTTGCGACACAGCCAAGTCATATATATTACAGGTGACCCAAATGGTTTTGCTAATGTTAGATTGGTGATGTACATAATTCTTTCCACTCAGTAACTCTAGAAAAGTGGTTCTTAACCTTGTTGGAGGTACCGAACCCCACCAGTTTCATATGCGCATTCATCGAACCCCTCTTTAGTGATTTTATTCAAATTCAAGACATAGATATGTTTTTTACTGGTACACAATATGAGCTGTGCATGAACATCACCTTGTTCAAAGAACAAAAACAACACAATGCAAATTACATACAAATTACACACCTGCAAATCAGTGTGACTTCTGCTGTTGCCTTTGATAGACCAGTTCAGATATTCATGGCTTCGCCTTGGCAAGTGCCACTCTCGTGTCATTTTCACAGCAAAGCCTGTTCCTTTTCTTCATTTTTATGTATGTTTATGCACATACAGTACAATTTCATTAATTTACATTACTTCAGACAACTAAATGTCCTCATACATACAAATGAATGAAAAAAAAATGTTTTCTTCACATAACTGCACAAGTTATTATTTTTATTGAAATGTCCAAATTAAATATGCATGTCAGAATTAGACCCAAAGATTTTGAGCAACTGGGATTTTAGCTCCTTCACCTTTGTCCTTCTCAGCTCGCTTTTTAGTGGGAATTCAGCCTCGTATTTTCTATGAAGGGTCTGAGAATGCTAGCTTGTTAGCGGCTAGCTCGCTCCTTCGTGGCGGCGTTGTTTGAGCGGTCTCAGTGACCTGATTGTACGAAAAAAATCATAAGTCATCTGACTCAGGAGTTGTCCTGCATATCAATCAAGTGACATCAATTCATGACAACGTCACCTCAGGACGCTTAACAGACAAGCCAAATACACAACTGCGTAGCTATGGAAACAAACAGACGGATCGAATCTGATGGTCACGTGATCTACCAATAGTACCTTGGTGGTCGACTGGTAGACCGCGATCGATGTATTGAGCACCCCTGATCTGCAGTCATTGATGGCCAAGCGGGGTGAATTTACACGATAATACACGATAATTCAAGTGTGTCCGGACCTCCACGGCAGAGGCTCTGCCGAACCCCTGAGATCAACTCACCGAACCCCTAGGGTTCGATTGAACCCAGGTTAAGAACCACTGCTTTAGAGGCTTTGAAAATAGGAATGCGCGATCCTTTATGAGCCCTATTTTGTGCTATAGGACACATTTTGCACATGCAATAAGGATGCACAATTGCACATATGCATTGTTGTGAGACAGTGCATACGGGCAGCTGTCAGTGTGAAGCAGGAGAAGTAATCTAACACCACACACTCTGTCATAATGAAGATTGACAGAAATTGATCTGACCAATCACTGGTCAGTTGCAAGGCTGAAGGTGAGGAAATGATGGTCTCCAGACAATATGACTCAGGACTGAGCAAGTGTCACGGGGGGACTTAGAATGGAGGACCCAAATGCAGACACAGTGTAGCGGGTGAAGAACACAAGTTTAATTTAAACGACAGGAAACAAAAACGGTAAACACAAAGCGCTCCGCTACGGGAGGGAACAAGGGCTCTTGGCCAACACAAAACACCAGCGCGGGAAAAAGTCCAAACAAACAAAAACTCTACCTCCCCACGAACCGGGATGTCCGGGAAACGGACAAGCGGGGGATCCGGGCAGACGGGCACGGGGTTCAGGACGGGAGTCCAACAGGGAGCAGACCAGACAGATGAGACAGCCAGGCGAAGACGACGAGGACCATACCGATATGGTCCAATAGTCCAACAAAACCAGAACAACGATCCCACAGAACATCCAGTCCGACAGAACAGACAACAGTCCAACAGGAAGTCCAGCGGAACAGATGACCAATAGAACCAAAAGTCACAGTACGATCCGACAGCTTCCACTGTCGGAACCAGCCTTATGAAGGGGAGGTAATTGCGGGATCCAGCTCAGGTGCGCGACCTCCTGCTGGTCCCATGTCAGGGTCTGGCGCCCCCTATGGGGAAGGAGGTGCCCAGACCCTGACAGCAAGAGGAAAAGAAAAATCAATTGTTGAAATAAAAATGTAAAAATGTTGCATAAACACCGCTGCACAGGTGCTGCTACCCACAAAATAGGTGAGATGCTACATGGTAGACTCCAGTCAATTTAGACTCTATATGTGGACTGCAATTTGGAGATGAAAGTAAATTTCCAGAATATGGGAGAGGGTGAAAGAAAAAAGACAAAATGGTTTACATTTTTGGTATGTGACAGGGTGAAATCAGATTAAAGTAATCTGTTTTATTTAAGAAAGGATTTTGTTTTCATGATGAAGCTTTTGGGACTTGTAAACATAATAAAAATAAGCAAATTTGAGGAAGCAAAGCTATTTAGAATGATGGGTGCAATGAAACACTAGGTAATTAAATTTTTTGTTGTGTCATCCAAGGAATATATCTATCTCAACATGAGCGATTCAGCCCTATCACTGAACTGAATAATCCACAAGAGAGGAAATGCATCGAACGGGCATTCTCAGCATTCTCAACTTGGTATAAATAGGAAGATTGGGGTTGTTTGCTTTATTTCCACAAGGGAAGTCAAGAAAAATGTGAGATGTTTCTTTTGCTTGCACCAAAAATTTGATTTTATTAGTCCTCAAATTTTCACAATGAATCCATGATGTATTAGCAAATCTGTGTTCATCTGAAGGTTATTGTGTGTTAACCACTCAATAGATCAATCCATTGTAATTTCCATCACAGATGTGCCTTAAGGTATATTTGAAAATGTCAATAAAATACAACTGAAAAATGATTGCGCTTTCAGAACTACAGTAAGTCTAGAATTATAATAGAGGTCCAATGGGTAGTTGACCACTTCAGACCTTAATGTGGAGCCTGTCTGCCCATGTCAGGTTTAATCTTTGTGGTAGTTCACCCTATGGTTGTGGACTGTGACCTCTCTCAGTGTGGTGGTCCTACAAAAGGTTGTTCTTCTCTGCTTCAGGTCTTAGTGCCCTGACTGTCTTAGTATGTATGCATGTGCATGTGTGTCTCTATAAGTCCATGCAAGTTTGTATGTTTTTTATTTTTTTTTATATATTTGGAGAGGAGTGGTGTGGTTCTGGGCAGCACAGTGGTGTAGTGGCCTACACTCAGGTGTTAGGGTTGAATCCCGGTCGGGACAGAGGTTAGGGTCGTATATTAACTAAACCTGATAATGAAGCAATGGTAGGATAAAATGACCAACCCAACATAATACAAAGTAACTCTCATTTCAGGGATATTTGCAATGTTTTTTCTTATTGAAAAAAATCAAAACTAGGATCATATGTTAACTAAACCTGATAATGGGGAAGGCACAGACTTCCCCGCCTCCCCTGACTGCACACTAACTGTTTATGAGGCACTTTGTGTTATTGCCTGGATGAAAAGGCCATAGACATAAAATTTGTTTTGAGCAACTTCTCTTGGACTGGACTATTGTTAGAATATATTCATTTATTTTCCCTATTAATTCAACAAAAAGTAAAATTAATGGTGGTTTATTGATGTATTATTATTATTATTATTATTATTATTATTATTATTATTAAAAAATAATAATAACTGTAAAATAAGCATTTTCATGTTGATTTACAAGTCTCAAGAGGTTTCATTACAAACAATATATCATAAACTAAGAAACAAAAAAATCAATATAAATCAATAACAAAAAGTATATAAATGCCATATTCTGTTCTTCCTAATCAGAATATTTTCCAGTAGTAAGAAAAAGAATAGGGTGATAGGTTTTCAATACACCTACTATAATCCCAACATGAATGTTTTTGCAAGAAAACTTGATTAACTGGAGAAATATAAACACAGGAAGAACATGTACTAAATTGCTTAAAAGAAAAATCAATTATATATATGATTATTTATTTATATATATATATATATATATATATATATATACTTTTTTTATTTAAAAAAGACTTTAAAAACCATTAAAGTATTGGTGTAAAAAATATAAAAAAGGCATTCAAGATTCATAAAATGCATTGATTTTGCAGTTTGAGTATGAAATTAATCAGTTTCCTTCCTTTGAAGTTGAATTTATTGCACTGCTATAGCTACAGTCAAGTCTATTCTACTGCACAGATACTCTAAAATGAATAAAAGAGGGTTTGGGAAGAATAATCGTTGATCTGAACACACCATCAACCACTGTGACCACTGGAGTGCCAAAGTAGGTAATCTATAATCATAGCTGTGCCACCGATCACAGCTAAAAAGGAATCAGAAAGCTGTTACAGATCAGTGTCTATCACAATCAGATGTGATATGAAGTTTTTCTGCATTGATCAGAGATAACAACCATGAACAAAAACACAACTGCATTGACAAGACAATTAAAAATAATTGTTCCCTTGTCACCTGACAGACCATGAATGTTTCCTGAATGCTTCTCAGGGGCAGAGGACAAAGCTAGAATTGGGTTAAACATCTGCAATCTTGGGAAACAAAACTTTGTTTTCTGACACCCTTGAAAAAATATCTCTTTATTTTAGGCAATCGCTTTAAGCCTACATCATATTATAAAGTTGCAGAATGCACACAAGGCCTGATTATGTAAGAAAACACATATAGAAATTGAACCCCTTCTAAAATGACTTTTTCTTTGCATATCTCAGTGGCTTATGTACAATAAATCACAAAAGGGGGCTTTAATAGCTGCAGAGGGTCAGTCTGCAGGTATTGTTGTTTTATTCTCTACTTGATTTAATGGAAAGTTGACATTGCCCAAATCTTAGAGGGGACTAAAGAATGTCTTTCCCTCCCTCATCCCCTGTCATGATCCTTTGCCTTTCATGAGAGAGCATGTTTGTAACCAAAGGGAGACTAAAGTTACAACGGTGCAGCAGTTGGTACAAGGGAGAATGAAATTGGAGGCTTCTGTTGGATAAGGGAAGGGTGGGGGAAAGGGAAGTTGAAAGTAGTAAAGGGTCAGCAGTGTGCCTCAGAGCCTTGCCCACTATGCCAGGTGTCCAGTTTAATTAAAATAATACTATTATTAATAGAGGAGGAGTATCCATCCACACACCCTCTTTCAAAAGATTTGCAACTGAATGCAGATTTAATCCTGGAAATATAAGTCTCCATTAAGTCTATCCCATTTAGTAAACAATGCTCCCATTGTTCAATATGTTCTGCATTGGGAAGAAGTAAAAGATTGGGTCCAAGATGGATTCTGAGAATGTCTTTCAGCTGTACAAGACTAATAGGAGTGTATTTGACTTCCCGAATTTATGTTGATGTTAGCCCTCAGTCAATATTTTCTCTCCCTCAACAAGTGGAAAGACTTTTTGAAAATTTTGTAGAAAACAGTTATTTGTATGTGTATATATATATATATATATGTATGTATACATACAAATAACTGTTTATATATATATATATATATATATATATATATATATATATATATATATATATATATATATATATATATATATATATATGAAGATGGGTAGGATTTGATTGATTTAAGCTATCATACTCCTCCTCCAGAAGCCAGGTCTCAGTAAGACAAAATAAATCAATGTAATGGTCAGCTATCAGATCATGTACTAATGGGGATTTACACTGGAGACAGAAGGGCCAGACGGACCAATCTATCTGGAATGCCTGGAATAATCAAGCTGGAGGCCCAACTTCAGGCCCTGTATGTCACCATCAAGTGCAACATATACCAAGGTGACATATACCAAGGCTGAGCCAGTTTTGTCAATGAACTGGCTAACAAAACTGGCTACAGATAGCGACTGTGAAAGGGACCATCAGTTACCTCCTCTACATGGATGACGAGTGATTGACTCGTGTCACTCATTTTCGACATGTGTGGTGAGGGAAGATAGTCAGAACTGAAGGAGTCAGTCTACCAGGGGGAAACATTGCAGACATCAGGGACAGCTGCATACCTTGGCGCAAACAGGAACTTACTTACTACCATGAAGACTACTACAAGAGAGTGTCAGGAAGTCAGCCACAGCCAAATATTTTCCAGTAAGGTAAGTGTTTAGCTGAATGGGAAGGAACAAAGTCCAGGCAATAAATATCTACACTCAACCAGTCATCAGATAAATATGCTTAAAGGATGAGATAAATGCCACTAACATAAAGATAAGAAAGTTTCTTACAATGCATGGTGGGTTTCATACAAGTTCATCAGACAAGCCCCTAAATGGCACGTACCACCAAATATGAAATATGAGATCTCCTACCTCCATTCCCAGAGATGAGATGTCATATTGATGCCTGTGATGAAGTGACCAAGGTCCACCAAAGGTCTGGATATTTTCACTCAAAAGATGAAAAGTGAACATGACTTTCCTGACTTCCAGGAGCTTGTTGATTTAATGTAAACAGAAGCAGAGATTCCGTACAATAAATAACTTCATTCCATGCTCTTCACTTAACAGAGTTGACCTCAGAGAAATGTAATCTGAAAGAAAAAAGGAGTAAAATCAGTGCTTTCAATACAGAGACAGCTAAAGAGACTGAAACCCAAGGGTAAACAAATACAGGATTTAAACCTCCACGTATACTCAATGTCAAGACAGTAAACACTTCATGATTGTTGAGTTTAAAGGCAAAACTCTGGATTAATAAAGAAAATTTGTGAAGAAGCTATGCTATGTTGTTTGAAGCCAGCCACTAAACACCAAAATCAACAGCTGTAAAGTGAAGCATCCCACTTCTCTCCCTGATGACGTCAAAGTAAAAACAGTATCAGTCCCAAATCAGAACAACACAAATGAAGCAGCAACCACACTGTCTCACAAAGTGGAGACAGAAAAGCCAAATGTGATCTTTCTCCCGAAACAATCTTTCTCTCATGCTAATATTGTTGTTTCTGCACACAATTTGCAAAATTGATGTCTCAAAGTTGCAACTTTTAGCGAGCAGTTTCAATTTAGTGACATACATATCTATAGTTTCACTGGAGCACTGATTCTATGTAAAAAAAAAACCCCAAAAAACAATAGCATTCAACAATCTCATTCACACTGGGGTTGCCATGATCATCACATTTCTTGATAATGTCCGCTATCTTCCAGTCATCCTTTATCACCCTTCAATGTATCCAGAAGTTCCCTTTCACCCTTGCCAATAATAATAGTTCCTATTTGTCACGGGGTTCTTTTGCTCAATTGGGGGACAAATGGCTCAGACGACGGAGTTCAGGTTTTCCTTTTTCTTTAATTGCTCACCCGTTTCCGCTAGTTTACAACCCAAACAAGGAAAGGTGAAGACAAAACCAAAACTACCGCGGTAAATACAAAAACCAAAGTATGTACACCTGCTCGCCTTCACGGAGCTCGCTAACCACCTGCACATCGCCGTCAATTCCCCACCTCTTTTTTTTAAAGAGACTACAGCTCCCCCTTTTATACCCCTGGCCCCGCCCTTGGGCAACTCTCCACCACCAAACATCTGGCTACTGACGTAGGTAGCACAGTAACTGTACATTTATGGGCCAACTGCATCGATCAATTGTACAACCATTAAAGAAAATGAAATAACACAAAAAAAATCATACAACCACTCCAAGAATAGCAACCGACGTCAAACTACACCCAACTCCCCCCCCCCAATGGTAGTGTCCAATTGCTGGGACGCGCAAATGCGCGCCACCTAGTGCTTTTAAGGCATGGTGTGGGTAATGCCCGGTTTCGCCGGAAATGAGGCGCCTGCTGGTCAGTGTGTGAGTGTGTGTGTGTGTGTGTGTGTGACAAGTCCTGCCAGCACCGAGTGTGCACCATCAGACGCCGACCGCCTCGGCACAAAAGTTCATGGTAGCACCGTCTCTGCGTGTGGTGCGTGAGGCTGCCCTGCCGTGTCCCACCGAAACCGGGCCGGCAGCGCACCTCCGATGCGGGCGTTCACCGGCACCCCGCAGGGGAGCGAGAAAGAGAGCGAGAGAGAGAGAGAGAGAGAGAGAGAGAGAGCGGACAGCGTGTGCGCCGCTCAGGGAAGGACGGGCGCTCATTTGTGCTCCGTCACATTATCCTCCTCCTCCCCGAGGTTGGCGATGTGCGGCAACCTGGAGAGGTAGTCAGCCACCACATTGTCTCTGCCAGCTCGGTGTCGGATGTGGAACTTGAATGGCTGGAGAGCGAGGTACCATCGGGTGAGGCGACTGTGGTTGTCCTTCATGGAGTTCATCCAGGTCAAGGCACGGTGGTCTGTCTCCAGATCAAATTCCCTTCCCAGCAGGTAGTACCTTAAGCTCTCCAGAGCCCACTTTATGGCCAGGCCCTCCTTCTCCACGGTGGAGTACCTGGTCTCACGGGGCAGCAGCTTGCGGCTCAGGTACAGGACTGGTTGCTCTTTCCCTGGATCACCTTGGGCCAGCACTGCCCCCAGTCCCACTGCAGAGGCGTCCGTTTGTACCAGGAACCGCTGGCTGAAATCAGGACTCCTCAGCACCGGGGAAGAACACAAGCAGGCCGGAAGGCGGTCTCGCAGTCCTCATTCCAGCTGACTGGATTCCTCTGGTCCTTGGTTGTCAGGGCCGTCAGGGGAGTGGCGATGGAGGCGAACTGGGGCACGAACCTCCTGTACCAACCGGCCAAGCCCAAGAAGGACCTCACTTCCTTCTTTGTCCTTGGGCGTGGACAGCTGCGGATGGCCTCAATTTTGTCCACCTGGGGTCGGACCTCACCTCGTCCCAGGCAGTAGCCCAAGTATCTTGCCTCCTCCCTGGCCCACTGGCACTTGCCTGGGTTGAGGGTCAGTCCGGCCTTCTGGATCTGGCCGAGGACCCGCTCCAGATGACCGAGGTGTTGCTCCCAGGTGTCACTGAAGATGACCACGTCGTCCAGGTAGGCAGCACTACAGTCCCCACATCCCCGCAGGACCTGGTCCATCAGCCGCTGGAAGGTAGCAGGTGCACCATGGAGACCAAAGGGCATCACCCTGAACTGGAAGAGGCCAGCCGGGGTCTGGAACGCTGTGTAGGGACGACTGGCCGGTTTGAGGGGCACCTGCCAGTAGCCCTTGCAGAGGTCCAAGGTGGTGATGTACCTCGCCCGTCCAATCCTCTCCAGTAGCTCATCAATCCGGGGCATCGGGTATGCATCAAACTCCAACATTGCATTGAGCTTCCGGAAATCGATGCAGATGCGGAGGGAGCCATCCTTTTTCACCACGATGACCACCGGACTGCACCACTCCGAATGGGATGGCTCGATCACCCCCAGCTGCTGCATCTCTTCTACCTCCGTCCGAAGCTTGGCGACCAGGTGTTGGGGCACCCGGTAGGATCTTTGGCGAACCGGCACTGTGTCTTTCAGCTGAATGGTATGTTCCACCAAGACTGTCCTTCCCGGGTTGGCAGCGAATAGACTGCCGGCTTGCTGGAACACCTGGATCAGCTGGCTGGACTGGGTGGCCGAGAGATGGTCCAGTGTTGGTTCCGCAGGCTCACATAGTTCTGCCAGGGCATTCTCGTCCTCCCCCTCGCTCTCCACCTCTGTCACCACCAGGGACACTACTGGACCTTGCACAGGAGCCTCCTTCCACTCCTTTAATAAATTCACATGGTAAACCTGTTTTACCTTCTTCTTGTCCGGGTGGTGTACCTCATAGGTCACAGGGCCCATCTTCCTTAGAACGAGGTAGGGGCCCTGCCACTTGGCAAGGAGCTTGCTGTTGGAGGACGGTAGGAGGAGCAGAACCTTTTGACCAGGCTGGAACTCCCGGTGCCTGGCCTGGCGATCATACCACGCCTTCTGGACTTGCCGGGCCTCATGTAGGTTGACCTCCGCCTCGTCTCGGTACTTGGCCAGCCGATCCCTCATTTCCAGTACGTACTGGACCACACTGCGATCGCTGGTGCCAGATGCCGGAGCCTCCCAGGTCTTCCAAAGTAGGTCAAGCGGTCCCTGGACATCCCAGCCATAGAGAAGTTCAAATGGCGAGAAACCGGTGGACGCTTGAGGGACTTCCCGGTAGGCGAACAGGAGGAAAGGAAGCCACTGGTCCCAATCCCGTCCAGTGTCAGCCACAAACTTTTGCAGCATCCTCTTTAGGGTTTGGTTGAACCGTTCCACCAGGCCATCCGTCTGTGGGTGGTATGGGCTGGTCCTGAGTGCTGTGATGCCCAGCGGCTGGTGGAAAAGCCACAGGAGCCTGGAAGTGAAGTTGGTGCCCTGGTCTGTGATGATCTCTTCCGGCACACCAACCCTGGAAAATAACTGAACCAGACAACGCAACACAGCAGGAGCAGTGACCGTAGACAGGGGAAATGCCTCAGGGAACCGCGTGGCGTAATCACAAACCACCAAGATGTACTGGTGACCTCTACTGCTCCGCACAAGTGGACCAACAACGTCCATAGCTATCCGGCGAAATGGAGTAGAGATCACGGGCAGTGGTTGAAGGTAGGCTCGATCGGATTTGCGGATGTGGCAAGTTTTTTGACAGGTGGGGCATGTCATACAAAATTTGTGGACATCCATATACATGGACGGCCAATAAAACCTGGACGCGATGCGCATGTACGTTTTGTTGCGACCCAGATGTCCTGCCCAAGGCAATGTGTGTGCCAGGTGCATGACCCTTGGCCGACATACCCCTGGAACCACCAGACGCTTGACTCCTTCCGACTGGGCATACAAAACGCCTTTTTCCACCAACAAGAACTCTTTTCCCCCCTCGGCCGCCCCCAGATCCCCAACCGCCTTGGCAAACAATGGCTGGAGAGTCTCATCCCCCCTCTGGAGGGCCCCAATGTCCTCTGGCACCTCCAATATGTTCTTCGAAAGTCCACTCTCCCGATCTGGCAGCCCTGAGGTAAGCCCCTTCTCAAACCGGCGTTGCTGGCGTGACTTCCGCGGGCCTTTGGTGCCCCCCTCAAACAAATCACCATCAAGGTTGGCGAAGGGTTCTGGCTCTGGTCCTGGTTGTGAGTCAGGCCCCACCCCTGCTTTGGCCTGAGCCCGCATGAGCACCGGGCCTGACAACGCTGGACTGCCATCCCGGTCTTTCGAGGACTGCAACACCTCTAACAGCACTGGTAGGTCCCACCCTAGGATAGCGGCAACTGGCAGATGGTCCACTACCCCCACTGTCATCAGGTAGGGCTGTTCATCTACCAGCACTGTCAGCTCGGCGGTAGGGTAGGCATGACTATCCCCGTGCACGCACATAATAGCCTTCCGTCTACTATAATCCACCACCCCCGTTGGTACCAAGTCTCTTCTAACCATCGTCAAAAGACTTCCCGAGTCAATCAAGGCCGTAACTCGTTCACCATTAATAAAAACGTCTTTGAACTGCTGCTGCTTGGCCACGGTCCGTACCTCTTCAGCCCGCGGTGTGTAGCCTGCTCCACTCAGTTTCGCTTTTCTGATGGGGCGCAGAGAAGCTTTGTGGCCTGCCTGCTGGCAGTAAAAACAGATAAAGTCCTTACCCGCACTGCGCTGGGTGGGCGCTGGGTGATGTTGTCCGGGCAGTAGTGGGCTGGAACCTGTGGATACCTTGTACTGGGACGGGGCTGTCGACAGGGACCCCCCGGACCTCCCCTTCGAGCATTGAGGTGCTGCTGGGCTAGCTTGGCCGCTGTTAATCCGTCTGCTGGCTCGTGCTCTTTCACCCAGGTGCTGACGTCCTCAGGAAAGATGCGCAGAAGCTGCTCCAGGATGATCTGCTCCCCGATGTCCTCCTTGGTGTGCTGCGCTGGACGGATCCACCGACGGTAGAGTCCCCTCAAGCGGTGGTAGGTCTCCGTTGGGTTCTCTCCGGGTGGCACTGCCCGGGACCGGAACTGGCAACGATACGTCTCCGGCGAGATGTCAAACTTGGTGAGGAGCGCTTCTTTCAGGTCGGAATATGAATGAGCCCTCTCCTCATCCATAGCCGAATATGCTTCAAGCGCTTTCCCCGTCAGGAGAGGCACCAGGCGACACGCCCACTCTGCCTCTGGCCAACCCCATGTCCTCGCAATACGCTCAAAGCGCAGCAGGTAGTTCTCCAGGTCTTCTCCCGCCACGTACTGCGGGATTTTGGGGTCCCCACATGGCCTGCTTACCGGACGAAATTGTTCCACCGGACCGGGCCCGCTGACCCTCGGCGCCTCCAGGGGTGACTGGCGCAGCCGAGGAGGATCTGGGGTTGGCGACTCCATTCGCAGGTTTCTGGTTGACCCCTCCGATGGTGATAGGGGTCCGCTGGGCGCGGGGCTGTGTGCCGCCAGCGTCTGCTCTGCTCCTTGCTGTTGCCCGGGTGCTTGCTGCGGTGATATCGACGCCCGGAGTCCTCTCAGCTCCGATAGGAACCCCTCATCTCTGCGCTGCTGTCCCTCCAGGAAGACCGCTTACAGCTCCTCCTCAGCTCTTGGGGCTCTGCGGGCTGGCTGCAGGCCCGGCGCAGCACCTTCGTCTTCCTTCTCAGTGGCCCAGGCTCCATCGCCTGCCATTTCCTCCTGTTTTTGGGAGCACAGTCCTGTACGCTTCACCATTGAACGAGTGCGAACCCGTCGACGGGCCATATCCCACTTCTGACACCAAATGTCACGGGGTTCTTTTGCTCAATTGGGGGACAAATGGCTCAGATGACGGAGTTCAGGTTTTCCTTTTTCTTTAATTGCTCACCCGTTTCCGCTAGTTTACAACCCAAACAAGGAAAGGTGAAGACAAAACCAAAACTACCGCGGTAAATACAAAAACCAAAGTATGTACACCTGCTCGCCTTCACGGAGCTAGCTAACCACCTGCACATCGCCGTCAATTCCCCACCTCTTTTTTTTAAAGAGACTACAGCTCCCCCTTTTATACCCCTGGCCCCGCCCCTGGGCAACTCTCCACCACCAAACATCTGGCTACTGACGTAGGTAGCACAGTAACTGTACATTTATGGGCCAACTGCTTCGATCAATTGTACAACCATTAAAGAAAATGAAATAACACAAAAAAAATCATACAACCACTCCAAGAATAGCAACCGACGTCAAACTACACCCAACTCCCCCCCCCCCCAATTGTAGTGTCCAATTGCTGGGACGCGCAAATGCGCGCCACCTAGTGCTTTTAAGGCATGGTGTGGGTAATGCCCGGTTTCGCCGGAAATGAGGCGCCTGCTGGTCAGTGTGTGAGTGTGTGTGTGTGTGTGTGTGACAAGTCCTGCCAGCGCCGAGTGTGCACCCTCAGACGCCGACCGCCTCGGCACAAAAGTTCATGGTAGCACCGTCTCTGCGTGTGGTGCGTGAGGCTGCCCTGCCGTGTCCCACCGAAACCGGGCCAGCAGCGCACCTCCGATGCGGGCGTTCACCGGCACCCCACAGGGGAGCGAGAGAGAGAGCGAGAGAGAGAGAGAGAGAGAGAGAGAGCGGACGGCGTGTGCGCCGCTCAGGGAAGGACGGGTGCTCATTTGTGCTCCGTCACACTATTAGTAGTAGTTCTTCTTTTAACATAACTATAGGTTGGCAATAAATTTTATTTTTGAAGGTTGAAGGTTTTTAGGGCCTGAGCACCAACAGGCAGTGAGGACCTATTGTTTTTTGAAAGTTTATTATATTTCCAATAAAATAATTGCCTTTTTGAGGCCCTTCCCATGCTCAAAAACTCAAGAAATTTTGGCTACCCTCCAAAGCAATGTGAAAAATTTGATAATTTCTGCATCTGGGCTCAACAGTCGCGTCAGTAGTCTGTTACCCCCGGAGGCTGAGTATTCTCTGTGCAACAGAATCCAAGTTGCAAAAAAAAAAAACTTGAGTACTAGAGTAATGTAATTATGATTTGTTCACACTCAACACATTACAATATTATTATTACACATTATAATATTATTAATATTCATGTTCAGCTACAATTGTAGCTAGCTAGCTACAATCAAGTCACTGATTTTGTCAATCAGTGACCTGATTGTATGAAAAAAATTATATGTCATCTGAATGGTTGTCATGTGTATCAATCAAGTGACGTCAATTCATGGCAATGTCACCTCAGGGCGCTTAACAGACAAGCCGAATACATAACAGCGCAGCCAAAGAAACAACCATCAGGATCGAATCTGATTGTCACCCGATCTACCAATAGTACCTTGGCGGTCGACTGGTAGACCGCGATGGACGTATTGAGCACCCCTGAGTTAAACAAACATAAAGATTGCATCCAAGAATAGTGTATTCCTTTAGATCAGGGGTGTCAAAATATTCCACAAAGGGCCGTGTGGCTGCAGGTTTTTGTTCCAACCAGTCAGGCACACACAGTTTGACCAATCAGCTGTCTGACGACTCAGATGAGTTGATTAAATGTGTCAAGTCTGGTGTGCTGCTGGGTTGGAACGAAAACCTGCAGCCACATGGCCCTTTGTGGAACAGTTTGGACATCCCTGCTTTAGATCTTAGCAGTAACATTTCTTTCAAACCCCTTTATAAAATAAAAAAAACACAATACTAATACCTGGGATATTCTTATTCAGTTTTTCTCAGTACCATATATGTTGGTGCGCTGAGCTCATTTCCCACAGTGTAGAATTATCTGTATTCAATGTCCCTTGGAAAAAGCAAAAAGCAGAACTAACAGTTAATTTAAACACTGTGTCTCTGTTCAGCAGTTCACTGAGCAACTGAAAAAAGGGTACAGTTCATGTACCAGTCACATGTCTCTGTGGCAGCTGAAAATCCCGAGGACCAAGCAGCATGCGGTAGTGCGGTAGGGTTTAAAGCACACCATCAATAAAATTCAAACCCTTATAAGCATTCTGTCCATTTCAAATGCCCACACAATTACAGGTTACAGAATTAATACTCCTCTGTGAACCATCACCTTATTGTGGTGGAGGAGTTTGCGTACTCTAATGAGCCTAGGTCCTAGGCCCTAGGAGCTATGCTGTCCGGGGCAGTTTGCCCATGGTCCCTACCGGGTAGATTGGTCCTAGGGGAAGGGTCAAATAAAGAATAGTTCACAAGACCCAACATGGAACAGCATGGATGGAAGCCACGTGCCCAGCCCGGAGGGTTACCAGGGCTCCACTCCAGGCCTGGGGCTGGGGCTCAATTATGAGCACCTGGTGGCCGGGTCTACGCCCATGGAGCCCGGCTGGGCGTAGCCCGAACCGGCTATGTAGGCACCCCCTCCCCCAGTGGACCCACCACCCGCAGGAGGAGCATGAAGGGTTCAGCATTGTGGATTGGATGACGGACCAAGGCAAGGGTCTTGGCAGTCTGATCCTCGGTTATGGAAATTGGCTCTCGGAACATGGAACATCACCTCTCTGGCGGGGAGAGATCTGGAGCCTGTGGGGGAGGTTGAGCATTACCTACTACACATAGTAGGCCTCACCTCCACACATAGTGTTGGCTTGGGAACCCGAAGTCCTTGAAGGGGATTGGACACTCTTCTACGCTGAACAGGGTGAGAGATGGAGAACTGCGATGGGCCTTTTGCTTGCCCCTCGACTCTCTAGTTTGATGTTGGGGTTCTCTCGGTTGAGCAAAAGGGTTGCTTCCCTGCGCCTTCGGGTCTGGTAGTGGTTTGTGCTTATGCAACGAACAATAGTTCAGAGTACCCGCCCTTTTTGGAGGACCTAGGACGGATGCTGGATAGTGTCCCGACTGGAGACTTCATTGTTCTGCTGGGAGACTTCAACACTCACGTGGGTAATGACAGCATGAAAGGCGTGATAGGGAGGAACGGCCTGCCCAAGCTGAACCAGAGCAGTGTGCAGTTATTGGACTTTTGCGCTAGTTGCAGTTTGGTATAACTAACACCATATTCAAGCATAAGGTTTCTCATCGGTGCTCTTGGCACCATGACAGCCTGGGCCGTAGGTTGATGATCAACTTCATAGTCGTGTCAGCAGATCTGTGGCCATATGTTTTGGACACTTGGGTGAGGAGAGGCACAGAGCTGTCAAGTGATCACTACCTGGTGGTGAGTCGGATCAGGTGGGGGGGGTCACCGTGCGGACCTGGCAGGCCCAAACACTCAGTGAGGGTCTGTTGGGAACCCATCAGGCTGGTCCTCAATTCCCACCTCTGACAGAGCTTTGACCACATTCCGGGGGTGGTAAATGAGCCATATTCTGCTCCGCCATTGTTGTCGCTGTCGCAATTTGCGGTTGCAAGGTCAGTGGTGCTGGACGTGGCGGTAATCTCCGTACCCGATGGTGGAAAAAAAGAAAGAAAGAAGCCTACAGGTCATGGCTGGTCTGTGGGTCTCCAGAAGCAGCTGACCGGTACAGGTTGGCTAAGCGGGCTGCGGCCGAGACGGTTGCGGAATCAAAACCTCGGGCGTGGGAGGAGTTTGGTGAGGCTATGGCAGTATTTTCAGGGGCGGCAGACGGCAACTTGCTCACACCATGCTAGGTGTGCATGGGGAGCTGCTGACGTCTCCTGGGGCAATTATCCGGCGGCAGAAGGAATACTTTCAGGAGCTTCTCAATCCTACCAACATGTATCCACATGGATGAACAGAGTCGGGAGACCAGGAGGGGGACCGTCCAATCACTGGTGCAGAAGTTGCTGAGGTAGTGAAACAGCTGCCTGGTGGCTGAGCTCCGGGGAGCAGATGAGATCCGCCTGGGGTATCTTAAGGCTCTTACACACCTCTGCAACATTACGTGGACATCAGGGGCAGTGCTCTTGGACTGACAGACCAGGGTGGTGGTCCCTATTTTCAAGAGAGTGGACCTAAAGGTGTGTTCCAACTACAGGGGGATCACACTCCTCAGCCTCCCTGGGAAAGTCTATGCAAGGGTGCTGGAAAAGAGAATTCAGGCAATAGTCGAACCTCTGATCGAGGAGGAACAATTTTTGCACGGGTCATGGAACCATGGATCAATTCTTTACCCTTGCTGGGGTGCTTGAGGGGAGTGGGAGTTTGCCCAACCAGTCCACATGTACTTTGTGGACTTGGAAAAGGCCTACAACCCGACCCAGCCCGTTTCTGACGATCCGACCCCGCCTGCTCCCCGGTAAACCTAACTGCCTTCTGCACACGACTTCATCCACGGACGGGCTCGCCTGGTCCCCGCTTCCCAGCGGGTCCAGCTCCACCATTCTGTGCTGCTCTGTGAATAAAGTGGTGATAAAATGAGCTCTGGTGTTGCTCTTGGGTTCTCGCTGGTTGCCTGACAAGATCTTACTGCTGCAGCATTTGACTTAGTAGATGGCATCTTCTTCCACTGTTATGTTATCACAGTGAAATGTAAATGCCCTTATGGCATAATAAACCTGGGTCCATAGAACCTTTGTTTGCAGTAAAACTGAAATCATGGTGATCTGTCCCAGTAATGCACATGTGTTTCTCCCAGCTGATCCGGGCCCCCTTTAACCTTTCGTGAAGCCAACTGTTACCAACCTGGTTGAAAATTTATGTCGACCTAAAGATGGAGAAACAAATTAAAGCAATTGTTGGAAAGAGCTTTTTCCAGCTTAGAAAGTTGTCTAAGGTCAAATCTTTTTAATTACATTCTGTTTCTGAAACTGTCAAGCATGCTTTTATGATACCATCCAGTCTTAACTATTGTGATGCCATGTATGTCACTGTTAATCAGGCCTTAATCTGTCACTTACAGTTAGTCTAGAATGTGGCTGTTGGGCTGCTAACTTTGCTGCTTTGGTGGTTCACGAAGCAAGAAAACATCACCTCTGTACTGTCCTCCCTCCATTGGCTTCCTGGACATTTAAGGATTGATTTTAAAAGTTATTGTTTGCTTTTAAGTGCCTAAACCGGCACCCACTTACCTTTCCAAACTGAATCCCATGTTCCCTGAAGGTCCCTTAGGCCTTCCAATCAACTTCTCCTGGCTGTTCCCAAATCGAGGATGATGTTTGGGGAGACCAGGCTTTTGGAGGAGCCCCGCAGCTGCGGAACAAGCTCCTTCTCACCTGCAATCCCCCACATTGCAGGTGTTCAACCTATGCCTAAAGGCACACTTTTATTATTTGGCTTTTCAAACATAGCAAGAGTGACTGCTCTTTTTTTAATGTGACCATGTATGTTTTATAATTGTTTTTTTTGTGTACAGCACCTTGGTGTCAACTCTGATTTTTAAATCTGCTTTATAAAGTGGTATACAGTCACAGAGAAACAATTGAAAAGTTTGCAAAGCCTACATGCCCTCTGATTTTGTTGGTGGCCATCCCAGAGAGTCTTCTGTGGGCTATGCATTGCTTATTTCTAAATCATTCTTGTAAGAGTTCTTTTGTTCATGGACACCCCTGTGGCATGTGTCAAGAGCTCTTTAACTAGTTCCTTTCTTTGTTCTTTGGTATATTTTTCTAGGAAATACAGGCAGTCTTTACTGCTAGCAGCCTTTCCTTCTACTCCATGATGAAATTCTCTTACAAATGGCCTATACTCTGCCTATACTCCTGCCTGTTTCTGACCTGCCTGCTCCGTCTGTTCCCTATTTAACCCATCTGTTCTTCGTTCTTGAGATCCTGTTGCCTGTCTGCCTGTTCCTGATCCAGCCTGTCCATGACTTGCCGATCCTGCCTGAATTGTGACTTTTTTTGTGACAATTCAACAATGACTGCACCTCAGATATATTTTCCTTTTAAGTCATAACTTGCTGAATTTTCTTTGTTAGTTTATGGAGCTTCTTTATTATGAAATTTGATTACTTTTGTTGTGATATTAATTTTGCTTCAATCCTTTAACAGTGAGTCAGGTCTTTTCCCACATTGACTTTCCATTTCACTTTGACAGCTGCAGCCATGTTAATCATTTTGATTGATTTGAAGGCCAGAGGCTTAATTTTGATTTGTATACGGATTTACCTATATCCTTTTTCTGAGAAGCCCAATCTCTTCCATACAACTTAATTATCCTCAATCTGTCCTACACTGATTATTCAGCCTTGCTTTTGACCAGATGTTACTTTGTCTGCATTCAAATGAGTGGAATCAGCTAACATGGACTAGTGGCTGAGGCTGTATTTTTTAACAAAATGTACTGACAGTCCAACAATAAAAAAGGCCACTTGAGGTAATCTGAAGCCAGCCCCAACTCTGGGTGGTGTGTAAAAAATGAATTCCTCCATGGATTCTGGGTCCAACACTTTATCCACTTTCCAATTCAGTAGTATACTATTAGTGTTCATTTGTATTACTATATCAACTGTTATAGCCAACACCTGCTCAAAAGTGTGTTCTCAGCATTGGCACAGTATGCTGCACACACACAAAGCCTAGCTGATTCAGCTTACATCTAATATGTTGTATACTACAGTGTTTTGTGGATATTGATAACATTGCTTTAAATTATTGTAATTTATTGCTTTAAATTATGAAGACTGATGTTTTAGGCTATATCTGGCATGTGTGGTGTTGATTATGTTGTGGTGATTAGTGTGTGTCACTGTTCCACAAATATGTAGACTTAGAGTATAGTATATATATTAGTATGTATATATGTTATCAAAAATATCGCCTGAGGACAAAAAGTAATTTTCCCCTCATATGCATTCTGTATTCCCTCATTTAAGACTGAGCACTGGCAATGGTCTGTGTGTCAACACCATGGTAGCTTTCAGCAATGTATGAGAGGGTATCTTTGCACATGATTAATTTTGTCTAAATGCTCATCACATCTCTACAATATTACAATTGACACAAAGCCTCATGGATTCCTCCTGTTTACTCTTTTCTTTATCAGTTTCTGTCTGCTGAAGTTCAGATGATCCATGGCAACACAATAATGATGTACTCAAGCAGTCATGTATGAAATTTAAGCAAATAAAAACCTTTGTACTTGTACACTGGATAATTATTTAACATATTGGAGCCCTGTTGTCTGTATATACCTTGAAGGAGCCGTCTGTTGCTTATCTCCCACACAATAAAGAGGCCATTTGTAGGGAAAAAAGTCAAAATAGAAAATCAAAATTAAGAAAAAAATCACTGTATTTTGGAATAGTAAACGGGGGATAGCTGTGGGCTTTGTTGTGGAAATACTGGAGGTTCTGGAACAGACTCAGATGACTTTTGATGAGCTTACTGATCAGGAGACACTTCCTTCTAGATCTAGTTTTGCCACCCATCCCGGTTTTCTTAGAATGGTTCTGTATTTTTCATTAGCTATGCAATGAAATAAAAATCTTTCCCTTTTTTATTTTCCTTCATTCTATGTTCTATTCTGTAGTCTCTCCTCCTCTCATCCTCTATCAATGTTGTTTTATTCCCATATGTGAATGTGGCTGTTCACAGTTGTGCCTTCATGGTTGATTGTTCATGTAATTTTTCTTCTCTGTTTTTGTCAATAAGAAAACACACAGGACATGTCTGCTTGGAGCTTCTCCAGTTCTACCTTTAGACTCTTGGTCTAGATGACCCAGTAAAGGAACAGTAAAGGAGAGTGTGGAAGTCTTTCAGCTTGGTTGAAACCTGTCTCATATGAGCCAATTGTTGCTCCAGGGTCTATCCGTCTATCTCCGCTTATTTCCAGGACCGGGTTGTGGAGGCAGCAGTCTCAGCATGGACACGCAGACTTCTTTTTCCCTGAACACTCCCCCTAGCTTTTCAGGAGGGAGTCCCAAGGCATTCCCAGGCCAGCTAGGTGATAGTCAATCCAGATTCCAATGTCTTCCTTGGGGTCTTCTCCCAGCGCAACATGCCTGGAATACCTCCTGAGGGAGGCATCCAGTGGGCATCCAATACAGATGCCCAAGCCATCTCAGCTGACTCCTCTCAATGTAGAGGACCAGGAGCTCTACTCTGACCTCCTCCTGAGTGACAGAGCTCCTCACCCTATTTCCATGGGAGCACCCTGCTACCCTGTGGAGGAAAGTAATTTCAGCTGCTGGTTCTTGGGACCTTGTCTTTGATGGTCATTAGGTTCATGACCATAGGTGAGGGTGAGAAAGCAGATTGGCTGTAAATGGAGAGATGAGCCGCAAGATGACAAACCATGACAAGCCGATACAATGACCACATTACTGTGGTTGATACACTGTCAATCTCATGCTCCCTACCTGAATGTGATGATTATGATGATAAGCTATCCCTGGAATGTCTGCCAGGTACCACTGATGCTCAGGCTCAAACTAAACAACACACGGGGATACATTTCAACAAAAGAGCAAGGGAAAGAGAGGGAAATACTAGTCCTTTTTGCACTTTTATTGTAAATTTCCCAATTATCAGGACAGAACATATAGGCTCATCTGTGTTTTGGGTATTGTGAGCACAAGAAGACATTCACGCTCACTACCAGAAACTCCACAAGAGTGTTCTGGACAACAAGAGATATGGATATGGAATATATTTCAAGATTGTGAACAATTAATGCTTGTATGTAAAAAATGTAATGTAAAAATAGCCTGGCCCCTGGTCTTAAGCTATTCCATCTGTCTACTGGTATTGTCTGGCCTTGATCTTGTTGGCATTTGAGCTGCACCAGGGATATGAATGGGAGATGGCTTTCAACACCCCCAGTGTATCATTACAAGCATTTGGTTATACCAGGGATGTTCAAACTATTCAGCAAAGGGCCATGTGGCTGCAGGTTTTTGTACACACAGTTTGACCAATCAGTTTTCTGAAGATTCAGATGAGTTGATTAAATGAGTCAAGTCCAGTGTGCTGTTGCTGGGTTGGAACAAAAACCTCCAGCCACACAGCCCTTTGGACATCTCTGGGTTATACCATTCAGTCTGACGAACAACGCTGTGTTTCAGGGACTAATAAACAATGTGCTTCGGAATATGCATAACTGATTTGTCTTTGTGTGACTGGAGGATGTCTTGATTTTTTACAAGAGGCAAGCAGAGCTCATTCAACATGTGCAGGTGCCTGCTGAAAAATGCCCTGTTTGTGAAGGTAGAGAAATGTGACTTCCACTTCCCACCAGTATTGTTCCTTGGGTACATCATCGCACCAGGGAGAATACAGATGGACCCTGCCAAGGTCTCAGTGGTTGTGGACTGCCCAAACTGTTCCATAGCAGGGGGCCTGGTAGCTAAATGCTCGGCCCCCCTGGCTGATAAGGTATCACTAGCTCATCCAGGTAGGATGGAGCTAGGCCTCTGAGGACTTTGTAGGTCAAGAGGAGGGTTTTAAAAATTATTCTGAATTTAACGGGCAGCCAATGAAGAGAGGCCAGTACAGGAGTTATGTGATCTCTTTTGTCAATACCTGTTAGAACTCTGGCTGCAGCATTTTGGATCAACTGAAGACTTCTTAAAGAGTTGTTTGGGCACCCTGATAATAAAGAATTACAATAGTCCAGCCTGGAAGTAACATATGCATGAACTAACTTTTCGGCATCATGCCGCGTCAGTAGCTTTCTGATTCTTGTGATGCTCCTCAGGTGAAAAAAAGGCACTTCTACAGACTATTTTAATGTGTAACTTAAAGGAGAGGTTTTGGGCAAAAGTTACTCCAAGATTCCTCACAGAGAGACAAGATGTTAATGACATACCATCCAGAGTGATCATATGGTCCAATCTATCCCTGAGCGGTTCAGGACCAAACACCATGACCTCAGTTTTTCCTGGGTTAAGGAGGAGGAAATTTGAAGACATCCAGGACTTTATGTCCTTAAGACAGGTCTAGAGCTTCACTAACTTCTCTGTCTCTTTTGGTTTCATGGATAAATAAAGCTGAGTGTCATCAGCATAACAATGAAAATTTATCCCATGCTGCCGAATAATGTTTCCTAAGGGAAGCATGTACAAGGTGAAGAGGATCAGTCCAAGTACAGAACCTTGAGGGACTCTGTGGCTAACCCTACTGTATGAAGAGGGAACACCATGGACATGAGCAAACTGGTATCTATCAGATAAAGATGATCTAAACCAGTCTAGTGCTGTCCCTTTAATCCCAATCATATATTCCAGTCTCTGTAACAGGATGCTGTGATCAACTGTATCAAAAGCAGCACTGAGGTCCAACAGAACCAGCATAGAGACCAGTCCATGATCTGAAGCTATAAGAAGATCATTGGTAACTTTAAGAAGTGCTGTTTCTGTGCTGTGATGAGCTCTAAAGCCTGACTGAAACATCTCAAACAGACTGTACCTCTGCAGGTGCTCCAGTAACTGAGTCACCACCACCTTCTCAAGAATTTTAGAGATGAAAGGAAGGTTGGATATCGGCCTATAATTTGCTAATACGTCAGGATCCAGTGATGTTTTTTAAGCAATGGCTTAATCACTGCCACCTTGTAGGACCGGGGTACATAACCTGTTACTAAAGAACCATTGATCTGGTCCAGGATAGGACTGCCTATCAATGGTAGAACATCCTTCAACAGGTGTGTTGGGATGGGATCTAAAAGACACGTGGTGGTCTTAGATTTCTGAATCAGCGATGACGCCTCAGAAAAATATATAAGGCTGAAGGAGTTTAAGGGCTCATTGGAGAACCTGTATGTTCCCACGGTCAGCACATCTGGTGATAGTCCAGATGTTGGGATGGTCTGCTTAGCTTTCTCTCTGATAGCTAGAACTTTATGAGTGAAGAAACTCATGAAGTCTTCACCAGTAAGGGAGGCAGGGATACATGGGTCTAAAGCAGTGTGACTCTGAGTTAATTTGGCCCTGGTGCTGAAAAGGAACCTGGGGTTGCTCTTATTTTCCTCAATTAAAGAAGAAAAATAAGCTGTTCTAGCCTTGCGAAGGGCCTTTTTGTAAACTAATAGACAGTCTTTCCAGGCTACATGATAGCTGTCTATTTTACAAGAATGCCACTTCCTTTCCAGTCTTCACACTTTCTGCTTGAGGGTCCTGATATGTGAATTATACCAGGGGGCACACCTCCTCTGATTTACTGTTTTCTTTTTCAGGGGGGCAACAGAATCAAGCATGATTCTCAGTGAGGTTGCTGCACCTTCAGCAATAGAGTCAACCTCAGCAGGACTAGGATTATAATGATTGATCCCTGGGGAAACACACGGTGGTCCTGGGATTAGCACAGGGATCATTTCCTTAAACTTAGCTACAGCATCATCTGAAAGACATCTGCTATAGTAAGACTGTGCTCTGAGCATAGAAGAATCCTTAATCATAAATGTAAAAGTGATCAAAGAATGGTCTGACAGGAGTGGGTTCTGAGGAAACACTGACACATGTTCTACCTCAACACCATAAGTCAGAACTAGATCTAGGGTGTGGTTGAAGGTATGAGTTGGTTGGTTTATCTGCTGGAGGAAACCAACTGACTCAAGTAATGAAATGAAGCCATTTCTAAAGCTGTCATTTACAATGTCCACATGGATATTAAAATCTCCAATGATAATGACTTTGCCTGTTCTAAGGACCAAGTCAGATAAGAAGTCAGAAAACTCCGATAGGAACTCAGATAGGAATGTGGCCCAGCAGGGGGCCGATATACAACTACAAACAGAAGTGGCTTTTCTGTCTTCCAGTTCAGATGGGTGATGCCAAGAGTCAGGCTTTCAAATGAACTGGAGCCATATTTTGGTCAAGGATTAATTGATAACTTGGAGTGATAGATTGCTGCCACTCCCCCTCCTCGACCAGTAAGACGAGGAACTTGATAATTAAGATGGGTAGGAGGAGTAGATTCGTTTAAGCTAACATACTCCTCCTCCTGAAGCCAGGTCCCAGTGAGGCAAAATAAATCGATGTGATGATCCGCTATCAGGTCGTTTACTAACAGGGATTTACACAAAAGAGATCTAATATTTAACAGTCCACATTTAATTGTGATGTTAGTTTATCTAACTTGTGCTTTGGTATTAATTTTAATAAGATTATGGTGATTGACTGCTCCCCTGCTCTGCGCTTGGTGAACTTTAAACCATGGAACAGAGACTACCTCTATCGTGTTAACTATTTTATTATTGGTGGGTGAGGGTTCTATGGAAGCAGCAGAGAGGTGTGTAAGACTACAACTCTGTATCCTGGTCTGGACCCTGGTTTGTCAGGTCACTTTAGGTCTAATAAAATTAGCCAAATTCCTAGAAATGACAGAGGCACCATCCCATGTGGGATGGACACAGTCTCTCCTAATCAGACCAGGTTTTCCCCAAAAACTCTTCCAATTATCCATGAAGGACACCTGGTTTTGGGGGCACCACCGTGGTTTTGGGGGCACCACCGTGACAACCAGCGACGAAGCGACGACATGCACATACATACATTTCATCGCTGGCCAGATTGGGGAGGGGACCAGAGAATGCTATGGAGTCCGACATCTTTTTTGCGTACCTGCACACCGACTCTATGTTAATTTTGGTGACCTCCGACTGATGTAGTCGGGTGTCATTTGCTCCAACGTGAATAATAACTTTACTATATCTTTGTTTACTTTTTGCCAGCAGCTTCAGATTGGCTTCAATGTCGCCCGCTCTGGCCCCCGGGATGCACTTAACTATGGTCGCTGGAGTCAGCTTCACGTAGCGCAGAACAGAGTCACCAATTACCAGGGTTGGTTTTTCAGCGGGTGTGTCGCTCAGTGGGAAAAAATACGATTAGCCACGGGAAGCGTTTGGTGGTGCAGTGTGGGCCTTTGGTTTGAACTACGCTTCCTGCGAACCATCACCCAGCCGCCCTGGCTAGCCGGCTGCTCGGCTGCTGCCGGGGGACCGCTAGCTGTAGCTATGCTAGGCGGCTTCGCAGCAGCTAGCTTCTCCTGGCTACCTGACACAACTCCTGATAACTCCAAGCTGCTGAACCGCGTCTCAAGCTCACTAAGCCTCGCCTCCGGAGCCATTAGGAGACTACACTTTCTACACTTGTCCCCTTCACTAAAGGAGGCAGAGGAGTAGCTAAACATCTCACACACTGAACAAGCAAAGACACCGGGTGAATTTAAAGTTCTAGCTATCAAAGAAAAAGCTAACCAGGCCATCCCAACAACTGGACCATCACCAGATGTGCTGACTGTGGGAACATACAGGGTCCCTAACGAGCCCTTAAACTCCTTCAGCCCTATATTTTTTTTTGAGGCGTCTTCACTAATTCAGAAATCCAAGCCCACCACGTGTCTTTTAGATCCCATCCCAACACACCTGTTGAAGGATGTTTTACCATTGATTGGCAGTTCTATCCTGGACCAGATTAATTGTTCTTTAGTGACAGGTTATGTACCCCGGTCCTACAAGGTGGCAGTGATTAAGCCATTGTTTAAATAAACATCACTGGATCCTGATGTGTTAGCAAATTATAGGCCAATATCCAACCTTCCTTTTATTTCTAAAATTCTTGAGAAGGTGGTGGTGACTCAGTTACTTGAGCATCTGCAGAGAAAAAGTCTGTTTGAGATGTTTCAGTCAGGCTTTAGAGCTCACCACAGCACAAAATATAGGGACAGCACTAGACTGGTTTAGATCATATTTATTATTCATACAGTAGGGTTAGCCATGGAGTTCCACAAGGTTCTGTACTTGGACCAATCCATTTTACCTCGTACATGCTTCCCTTAGGAAACATTATTCGGCAGCATGGGATAAATATTCATTGTTATGCTGATGACACTCATCTTTATTTATCTATGAAAGAGGAGACAGAGAAGTTAGTGAAGCTTCAGACCTGCTTAAAGACATAAAGTCTTGGATGTCTTAAAATTTCCTCCTCCTTAACTCAGGAAAAACTGAGGTCATGGTGTTCGGTCCTGAACTGCTCAGGGATAGATTGGACCATATGATCACTCTAGATGGTATGTCATTAACATCTTGTCTCTCTGTGAGGAATCTTGGAGTAACTTTTGCCCAAAACCTCTCCTTTAAGTCACACATTAAAATAGTCTGTAGAAGTGCCTTTTTTTCACCTGAGGAACATCACAAGAATCAGAAAGCTGCTGACGCGGCATGATGCCGAAAAGTTAGTTCATGCATATGTTACTTCCAGGCTGGACTACTGTAATTCTTTAATATCAGGATGCCCAAACAACTCTTTAAGAAGCATCCAGGTGATCCAAAATGCTGCAGCCAGAGTTCTGACAGGTATTGACAAAAGAGATCACATAACTTCTGTACTGGCGTCTCTTCATTGGCTGCCCATTAAATTTAGAATAATTTTTAAAACCCTTCTTTTGACCTACAAGGTCCTCAGAGGCCTAGCTCCATCCTACCTGGAGGAGCTAGTGACAACTTATGAGCCCAATAGACCGCTCCGTTCTCAGAACACTGGTCTACTTGTGGAGTCTTTAGGAGTAGATTGGGGGGCCGAGCATTTAGCTACAAGGCCCCCCTGCTATGGAACCAGATCCCTGTCCATGTACTCCATCTCTACTTTTAAAATTAGGCTTAAAACCTACTCTTTGAAAAAGCTTATTCTTACTAACCTTGTAGTTCCAGTTACTATCATAGCCAGACAAATTATCATACTTAGGGGGTCGTCTAATCACTAGGTTAATATACTAGTTATGCTGCTATAGGCTGAGGCTGCCGGGAAACACGATCACCTGACAGGCCTCTGTCGCCACACTGGTCATGGTTTGGTTTCCTCTCCTCTCCTCTGCTTCATCAGTAGACTAGTGATGCTATTTCTTGTGTAGTTTTTCTGCCCCCCTATTCATTTACAGGTATCGCCACCTTCAGAGCTCATCATTACCTCCGACCCCACTGACCCACTGAACCGGTTGCTTATTCAATAATAATAAATAATAATAATACATTTTATTTCAAAGCGCCTTTCAAGACACCCAACACTTTACAGTATGTCTATGCAGCAGAAACAATATACAATTTAAGATCAAAGGTCAGGTACCATTTCCATAGCACCATTTACAAAAAAAATAGTCAGGTGCTTTACAGAATAGAGACCCAGAGCCTGAGCCTCCAGGTAAGCACAGTGGCAAGGAAAAACTCCCTTTCACAGGAAAAAACCTTGAGCAGGACGCAGCTTACAAGGAGGAACCATCCTGCTGATAGTCGGCCGGGTGAAGGAGTAGAAAAAGAAGGAGACAGGAGAGAAAATGAAAGAGAGAGAGAGAGAAAATAGTGCAGTCTATTACATACATACATACATACCTGCATACCTAGATACATACATAGAATCAACAGGTAGCATTTAATCATAAACAAGCAAGGAAAACAATTAAGGGTGGTGTAGTGAATAGGCCAGACAAAAAAGGTGTGTTTTGAGTTTTGATTTAAATACGGGGTAGTGTCGGTGTTTCGAATGTCTGGTGGTAAGGAGTTCCAGAGGTGAGGAGCGGAGCGACTGAAAGCTCTGCCCCCCATGGTCCTGAGGCGGGCAGGGGGCACAGTGAGGTTGGGGGAGGAGGAGGATCTGAGGGGGCGTGTTGGAATGGCGATGTGGAGGAGGTCAGACAGGTAGTGAGGGGCAAGTTTGTGGATGGCTCTAAAGGTGAGTAGAAGGATTTTGTACTGGATCCGGAAAGTGATGGGAAGCCAGTGGAGTTGTTGTAGGATGGGGGTGATGTGGTGGGAAAATGGGGTTCTGGTGATGATGCGGGCAGCTGAATTTTGGACCAATTGTAACTTGTGTAGAGATTTTTGAGGGAGACCAAAGAGGAGGGAGTTACAGTAATCTAAACGTGAGGTGATGAGACTATGGACGAGGATGGAGGTGGTGTTGGGGGAGAGGGAGGGACGGAGTCGATTTATTTGTCAGAGATGGAAGTAGGCAGCCCGAGTGGTATGGCTGATGTGGGATTTAAATGAGAGAGTGCTGTCAAGGATGACTCCCAGACTCTTAACTGAAGGGGAGGGGAAAACCGAGGAGGTGTCAATGGGAATGGAGAAACTGGCAACTTTTGAGAGGGAGGCTTTCATCCCAACGAGGAGCACTTCAGTTTTATCACTGTTTAATTTAAGAAAATTGGATGAGAACCAGGCTTTGATTTCAGCTAAGCAGGTGGGGAGGGAGGAGGGTGGGAGTGAGGAGTTAGGCGAGGTTGAAAGGTACAGTTGAGTGTTGTCAGCATAACAGTGATATTGGATGTTGAATTTGCGGAAGATGGCGCCAAGGGGAAGAAGATAGACGATGAATGGGTCCCAGGACTGAGCCCTGTGGCACGCCTGAAGCTGGATGAACTGTGTGCGACCTGAGAGGTAAGAATGGAACCACTGAAGGGGGGTCTTGGCAAGGCCAATGGAGGAGAGTCTATGGAGTAGGATGGGGTGGGAGATGGTGTCGAATGCAGCAGTAAGGTCGAGGAGGATAAGAATGGAAAGTGAACCAGAGTCAGCTGCAGTGAGAAGGTCGTTGGTTATTTTTATGAGAGCAGTTTCAGTACTGTGGCGGGGGCGAAAACCAGATTGGAAGGGGTCATAGAATATAATGTATTTCTGTGTGTATTTACATGCTCTGTGCCTCTCCCCTCTTCTCCTCTCCCCTCTTCTCCTCTCTTCTCTTCTCCTCTCCTACCTATTCTATCCTCTACCTATTCTATCCTCTACCTGTCCTCCCTCTCCCTCTCTCTCTCTACCCAGCCGGCCATCAGCAGGAGGGTCCCCCTACATGAACCTGGTCCTGCTCAAGGTTTCTTCCTGTTCAAGGGGAGTTTTTCGTTGCCACTGTTGCTTGTCTGGGGTTAGGCCCTGGGATTCTGTAAAGCGCCTTGAAACAATTTTTGATTGTAAAAGACACTATATAAATAAAGATTGTGTTGTGTGTGTGTGTGTGTGTGTGTGTGTGTGTGTGTGTTTACTTGGACACTGAGTGAGGTGCCGTATTTCAGAGGCTAAAGGGGAGGTTTTTACCGTGGCCCCCATTCTACAGGTGCCCAACCCTGACCAACGGTTCATGGTAGAGGTAGATGACTTAGACACAGGCGTTGGAGGTGTCTTATTCCAGAGAGCCATAGTCAACCAGAAGTTTCACCTGCTGCTCCTTCTTCTCTTATTTGTTGTCTCTGGCAGAGAGAAATTTTGATATTGGCAATTGGGAGCTACTGGCAGCAAAGCTCACTCTGGAGGAGTGGCAGCATTGGCTTGAGGGAGCCAAGTGTTTATTGTGTGGATAGACCACAAGAACTTGGAGTACATTAGTACAGACAAGCACCTTAAATCCTGCGTTCCTGGGTATGCAATTGTCCATGGGGGGTATTTTGCAAGTTAGTTTTGTTAGTGGCAACCACTAGCCTGTCATCTGGGTTCCTCCACCAGACTGAGAGGAAGAATCAGAGAAAGTGTGGTTCTGCACCGAGGACCTGCCTTTGTGGGTCAAGTACAGGAAGTTGGTACTGAGACTTATGGGCCTGTTCATGGCCCAGAAGATAATGAGTTTGATGGCAGTAAGGCAGGGGTCCCCAACCTTTTCCAGCAAGTGGGCCGCACGGGCACACACCTTTTACCTAAATTTTCCTAAAAACAATGATTGAGATAAACAATTGATCTTCAGACATTAATTTAATGCATTCATTTAATGAGAAAGCTGGTGCTGCTTGGCCGAAGCTAGCTTCCAAAAGTTGGGCACAACACTGCTGACAGACAGAAGAAGGGCGCCCTGCAGATGCTCATCCGTGAGTTGGGCTCGTGTGAGTGACTTCACAAGCTTCATCTGGCTGGAGAGCTGCTCACACACGTATGTAGAGCCCAACAAGGCAGCAACATGGCGGCGTTGTCAGCCAGTCGGGGTTGAAGCTGCGGTTCTTACGGCCGATCTTGTGCTTCCTGCTTAGAAGAGTGCCTGTTGACATATTCTTATTCCGGGCAAAAACTCATATCTTCTTCTCTGGTGTGATCTCTTCTTCCTCTCTGGTGCAATCGAGTCAGCATGAGCGATGGGGGGCGGGGCGGGGGGGGGATGCTGACCTGTCAGTATTGGAGAAGAATCAACCACAGAGCTCGGATTTTTTCATTCCTATCGATTAAATGGGCGGCGCTTGGAACCCGCCGGCCTTTCGCTTGAAAAAAACGTATCTCCACGGACCGCACGGAAGGTTTCGCAGGCCGCAGGGATAGCCCTGGTTTTCCGAGGCAGGCCGCATCTAATGTTAATTCACTTAGAGACCGGCAGGCCGCACCGAGGGGCCTCGCATGGCGCATGTGGACCGCGGGCTGCAGGTTGGGGACCTCTGCAGTAAGGTCACTGTAAATTCATCCCACTTTCTATGTTTCCACGATAAAGCCAGTCCTGGAGAGACCCCAGCCCCCTCCACCTCTTCCACAGCTCGTGGAAGGGGGCCTTGTATACGCTGTTAGTGGCCTGATTCGCTCCCTATATTATCTGGTGGGACATGGCCCAGAGGACAGGTCGTGGATCCCTGCCCAACACATCTTGGACCCTCAGATGATTTGAGACTTCCATAGGTAGTACCCAGTTCAACCCTCCTTGGGCAAAGCCAGGAGGGTCTCTCACACCGGTGGTGGGGCATTGAGGGGAGTTTCTGTCACAATGATTGGAGGCTAGTAACTTTCTGCAGCTCTCAGCCTTTGCTGCCCTCCCCAAGCAGACACACCTGCTTCCAATCAAGTTCGTAACATCTCTATTTAAATCTCAGTCTGACATCCATCTGATATCTGATATTTTGTATCATGCGAGACTTTCCAGTGCTTTTTTCCTGTCTGCTCATTCCAACACTGCCTGGTTCTGACCTGCCCACTTTGTCTGTGCCCCAAACAACAAGGTGGGCAGGATCTCAGTGGCAAGTGGACACTGAGATCCTGTGTTCCATTTGCCAATCACTGACTTTGCCTGTCCCTGACTCGCTGATCCTGCCTACATACCGGTAAACCTGACATCTGCTACTGACTGCCTTGTGCTGACGTTCCCGTGGCTTCACGACTACTTTGGTCACTCTGTTCACCCACAACTCTTGTTTCAGTAAAGCAGAGATCGATTCAGTGAGTGTGCTATTTTGGGTCCTTGTCAGAGCTGTGACACAAAATAATTGAACACAAACGTCTGGAGAGCATTGTTATGTGAAATAATAATTATTAAATATAAACCATTAAAAATTAAAAGAATATTGCACCATGACTATACCTCTGACTGCACAAGCATTTCTATTTTTAACACCTTTTTTTCACATTTTCTATAGTTAATATAATTCCCCCCAAAGTGCACCAGTGACAGTGCCCCTAGAATGGATACAATGGATACAATACAATACTGTGGAAATTCAAATGGTAAATGAATGTAATTTGTTGGGAGTGCTATCAGGACCCAGATGAAAAGCAAAGTGCAATACAATCGCCAGTTCACACAATTACTCACACGATTACTTTATTGACTGGGTTGCACAGAGAGAACCAACAAGACCCGCAGGGAAACAGGATCCAGGCAAGCCTGGGTAAGGCGAAGTCAAGGGCAGAAGGCAGTGTGGTCCACTGGGGCTCAGACAGTTGAGTGTTGTGGTCAGGAACGGAAGGCAGTTGGATTTACCGGGAATCAAGCAGGATCGAGAAGTTGTGGACAGGTTGGGTCGTGAACAGGCAGGCAGACAACAGGATCTCAGGAACCAAGAACAGACAGGTTTACCGGTGAACAACTAAGCAGGCATGTCAGGAACAGGTAGGGTTGAAACCAGGCTGACAGGCAAGCAGAAAATGCTGGAATCATTCATAACTACAGAAGACAATCTGGCAATGAACTGGGGAAGGGCTGTGGACCAGGTGGTAGGCGGGTCCAGCTTGGTGAACATCATTGCCCCCTGGAGCAGTTTGAGTCTGGGGGAGATGAGAGGCAACAGGTCAAGAATCGGTATTCTTGATTGTGATGCCATTGAGCCCTCCTTAGTGAATGCAGAGCCACAGCCATCCTCATGCATGGATGGTTGCCAGAACCTCTGCCTCAGGAGTCTACTGAGTCCCAGGGTGACAGGCGAGGTATGATGAGTGCCCCCATTCCAGGACCTCTGCCCTTAATGGGTTGGGCATGAAGAGCTGATTGCTGGAGTAGGCGCCACAGCCATCTCCCAGTTCAGGCATGGGGTGTGGAGGCAGAGCCACAGGGAGCCCAGGACAAGGGGTAGGTGCATCTGCTCCAGAATGTGGAAGCAAATATGCTCCTGGTGGTTGCCTGGCAGCAACATCCTCACAGACCAGTCTGCTGGCTGATGATCCCAAAGCAATGACCATCCAATGCATGGGCGGCATCAGGGACAGCAGTGGCTCATGCCTGAGGCCTAACTGCCGGACCACATCTCTGCTGATCAGACATGAGTCTGAGTTGATGAGGGTGGAGTCCCCAGGAAGAAGGAAGCAAACCTGGAGCGAGAGCCAGGGGGTTTGGGGAGAAGGGACAATAAGATTCACCCGTATCTCCCCGGCTATAGATGAGTCTGGGCTTTTACCAGGTGGCAATGAAATGGTTGCAGCCACCGCAGTACAGACAGAGGTTTGTCTGGCATTGATGCCTGCACTCCTCTCCGTTGAGCAATGTGCAGCCCAGCTGTATGGGTTCCTCCTTACCTGGTGGTGACATGGGATGAGGTGTGGGTTCCTCAGGTGGGTTGCCTGTCCCCTCAAGGCATCTTGCCTGATGCTTCTCGAGCTGACGGGCCTGCACCCGCAAATCCACCCTAATTGCCAGGTCAATGGCGCCATCCAGGGAGGGTGGAATCTCGTAGGCAATCAGCATGCCCTTAATGTAAGCTGCCAACTGCAAGGACTCAAACAAGAACCCAAGTGCAACACAATTATCAGTTCACACACAGCTTTATTGACAGCATTGCATAGAGTCCTTTGACAGTGTGAACAGAGGACCACCCGTGCGCTCAAATGAATCTAGATGTTTTGCTTTGGCAAGTGGCTGAATGGCAGCTCATAGATATGTGTCAGACCACTGGCCAACACCATTTACAAACAGGGCTTGTTGGGGTGATTTTGTGAAGATCAGGCAGGCAGAGGGAGAACATGGAAATGAGACCCATTCATCCCTCTACCCATGACCCCCCCAACGACTGGCACATTGCATGGCATTGTCCATGGCCACTGAGCCTGAAATGAGGCAATTTGTTGGCATGTCCTGTCATTTCACAAATACCCATTTCCATGCTGCCAGAGTACAACGGAAGACATGAAAGGGCAGCCAGCAGTGCAGGTTTAGCAGTCCTGCGAAACTCACTCAATAGAGAAATTTTAAAAAATACTCAAACTTTAAAAGAGCTTAAGACTCATGTAGATTTGTAATTTATATTGTAAAACCCTATGAGTTAGTTGAACTTAAAGTATTTGAGGGAACCAATTGCATTTATTTTATGTTTGAGAGTCCTAATCTGCAAATTATACCAAGGGGCAAACCTCCTCTGATTTACTATTTTCTTTTCAGGGGGCAACAATTGCAAATTTGATTCAGAGTGATGCTGCCGTACCTTCAATTACAGAATCAACCTGAGCAAGGCTATGATTATGAAGATAATGATTGCTCTCTGGAAAATCAAACAGTAGTCCTAAGATTAACACAGGGATCACTTCCTTAAATTTAGGAAGTGCTGTTGTTACCACTGAGTGGGCCTCTGACACTTCACTTGCACTTGAAATAAAGTCATCCTCAAAAAGTGATGTGTTTATGGTTTCTGCCACTTGGGATTGTTCCGATTTGTGTTGTTTCAAATCCTTCCTTGTGGTGGCTGTGAGTAAGAACAGGCTTGGCAAGGGTCCAAACATCTCTTGTCAGCCTTAGCACATGAAGCTTCTCGTCCTTTCCCTCTGATGGGCCTGTAAATTACAGAAATCTTACTGCCTAATGATCTTGTATTTACAGTGATATCTGCAGAAATTCCGTCTTGATTTCTGCCATGTATGTAACTGCATGCAGCCTGAACTTGATCAAAACACTCATCAGATCTAGATTAAAGTTGGGCCCATTAAAAGACGTGCTGAGTCAGTGAACTACAATGTGTGAGAGAGGAAAGGGATAGAGGGGTAGATTAAATATGATCAGTCAAATAAAAAAAAGCGAAAAAAAAGCCTCCCTCAGTGCTGCTACCTCCTTCATGGATTGCATTCTGGCTATCCATTGTGCATTTTTCACCATGTTGGTGAGGCCCAGGCTGTGACTGATTATTTCAAGAGTGGCAGTTGTTTGGTTCAACATTATATTCTAAATTAATCATTATATTCTAAATTAATCACGGGATGAATGAAACGACTGTGAGCAATCATACACCATCAATCCCTGTAATGGCTGACAGCTGAGTCAGCATCCACTATTAATATCAAATAGATTAAGTAGTAAAATTACCAGCATGGTCATAGATCACAAATTTGCCAGAGAAAAATGCACAAATTGGGGAAAAAAGGATGTATCCACAATGATTGGACTGCATATAATTTAAGCCAGGGTGGCAGAGTGGCAAGCTTTCTCTCCACCTAAATCTGCTTTTGTTTCATAATAAACCCCCCAAGAAATGAGCTTCTTGACTCTTGGGTCAGATTATGTTATTTTGTACCATCAGTTTGTAACAGGAGCGCATTTGTTTTGTAACAACCGATCATAACTTTTAGAAGACTGTCAACCGGACCGCCTAACTAAGAAATGTTTCTGTCTGCTCTTTGCTCAGAGTTGTTCTCAGAACTCTCTTAAATCCTTGCTACGAGGCTAAGTTTTAGGCTAAGTTAGGAGCTCTCTGAGAGGACTCTTTATGAATACAGGTCACTTAAATTTGAGAAATGTTTAATTTTATTTAATTTTTACTTATTTATTATTATTATTATTATTATTATTGTTGTTGTGGTTGTTGTTGTTGTTGTTGTTATTATTATTATTATTATTATTATTATTATTATTATTATTATTATTATTATTATTATCTACCCTACATTTATTTGGTTCTGAAATGTAGGGTAGCGAGTGAGTGGAGAAAATTTCAAAGACAGTGTGAAAATTTAAATTTTTTCATTAAAAACAAAATTCATGAGTTAAAAAATGGCAGCTACCCTGCTATTGTTACAGGAGTATTTTTTCCGTGAAAACAAGCTAGCTCCACTCAGCACGGCAGGGCAAACCTTTCTCAGATGGTGACTTCATAAAACAGTGCCTCACCACAGTCAAAAAAAGAATGTGCCCAGAGAAGATGCAGGAGTTCAACAATATGGGCATGTCCAGAAACAATAAATAAAACAAACAAATAAAGAATACATAGAAATAAACATATAAACTCTCTCTGTCTCTATTGTTTAATATTATCTATGTTATATCTAATATATATCCTTTATGTGTTGTTTTATTATTCACACACACGCACACATTTATACCATACTATATATTATATATATATAGTATACTATATATATAGTTTATTGTAATTTTTAATTTCTTAATAAAACAACACACGAACCTAAGCCACAGAGGGGCTGCTGAACTGGTAACTTCTTAAGTAGTTGACGCGTCTGTTGTCTTCCAGGTCCAATGAATGAGTCCAAACAGAACGTTCCATGAAACAACCAATATTTATTGATGGACTTGGGTGCCGAGCCCCACCTACTGCGACCACCAGGTATTAAACAAAAACAAACTAAAAAACCCCACGAACGCACACATAACCCAAACGTATAATAATATATATGCTTCTGGCCAAACTGCATCACTTCTTTGGCCATTCTTCCTCGATTTTCTCACTCACAGCTTGCAATGTGCTCTCTACAGCTGTTGCCTCTATTGACCTGCAAAGTGTCTCTTCCCTCAGTGTATCAAGTCTATGGCATACCCCATCTTCTCATCACTGGTGTCCTGTGACATCGCCTGCCTCACAGCTCACTGGTGCACGACATCAGCGTTGAATATGGAGCACTGTCTACATTTATTTATCAGATATTACTCCTAAACAATTATTTTGAGCCTATGCCACACTTTGTGTGCAAAAACAACTACAAATAATATAAAAATCAACAGAGTAATAATGAAAAGGATCAGACATGTAGAGACGAACGCGTTCAATCTTAACTTTTGCTTGCCCGATACCGGGAATAATTTAGGTAGGTACGCAGTGCCATCTAGTGTTAAGATACAATGCTAGAATAAGGTTTTACAACACCAGCTACAACATTATAAGCATATAGGCATATAAACAAAAGCATATAAACAAAACTTTTCATTGCAAAAATAAAATGAATAAAGGATGTGCAACATTAAAAGTTTAGAGAAGGACTGAGGAAAGCGGAACAATGACAGTTAAAGACATGTAGTTTATTGTTGCCTTATGAATGAAGAAATTGTCTTATATTTCAGATAGTTAAACAGCAGAAATCAATAGAATTATGATTTCAGAATAATGTATAATCATCTCTGTAATGTAGTTGAAAAGAGAGTATTACTTGTAGATGGCACTGTGAATTTGCTGTTGTCTTACTGTGTTGACTGGGAGGCTAAAAGTAAAAAAAAACAGAAGTGAGGCTGGAAATGGACACGATCAAAAGATTTTGGAGGGTCTGGATTCAACGATTTAAAGTGTTCTAGCAGAATTGATGAAAAGTCTGATGCAGTGAAAAGAGTGACATTCCTGCATGTGGCAGGGGATGAAACAATTAATCATATTGGAATAGATCACACTGGTCAAAAAGCACCATCCTTCGCTCTGAAAAACCTGTTTTGGGAAGAGTGCACTGATGTGAAAAAAGTCATTTAATTTTTAAATGAATGTTAAAAAATAAGTTATTTTTACTTCAACTCATGTAATTCAAGGTTCTACATGTAAGCAAACAACATAATTCATCGTTTTAGAAATGGGCAAACATGAATTTATGCAATCCTCTGAATTTCTGTGGAATAAATCACACATTGTTCTAAAAGTACCTTCTCTCGCTCTGAAAAAAATGTTTTGGCAAGAGTGCCCTGATTTAATTTTTAAAGGAACATTAAAAAACAGGTTTTTACTTCACCTTATGTAATTCAAGGTTCTGCATGTAATTACATAAGTAATTTATGCAGTCCTGTGCAGTCCTGTGGAATAATTCACTAATGTGAAAAAAGTCATATAATTTTAAAAGAAAAGTTGAAAAACGGGTTATTTTCACTTAACCTTATGTAATTTAACATTGTGCAAACAAGCAAACATGAATTTCCGCAATCCTGTGCAGTCCTGTGGAATAAAACACACTTTGGTCAAAACCCATCTTCCCTCAGTCTGAAACAGCTGTTATTCCACAGTACTGCACAGGACTGCGTAAATTCATGTTTGGCTATGTGCAAAAACTTGAAATACATAAGCTGAAATGAAAACAACCCGTTTTTTAACTTTCATTTTAAAATTATATGACTTTTTTTCACATTAGTGAATTATTCCACAGTACTGCACAGTTCTGCGTAAATTCATGCTTGCCTAATTGCAAAACGTGGAATTACAGAAGGTGAAGTGAAAACAACCTGTTTTTTTTACTTTCATTTTAAAATTATATGACTTTGTTCACATTAGTGCACTTTTGCCAAAACAGCTGTTTCAGACCGAGAGAAGAAGGGTTTTGACCAAAGTGTGTTTTATTCCACAGTACTGAACAGGACTGCGTGACTTCATGTTTGCTTATGTGCAAAACGTTGAATTACATAAGGTGAAGTGAAAACAACCCGTTTTTCAACTTTATTTTTAAAAGTAAATTACTTTTTTCACATTAGTGCACTTTTGCCAAAACAGCTGTTTCAGACCGACGGAAGATGGGTTTTGACCATATTGTGTTTTATTCCACAGGACTGCACAGGACTGCATAAATTGATGTTTGCTTATGTGCAAAACCTTGAATTACATAAGCTGAAATGAACATAACCCGTTTTTTTAACTTTCCTTTTAAAATTAAATGACTTTTTTCACATTACTGAATTATTCCACAGGACTGCACAGGACTGCGTAAATTCAGACACAAGTCCTGTGGAATAAAACACACTTCAGTCAAAACCCACCTTCCCTTCGTCTGACACAGCTGCTTTGGCAAAAGTGCACTATTGTGAAAAAAGTGATTTAATTTTAAAAGGAAAGTTAAAAAACGGGTTGTTTTCACTTCATCTTATGTAATTCCACGTTTTCCAGATACTCAACCATTAATGTACGCAGTCCTGTGCAGTCCTGTGGAATAATTCAGTAATGTGAAAAAAGTCATATACTTTTAAAATGGAAGTTAAATAACATTTTTTTTCACTTCTCTTTATGCAATTCAACATTCTGCACTTAAGCAAACATGAATTTACGCAGTCCTGTGCAGTATTGTGGAATAATTCAGTAATGGGAAAAAAGTGATTTAATTTTAATAGGAAAGTTAAAAAACGGGTTGTTTTCAATTTATCTTATGTAATTCAACATTCTGCACGTAAGCACACATGGATTTACGCAGTCCTTTGCAGTACTGTGGAATAATTCACTAATGTGAAAAAAGTGATTTAATTTAAAAGGAAAGTTAAAAAAACGGGTTGTTTTCAGTTTATCTTATGTAATTCAACATTCTGAACGTAAGCAGACATAAATTTACGCAGTCCTGTGCAGTATTGTGGAATAATTCACTAATGTGAAAAAAGTGATTTAATTTTAAAAGGAAAGTTAAAAAACGGGTTGTTTTCAATTTATCTTATGTAATTCAACATTGTACACACAAGCAAACATGAATTTATGCAGTCCTGCGCAGTACTGTGGAATAAAACACACTTTGTAAAAACCTCCTTATCTCGGTCTGAAACAGCTGTTTTGGCAAAAGTGCACTAATGTGAAAAAAGTGATTTAATTTTAAAAGGAAAGTTAAAAAAACGGATTGTTTTTAGTTTATCTTATGTAATTCAACATTCTGCACGTCAGCAAACATGAAATTACGCAGTCCTGTGCAGTACTGTGGAATAATTCACTAATGTGAAAAAGTCATATAATTTTAAAGGGAAAGTTAAAATACGGGTTGTTTTCAGTTTATCTTGTGTAATTCAACATTCTGCACGTAAGCAAACATGAATTTACGCAGTCCTGTGCAGTACTGTGGAATAATTCACTAATGTGAAAAAAGTCATATAATTTTAAAATGAAAGGTAAATAACGTTTTTTTCCACGTCTCCTTATGTAATTCAACATTGTACACACAAGCAAACATGAATTTATGCAGTACTGTGCAGTACTGTGGAATAAAACACACTTTGTCAAAAACCACCTTATCTCGGTCTGAAACAGCTGTTTTGGCAAAAGTGCACTAATGTGAAAAAAGTGATTTAATTTTAAAAGGAAAGTTAAAAAACGGGTTGTTTTCAGTTTATCTTATGTAATTCAACATTCTACACGTAAGCAATCATGAATTTACGCAATCCTGTGCAGTACTGTGGAATAATCCACTAATGTGAAAAAAGTCATATACTTTTAAAAAGAAAGGTAAATAAAGGTTTTTTTCACTTCTCCTTATGTAATTCAACATTGTACACACAAGCAAACATGAATTTATGCAGTCCTGTGCAGTACTGTGGAATAAAACACACTTTGTCAAAAACCACCTTATCTCGGTCTGAAACAGCTGTTTTGGCAAAAGTGCACTAATGTGAAAAAAATGATTTAATTTTAAAAGGAAAGTTAAAAAACGGGTTGTTTTCAGTTTATCTTATGTAATTCAACATTCTGTACGTAAGCAAACATGAAATTACGCAGTCCTGTGCAGTACTGTGGAATAATTCACTAATGTGAAAAAAGTCATATAATTTTAAAATGAAAGTGAAAAAAACGGGTTGTTTTCACTTCACTTTATGTAATTCAACATTGTACACACAAGCAAACATGAATTCATGCAGTCCTGTGCAGTACTGTGGAATAAAACACACTTTGTCAAAAACCACCTTATCTCGGTCTGAAACAGCTGTTTTGGCAAAAGTGCACTAATGTGAAAAAAGTGATTTAATTTTAAAAGGAAAGTTAAAAAAACGGATAGTTTTTAGTTTATCTTATGTAATTCAACATTCTGCACGTCAGCAAACATGAAATTACGCAGTCCTGTGCAGTACTGTGGAATAATTCACTAATGTGAAAAAAGTCATATAATTTTAAAGGGAAAGTTAAAATACGGGTTGTTTTCAGTTTATCTTATGTAATTCAACATTCTACACGTAAGCAATCATGAATTTACGCAATCCTGTGCAGTACTGTGGAATAATCCACTAATGTGAAAAAAGTCATATACTTTTAAAAAGAAAGGTAAATAAAGGTTTTTTTCACTTCTCCTTATGTAATTCAACATTCTGCACGTAAGCACACATGGATTTACGCAGTCCTTTGCAGTACTGTGGAATAATTCACTAATGTGAAAAAAGTGATTTAATTTAAAAGGAAAGTTAAAAAAACGGGTTGTTTTCAGTTTATCTTATGTAATTCAACATTCTGAACGTAAGCAGACATAAATTTACGCAGTCCTGTGCAGTATTGTGGAATAATTCACTAATGTGAAAAAAGTGATTTAATTTTAAAAGGAAAGTTAAAAAACGGGTTGTTTTCAATTTATCTTATGTAATTCAACATTGTACACACAAGCAAACATGAATTTATGCAGTCCTGCGCAGTACTGTGGAATAAAACACACTTTGTAAAAACCTCCTTATCTCGGTCTGAAACAGCTGTTTTGGCAAAAGTGCACTAATGTGAAAAAAGTGATTTAATTTTAAAAGGAAAGTTAAAAAAACGGATTGTTTTTAGTTTATCTTATGTAATTCAACATTCTGCACGTCAGCAAACATGAAATTACGCAGTCCTGTGCAGTACTGTGGAATAATTCACTAATGTGAAAAAAGTCATATAATTTTAAAGGGAAAGTTAAAATACGGGTTGTTTTCAGTTTATCTTGTGTAATTCAACATTCTGCACGTAAGCAAACATGAATTTACGCAGTCCTGTGCAGTACTGTGGAATAATTCACTAATGTGAAAAAAGTCATATAATTTTAAAATGAAAGGTAAATAACGTTTTTTTCCACGTCTCCTTATGTAATTCAACATTGTACACACAAGCAAACATGAATTTATGCAGTACTGTGCAGTACTGTGGAATAAAACACACTTTGTCAAAAACCACCTTATCTCGGTCTGAAACAGCTGTTTTGGCAAAAGTGCACTAATGTGAAAAAAGTGATTTAATTTTAAAAGGAAAGTTAAAAAACGGGTTGTTTTCAGTTTATCTTATGTAATTCAACATTCTACACGTAAGCAATCATGAATTTACGCAATCCTGTGCAGTACTGTGGAATAATCCACTAATGTGAAAAAAGTCATATACTTTTAAAAAGAAAGGTAAATAAAGGTTTTTTTCACTTCTCCTTATGTAATTCAACATTGTACACACAAGCAAACATGAATTTATGCAGTCCTGTGCAGTACTGTGGAATAAAACACACTTTGTCAAAAACCACCTTATCTCGGTCTGAAACAGCTGTTTTGGCAAAAGTGCACTAATGTGAAAAAAATGATTTAATTTTAAAAGGAAAGTTAAAAAAACGGGTTGTTTTCAGTTTATCTTATGTAATTCAACATTCTGTACGTAAGCAAACATGAAATTACGCAGTCCTGTGCAGTACTGTGGAATAATTCACTAATGTGAAAAAAGTCATATAATTTTAAAATGAAAGTGAAAAAACGGGTTGTTTTCACTTCACTTTATGTAATTCAACATTGTACACACAAGCAAACATGAATTCATGCAGTCCTGTGCAGTACTGTGGAATAAAACACACTTTGTCAAAAACCACCTTATCTCGGTCTGAAACAGCTGTTTTGGCAAAAGTGCACTAATGTGAAAAAAGTGATTTAATTTTAAAAGGAAAGTTAAAAAAACGGATAGTTTTTAGTTTATCTTATGTAATTCAACATTCTGCACGTCAGCAAACATGAAATTACGCAGTCCTGTGCAGTACTGTGGAATAATTCACTAATGTGAAAAAAGTCATATAATTTTAAAGGGAAAGTTAAAATACGGGTTGTTTTCAGTTTATCTTATGTAATTCAACATTCTACACGTAAGCAATCATGAATTTACGCAATCCTGTGCAGTACTGTGGAATAATCCACTAATGTGAAAAAAGTCATATACTTTTAAAAAGAAAGGTAAATAAAGGTTTTTTTCACTTCTCCTTATGTAATTCAACATTCTGCACGTAAGCAAACATGAATTTACGCAGTCCTGTGCAGTACTGTGGAATAATTCACTAATGTGAAAAAAGTCATATAATTTTAAAATGAAAGGTAAATAACGTTTTTCCACGTCTCCTTATGTAATTCAACATTGTACACACAAGCAAACATGAATTTATGCAGTACTGTGCAGTACTGTGGAATAAAACACACTTTGTCAAAAACCACCTTATCTCGGTCTGAAACAGCTGTTTTGGCAAAAGTGAACTAATGTGAAAAAAGTGATTTAATTTTGAAAGGAAAGTTAAAAAAAGGGTTGTTTTCAGTTTATCTTATGTAATTCAACATTCTACACGTAAGCAATCATGAATTTACGCAATCCTGTGCAGTACTGTGGAATAATCCACTAATGTGAAAAAAGTCATATACTTTTAAAAAGAAAGGTAAATAAAGGTTTTTTTCACTTCTCCTTATGTAATTCAACATTGTACACACAAGCAAACATGAATTTATGCAGTCCTGTGCAGTACTGTGGAATAAAACACACTTTGTCAAAAACCACCTTATCTCGGTCTGAAACAGCTGTTTTGGCAAAAGTGCACTAATGTGAAAAAAATGATTTAATTTTAAAAGGAAAGTTAAAAAACGGGTTGTTTTCAGTTTATCTTATGTAATTCAACATTCTGTACGTAAGCAAACATGAAATTACGCAGTCCTGTGCAGTACTGTGGAATAATTCACTAATGTGAAAAAAGTCATATAATTTTAAAATGAAAGTGAAAAAACGGGTTGTTTTCACTTCACCTTATGTAATTCAACATTGTACACACAAGCAAACATGAATTCATGCAGTCCTGTGCAGTACTGTGGAATAATTCACTAATGTGAAAAAGTCATATAATTTTAAAATGAAAGGTAAATAACGTTTTTCCACGTCTCCTTATGTAATTCAACATTGTACACACAAGCAAACATGAATTTATGCAGTCCTGTGCAGTACTGTGGAATAAAACACACTTTGTCAAAAACCACCGTATCTCGGTCTGAAACAGCTGTTTTGGCAAAAGTGCACTAATGTGAAAAAAGTGATTTAATTTTAAAAGGAAAGTTAGAAAACGGGTTGTTTTCAGTTTGTCTTATGTAATTCAACATTCTGCACGTGAGCAGACATGAATTTACGCAGTCCTGTGCAGTACTGTGGAATAATTCACTAATGTGAAAAAAGTCATATAATTTTAAAGGGAAAGTTAAAAAACGGGTTGTTTTCAGTTTATCTTGTGTAATTCAACATTCTGCACGTAAGCAAACATGAATTTACGCAGTCCTGTGCAGTACTGTGGAATAATTCACTAATGTGAAAAAAGTCATATAATTTTAAAATGAAAGGTAAATAACGTTTTTTTCCACGTCTCCTTATGTAATTCAACATTGTACACACAAGCAAACATGAATTTATGCAGTACTGTGCAGTACTGTGGAATAAAACACACTTTGTCAAAAACCACCTTATCTCGGTCTGAAACAGCTGTTTTGGCAAAAGTGCACTAATGTGAAAAAAGTGATTTAATTTTAAAAGGAAAGTTAAAAAACGGGTTGTTTTCAGTTTATCTTATGTAATTCAACATTCTACACGTAAGCAATCATGAATTTACGCAATCCTGTGCAGTACTGTGGAATAATCCACTAATGTGAAAAAAGTCATATACTTTTAAAAAGAAAGGTAAATAAAGGTTTTTTTCACTTCTCCTTATGTAATTCAACATTGTACACACAAGCAAACATGAATTTATGCAGTCCTGTGCAGTACTGTGGAATAAAACACACTTTGTCAAAAACCACCTTATCTCGGTCTGAAACAGCTGTTTTGGCAAAAGTGCACTAATGTGAAAAAAATGATTTAATTTTAAAAGGAAAGTTAAAAAACGGGTTGTTTTCAGTTTATCTTATGTAATTCAACATTCTGTACGTAAGCAAACATGAAATTACGCAGTCCTGTGCAGTACTGTGGAATAATTCACTAATGTGAAAAAAGTCATATAATTTTAAAATGAAAGTGAAAAAACGGGTTGTTTTCACTTCACTTTATGTAATTCAACATTGTACACACAAGCAAACATGAATTCATGCAGTCCTGTGCAGTACTGTGGAATAAAACACACTTTGTCAAAAACCACCTTATCTCGGTCTGAAACAGCTGTTTTGGCAAAAGTGCACTAATGTGAAAAAAGTGATTTAATTTTAAAAGGAAAGTTAAAAAAACGGATAGTTTTTAGTTTATCTTATGTAATTCAACATTCTGCACGTCAGCAAACATGAAATTACGCAGTCCTGTGCAGTACTGTGGAATAATTCACTAATGTGAAAAAAGTCATATAATTTTAAAGGGAAAGTTAAAATACGGGTTGTTTTCAGTTTATCTTATGTAATTCAACATTCTACACGTAAGCAATCATGAATTTACGCAATCCTGTGCAGTACTGTGGAATAATCCACTAATGTGAAAAAAGTCATATACTTTTAAAAAGAAAGGTAAATAAAGGTTTTTTTCACTTCTCCTTATGTAATTCAACATTCTGCACGTAAGCAAACATGAATTTACGCAGTCCTGTGCAGTACTGTGGAATAATTCACTAATGTGAAAAAAGTCATATAATTTTAAAATGAAAGGTAAATAACGTTTTTTCCACGTCTCCTTATGTAATTCAACATTGTACACACAAGCAAACATGAATTTATGCAGTACTGTGCAGTACTGTGGAATAAAACACACTTTGTCAAAAACCACCTTATCTCGGTCTGAAACAGCTGTTTTGGCAAAAGTGAACTAATGTGAAAAAAGTGATTTAATTTTGAAAGGAAAGTTAAAAAAAGGGTTGTTTTCAGTTTATCTTATGTAATTCAACATTCTACACGTAAGCAATCATGAATTTACGCAATCCTGTGCAGTACTGTGGAATAATCCACTAATGTGAAAAAGTCATATACTTTTAAAAAGAAAGGTAAATAAAGGTTTTTTTCACTTCTCCTTATGTAATTCAACATTGTACACACAAGCAAACATGAATTTATGCAGTCCTGTGCAGTACTGTGGAATAAAACACACTTTGTCAAAAACCACCTTATCTCGGTCTGAAACAGCTGTTTTGGCAAAAGTGCACTAATGTGAAAAAAATGATTTAATTTTAAAAGGAAAGTTAAAAAACGGGTTGTTTTCAGTTTATCTTATGTAATTCAACATTCTGTACGTAAGCAAACATGAAATTACGCAGTCCTGTGCAGTACTGTGGAATAATTCACTAATGTGAAAAAAGTCATATAATTTTAAAATGAAAGTGAAAAAACGGGTTGTTTTCACTTCACCTTATGTAATTCAACATTGTACACACAAGCAAACATGAATTCATGCAGTCCTGTGCAGTACTGTGGAATAATTCACTAATGTGAAAAAAGTCATATAATTTTAAAATGAAAGGTAAATAACGTTTTTTCCACGTCTCCTTATGTAATTCAACATTGTACACACAAGCAAACATGAATTTATGCAGTCCTGTGCAGTACTGTGGAATAAAACACACTTTGTCAAAAACCACCGTATCTCGGTCTGAAACAGCTGTTTTGGCAAAAGTGCACTAATGTGAAAAAAGTGATTTAATTTTAAAAGGAAAGTTAGAAAACGGGTTGTTTTCAGTTTGTCTTATGTAATTCAACATTCTGCACGTGAGCAGACATGAATTTACGCAGTCCTGTGCAGTACTGTGGAATAATTCACTAATGTGAAAAAAGTCATATAATTTTAAAGGGAAAGTTAAAAAACGGGTTGTTTTCAGTTTATCTTGTGTAATTCAACATTCTGCACGTAAGCAAACATGAATTTACGCAGTCCTGTGCAGTACTGTGGAATAATTCACTAATGTGAAAAAAGTCATATAATTTTAAAATGAAAGGTAAATAACGTTTTTTTCCACGTCTCCTTATGTAATTCAACATTGTACACACAAGCAAACATGAATTTATGCAGTACTGTGCAGTACTGTGGAATAAAACACACTTTGTCAAAAACCACCTTATCTCGGTCTGAAACAGCTGTTTTGGCAAAAGTGCACTAATGTGAAAAAAGTGATTTAATTTTAAAAGGAAAGTTAAAAAACGGGTTGTTTTCAGTTTATCTTATGTAATTCAACATTCTACACGTAAGCAATCATGAATTTACGCAATCCTGTGCAGTACTGTGGAATAATCCACTAATGTGAAAAAAGTCATATACTTTTAAAAAGAAAGGTAAATAAAGGTTTTTTTTCACTTCTCCTTATGTAATTCAACATTGTACACACAAGCAAACATGAATTTATGCAGTCCTGTGCAGTACTGCAGAATAAAACACACTTTGTCAAAAACCACCTTATCTCGGTCTGAAACAGCTGTTTTGGCAAAAGTGCACTAATGTGAAAGAAGTGATTTAATTTTAGAAGAAAAGTTAAAGTACTGGTTGTTTTCACTTCACCTTATGTAATTCAACATTCTGCACGTAGGCAAACATGAAATTACGCAATCCTTTGCAGTACTGTGGAATAATCCACTAATGTGAAAAAAGTCATATACTTTAAAAATGAAAGTTAAATAACTTTTTTTTTTAACTTCTCCTTATGTAATTCAACATTGTACACACAAGCAAACATGAATTTATGCAGTCCTGCGCAGTACTGTGGAATAAAACACACTTTGTAAAAACCTCCTTATCTCGGTCTGAAACAGCTGTTTTGGCAAAAGTGCACTAATGTGAAAAAAGTGATTTAATTTTAAAAGGAAAGTTAAAAAAACGGATTGTTTTTAGTTTATCTTATGTAATTCAACATTCTGCACGTCAGCAAACATGAAATTACGCAGTCCTGTGCAGTACTGTGGAATAATTCACTAATGTGAAAAAAGTCATATAATTTTAAAGGGAAAGTTAAAATACGGGTTGTTTTCAGTTTATCTTATGTAATTCAACATTCTACACGTAAGCAATCATGAATTTACGCAATCCTGTGCAGTACTGTGGAATAATCCACTAATGTGAAAAAAGTCATATACTTTTAAAAAGAAAGGTAAATAAAGGTTTTTTTCACTTCTCCTTATGTAATTCAACATTCTGCACGTAAGCAAACATGAATTTACGCAGTCCTGTGCAGTACTGTGGAATAATTCACTAATGTGAAAAAAGTCATATAATTTTAAAATGAAAGGTAAATAACGTTTTTTCCACGTCTCCTTATGTAATTCAACATTGTACACACAAGCAAACATGAATTTATGCAGTACTGTGCAGTACTGTGGAATAAAACACACTTTGTCAAAAAACACCTTATCTCGGTCTGAAACAGCTGTTTTGGCAAAAGTGCACTAATGTGAAAAAAGTGATTTAATTTTAAAAGGAAAGTTAAAAAACGGGTTGTTTTCAGTTTATTTTATGTAATTCAACATTCTACACGTAAGCAATCATGAATTTACGCAATCCTGTGCAGTACTGTGGAATAATTCACTAATGTGAAAAAAGTCATATAATTTTAAAATGAAAGTGAAAAAACGGGTTGTTTTCACTTCACCTTATGTAATTCAACATTGTACACACGAGCAAACATGAATTCATGCAGTCCTGTGCAGTACTGTGGAATAAAACACACTTTGTCAAAAACCACCTTATCTCGGTCTGAAACAGCTGTTTTGGCAAAAGTGCACTAATGTGAAAAAAGTGATTTAATTTTAAAAGGAAAGTTAAAAAACGGGTTGTTTTCAGTTTATTTTATGTAATTCAACATTCTACACGTAAGCAATCATGAATTTACGCAATCCTGTGCAGTACTGTGGAATAATTCACTAATGTGAAAAAAGTCATATAATTTTAAAATGAAAGTGAAAAAACGGGTTGTTTTCACTTCACCTTATGTAATTCAACATTGTACACACGAGCAAACATGAATTCATGCAGTCCTGTGCAGTACTGTGGAATAAAACACACTTTGTCAAAAACCACCTTATCTCGGTCTGAAACAGCTGTTTTGGCAAAAGTGCACTAATGTGAAAAAAGTGATTTAATTTTAAAAGGAAAGTTAAAAAAACGGATAGTTTTTAGTTTATCTTATGTAATTCAACATTCTGCACGTCAGCAAACATGAAATTACGCAGTCCTGTGCAGTACTGTGGAATAATTCACTAATGTGAAAAAAGTCATATAATTTTAAAGGGAAAGTTAAAATACGGGTTGTTTTCAGTTTATCTTATGTAATTCAACATTCTACACGTAAGCAATCATGAATTTACGCAATCCTGTGCAGTACTGTGGAATAATCCACTAATGTGAAAAAAGTCATATACTTTTAAAAAGAAAGGTAAATAAAGGTTTTTTTCACTTCTCCTTATGTAATTCAACATTCTGCACGTAAGCAAACATGAATTTACGCAGTCCTGTGCAGTACTGTGGAATAATTCACTAATGTGAAAAAAGTCATATAATTTTAAAATGAAAGGTAAATAACGTTTTTTCCACGTCTCCTTATGTAATTCAACATTGTACACACAAGCAAACATGAATTTATGCAGTACTGTGCAGTACTGTGGAATAAAACACACTTTGTCAAAAACCACCTTATCTCGGTCTGAAACAGCTGTTTTGGCAAAAGTGAACTAATGTGAAAAAAGTGATTTAATTTTGAAAGGAAAGTTAAAAAAAGGGTTGTTTTCAGTTTATCTTATGTAATTCAACATTCTACACGTAAGCAATCATGAATTTACGCAATCCTGTGCAGTACTGTGGAATAATCCACTAATGTGAAAAAAGTCATATACTTTTAAAAAGAAAGGTAAATAAAGGTTTTTTTCACTTCTCCTTATGTAATTCAACATTGTACACACAAGCAAACATGAATTTATGCAGTCCTGTGCAGTACTGTGGAATAAAACACACTTTGTCAAAAACCACCTTATCTCGGTCTGAAACAGCTGTTTTGGCAAAAGTGCACTAATGTGAAAAAAATGATTTAATTTTAAAAGGAAAGTTAAAAAACGGGTTGTTTTCAGTTTATCTTATGTAATTCAACATTCTGTACGTAAGCAAACATGAAATTACGCAGTCCTGTGCAGTACTGTGGAATAATTCACTAATGTGAAAAAAGTCATATAATTTTAAAATGAAAGTGAAAAAACGGGTTGATTTCACTTCACCTTATGTAATTCAACATTGTACACACAAGCAAACATGAATTCATGCAGTCCTGTGCAGTACTGTGGAATAATTCACTAATGTGAAAAAAGTCATATAATTTTAAAATGAAAGGTAAATAACGTTTTTTCCACGTCTCCTTATGTAATTCAACATTGTACACACAAGCAAACATGAATTTATGCAGTCCTGTGCAGTACTGTGGAATAAAACACACTTTGTCAAAAACCACCGTATCTCGGTCTGAAACAGCTGTTTTGGCAAAAGTGCACTAATGTGAAAAAAGTGATTTAATTTTAAAAGGAAAGTTAGAAAACGGGTTGTTTTCAGTTTGTCTTATGTAATTCAACATTCTGCACGTGAGCAGACATGAATTTACGCAGTCCTGTGCAGTACTGTGGAATAATTCACTAATGTGAAAAAAGTCATATAATTTTAAAGGGAAAGTTAAAAAACGGGTTGTTTTCAGTTTATCTTGTGTAATTCAACATTCTGCACGTAAGCAAACATAAATTTACGCAGTCCTGTGCAGTACTGTGGAATAATTCACTAATGTGAAAAAAGTCATATAATTTTAAAATGAAAGGTAAATAACGTTTTTTCCACGTCTCCTTATGTAATTCAACATTGTACACACAAGCAAACATGAATTTATGCAGTACTGTGCAGTACTGTGGAATAAAACACACTTTGTCAAAAACCACCTTATCTCGGTCTGAAACAGCTGTTTTGGCAAAAGTGAACTAATGTGAAAAAAGTGATTTAATTTTGAAAGGAAAGTTAAAAAAAGGGTTGTTTTCAGTTTATCTTATGTAATTCAACATTCTACACGTAAGCAATCATGAATTTACGCAATCCTGTGCAGTACTGTGGAATAATCCACTAATGTGAAAAAAGTCATATACTTTTAAAAAGAAAGGTAAATAAAGGTTTTTTTCACTTCTCCTTATGTAATTCAACATTGTACACACAAGCAAACATGAATTTATGCAGTCCTGTGCAGTACTGTGGAATAAAACACACTTTGTCAAAAACCACCTTATCTCGGTCTGAAACAGCTGTTTTGGCAAAAGTGCACTAATGTGAAAAAAATGATTTAATTTTAAAAGGAAAGTTAAAAAACGGGTTGTTTTCAGTTTATCTTATGTAATTCAACATTCTGTACGTAAGCAAACATGAAATTACGCAGTCCTGTGCAGTACTGTGGAATAATTCACTAATGTGAAAAAAGTCATATAATTTTAAAATGAAAGTGAAAAAACGGGTTGTTTTCACTTCACCTTATGTAATTCAACATTGTACACACAAGCAAACATGAATTCATGCAGTCCTGTGCAGTACTGTGGAATAATTCACTAATGTGAAAAAGTCATATAATTTTAAAATGAAAGGTAAATAACGTTTTTTCCACGTCTCCTTATGTAATTCAACATTGTACACACAAGCAAACATGAATTTATGCAGTCCTGTGCAGTACTGTGGAATAAAACACACTTTGTCAAAAACCACCGTATCTCGGTCTGAAACAGCTGTTTTGGCAAAAGTGCACTAATGTGAAAAAAGTGATTTAATTTTAAAAGGAAAGTTAGAAAACGGGTTGTTTTCAGTTTGTCTTATGTAATTCAACATTCTGCACGTGAGCAGACATGAATTTACGCAGTCCTGTGCAGTACTGTGGAATAATTCACTAATGTGAAAAAAGTCATATAATTTTAAAGGGAAAGTTAAAAAACGGGTTGTTTTCAGTTTATCTTGTGTAATTCAACATTCTGCACGTAAGCAAACATAAATTTACGCAGTCCTGTGCAGTACTGTGGAATAATTCACTAATGTGAAAAAAGTCATATAATTTTAAAATGAAAGGTAAATAACGTTTTTTTCCACGTCTCCTTATGTAATTCAACATTGTACACACAAGCAAACATGAATTTATGCAGTACTGTGCAGTACTGTGGAATAAAACACACTTTGTCAAAAACCACCTTATCTCGGTCTGAAACAGCTGTTTTGGCAAAAGTGCACTAATGTGAAAAAAGTGATTTAATTTTAAAAGGAAAGTTAAAAAACGGGTTGTTTTCAGTTTATTTTATGTAATTCAACATTCTACACGTAAGCAATCATGAATTTACGCAATCCTGTGCAGTACTGTGGAATAATCCACTAATGTGAAAAAAGTCATATACTTTTAAAAAGAAAGCTAAATAAAGGTTTTTTTTCACTTCTCCTTATGTAATTCAACATTGTACACACAAGCAAACATGAATTTATGCAGTACTGTGCAGTACTGTGGAATAAAACACACTTTGTCAAAAACCACCTTATCTCGGTCTGAAACAGCTGTTTTGGCAAAAGTGCACTAATGTGAAAAAAGTGATTTAATTTTAAAAGGAAAGTTAAAAAACGGGTTGTTTTCAGTTTATCTTATGTAATTCAACATTCTACACGTAAGCAATCATGAATTTACGCAATCCTGTGCAGTACTGTGGAATAATCCACTCATGTGAAAAAAGTCATATACTTTTAAAAAGAAAGGTAAATAAAGGTTTTTTTTCACTTCTCCTTATGTAATTCAACATTGTACACACAAGCAAACATGAATTTATGCAGTCCTGTGCAGTACTGCAGAATAAAACACACTTTGTCAAAAACCACCTTATCTCGGTCTGAAACAGCTGTTTTGGCAAAAGTGCACTAATGTGAAAGAAGTGATTTAATTTTAGAAGAAAAGTTAAAGTACTGGTTGTTTTCACTTCACCTTATGTAATTCAACATTCTGCACGTAGGCAAACATGAAATTACGCAATCCTTTGCAGTAATGTGGAATAATCCACTAATGTGAAAAAAGTCATATACTTTAAAAATGAAAGTTAAATAACTTTTTTTTTTAACTTCTCCTTATGTAATTCAACATTGTACACACAAGCAAACATGAATTTATGCAGTCCTGCGCAGTACTGTGGAATAAAACACACTTTGTAAAAACCTCCTTATCTCGGTCTGAAACAGCTGTTTTGGCAAAAGTGCACTAATGTGAAAAAAGTGATTTAATTTTAAAAGGAAAGTTAAAAAAACGGATTGTTTTTAGTTTATCTTATGTAATTCAACATTCTGCACGATAGCAAACATGAAATTACGCAGTCCTGTGCAGTACTGTGGAATAATTCACTAATGTGAAAAAAGTCATATAATTTTAAAGGGAAAGTTAAAATACGGGTTGTTTTCAGTTTATCTTATGTAATTCAACATTCTACACGTAAGCAATCATGAATTTACGCAATCCTGTGCAGTACTGTGGAATAATCCACTAATGTGAAAAAAGTCATATACTTTTAAAAAGAAAGGTAAATAAAGGTTTTTTTCACTTCTCCTTATGTAATTCAACATTCTGCACGTAAGCAAACATGAATTTACGCAGTCCTGTGCAGTACTGTGGAATAATTCACTAATGTGAAAAAAGTCATATAATTTTAAAATGAAAGGTAAATAACGTTTTTTCCACGTCTCCTTATGTAATTCAACATTGTACACACAAGCAAACATGAATTTATGCAGTACTGTGCAGTATTGTGGAATAAAACACACTTTGTCAAAAAACACCTTATCTCGGTCTGAAACAGCTGTTTTGGCAAAAGTGCACTAATGTGAAAAAAGTGATTTAATTTTAAAAGGAAAGTTAAAAAACGGGTTGTTTTCAGTTTATTTTATGTAATTCAACATTCTACACGTAAGCAATCATGAATTTACGCAATCCTGTGCAGTACTGTGGAATAATTCACTAATGTGAAAAAAGTCATATAATTTTAAAATGAAAGTGAAAAAACGGGTTGTTTTCACTTCACCTTATGTAATTCAACATTGTACACACGAGCAAACATGAATTCATGCAGTCCTGTGCAGTACTGTGGAATAAAACACACTTTGTCAAAAACCACCTTATCTCGGTCTGAAACAGCTGTTTTGGCAAAAGTGCACTAATGTGAAAAAAGTGATTTAATTTTAAAAGGAAAGTTAAAAAACGGGTTGTTTTCAGTTTATCTTATGTAATTCAACATTCTACACGTAAGCAATCATGAATTTACGCAATCCTGTGCAGTACTGTGGAATAATCCACTAATGTGAAAAAAGTCATATACTTTTAAAAAGAAAGGTAAATAAAGGTTTTTTTTCACTTCTCCTTATGTAATTCAACATTGTACACACAAGCAAACATGAACTTATGCAGTCCTGTGCAGTACTGTGGAATAAAACACACTTTGTCAAAAACCACCTTATCTCGGTCTGAAACAGCTGTTTTGGCAAAAGTGCACTAATGTGAAAAAAGTGATTTAATTTTAAAAGGAAAGTTAAAAAACGGGTTGTTTTCGGTTTATCTTATGTAATTCAATATTCTGTTCGTAAGCAAACATGAAATTACGCAGTCCTGTGCAGTACTGTGGAATAATTCACTAATGTGAAAAAAGTCATATAATTTTAAAATGAAAGTGAAAAAACGGGTTGTTTTCACTTTACCTTATGCAATTCAACATTATACACACAAACAACCATGAATTTATGCAGTCCTGTGCAGTACTGTGGAATAAAACACACTTTGTCAAAAACCACCTTATCTCGGTCTGAAACAGCTGTTTTGGCAAAAGTGCAGTAATGTGAAAAAAGTGATTTAATTTTAAAAGGAAAGTTAAAAAACGGGTTGTTTTCAGTTTATCTTATGTAATTCAACATTCTGTATGTAAGCAAACATGAAATTACGCAGTCCTGTGCAGTACTGTGGAATAATTCACTAATGTGAAAAAAGTCATATAATTTTAAAGGGAAAGTTAAAAAACGGGTTGTTTTCACTTCACCTTATGTAATTCAACATTGTACACACAAGCAAACATGAATTCATGCAGTCCTTTGCAGTACTGTGGAATAAAACACACTTTGTCAAAAACCACCTTATCTCGGTCTGAAACAGCTGTTTTGGCAAAAGTGCACTAATGTGAAAAAAGTGATTTAATTTTAAAAGGAAAGTTAGAAAACGGGTTGTTTTCAGTTTATCTTATGTAATTCAACATTCTGTATGTAAGCAAACATGAAATTACGCAGTCCTGTGCAGTACTGTGGAATAATCCACTAATGTGAAAAAAGTCATATACTTTTAAAAAGAAAGCTAAATAAAGGTTTTTTTTCACTTCTCCTTATGTAATTCAACATTGTACACACAAGCAAACATGAATTTATGCAGTACTGTGCAGTACTGTGGAATAAAACACACTTTGTCAAAAACCACCTTATCTCGGTCTGAAACAGCTGTTTTGGCAAAAGTGCACTAATGTGAAAAAAGTGATTTAATTTTAAAAGGAAAGTTAAAAAACGGGTTGTTTTCAGTTTATCTTATGTAATTCAACATTCTACACGTAAGCAATCATGAATTTATGCAATCCTGTGCAGTACTGTGGAATAATCCACTCATGTGAAAAAAGTCATATACTTTTAAAAAGAAAGGTAAATAAAGGTTTTTTTTCACTTCTCCTTATGTAATTCAACATTGTACACACAAGCAAACATGAATTTATGCAGTCCTGTGCAGTACTGCAGAATAAAACACACTTTGTCAAAAACCACCTTATCTCGGTCTGAAACAGCTGTTTTGGCAAAAGTGCACTAATGTGAAAGAAGTGATTTAATTTTAGAAGAAAAGTTAAAGTACTGGTTGTTTTCACTTCACCTTATGTAATTCAACATTCTGCACGTAGGCAAACATGAAATTACGCAATCCTTTGCAGTAATGTGGAATAATCCACTAATGTGAAAAAAGTCATATACTTTAAAAATGAAAGTTAAATAACTTTTTTTTTTAACTTCTCCTTATGTAATTCAACATTGTACACACAAGCAAACATGAATTTATGCAGTCCTGCGCAGTACTGTGGAATAAAACACACTTTGTAAAAACCTCCTTATCTCGGTCTGAAACAGCTGTTTTGGCAAAAGTGCACTAATGTGAAAAAAGTGATTTAATTTTAAAAGGAAAGTTAAAAAAACGGATTGTTTTTAGTTTATCTTATGTAATTCAACATTCTGCACGATAGCAAACATGAAATTACGCAGTCCTGTGCAGTACTGTGGAATAATTCACTAATGTGAAAAAAGTCATATAATTTTAAAGGGAAAGTTAAAATACGGGTTGTTTTCAGTTTATCTTATGTAATTCAACATTCTACACGTAAGCAATCATGAATTTACGCAATCCTGTGCAGTACTGTGGAATAATCCACTAATGTGAAAAAAGTCATATACTTTTAAAAAGAAAGGTAAATAAAGGTTTTTTTCACTTCTCCTTATGTAATTCAACATTCTGCACGTAAGCAAACATGAATTTACGCAGTCCTGTGCAGTACTGTGGAATAATTCACTAATGTGAAAAAGTCATATAATTTTAAAATGAAAGGTAAATAACGTTTTTCCACGTCTCCTTATGTAATTCAACATTGTACACACAAGCAAACATGAATTTATGCAGTACTGTGCAGTATTGTGGAATAAAACACACTTTGTCAAAAAACACCTTATCTCGGTCTGAAACAGCTGTTTTGGCAAAAGTGCACTAATGTGAAAAAAAGTGATTTAATTTTAAAAGGAAAGTTAAAAAACGGGTTGTTTTCAGTTTATTTTATGTAATTCAACATTCTACACGTAAGCAATCATGAATTTACGCAATCCTGTGCAGTACTGTGGAATAATTCACTAATGTGAAAAAAGTCATATAATTTTAAAATGAAAGTGAAAAAACGGGTTGTTTTCACTTCACCTTATGTAATTCAACATTGTACACACGAGCAAACATGAATTCATGCAGTCCTGTGCAGTACTGTGGAATAAAACACACTTTGTCAAAAACCACCTTATCTCGGTCTGAAACAGCTGTTTTGGCAAAAGTGCACTAATGTGAAAAAAGTGATTTAATTTTAAAAGGAAAGTTAAAAAACGGGTTGTTTTCAGTTTATCTTATGTAATTCAACATTCTACACGTAAGCAATCATGAATTTACGCAATCCTGTGCAGTACTGTGGAATAATCCACTAATGTGAAAAAAGTCATATACTTTTAAAAAGAAAGGTAAATAAAGGTTTTTTTTCACTTCTCCTTATGTAATTCAACATTGTACACACAAGCAAACATGAACTTATGCAGTCCTGTGCAGTACTGTGGAATAAAACACACTTTGTCAAAAACCACCTTATCTCGGTCTGAAACAGCTGTTTTGGCAAAAGTGCACTAATGTGAAAAAAGTGATTTAATTTTAAAAGGAAAGTTAAAAAACGGGTTGTTTTCGGTTTATCTTATGTAATTCAATATTCTGTTCGTAAGCAAACATGAAATTACGCAGTCCTGTGCAGTACTGTGGAATAATTCACTAATGTGAAAAAAGTCATATAATTTTAAAATGAAAGTGAAAAAACGGGTTGTTTTCACTTTACCTTATGCAATTCAACATTATACACACAAACAACCATGAATTTATGCAGTCCTGTGCAGTACTGTGGAATAAAACACACTTTGTCAAAAACCACCTTATCTCGGTCTGAAACAGCTGTTTTGGCAAAAGTGCAGTAATGTGAAAAAAGTGATTTAATTTTAAAAGGAAAGTTAAAAAACGGGTTGTTTTCAGTTTATCTAATGTAATTCAACATTCTGTATGTAAGCAAACATGAAATTACGCAGTCCTGTGCAGTACTGTGGAATAATTCACTAATGTGAAAAAAGTCATATAATTTTAAAGGGAAAGTTAAAAAACGGGTTGTTTTCACTTCACCTTATGTAATTCAACATTGTACACACAAGCAAACATGAATTCATGCAGTCCTTTGCAGTACTGTGGAATAAAACACACTTTGTCAAAACCACCTTATCTCGGTCTGAAACAGCTGTTTTGGCAAAAGTGCACTAATGTGAAAAAAGTGATTTAATTTTAAAAGGAAAGTTAGAAAACGGGTTGTTTTCAGTTTGTCTTATGTAATTCAACATTCTGCACGTGAGCAGACATGGATTTACGCAGTCCTGTGCAGTACTGTGGAATAATCCACTAATGTGAAAAAAGTCATATACTTTTAAAAAGAAAGGTAAATAACGGTTTTTTTTCACTTCTCCTTATGTAATTCAACATTGTACACACAAGCAAACATTAATTCATGCAGTCCTGTGCAGTACTGTGGAATAAAACACACTTTGTATAAAACCACCTTGTCTCGGTCTGAAACAGCTGTTTTGGCAAAAGTGCACTAATGTGAAAAAAGTGATTTAATTTTAAAAGGAAAGTTAAAAAAACGGGTTGTTTTCAGTTTAGTTTATGTAATTCAACATTATGCACGTAAACAAACATGGATTTACGCAGTCCTGTGCAGTACTGTGGAATAATTCACAAATGTGAAAAAAGTCATATAATTTTAAAATGAAAGTGAAAAAACGGGTTGTTTTCACTTCACCTTATGTAATTCAACATTGTACACACGAGCAAACATGAATTCATGCAGTCCTGTGCAGTACTGTGGAATAAAACACACTTTGTCAAAAACCACCTTATCTCGGTCTGAAACAGCTGTTTTGGCAAAAGTGCACTAATGTGAAAAAAGTGATTTAATTTTAAAAGGAAAGTTAAAAAACGGGTTGTTTTCAGTTTATCTTATGTAATTCAACATTCTACACGTAAGCAATCATGAATTTACGCAATCCTGTGCAGTACTGTGGAATAATCCACTAATGTGAAAAAAAGTCATATACTTTTAAAAAGAAAGGTAAATAAAGGTTTTTTTTCACTTCTCCTTATGTAATTCAACATTGTACACACAAGCAAACATGAACTTATGCAGTCCTGTGCAGTACTGTGGAATAAAACACACTTTGTCAAAAACCACCTTATCTCGGTCTGAAACAGCTGTTTTGGCAAAAGTGCACTAATGTGAAAAAAGTGATTTAATTTTAAAAGGAAAGTTAAAAAACGGGTTGTTTTCGGTTTATCTTATGTAATTCAATATTCTGTTCGTAAGCAAACATGAAATTACGCAGTCCTGTGCAGTACTGTGGAATAATTCACTAATGTGAAAAAAGTCATATAATTTTAAAATGAAAGTGAAAAAACGGGTTGTTTTCACTTTACCTTATGCAATTCAACATTATACACACAAACAACCATGAATTTATGCAGTCCTGTGCAGTACTGTGGAATAAAACACACTTTGTCAAAAACCACCTTATCTCGGTCTGAAACAGCTGTTTTGGCAAAAGTGCAGTAATGTGAAAAAAGTGATTTAATTTTAAAAGGAAAGTTAAAAAACGGGTTGTTTTCAGTTTATCTTATGTAATTCAACATTCTGTATGTAAGCAAACATGAAATTACGCAGTCCTGTGCAGTACTGTGGAATAATTCACTAATGTGAAAAAAGTCATATAATTTTAAAGGGAAAGTTAAAAAACGGGTTGTTTTCACTTCACCTTATGTAATTCAACATTGTACACACAAGCAAACATGAATTCATGCAGTCCTTTGCAGTACTGTGGAATAAAACACACTTTGTCAAAAACCACCTTATCTCGGTCTGAAACAGCTGTTTTGGCAAAAGTGCACTAATGTGAAAAAAGTGATTTAATTTTAAAAGGAAAGTTAGAAAACGGGTTGTTTTCAGTTTGTCTTATGTAATTCAACATTCTGCACGTGAGCAGACATGGATTTACGCAGTCCTGTGCAGTACTGTGGAATAATCCACTAATGTGAAAAAAGTCATATACTTTTAAAAAGAAAGGTAAATAACGGTTTTTTTCACTTCTCCTTATGTAATTCAACATTGTACACACAAGCAAACATTAATTCATGCAGTCCTGTGCAGTACTGTGGAATAAAACACACTTTGTATAAAACCACCTTGTCTCGGTCTGAAACAGCTGTTTTGGCAAAAGTGCACTAATGTGAAAAAAGTGATTTAATTTTAAAAGGAAAGTTAAAAAAACGGGTTGTTTTCAGTTTAGTTTATGTAATTCAACATTATGCACGTAAACAAACATGGATTTACGCAGTCCTGTGCAGTACTGTGGAATAATTCACAAATGTGAAAAAAGTCATATAATTTTAAAATGAAAGTGAAAAAACGGGTTGTTTTCACTTCACCTTATGTAATTCAACATTGTACACACGAGCAAACATGAATTCATGCAGTCCTGTGCAGTACTGTGGAATAAAACACACTTTGTCAAAAACCACCTTATCTCGGTCTGAAACAGCTGTTTTGGCAAAAGTGCACTAATGTGAAAAAAGTGATTTAATTTTAAAAGGAAAGTTAAAAAACGGGTTGTTTTCAGTTTATCTTATGTAATTCAACATTCTACACGTAAGCAATCATGAATTTACGCAATCCTGTGCAGTACTGTGGAATAATCCACTAATGTGAAAAAAGTCATATACTTTTAAAAAGAAAGGTAAATAAAGGTTTTTTTTCACTTCTCCTTATGTAATTCAACATTGTACACACAAGCAAACATGAACTTATGCAGTCCTGTGCAGTACTGTGGAATAAAACACACTTTGTCAAAAACCACCTTATCTCGGTCTGAAACAGCTGTTTTGGCAAAAGTGCACTAATGTGAAAAAAGTGTTTTAATTTTAAAAGGAAAGTTAAAAAACGGGTTGTTTTCGGTTTATCTTATGTAATTCAATATTCTGTTCGTAAGCAAACATGAAATTACGCAGTCCTGTGCAGTACTGTGGAATAATTCACTAATGTGAAAAAAGTCATATAATTTTAAAATGAAAGTGAAAAAACGGGTTGTTTTCACTTTACCTTATGCAATTCAACATTATACACACAAACAACCATGAATTTATGCAGTCCTGTGCAGTACTGTGGAATAAAACACACTTTGTCAAAAACCACCTTATCTCGGTCTGAAACAGCTGTTTTGGCAAAAGTGCAATAATGTGAAAAAAGTGATTTAATTTTAAAAGGAAAGTTAAAAAACGGGTTGTTTTCAGTTTATCTTATGTAATTCAACATTATGCACGTAAACAAACATGGATTTACGCAGTCCTGTGCAGTACTGTGGAATAATTCACAAATGTGAAAAAAGTCATATAATTTTAAAATGAAAGTGAAAAAACGGGTTGTTTTCACTTTACCTTATGCAATTCAACATTATACACGACAACAAACATGAATTTATGCAGTCCTGTGCAGTACTGTGGAATAAAACACACTTTGTCAAAAACCACCTTATCTCGGTCTGAAACAGCTGTTTTGGCAAAAGTGGACTAATGTGAAAAAAGTGATTTAATTTTAAAAGGAAAGTTAAAAAACGGGTTGTTTTCGGTTTATCTTATGTAATTCAACATTCTGCACATAAGCAAACATGAAATTACGCAGTCCTGTGTAGTACTGTGGAATACTTCACTAATGTGAAAAAAGTCATATAATTTTAAAGGGAAAGTTAAAAAATGGGTTGTTTTCACTTCACCTTATGTAATTAAACATTGTACACACAAGCAAACATGAATTCATGCAGTCCTGTGCAGTACTGTGGAATAAAACACACTTTGTCAAAAACCACCTTATCTCGGTCTGAAACAGCTGTTTTGGCAAAAGTGCACTAATGTGAAAAAAGTGATTTAATTTTAAAAGGAAAGTTAAAAAACAGGTTGTTTTCGGTTTATCTTATGTAATTCAACATTCTGTTCGTAAGCAAACATGAAATTACGCAGTCCTGGGCAGTACTGTGGAATAATTCACTAATGTGAAAAAAGTCATATAATTTTAAAATGAAAGTGAAAAAACGGGTTGTTTTCACTTTACCTTATGCAATTCAACATTATACACACAAACAACCATGAATTTATGCAGTCCTGTGCAGTACTGTGGAATAAAACAAACTTTGTCAAAAACCACCTTATCTCGGTCTGAAACAGCTGTTTTGGCAAAAGTGCACTAATGTGAAAAAAGTGATTTAATTTTAAAAGGAAAGTTAGAAAACGGGTTGTTTTCAGTTTGTCTTTTGTAATTCAACATTTTGCACGTGAGCAGACATGGATTTACGCAGTCCTGTGCAGTACTGTGGAATAATCCACTAATGTGAAAAAAGTCATATACTTTTAAAAAGAAAGGTAAATAACGGTTTTTTTTCACTTCTCCTTATGTAATTCAACATTGTGCACACAAGCAAACATGAATTCATGCAGTCCTGTGCAGTACTGTGGACTAAAACACATTTTGTCAAAAACCACCTTGTCTCGGTCTGAAACAGCTGTTTTGGCAAAAGTGCACTAATGTGAAAAAAGTGATTTAATTTTAAAAGGAAAGTTAAAAAAAACGGGTTGTTTTCAGTTTATCATATGTAATTCAACATTATGCACGTAAACAAACATGGATTTACGCAGTCCTGTGCAGTACTGTGGAATAATTCACTAATGTGAAAAAAGTCATATAATTTTAAAATGAAAGTGAAAAAACGGGTTGTTTTCACTTCACCTTATGTAATTCAACATTGTACACACGAGCAAACATGAATTCATGCAGTCCTGTGCAGTACTGTGGAATAAAACACACTTTGTCAAAAACCACCTTATCTCGGTCTGAAACAGCTGTTTTGGCAAAAGTGCACTAATGTGAAAAAAGTGATTTAATTTTAAAAGGAAAGTTAAAAAACGGGTTGTTTTCAGTTTATCTTATGTAATTCAACATTCTACACGTAAGCAATCATGAATTTACGCAATCCTGTGCAGTACTGTGGAATAATCCACTAATGTGAAAAAAGTCATATAATTTTAAAGGGAAAGTTAAAAAACGGGTTGTTTTCACTTCACCTTATGTAATTCAACATTGTACACACAAGCAAACATGAATTCATGCAGTCCTTTGCAGTACTGTGGAATAAAACACACTTTGTCAAAAACCACCTTATCTCGGTCTGAAACAGCTGTTTTGGCAAAAGTGCACTAATGTGAAAAAAGTGATTTAATTTTAAAAGGAAAGTTAGAAAACGGGTTGTTTTCAGTTTGTCTTATGTAATTCAACATTCTGCACGTGAGCAGACATGGATTTACGCAGTCCTGTGCAGTACTGTGGAATAATCCACTAATGTGAAAAAAGTCATATACTTTTAAAAAGAAAGGTAAATAACGTTTTTTTTTCACTTCTCCTTATGTAATTCAACATTGTACACACAAGCAAACATTAATTCATGCAGTCCTGTGCAGTACTGTGGAATAAAACACACTTTGTCAAAAACCACCTTGTCTCGGTCTGAAACAGCTGTTTTGGCAAAAGTGCACTAATGTGAAAAAAGTGATTTAATTTTAAAAGGAAAGTTAAAAAAAAACGGGTTGTTTTCAGTTTAGTTTATGTAATTCAACATTATGCACGTAAACAAACATGGATTTACGCAGTCCTGTGCAGTACTGTGGAATAATTCACAAATGTGAAAAAAGTCATATAATTTTAAAATGAAAGTGAAAAAACGGGTTGTTTTCACTTTACATTATGCAATTCAACATTATACACGACAACAAACATGAATTTATGCAGTCCTGTGCAGTACTGTGGAATAAAACACACTTTGTCAAAAACCACCTTATCTCGGTCTGAAACAGCTGTTTTGGCAAAAGTGCACTAATGTGAAAAAAGTGATTTAATTTTAAAAGGAAAGTTAAAAAACGGGTTGTTTTCAGTTTATCTTATGTAATTCAACATTCTACACGTAAGCAATCATGAATTTACGCAATCCTGTGCAGTACTGTGGAATAATCCACTAATGTGAAAAAAGTCATATACTTTTAAAAAGAAAGGTAAATAAAGGTTTTTTTTCACTTCTCCTTATGTAATTCAACATTGTACACACAAGCAGACATTAATTTATGCAATCCTGAGCAGTACTGTGGAATAAAACACACTTTGTCAAAAACCACCTTATCTCGGTCTGAAACAGCTGTTTTGGCAAAAGTGCACTAATGTGAAAAAAGTGATTTAATTTTAAAAGGAAAGTTAAAAAACGGGTTGTTTTCGGTTTATCTTATGTAATTCAACATTCTGCACATAAGCAAATATGAAATTACGCAGTCCTGTGTAGTACTGTGGAATACTTCACTAATGTGAAAAAAGTCATATACTTTTAAAGGGAAAGTTAAAAAATGGGTTGTTTTCACTTCACCTTATGTAATTAAACATTGTACACACAAGCAAACATGAATTAATGCAGTCCTGTGCAGTACTGTGGAATAAAACACACTTTGTCAAAAACCACCTTATCTCGGTCTGAAACAGCTGTTTTGGCAAAAGTGCACTAATGTGAAAAAAGTGATTTAATTTTAAAAGGAAAGTTAAAAAACAGGTTGTTTTCGGTTTATCTTATGTAATTCAACATTCTGTTCGTAAGCAAACATGAAATTACGCAGTCCTGTGCAGTACTGTGGAATAATTCACTAATGTGAAAAAAGTCATATAATTTTAAAATGAAAGTGAAAAAACGGGTTGTTTTCACTTTACCTTATGCAATTCAACATTATACACGACAACAAACATGAATTTATGCAGTCCTGTGCAGTACTGTGGAATAAAACACACTTTGTCAAAAACCACCTTATCTCGGTCTGAAACAGCTGTTTTGGCAAAAGTGCACTAATGTTAAAAAAGTGATTTAATTTTAAAAGGAAAGTTAGAAAACGGGTTGTTTTCAGTTTGTCTTATGTAATTCAACATTCTGCACGTGAGCAGACATGGATTTACGCAGTCCTGTGCAGTACTGTGGAATAATCCACTAATGTGAAAAAAGTCATATACTTTTAAAAAGAAAGGTAAATAACGGTTTTTTTTCACTTCTCCTTATGTAATTCAACATTGTACACACAAGCAAACATGAATTCATGCAGTCCTGTGCAGTACTGTGGAATAAAACACACTTTGTCAAAAACCACCTTATCTCGGTCTGAAACAGCTGTTTTGGCAAAAGTGCACTAATGTGAAAAAAGTGATTTAATTTTAAAAGGAAAGTTAAAAAAGAGGTTGTTTTCAGTTTATCTTATGTAATTCAACATTCTGCACGTAAACAAACATGGATTTACGCAGTCCTGTGCAGTACTGTGGAATAAAACACACTTTGTCAAAAACCACCTTATCTCGGTCTGAAACAGCTGTTTTGGCAAAAGTGCACTAATGTGAAAAAAGTGATTTAATTTTAAAAGGAAAGTTAAAAAACGGGTTGTTTTCAGTTTATCTTATGTAATTCAACATTCTTTACGTAAGCAAACATGAAATTACGCAGTCCTGTGCAGTACTGTGGAATAATCCACTAATGTTAAAAAAGTCATATACTTTTAAAAAGAAAGGTAAATAACGGTTTTTTTTCACTTCTCCTTATGTAATTCAACATTGTACACACAAGCAAACATTAATTCATGCAGTCCTGTGCAGTACTGTGGAATAAAACACACTTTGTCAAAAACCACGTTGTCTCGGTCTGAAACAGCTGTTTTGGCAAAAGTGCACTAATGTGAAAAAAGTGATTTAATTTTAAAAGGAAAGTTAAAAAAACGGGTTGTTTTCAGTTTAGTTTATGTAATTCAACATTATGCACGTAAACAAACATGGATTTACGCAGTCCTGTGCAGTACTGTGGAATAATTCACAAATGTGAAAAAAGTCATATAATTTTAAAATGAAAGTGAAAAAACGGGTTGTTTTCACTTTACATTATGCAATTCAACATTATACACGACAACAAACATGAATTTATGCAGTCCTGTGCAGTACTGTGGAATAAAACACACTTTGTCAAAAACCACCTTATCTCGGTCTGAAACAGCTGTTTTGGCAAAAGTGCACTAATGTGAAAAAAGTGATTTAATTTTAAAAGGAAAGTTAAAAAACGGGTTGTTTTCAGTTTATCTTATGTAATTCAACATTCTACACGTAAGCAATCATGAATTTACGCAATCCTGTGCAGTACTGTGGAATAATCCACTAATGTGAAAAAAGTCATATACTTTTAAAAAGAAAGGTAAATAAAGGTTTTTTTTCACTTCTCCTTATGTAATTCAACATTGTACACACAAGCAGACATTAATTTATGCAATCCTGAGCAGTACTGTGGAATAAAACACACTTTGTCAAAAACCACCTTATCTCGGTCTGAAACAGCTGTTTTGGCAAAAGTGCACTAATGTGAAAAAAGTGATTTAATTTTAAAAGGAAAGTTAAAAAACGGGTTGTTTTCGGTTTATCTTATGTAATTCAATATTCTGTTCGTAAGCAAACATGAAATTACGCAGTCCTGTGCAGTACTGTGGAATAATTCACTAATGTGAAAAAAGTCATATAATTTTAAAATGAAAGTGAAAAAACGGGTTGTTTTCACTTTACCTTATGCAATTCAACATTATACACACAAACAACCATGAATTTATGCAGTCCTGTGCAGTACTGTGGAATAAAACACACTTTGTCAAAAACCACCTTATCTCGGTCTGAAACAGCTGTTTTGGCAAAAGTGCAGTAATGTGAAAAAAGTGATTTAATTTTAAAAGGAAAGTTAAAAAACGGGTTGTTTTCAGTTTATCTTATGTAATTCAACATTCTGTATGTAAGCAAACATGAAATTACGCAGTCCTGTGCAGTACTGTGGAATAATTCACTAATGTGAAAAAAGTCATATAATTTTAAAGGGAAAGTTAAAAAACGGGTTGTTTTCACTTCACCTTATGTAATTCAACATTGTACACACAAGCAAACATGAATTCATGCAGTCCTTTGCAGTACTGTGGAATAAAACACACTTTGTCAAAAACCACCTTATCTCGGTCTGAAACAGCTGTTTTGGCAAAAGTGCACTAATGTGAAAAAAGTGATTTAATTTTAAAAGGAAAGTTAGAAAACGGGTTGTTTTCAGTTTGTCTTATGTAATTCAACATTCTGCACGTGAGCAGACATGGATTTACGCAGTCCTGTGCAGTACTGTGGAATAATCCACTAATGTGAAAAAGTCATATACTTTTAAAAAGAAAGGTAAATAACGGTTTTTTTTCACTTCTCCTTATGTAATTCAACATTGTACACACAAGCAAACATTAATTCATGCAGTCCTGTGCAGTACTGTGGAATAAAACACACTTTGTATAAAACCACCTTGTCTCGGTCTGAAACAGCTGTTTTGGCAAAAGTGGACTAATGTGAAAAAAGTGATTTAATTTTAAAAGGAAAGTTAAAAAACGGGTTGTTTTCGGTTTATCTTATGTAATTCAACATTCTGCACATAAGCAAACATGAAATTACGCAGTCCTGTTTAGTACTGTGGAATACTTCACTAATGTGAAAAAAGTCATATAATTTTAAAGGGAAAGTTAAAAAATGGGTTGTTTTCACTTCACCTTATGTAATTAAACATTGTACACACAAGCAAACATGAATTCATGCAGTCCTGTGCAGTACTGTGGAATAAAACACACTTTGTCAAAAACCACCTTATCTCGGTCTGAAACAGCTGTTTTGGCAAAAGTGCACTAATGTGAAAAAAGTGATTTAATTTTAAAAGGAAAGTTAAAAAACAGGTTGTTTTCGGTTTATCTTATGTAATTCAACATTCTGTTCGTAAGCAAACATGAAATTACGCAGTCCTGTGCAGTACTGTGGAAAATTCACTAATGTGAAAAAAGTCATATAATTTTAAAATGAAAGTGAAAAAACGGGTTGTTTTCACTTTACCTTATGCAATTCAACATTATACACGACAACAAACATGAATTTATGCAGTCCTGTGCAGTACTGTGGAATAAAACACACTTTGTCAAAAACCACCTTATCTCGGTCTGAAACAGCTGTTTTGGCAAAAGTGCACTAATGTTAAAAAAGTGATTTAATTTTAAAAGGAAAGTTAGAAAACGGGTTGTTTTCAGTTTGTCTTATGTAATTCAACATTCTGCACGTGAGCAGACATGGATTTACGCAGTCCTGTGCAGTACTGTGGAATAATCCACTAATGTGAAAAAGTCATATACTTTTAAAAAGAAAGGTAAATAACGGTTTTTTTCACTTTTCCTTATGTAATTCAACATTGTACACACAAGCAAACATGAATTCATGCAGTCCTGTGCAGTACTGTGGAATAAAACACACTTTGTCAAAAACCACCTTATCTCGGTCTGAAACAGCTGTTTTGGCAAAAGTGCACTAATGTGAAAAAAGTGATTTAATTTTAAAAGGAAAGTTAAAAAAGAGGTTGTTTTCAGTTTATCTTATGTAATTCAACATTCTGCACGTAAACAAACATGGATTTACGCAGTCCTGTGCAGGACTGTGGAATAATTCACTAATGTGAAAAAAGTCATATACTTTTAAAAAGAAAGGTAAATAACGGTTTTTTTCACTTCTCCTTATGGAATTCAACATTGTACACACAAACAAACATGAATTTATGCAGTCCTGTGCAGTACTGTGGACTAAAACACACTTTGTCAAAAACCACCTTATCTCGGTCTGAAACAGCTGTTTTGGCAAAAGTGCAGTAATGTGAAAAAAGTGATTTAATTTTAAAAGGAAAGTTAAAAAACGGGTTGTTTTCAGTTTATCTTATTTAATTCAACATTCTACACGTAAGCACACATGAAATTACGCAGTCCTGTGCAGTACTGTGGAATAAAACACACTTTGTCAAAAACCACCTTATCTCGGTCTGAAACAGCTGTTTTGGCAAAAGTGCACTAATGTGAAAAAAGTGATTTAATTTTAAAAGGAAAGTTAAAAAACGGGTTGTTTTCAGTTTATCTTATGTAATTCAACATTCTTTACGTAAGCAAACATGAAATTACGCAGTCCTGTGCAGTACTGTGAAATAATCCACTAATGTGAAAAAGTCATATACTTTTAAAAAGAAAGGTAAATAACGGGTTTTTTTCACTTCTCCTTATGTAATTCAACATTGTACACACAAGCAAACATGAATTCATGCAGTCCTGTGCAGTACTGTGGACTAAAACACACTTTGTCAAAAACAACCTTGTCTCGGTCAAAAACAGCTGTTTTGGCAAAAGTGCACTAATGTGAAAAAAGTGATTTAATTTTAAAAGGAAAGTTAAAAAACGGGTTGTTTTCAGTTTATCTTATGTAATTCAACATTCTACACGTAAGCAATCATGAATTTACGCAATCCTGTGCAGTACTGTGGAATAATTCACTAATGTGAAAAAAGTCATATAATTTTAAAATGAAAGTGAAAAAACGGGTTGTTTTTACTTCACCTTATGTAATTCAACATTGTACACACAAGCAAACATGAATTCATGCAGTCCTGTGCAGTACTGTGGACTAAAACACACTTTGTCAAAAACCACCTTATCTCGGTCTGAAACAGCTGTTTTGGCAAAAGTGCAGTAATGTGAAAAAAGTGATTTAATTTTAAAAGGAAAGTTAAAAGACGGGTTGTTTTCAGTTTATCTTATGTAATTCAACATTCTACACGTAAGCAAACATGAAATTACGCAGTCCTGTGCAGTACTGTGGAATAATTCACTAATGTGAAAAAAGTCATATAATTTTGAAGGGAAAGTGAAAAAACGGGTTGTTTTCACTTTACCTTATGCAATTCAGCATTGTACACACAAGCAAACATGAATTTATGCAGTCCTGTGCAGTACTGTGGACTAAAACACACTTTGTCAAAAACCACCTTATCTCGGTCTGAAACGGCTGTTTTGGCAAAAGTGCAATAATGTGAAAAAAGTGATTTTAATTTTAAAATGAAAGTTAAAAAACGGGTTGTTTTCAGTTTATCTTATGTAATTCAACATTCTACACGTAAGCAATCATGAATTTACGCAATCCTGTGCAGTACTGTGGAATAATCCACTAATGTGAAAAAGTCATATACTTTTAAAAAGTAAGGTAAATAAAGGTTTTTTTTCACTTCTCCTTATGTAATTCAACATTGTACACACAAGCAAACATGAATTCATGCAGTCCTGTGCAGTACTGTGGAATAAAACACACTTTGTCAAAAACCACCTTATCTCGGTCTGAAACAGCTGTTTTGGCAAAAGTGCACTAATGTGAAAAAAGTGATTTAATTTTAAAAGGAAAGTTAAAAAAGAGGTTGTTTTCAGTTTATCTTATGTAATTCAACATTCTGCACGTAAACAAACATGGATTTACGCAGTCCTGTGCAGGACTGTGGAATAATTCACTAATGTGAAAAAAGTCATATACTTTTAAAAAGAAAGGTAAATAACGGTTTATTTCACTTCTCCTTATGGAATTCAACATTGTACACACAAACAAACATGAATTTATGCAGTCCTGTGCAGTACTGTGGACTAAAACACACTTTGTCAAAAACCACCTTATCTCGGTCTGAAACAGCTGTTTTGGCAAAAGTGCAGTAATGTGAAAAAAGTGATTTAATTTTAAAAGGAAAGTTAAAAAAACGGGTTGTTTTCAGTTTATCTTATTTAATTCAACATTCTACACGTAAGCACACATGAAATTACGCAGTCCTGTGCAGTACTGTGGAATAAAACACACTTTGTCAAAAACCACCTTATCTCGGTCTGAAACAGCTGTTTTGGCAAAAGTGCACTAATGTGAAAAAAGTGATTTAATTTTAAAAGGAAAGTTAAAAAACGGGTTGTTTTCAGTTTATCTTATGTAATTCAACATTCTTTACGTAAGCAAACATGAAATTACGCAGTCCTGTGCAGTACTGTGAAATAATCCACTAATGTGAAAAAAGTCATATACTTTTAAAAAGAAAGGTAAATAACGGGTTTTTTTCACTTCTCCTTATGTAATTCAACATTGTACACACAAGCAAACATGAATTCATGCAGTCCTGTGCAGTACTGTGGACTAAAACACACTTTGTCAAAAACAACCTTGTCTCGGTCAAAAACAGCTGTTTTGGCAAAAGTGCACTAATGTGAAAAAAGTGATTTAATTTTAAAAGGAAAGTTAAAAAACGGGTTGTTTTCAGTTTATCTTATGTAATTCAACATTCTACACGTAAGCAATCATGAATTTACGCAATCCTGTGCAGTACTGTGGAATAATTCACTAATGTGAAAAAAGTCATATAATTTTAAAATGAAAGTGAAAAAACGGGTTGTTTTTACTTCACCTTATGTAATTCAACATTGTACACACAAGCAAACATGAATTCATGCAGTCCTGTGCAGTACTGTGGACTAAAACACACTTTGTCAAAAACCACCTTATCTCGGTCTGAAACAGCTGTTTTGGCAAAAGTGCAGTAATGTGAAAAAAGTGATTTAATTTTAAAAGGAAAGTTAAAAGACGGGTTGTTTTCAGTTTATCTTATGTAATTCAACATTCTACACGTAAGCAAACATGAAATTACGCAGTCCTGTGCAGTACTGTGGAATAATTCACTAATGTGAAAAAAGTCATATAATTTTGAAGGGAAAGTGAAAAAACGGGTTGTTTTCACTTTACCTTATGCAATTCAGCATTGTACACACAAGCAAACATGAATTTATGCAGTCCTGTGCAGTACTGTGGACTAAAACACACTTTGTCAAAAACCACCTTATCTCGGTCTGAAACGGCTGTTTTGGCAAAAGTGCAATAATGTGAAAAAGTGATTTTAATTTTAAAATGAAAGTTAAAAAACGGGTTGTTTTCAGTTTATCTTATGTAATTCAACATTCTACACGTAAGCAATCATGAATTTACGCAATCCTGTGCAGTACTGTGGAATAATCCACTAATGTGAAAAAAGTCATATACTTTTAAAAAGTAAGGTAAATAAAGGTTTTTTTTCACTTCTCCTTATGTAATTCAACATTGTACACACAAGCAAACATGAATTCATGCAGTCCTGTGCAGTACTGTGGAATAAAACACACTTTGTCAAAAACCACCTTATCTCGGTCTGAAACAGCTGTTTTGGCAAAAGTGCACTAATGTGAAAAAAGTGATTTAATTTTAAAAGGAAAGTTAAAAAACGGGTTGTTTTCAGTTTATCTTATTTAATTCAACATTCTACACGTAAGCAAACATGAAATTACGCAGTCCTGTGCAGTACTGTGGAATAAAACACACTTTGTCAAAAACCACCTTATCTCGGTCTGAAACAGCTGTTTTGGCAAAAGTGCACTAATGTGAAAAAAGTGATTTAATTTTAAAAGGAAAGTTAAAAAACAGGTTGTTTTCAGTTTATCTTATGTAATTCAACATTCTACACGTAAGCAATCATGAATTTACGCAATCCTGTGCAGTACTGTGGAATAATCCACTAATGTGAAAAAAGTCATATACTTTTAAAAAGTAAGGTAAATAAAGGTTTTTTTTCACTTCTCCTTATGTAATTCAACATTGTACACACAAGCAAGCATGAATTTATGCAGTCCTGTGCAGTACTGTGGAAAAAAACACACTTTGTCAAAAACCACCTTATCTCGGTCTGAAACAGCTGTTTTGGCAAAAGTGCACTAATGTGAAAAAAGTGATTTAATTTTAAAAGGAAAGTTAAAAAACGGGTTGTTTTCAGTTTATCTTATTTAATTCAACATTCTACACGTAAGCAAACATGAAATTACGCAGTCCTGTGCAGTACTGTGGAATAAAACACACTTTGTCAAAAACCACCTTATCTCGGTCTGAAACAGCTGTTTTGGCAAAAGTGCACTAATGTGAAAAAAGTGATTTAATTTTAAAAGGAAAGTTAAAAAACGGGTTGTTTTCAGTTTATCTTATGTAATTCAACATTCTTTACGTAAGCAAACATGAAATTACGCAGTCCTGTGCAGTACTGTGAAATAATCCATTAATGTGAAAAAAGTCATATACTTTTAAAAAGAAAGGTAAATAACGGGTTTTTTTCACTTCTCCTTATGTAATTCAACATTGTACACACAAGCAAACATGAATTCATGCAGTCCTGTGCAGTACTGTGGACTAAAACACACTTTGTAAAAAACCACCTTGTCTCGGTCTGAAACAGCTGTTTTGGCAAAAGTGCACTAATGTGAAAAAAGTGATTTAATTTTAAAAGGAAAGTTAAAAAACGGGTTGTTTTCAGTTTATCTTATGTAATTCAACATTCTACACGTAAGCAATCATGAATTTACGCAATCCTGTGCAGTACTGTGGAATAATTCACTAATGTGAAAAAAGTCATATAATTTTAAAATGAAAGTGAAAAAACGGGTTGTTTTTACTTCACCTTATGTAATTCAACATTGTACACACAAGCAAACATGAATTCATGCAGTCCTGTGCAGTACTGTGGACTAAAACACACTTTGTCAAAAACCACCTTATCTCGGTCTGAAACAGCTGTTTTGGCAAAAGTGCAGTAATGTGAAAAAAGTGATTTAATTTTAAAAGGAAAGTTAAAAGACGGGTTGTTTTCAGTTTATCTTATGTAATTCAACATTCTACACGTAAGCAAACATGAAATTACGCAGTCCTGTGCAGTACTGTGGAATAATTCACTAATGTGAAAAAAGTCATATAATTTTGAAGGGAAAGTGAAAAAACGGGTTGTTTTCACTTTACCTTATGCAATTCAGCATTGTACACACAAGCAAACATGAATTTATGCAGTCCTGTGCAGTACTGTGGACTAAAACACACTTTGTCAAAAACCACCTTATCTCGGTCTGAAACGGCTGTTTTGGCAAAAGTGCAATAATGTGAAAAAAGTGATTTTAATTTTAAAATGAAAGTTAAAAAACGGGTTGTTTTCAGTTTATCTTATGTAATTCAACATTCTACACGTAAGCAATCATGAATTTACGCAATCCTGTGCAGTACTGTGGAATAATCCACTAATGTGAAAAAAGTCATATACTTTTAAAAAGTAAGGTAAATAAAGGTTTTTTTTCACTTCTCCTTATGTAATTCAACATTGTACACACAAGCAAACATGAATTCATGCAGTCCTGTGCAGTACTGTGGAATAAAACACACTTTGTCAAAAACCACCTTATCTCGGTCTGAAACAGCTGTTTTGGCAAAAGTGCACTAATGTGAAAAAAGTGATTTAATTTTAAAAGGAAAGTTAAAAAAGAGGTTGTTTTCAGTTTATCTTATGTAATTCAACATTCTGCACGTAAACAAACATGGATTTACGCAGTCCTGTGCAGGACTGTGGAATAATTCACTAATGTGAAAAAGTCATATACTTTTAAAAAGAAAGGTAAATAACGGTTTTTTTCACTTCTCCTTATGGAATTCAACATTGTACACACAAACAAACATGAATTTATGCAGTCCTGTGCAGTACTGTGGACTAAAACACACTTTGTCAAAAACCACCTTATCTCGGTCTGAAACAGCTGTTTTGGCAAAAGTGCAGTAATGTGAAAAAAGTGATTTAATTTTAAAAGGAAAGTTAAAAAACGGGTTGTTTTCAGTTTATCTTATTTAATTCAACATTCTACACGTAAGCACACATGAAATTACGCAGTCCTGTGCAGTACTGTGGAATAAAACACACTTTGTCAAAAACCACCTTATCTCGGTCTGAAACAGCTGTTTTGGCAAAAGTGCACTAATGTGAAAAAAGTGATTTAATTTTAAAAGGAAAGTTAAAAAACGGGTTGTTTTCAGTTTATCTTATGTAATTCAACATTCTTTACGTAAGCAAACATGAAATTACGCAGTCCTGTGCAGTACTGTGAAATAATCCACTAATGTGAAAAAAGTCATATACTTTTAAAAAGAAAGGTAAATAACGGGTTTTTTTCACTTCTCCTTATGTAATTCAACATTGTACACACAAGCAAACATGAATTCATGCAGTCCTGTGCAGTACTGTGGACTAAAACACACTTTGTCAAAAACAACCTTGTCTCGGTCAAAAACAGCTGTTTTGGCAAAAGTGCACTAATGTGAAAAAAGTGATTTAATTTTAAAAGGAAAGTTAAAAAACGGGTTGTTTTCAGTTTATCTTATGTAATTCAACATTCTACACGTAAGCAATCATGAATTTACGCAATCCTGTGCAGTACTGTGGAATAATTCACTAATGTGAAAAAAGTCATATAATTTTAAAATGAAAGTGAAAAAAACGGGTTGTTTTTACTTCACCTTATGTAATTCAACATTGTACACACAAGCAAACATGAATTCATGCAGTCCTGTGCAGTACTGTGGACTAAAACACACTTTGTCAAAAACCACCTTATCTCGGTCTGAAACAGCTGTTTTGGCAAAAGTGCAGTAATGTGAAAAAAGTGATTTAATTTTAAAAGGAAAGTTAAAAGACGGGTTGTTTTCAGTTTATCTTATGTAATTCAACATTCTACACGTAAGCAAACATGAAATTACGCAGTCCTGTGCAGTACTGTGGAATAATTCACTAATGTGAAAAAAGTCATATAATTTTGAAGGGAAAGTGAAAAAACGGGTTGTTTTCACTTTACCTTATGCAATTCAGCATTGTACACACAAGCAAACATGAATTTATGCAGTCCTGTGCAGTACTGTGGACTAAAACACACTTTGTCAAAAACCACCTTATCTCGGTCTGAAACGGCTGTTTTGGCAAAAGTGCAATAATGTGAAAAAAGTGATTTTAATTTTAAAATGAAAGTTAAAAAACGGGTTGTTTTCAGTTTATCTTATGTAATTCAACATTCTACACGTAAGCAATCATGAATTTACGCAATCCTGTGCAGTACTGTGGAATAATCCACTAATGTGAAAAAGTCATATACTTTTAAAAAGTAAGGTAAATAAAGGTTTTTTTTCACTTCTCCTTATGTAATTCAACATTGTACACACAAGCAAACATGAATTCATGCAGTCCTGTGCAGTACTGTGGAATAAAACACACTTTGTCAAAAACCACCTTATCTCGGTCTGAAACAGCTGTTTTGGCAAAAGTGCACTAATGTGAAAAAAGTGATTTAATTTTAAAAGGAAAGTTAAAAAACGGGTTGTTTTCAGTTTATCTTATTTAATTCAACATTTACACGTAAGCAAACATGAAATTACGCAGTCCTGTGCAGTACTGTGGAATAAAACACACTTTGTCAAAAACCACCTTATCTCGGTCTGAAACAGCTGTTTTGGCAAAAGTGCACTAATGTGAAAAAAGTGATTTAATTTTAAAAGGAAAGTTAAAAAACGGGTTGTTTTCAGTTTATCTTATTTAATTCAACATTCTACACGTAAGCAAGCATGAATTTATGCAGTCCTGTGCAGTACTGTGGAAAAAAACACACTTTGTCAAAAACCACCTTATCTCGGTCTGAAACAGCTGTTTTGGCAAAAGTGCAGTAATGTGAAAAAGTGATTTAATTTTAAAAGAAAAGTTAAAGTACTGGTTGTTTTCACTTCACCTTATGTAAATAAACATTCTGCACGTAAACAAACATGAATTCATGCAGTCCTGTGTAGTACTGTGGAATAAAACACACTTTGTCAAAAACCACCTTATCTCGGTCTGAAACAGCTGTTTTGGCAAAAGTGCAGTAATGTGAAAAAAGTGATTTAATTTTAAAAGGAAAGTTAAACAACAGGTTGTTTTCAGTTTATCTTATGTAATTCAACATTCTGCACGTAAACAAACATGGATTGACGCAGTCCTGTGCAGTACTGTGGAATAATTCACTAATGTGAAAAAAGTCATATAATTTTAAAGGGAAAGTTAAAAAACGGGTTGTTTTCACTTCACCTTATGTAATTCAACATTGTACACACAAGCAAACATGAATTCATGCAGTCCTGTGCAGTACTGTGGAATAAAACACACTTTGTCAAAAACCACCTTATCTCGGTCTGAAACAGCTGTTTTGGCAAAAGTGCACTAATGTGAAAAAAGTGATTTAATTTCAAAAGGAAAGTTAAAAAACGGGTTGTTTTCAGTTTATCTTATGTAATTCAACATTCTGTACGTAAGCAAACATGAAATTACGCAGTCCTGTGCAGTACTGTGGAATAATTCACTAATGTGAAAAAAGTCATATAATTTTAAAGGGAAAGTTAAAAAACGGGTTGTTTTCACTTCACCTTTTGTACTTCAACATTGTACACACAAGCAAACATGAATTCATGCAGTCCTGTGCAGTACTGTGGAATAAAACACACTTTGTCAAAAACCACCTTATTTCGGTCTGAAACAGCTGTTTTGGCAAAAGTGCAGTAATGTGAAAAAAGTGATTTAATTTTAAAAGGAAAGTTAAAAAACGGGTTGTTTTCAGTTTATCTTATGTAATTCAACATTCTACACGTAAGCAATCATGAATTTACGCAATCCTATGCAGTACTGTGGAATAATTCCACTAATGTGAAAAAAGTCATATAATTTTAAAAAGAAAGGTAAATAACGGTTTTTTTTACTTCTCCTCATGTAATTCAACATTGTACACATAAGCAAACATGAATTTATGCAGTCCTGTGCAGTCCTGTGGAATAAAACACACTTTGTCAAACATCACCTTATCTCGGTCTGAAACAGCTGTTTTGGCAAAAGTGCAGTAATGTGAAAAAAGTGATTTAATTTTAAAAGGAAAGTTAAAAAACGGGTTGTTTTCAGTTTATCTTATGTAATTCAACATTCTGTACGTAAGCAAACATGAAATTACGCAGTCCTGTGCAGTACTGTGGAATAATTCACTAATGTGAAAAAAGTCATAATTTTAAAAGGAAAGTTAAAAAACGGGTTGTTTTCACTTCACCTTATGCAATTCAACATTGTACACACAAGCAAACATGAATTTATGCAGTACTGTGCAGTACTGTGGAATAAAACACACTTTGTCAAAAACCACCTTATCTCGGTCTGAAACAGCTGTTTTGGCAAAAGTGCACTAATGTGAAAAAAGTGATTTAATTTTAAAAGGAAAGTTAAAAAACGGGTTGTTTTCAGTTTATCTTATGTAATTCAACATTCTACACCTAAGCAAACATGGATTTACGCAGTCCTGTGCAGGACTGTGGAATAATTCACTAATGTGAAAAAAGTCATATACTTTTAAAAAGAAAGGTAAATAACGGTTTTTTTCACTTCTCCTTATGGAATTCAACATTGTACACACAAACAAACATGAATTTATGCAGTCCTGTGCAGTACTGTGGACTAAAACACACTTTGTCAAAAACCACCTTATCTCGGTCTGAAACAGCTGTTTTGGCAAAAGTGCAGTAATGTGAAAAAAGTGATTTAATTTTAAAAGGAAAGTTAGAAAACGGGTTGTTTTCAGTTTGTCTTATGTAATTCAACATTCTGCACGTGAGCAGACATGGATTTACGCAGTCCTGTGCAGTACTGTGGAATAATCCACTAATGTGAAAAAAGTCATATACTTTTAAAAAGAAAGGTAAATAACGTTTTTTTTTCACTTCTCCTTATGTAATTCAACATTGTACACACAAGCAAACATTAATTCATGCAGTCCTGTGCAGTACTGTGGAATAAAACACACTTTGTCAAAAACCACCTTGTCTCGGTCTGAAACAGCTGTTTTGGCAAAAGTGCACTAATGTGAAAAAAGTGATTTAATTTTAAAAGGAAAGTTAAAAAAACGGGTTGTTTTCAGTTTAGTTTATGTAATTCAACATTATGCACGTAAACAAACATGGATTTACGCAGTCCTGTGCAGTACTGTGGAATAATTCACAAATGTGAAAAAAGTCATATAATTTTAAAATGAAAGTGAAAAAACGGGTTGTTTTCACTTTACCTTATGCAATTCAACATTATACACGACAACAAACATGAATTTATGCAGTCCTGTGCAGTACTGTGGAATAAAACACACTTTGTCAAAAACCACCTTATCTCGGTCTGAAACAGCTGTTTTGGCAAAAGTGGACTAATGTGAAAAAAGTGATTTAATTTTAAAAGGAAAGTTAAAAAACGGGTTGTTTTCGGTTTATCTTATGTAATTCAACATTCTGCACATAAGCAAATATGAAATTACGCAGTCCTGTGTAGTACTGTGGAATACTTCACTAATGTGAAAAAAGTCATATACTTTTAAAGGGAAAGTTAAAAAATGGGTTGTTTTCACTTCACCTTATGTAATTAAACATTGTACACACAAGCAAACATGAATTAATGCAGTCCTGTGCAGTACTGTGGAATAAAACACACTTTGTCAAAAACCACCTTATCTCGGTCTGAAACAGCTGTTTTGGCAAAAGTGCACTAATGTGAAAAAAGTGATTTAATTTTAAAAGGAAAGTTAAAAAAACAGGTTGTTTTCGGTTTATCTTATGTAATTCAACATTCTGTTCGTAAGCAAACATGAAATTACGCAGTCCTGTGCAGTACTGTGGAATAATTCACTAATGTGAAAAAAGTCATATAATTTTAAAATGAAAGTGAAAAAACGGGTTGTTTTCACTTTACCTTATGCAATTCAACATTATACACGACAACAAACATGAATTTATGCAGTCCTGTGCAGTACTGTGGAATAAAACACACTTTGTCAAAAACCACCTTATCTCGGTCTGAAACAGCTGTTTTGGCAAAAGTGCACTAATGTTAAAAAAGTGATTTAATTTTAAAAGGAAAGTTAGAAAACGGGTTGTTTTCAGTTTGTCTTATGTAATTCAACATTCTGCACGTGAGCAGACATGGATTTACGCAGTCCTGTGCAGTACTGTGGAATAATCCACTAATGTGAAAAAAGTCATATACTTTTAAAAAGAAAGGTAAATAACGGTTTTTTTTCACTTCTCCTTATGTAATTCAACATTGTACACACAAGCAAACATGAATTCATGCAGTCCTGTGCAGTACTGTGGAATAAAACACACTTTGTCAAAAACCACCTTATCTCGGTCTGAAACAGCTGTTTTGGCAAAAGTGCACTAATGTGAAAAAAGTGATTTAATTTTAAAAGGAAAGTTAAAAAAGAGGTTGTTTTCAGTTTATCTTATGTAATTCAACATTCTGCACGTAAACAAACATGGATTTACGCAGTCCTGTGCAGTACTGTGGAATAAAACACACTTTGTCAAAAACCACCTTATCTCGGTCTGAAACAGCTGTTTTGGCAAAAGTGCACTAATGTGAAAAAAGTGATTTAATTTTAAAAGGAAAGTTAAAAAACGGGTTGTTTTCAGTTTATCTTATGTAATTCAACATTCTTTACGTAAGCAAACATGAAATTACGCAGTCCTGTGCAGTACTGTGGAATAATCCACTAATGTTAAAAAAGTCATATACTTTTAAAAAGAAAGGTAAATAACGGTTTTTTTCACTTCTCCTTATGTAATTCAACATTGTACACACAAGCAAACATTAATTCATGCAGTCCTGTGCAGTACTGTGGAATAAAACACACTTTGTCAAAAACCACGTTGTCTCGGTCTGAAACAGCTGTTTTGGCAAAAGTGCACTAATGTGAAAAAAGTGATTTAATTTTAAAAGGAAAGTTAAAAAAAACGGGTTGTTTTCAGTTTAGTTTATGTAATTCAACATTATGCACGTAAACAAACATGGATTTACGCAGTCCTGTGCAGTACTGTGGAATAATTCACAAATGTGAAAAAAGTCATATAATTTTAAAATGAAAGTGAAAAAACGGGTTGTTTTCACTTTACATTATGCAATTCAACATTATACACGACAACAAACATGAATTTATGCAGTCCTGTGCAGTACTGTGGAATAAAACACACTTTGTCAAAAACCACCTTATCTCGGTCTGAAACAGCTGTTTTGGCAAAAGTGCACTAATGTGAAAAAAGTGATTTAATTTTAAAAGGAAAGTTAAAAAACGGGTTGTTTTCAGTTTATCTTATGTAATTCAACATTCTACACGTAAGCAATCATGAATTTACGCAATCCTGTGCAGTACTGTGGAATAATCCACTAATGTGAAAAAAGTCATATACTTTTAAAAAGAAAGGTAAATAAAGTTTTTTTTCACTTCTCCTTATGTAATTCAACATTGTACACACAAGCAGACATTAATTTATGCAATCCTGAGCAGTACTGTGGAATAAAACACACTTTGTCAAAAACCACCTTATCTCGGTCTGAAACAGCTGTTTTGGCAAAAGTGCACTAATGTGAAAAAAGTGATTTAATTTTAAAAGGAAAGTTAAAAAACGGGTTGTTTTCGGTTTATCTTATGTAATTCAATATTCTGTTCGTAAGCAAACATGAAATTACGCAGTCCTGTGCAGTACTGTGGAATAATTCACTAATGTGAAAAAAGTCATATAATTTTAAAATGAAAGTGAAAAAACGGGTTGTTTTCACTTTACCTTATGCAATTCAACATTATACACACAAACAACCATGAATTTATGCAGTCCTGTGCAGTACTGTGGAATAAAACACACTTTGTCAAAAACCACCTTATCTCGGTCTGAAACAGCTGTTTTGGCAAAAGTGCAGTAATGTGAAAAAAGTGATTTAATTTTAAAAGGAAAGTTAAAAAACGGGTTGTTTTCAGTTTATCTTATGTAATTCAACATTCTGTATGTAAGCAAACATGAAATTACGCAGTCCTGTGCAGTACTGTGGAATAATTCACTAATGTGAAAAAAGTCATATAATTTTAAAGGGAAAGTTAAAAAACGGGTTGTTTTCACTTCACCTTATGTAATTCAACATTGTACACACAAGCAAACATGAATTCATGCAGTCCTTTGCAGTACTGTGGAATAAAACACACTTTGTCAAAAACCACCTTATCTCGGTCTGAAACAGCTGTTTTGGCAAAAGTGCACTAATGTGAAAAAAGTGATTTAATTTTAAAAGGAAAGTTAGAAAACGGGTTGTTTTCAGTTTGTCTTATGTAATTCAACATTCTGCACGTGAGCAGACATGGATTTACGCAGTCCTGTGCAGTACTGTGGAATAATCCACTAATGTGAAAAAAGTCATATACTTTTAAAAAGAAAGGTAAATAACGGTTTTTTTTCACTTCTCCTTATGTAATTCAACATTGTACACACAAGCAAACATTAATTCATGCAGTCCTGTGCAGTACTGTGGAATAAAACACACTTTGTATAAAACCACCTTGTCTCGGTCTGAAACAGCTGTTTTGGCAAAAGTGGACTAATGTGAAAAAAGTGATTTAATTTTAAAAGGAAAGTTAAAAAACGGGTTGTTTTCGGTTTATCTTATGTAATTCAACATTCTGCACATAAGCAAACATGAAATTACGCAGTCCTGTTTAGTACTGTGGAATACTTCACTAATGTGAAAAAAGTCATATAATTTTAAAGGGAAAGTTAAAAAATGGGTTGTTTTCACTTCACCTTATGTAATTAAACATTGTACACACAAGCAAACATGAATTCATGCAGTCCTGTGCAGTACTGTGGAATAAAACACACTTTGTCAAAAACCACCTAAAAGGAAAGTTAAAAAAGAGGTTGTTTTCAGTTTATCTTATGTAATTCAACATTCTGCACGTAAACAAACATGGATTTACGCAGTCCTGTGCAGGACTGTGGAATAATTCACTAATGTGAAAAAAGTCATATACTTTTAAAAAGAAAGGTAAATAACGGTTTTTTTCACTTCTCCTTATGGAATTCAACATTGTACACACAAACAAACATGAATTTATGCAGTCCTGTGCAGTACTGTGGACTAAAACACACTTTGTCAAAAACCACCTTATCTCGGTCTGAAACAGCTGTTTTGGCAAAAGTGCAGTAATGTGAAAAAAGTGATTTAATTTTAAAAGGAAAGTTAAAAAACGGGTTGTTTTCAGTTTATCTTATTTAATTCAACATTCTACACGTAAGCACACATGAAATTACGCAGTCCTGTGCAGTACTGTGGAATAAAACACACTTTGTCAAAAACCACCTTATCTCGGTCTGAAACAGCTGTTTTGGCAAAAGTGCACTAATGTGAAAAAAGTGATTTAATTTTAAAAGGAAAGTTAAAAAACGGGTTGTTTTCAGTTTATCTTATGTAATTCAACATTCTTTACGTAAGCAAACATGAAATTACGCAGTCCTGTGCAGTACTGTGAAATAATCCACTAATGTGAAAAAAGTCATATACTTTTAAAAAGAAAGGTAAATAACGGGTTTTTTTCACTTCTCCTTATGTAATTCAACATTGTACACACAAGCAAACATGAATTCATGCAGTCCTGTGCAGTACTGTGGACTAAAACACACTTTGTCAAAAACAACCTTGTCTCGGTCAAAAACAGCTGTTTTGGCAAAAGTGCACTAATGTGAAAAAAGTGATTTAATTTTAAAAGGAAAGTTAAAAAACGGGTTGTTTTCAGTTTATCTTATGTAATTCAACATTCTACACGTAAGCAATCATGAATTTACGCAATCCTGTGCAGTACTGTGGAATAATTCACTAATGTGAAAAAAGTCATATAATTTTAAAATGAAAGTGAAAAAACGGGTTGTTTTTACTTCACCTTATGTAATTCAACATTGTACACACAAGCAAACATGAATTCATGCAGTCCTGTGCAGTACTGTGGACTAAAACACACTTTGTCAAAAACCACCTTATCTCGGTCTGAAACAGCTGTTTTGGCAAAAGTGCAGTAATGTGAAAAAAGTGATTTAATTTTAAAAGGAAAGTTAAAAGACGGGTTGTTTTCAGTTTATCTTATGTAATTCAACATTCTACACGTAAGCAAACATGAAATTACGCAGTCCTGTGCAGTACTGTGGAATAATTCACTAATGTGAAAAAAGTCATATAATTTTGAAGGGAAAGTGAAAAAACGGGTTGTTTTCACTTTACCTTATGCAATTCAGCATTGTACACACAAGCAAACATGAATTTATGCAGTCCTGTGCAGTACTGTGGACTAAAACACACTTTGTCAAAAACCACCTTATCTCGGTCTGAAACGGCTGTTTTGGCAAAAGTGCAATAATGTGAAAAAAGTGATTTTAATTTTAAAATGAAAGTTAAAAAACGGGTTGTTTTCAGTTTATCTTATGTAATTCAACATTCTACACGTAAGCAATCATGAATTTACGCAATCCTGTGCAGTACTGTGGAATAATCCACTAATGTGAAAAAAGTCATATACTTTTAAAAAGTAAGGTAAATAAAGGTTTTTTTTCACTTCTCCTTATGTAATTCAACATTGTACACACAAGCAAACATGAATTCATGCAGTCCTGTGCAGTACTGTGGAATAAAACACACTTTGTCAAAAACCACCTTATCTCGGTCTGAAACAGCTGTTTTGGCAAAAGTGCACTAATGTGAAAAAAGTGATTTAATTTTAAAAGGAAAGTTAAAAAAGAGGTTGTTTTCAGTTTATCTTATGTAATTCAACATTCTGCACGTAAACAAACATGGATTTACGCAGTCCTGTGCAGGACTGTGGAATAATTCACTAATGTGAAAAAAGTCATATACTTTTAAAAAGAAAGGTAAATAACGGTTTTTTTCACTTCTCCTTATGGAATTCAACATTGTACACACAAACAAACATGAATTTATGCAGTCCTGTGCAGTACTGTGGACTAAAACACACTTTGTCAAAAACCACCTTATCTCGGTCTGAAACAGCTGTTTTGGCAAAAGTGCAGTAATGTGAAAAAAGTGATTTAATTTTAAAAGGAAAGTTAAAAAACGGGTTGTTTTCAGTTTATCTTATTTAATTCAACATTCTACACGTAAGCACACATGAAATTACGCAGTCCTGTGCAGTACTGTGGAATAAAACACACTTTGTCAAAAACCACCTTATCTCGGTCTGAAACAGCTGTTTTGGCAAAAGTGCACTAATGTGAAAAAAGTGATTTAATTTTAAAAGGAAAGTTAAAAAACGGGTTGTTTTCAGTTTATCTTATGTAATTCAACATTCTTTACGTAAGCAAACATGAAATTACGCAGTCCTGTGCAGTACTGTGAAATAATCCACTAATGTGAAAAAAGTCATATACTTTTAAAAAGAAAGGTAAATAACGGGTTTTTTTCACTTCTCCTTATGTAATTCAACATTGTACACACAAGCAAACATGAATTCATGCAGTCCTGTGCAGTACTGTGGACTAAAACACACTTTGTCAAAAACAACCTTGTCTCGGTCAAAAACAGCTGTTTTGGCAAAAGTGCACTAATGTGAAAAAAGTGATTTAATTTTAAAAGGAAAGTTAAAAAACGGGTTGTTTTCAGTTTATCTTATGTAATTCAACATTCTACACGTAAGCAATCATGAATTTACGCAATCATGTGCAGTACTGTGGAATAATTCACTAATGTGAAAAAAGTCATATAATTTTAAAATGAAAGTGAAAAAACGGGTTGTTTTTACTTCACCTTATGTAATTCAACATTGTACACACAAGCAAACATGAATTCATGCAGTCCTGTGCAGTACTGTGGACTAAAACACACTTTGTCAAAAACCACCTTATCTCGGTCTGAAACAGCTGTTTTGGCAAAAGTGCAGTAATGTGAAAAAGTGATTTAATTTTAAAAGGAAAGTTAAAAGACGGGTTGTTTTCAGTTTATCTTATGTAATTCAACATTCTACACGTAAGCAAACATGAAATTACGCAGTCCTGTGCAGTACTGTGGAATAATTCACTAATGTGAAAAAAGTCATATAATTTTGAAGGGAAAGTGAAAAAACGGGTTGTTTTCACTTTACCTTATGCAATTCAGCATTGTACACACAAGCAAACATGAATTTATGCAGTCCTGTGCAGTACTGTGGACTAAAACACACTTTGTCAAAAACCACCTTATCTCGGTCTGAAACGGCTGTTTTGGCAAAAGTGCAATAATGTGAAAAAAGTGATTTTCATTTTAAAATGAAAGTTAAAAAACGGGTTGTTTTCAGTTTATCTTATGTAATTCAACATTCTACACGTAAGCAATCATGAATTTACGCAATCCTGTGCAGTACTGTGGAATAATCCACTAATGTGAAAAAAGTCATATACTTTTAAAAAGTAAGGTAAATAAAGGTTTTTTTTCACTTCTCCTTATGTAATTCAACATTGTACACACAAGCAAACATGAATTCATGCAGTCCTGTGCAGTACTGTGGAATAAAACACACTTTGTCAAAAACCACCTTATCTCGGTCTGAAACAGCTGTTTTGGCAAAAGTGCACTAATGTGAAAAAAGTGATTTAATTTTAAAAGGAAAGTTAAAAAACGGGTTGTTTTCAGTTTATCTTATTTAATTCAACATTTACACGTAAGCAAACATGAAATTACGCAGTCCTGTGCAGTACTGTGGAATAAAACACACTTTGTCAAAAACCACCTTATCTCGGTCTGAAACAGCTGTTTTGGCAAAAGTGCACTAATGTGAAAAAAGTGATTTAATTTTAAAAGGAAAGTTAAAAAACGGGTTGTTTTCAGTTTATCTTATTTAATTCAACATTCTACACGTAAGCAAGCATGAATTTATGCAGTCCTGTGCAGTACTGTGGAAAAAAACACACTTTGTCAAAAACCACCTTATCTCGGTCTGAAACAGCTGTTTTGGCAAAAGTGCAGTAATGTGAAAAAAGTGATTTAATTTTAAAATGAAAGTTAAAAAACGGGTTGTTTTCAGTTTATCTTATGTAATTCAACATTCTACACGTAAGCAATCATGAATTTACGCAATCCTGTGCAGTACTGTGGAATAATCCACTAATGTGAAAAAAGTCATATACTTTTAAAAAGTAAGGTAAATAAAGGTTTTTTTTCACTTCTCCTTATGTAATTCAACATTGTACACACAAGCAAACATGAATTCATGCAGTCCTGTGCAGTACTGTGGAATAAAACACACTTTGTCAAAAACCACCTTATCTCGGTCTGAAACAGCTGTTTTGGCAAAAGTGCACTAATGTGAAAAAAGTGATTTAATTTTAAAAGGAAAGTTAAAAAAGAGGTTGTTTTCAGTTTATCTTATGTAATTCAACATTCTGCACGTAAACAAACATGGATTTACGCAGTCCTGTGCAGGACTGTGGAATAATTCACTAATGTGAAAAAGTCATATACTTTTAAAAAGAAAGGTAAATAACGGTTTTTTTCACTTCTCCTTATGGAATTCAACATTGTACACACAAACAAACATGAATTTATGCAGTCCTGTGCAGTACTGTGGACTAAAACACACTTTGTCAAAAACCACCTTATCTCGGTCTGAAACAGCTGTTTTGGCAAAAGTGCAGTAATGTGAAAAAAGTGATTTAATTTTAAAAGGAAAGTTAAAAAACGGGTTGTTTTCAGTTTATCTTATTTAATTCAACATTCTACACGTAAGCACACATGAAATTACGCAGTCCTGTGCAGTACTGTGGAATAAAACACACTTTGTCAAAAACCACCTTATCTCGGTCTGAAACAGCTGTTTTGGCAAAAGTGCACTAATGTGAAAAAAGTGATTTAATTTTAAAAGGAAAGTTAAAAAACGGGTTGTTTTCAGTTTATCTTATGTAATTCAACATTCTTTACGTAAGCAAACATGAAATTACGCAGTCCTGTGCAGTACTGTGAAATAATCCACTAATGTGAAAAAAGTCATATACTTTTAAAAAGAAAGGTAAATAACGGGTTTTTTTCACTTCTCCTTATGTAATTCAACATTGTACACACAAGCAAACATGAATTCATGCAGTCCTGTGCAGTACTGTGGACTAAAACACACTTTGTCAAAAACAACCTTGTCTCGGTCAAAAACAGCTGTTTTGGCAAAAGTGCACTAATGTGAAAAAAGTGATTTAATTTTAAAAGGAAAGTTAAAAAACGGGTTGTTTTCAGTTTATCTTATGTAATTCAACATTCTACACGTAAGCAATCATGAATTTACGCAATCCTGTGCAGTACTGTGGAATAATTCACTAATGTGAAAAAAGTCATATAATTTTAAAATGAAAGTGAAAAAAACGGGTTGTTTTTACTTCACCTTATGTAATTCAACATTGTACACACAAGCAAACATGAATTCATGCAGTCCTGTGCAGTACTGTGGACTAAAACACACTTTGTCAAAAACCACCTTATCTCGGTCTGAAACAGCTGTTTTGGCAAAAGTGCAGTAATGTGAAAAAAGTGATTTAATTTTAAAAGGAAAGTTAAAAGACGGGTTGTTTTCAGTTTATCTTATGTAATTCAACATTCTACACGTAAGCAAACATGAAATTACGCAGTCCTGTGCAGTACTGTGGAATAATTCACTAATGTGAAAAAAGTCATATAATTTTGAAGGGAAAGTGAAAAAACGGGTTGTTTTCACTTTACCTTATGCAATTCAGCATTGTACACACAAGCAAACATGAATTTATGCAGTCCTGTGCAGTACTGTGGACTAAAACACACTTTGTCAAAAACCACCTTATCTCGGTCTGAAACGGCTGTTTTGGCAAAAGTGCAATAATGTGAAAAAGTGATTTTCATTTTAAAATGAAAGTTAAAAAACGGGTTGTTTTCAGTTTATCTTATGTAATTCAACATTCTACACGTAAGCAATCATGAATTTACGCAATCCTGTGCAGTACTGTGGAATAATCCACTAATGTGAAAAAAGTCATATACTTTTAAAAAGTAAGGTAAATAAAGGTTTTTTTTCACTTCTCCTTATGTAATTCAACATTGTACACACAAGCAAACATGAATTCATGCAGTCCTGTGCAGTACTGTGGAATAAAACACACTTTGTCAAAAACCACCTTATCTCGGTCTGAAACAGCTGTTTTGGCAAAAGTGCACTAATGTGAAAAAAGTGATTTAATTTTAAAAGGAAAGTTAAAAAACGGGTTGTTTTCAGTTTATCTTATTTAATTCAACATTTACACGTAAGCAAACATGAAATTACGCAGTCCTGTGCAGTACTGTGGAATAAAACACACTTTGTCAAAAACCACCTTATCTCGGTCTGAAACAGCTGTTTTGGCAAAAGTGCACTAATGTGAAAAAAGTGATTTAATTTTAAAAGGAAAGTTAAAAAACGGGTTGTTTTCAGTTTATCTTATTTAATTCAACATTCTACACGTAAGCAAGCATGAATTTATGCAGTCCTGTGCAGTACTGTGGAAAAAAACACACTTTGTCAAAAACCACCTTATCTCGGTCTGAAACAGCTGTTTTGGCAAAAGTGCAGTAATGTGAAAAAAGTGATTTAATTTTAAAAGAAAAGTTAAAGTACTGGTTGTTTTCACTTCACCTTATGTAAATAAACATTCTGCACGTAAACAAACATGAATTCATGCAGTCCTGTGTAGTACTGTGGAATAAAACACACTTTGTCAAAAACCACCTTATCTCGGTCTGAAACAGCTGTTTTGGCAAAAGTGCAGTAATGTGAAAAAAGTGATTTAATTTTAAAAGGAAAGTTAAACAACAGGTTGTTTTCAGTTTATCTTATGTAATTCAACATTCTGCACGTAAACAAACATGGATTGACGCAGTCCTGTGCAGTACTGTGGAATAATTCACTAATGTGAAAAAAGTCATATAATTTTAAAGGGAAAGTTAAAAAACGGGTTGTTTTCACTTCACCTTATGTAATTCAACATTGTACACACAAGCAAACATGAATTCATGCAGTCCTGTGCAGTACTGTGGAATAAAACACACTTTGTCAAAAACCACCTTATCTCGGTCTGAAACAGCTGTTTTGGCAAAAGTGCACTAATGTGAAAAAAGTGATTTAATTTCAAAAGGAAAGTTAAAAAACGGGTTGTTTTCAGTTTATCTTATGTAATTCAACATTCTGTACGTAAGCAAACATGAAATTACGCAGTCCTGTGCAGTACTGTGGAATAATTCACTAATGTGAAAAAAGTCATATAATTTTAAAGGGAAAGTTAAAAAACGGGTTGTTTTCACTTCACCTTTTGTACTTCAACATTGTACACACAAGCAAACATGAATTCATGCAGTCCTGTGCAGTACTGTGGAATAAAACACACTTTGTCAAAAACCACCTTATTTCGGTCTGAAACAGCTGTTTTGGCAAAAGTGCAGTAATGTGAAAAAAGTGATTTAATTTTAAAAGGAAAGTTAAAAAACGGGTTGTTTTCAGTTTATCTTATGTAATTCAACATTCTACACGTAAGCAATCATGAATTTACGCAATCCTATGCAGTACTGTGGAATAATTCCACTAATGTGAAAAAAGTCATATAATTTTAAAAAGAAAGGTAAATAACGGTTTTTTTTTACTTCTCCTCATGTAATTCAACATTGTACACATAAGCAAACATGAATTTATGCAGTCCTGTGCAGTCCTGTGGAATAAAACACACTTTGTCAAACATCACCTTATCTCGGTCTGAAACAGCTGTTTTGGCAAAAGTGCAGTAATGTGAAAAAAGTGATTTAATTTTAAAAGGAAAGTTAAAAAACGGGTTGTTTTCAGTTTATCTTATGTAATTCAACATTCTGTACGTAAGCAAACATGAAATTACGCAGTCCTGTGCAGTACTGTGGAATAATTCACTAATGTGAAAAAAGTCATAATTTTAAAAGGAAAGTTAAAAAACGGGTTGTTTTCACTTCACCTTATGCAATTCAACATTGTACACACAAGCAAACATGAATTTATGCAGTACTGTGCAGTACTGTGGAATAAAACACACTTTGTCAAAAACCACCTTATCTCGGTCTGAAACAGCTGTTTTGGCAAAAGTGCACTAATGTGAAAAAAGTGATTTAATTTTAAAAGGAAAGTTAAAAAACGGGTTGTTTTCAGTTTATCTTATGTAATTCAACATTCTACACCTAAGCAAACATGGATTTACGCAGTCCTGTGCAGGACTGTGGAATAATTCACTAATGTGAAAAAAGTCATATACTTTTAAAAAGAAAGGTAAATAACGGTTTTTTTCACTTCTCCTTATGGAATTCAACATTGTACACACAAACAAACATGAATTTATGCAGTCCTGTGCAGTACTGTGGACTAAAACACACTTTGTCAAAAACCACCTTATCTCGGTCTGAAACAGCTGTTTTGGCAAAAGTGCAGTAATGTGAAAAAAGTGATTTAATTTTAAAAGGAAAGTTAAAAAACGGGTTGTTTTCAGTTTATCTTATTTAATTCAACATTCTACACGTTATCAAACATGAAATTACGCAGTCCTGTGCAGTACTGTGGAATAATTCACTAATGTGAAAAAAGTCATATAATTTTGAAGGGAAAGTTAAAAAACGGGTTATTTTCACTTCACCTTATGTAATTCAACATTGTACACACAAGCAAACATGACATTACGCAGTCCTGTGCAGTACTGTGGAATAAAACACACTTTGTCAAAAACCACCTTATCTCGGTCTGAAACGGCTGTTTTGGCAAAAGTGCACTAATGTGAAAAAAGTAATTTAATTTTAAAAGGAAAGTTAAAAAACGGGTTTTTTTCAGTTTATCTTATGTAATTCAGCATTCTGCACATAAGCAAACATGAAATTACGCAGTCCTGTGTAGTACTGTGGAATAAGTCACTAATGTGAAAAAAGTCATATAATTTTAAAGGGAAAGTTAAAAAACGGGTTGTTTTCACTTCACCTTATGTAATTCAACATTGTACACACAAGCAAACATGAATTCATGCAGTCCTGTGCAGTACTGTGGAATAAAACACACTTTGTCAAAAACCACCTTATCTCGGTCTGAAACAGCTGTTTTGGCAAAAGTGCACTAATGTGAAAAAAGTGATTTAATTTCAAAAGGAAAGTTAAAAAACGGGTTGTTTTCAGTTTATCTTATGTAATTCAACATTCTGTACGTAAGCAAACATGAAATTACGCAGTCCTGTGCAGTACTGTGGAATAATTCACTAATGTGAAAAAAGTCACATAATTTTAAAAGGAAAGTTAAAAAACGGGTTGTTTTCACTTCACCTTATGCAATTCAACATTGTACACACAAGCAAACATGAATTTATGCAGTCCTGTGCAGTACTGTGGAATAAAACACACTTTGTCAAAAACCACCTTATCTCGGTCTGAAACAGCTGTTTTGGCAAAAGTGCACTAATGTGAAAAAAGTGATTTAATTTTAAAAGGAAAGTTAAAAAACGGGTTGTTTTCAGTTTATCTTATGTAATTCAACATTCTACACCTAAGCAAACATGGATTTACGCAGTCCTGTGCAGGACTGTGGAATAATTCACTAATGTGAAAAAAGTCATATACTTTTAAAAAGAAAGGTAAATAACGGTTTTTTTCACTTCTCCTTATGGTATTCAACATTGTACACACAAGCAAACATGAATTCATGCAGTCCTGTGCAGTACTGTGGAATAATTCACTAATGTGAAAAAAGTCATATAATTTTGAAGGGAAAGTTAAAAAACGGGTTATTTTCACTTCACCTTATGTAATTATACATTGTACACACAAGCAAACATGAATTCATGCAGTCCTGTGCAGTACTGTGGAATAAAACACACTTTGTCAAAAATCACCTTATCTCGGTCTGAAACAGCTGTTTTGGCAAAAGTGCACTAATGTGAAAAAAGTGATTTAATTTTAAAAGGAAAGTTAAAAAACGGGTTGTTTTCAGTTTATCTTATGTAATTCAACATTCTGCACGTAAACAAACATGGATTTACGCAGTCCTGTGCAGTACTGTGGAATAATTCACTAATGTGAAAAAAGTCATATAATTTTAAAGGGAAAGTTAAAAAACGGGTTGTTTTCACTTCACCTTATGTAATTCAACATTGTACACACAAGCAAACATGAATTCATGCAGTCCTGTGCAGTACTGTGGAATAAAACACACTTTGTCAAAAACCACCTTATCTCGGTCTGAAACAGCTGTTTTGGCAAAAGTGCAGTAATGTGAAAAAAGTGATTTAATTTGAAAAGAAAAGTTAAAGTACTGGTTGTTTTCACTTCACCTTATGTAAATAAACATTCTGCACGTAAACAAACATGAATTCATGCAGTCCTGTGCAGTACTGTGGAATAAAACACACTTTGTCAAAAACCACCTTATCTCGGTCTGAAACAGCTGTTTTGGCAAAAGTGCAGTAATGTGAAAAAAGTGATTTAATTTTAAAAGGAAAGTTAAAAAACGGGTTGTTTTCAGTTTATCTTATGTAATTCAACATTCTACACGTAAGCAATCATGAATTTACGCAATCCTATGCAGTACTGTGGAATAATTCCACTAATGTGAAAAAAGTCATATAAATTTAAAAAGAAAGGTAAATAACGGTTTTTTTTTACTTCTCCTTCCGTATTTCAACATTGTACACAAAAGCAAACATGAATTTATGCAGTCCTGTGCAGTACTGTGGAATAAAACACACTTTGTCAAAAACCACCTTATCTCGGTCTGAAACAGCTGTTTTGGTAAAAGTGCAGTGATGTGAAAAAAGTGATTTAATTTTGAAAGGAAAGTTAAAAAACTGGTTGTTTTCACTTCATCTTATGTAATTCAACATTCTGTATGTAAGCAAACATGTATTTACGCAGTCCTGTGCAGTACTGTGGAATAATTCACTAATGTGAAAAAAGTCATATAATTTTAAAGGGAAAGTTAAAAAACGGGTTGTTTTCACTTCACCTTATGTAATTCAACATTGTACACACAAGCAAACATGGATTTATGCAGTCCTGTGCAGTACTGTGGACTAAAACACACTTTGTCAAAAAACACCTTATCTCGGTCTGAAACAGCTGTTTGGCAAAAGTGCACTGATGTGAAAAAAATGATTTAATTTTAAAAGGAAAGTTAAAAAAACGGGTTGTTTTCAGTTAATCTTATGTAATTCAACATTTTGCACGTCAGCAAACATGAATTTCCGTAGTCCTGTGCAGGACTGTGGAATAAAACACATTGTCAAAAACCACCTTATCTCGGTCTGACACAGCTGCTTTGGCAAAAGTGCACTAATGTGAAAAACATGATTTAATCTTAAAAGGAAAGTTAAAAAACGGGTTCTTTTCAGTTAATCTTGTGTAATTCAACATTCTGCACGTAAGCAAACATTAATTCACGCAGTTCTGTGCAGAATAATTCACTAATGTGAAAAAAGTCATATACTTTTAAAATGAAAGTTAAAAAACGGGTTATTTTCACTTCACCTTATGTCATTCAACATTTAATTCATTTTAAAATTAAATCACTTTTTTCACATTAGTGAATTATTCCACAGTACTGCACAGGACTGCGTGAATTCATGTTTTCCTATGTGCAAAACCTTGAATTACATAAGCTGAAATGAAAATAATCCGTTTTTTAACTTTCCTTTTAAAATTAACTGACTTTTTTCACATTAGTGCACCTTTGCCAAAACAGCTGTTTCAGACCGAGGGAAGATGGGTTTTGACCAGTGTGTTTTATTCCACAGTACTGCACAGGACTGCGTAACTACATGTTTGCTTATGTGCAAAACCTTGAATTACATAAGGTGAAAGTGAAAATAACCTGTTCTTTAACTTTCAGTTTAAAATTATATGACTTTTTTAGAGCGTTTCTAAGCACAAGCCTCAGTTCACCTAACCACACATACTATGTACTGGCATCCCATGCGCTGCGCTGTGTCTGTCAACTGTTTGATGTTCCGCTCAGGAACATCAAACACAGGAAGTAATAACTCGTGGTTATTTATGATGTTTTTTATTTTTAATAACTGTGATCACAGGTCATAAAGCTGAAATTAATCTAAAATGAAAAAGTTATATAAAATTGTCACTGGGCAGTAATCAATTAGCTGCACATGTAGTCTAAATCAGGGGTCGCTAACCCGGTGCCAGTTCTAAAAATAGACCTAATCACAAACTATCACTGTCTAAAATTTGATTAAATTGTGTTGCCATTCGTTTTGAATTGCATTTCCAGTGATGTAAATTAAAAACAAAAAGTATAAAAAATATATAAAAACCTAAAAAAAAAAAAAAAAAAAAATTCGCTAATATGAGAACTCTGACGTAGTACGGGGCAGAGGTCAGGCTAGCGCACATGACAAACTCGACCTTGGTCTTGAGCGGCGGGAAGACGAAAGCGGTTTTTACCAACATAAACATGGCGGAAAAAAGGAAGAAAACGTACTTTTTTTCACAGTGAATGGGAGGAAGAATTATTTTTCCCTAATGTTAAAGAAAACTGTGTGTGTCTCATTTGCGGTGCGACTGTGGCGACGGCAAAGCGGCACAACGTTGAAAGACACTTCAGCACTTAAGCTACCATGCTAAGTACCCACCCGGCAGCGAACTACGGACAGAAAAGGCCCGCGAGTTAAAGGCAGCTTTGGGCAAACAGCAGTCTTTTTTTACAAGGCCGGTGAAAAACTCTGAAAAATCAACTGAAGCCTCTTTTAGAGCTACACATTTTTTGATAAAGAAGAAGAAGGCATTTTCAGACGGGGAAGTTCTCAAAGAAGCAATGATCATTATTGCTAACACTGTACTTAAAGACGAGAAGAATGGAAGCGATATCCTCTCCACTCTCTCCGATGTACAGCTGGGGGCGAACACGATGGCTCGAAGGGTGTCTGCTATGTCTGGGAACTTGACGGAACAGCTGGACCGGGATCTGGCTAGGTGCAGGTGGTTTAGCATCCAGTGCGACGAGTCTGTGGATAACAGCAGTACCGCGCGGCTGATGATCTTTATACGGATGGTATTTGATGATTTCTCCACAAAAGAAGAACTCCTGACACTACTGCCCCTGAAGACAACTACGAGGGGAGTTGACATTTATAACACAGTGAGGAGTTTTTTCACGGAGAAAAACGTACCACTGGAAAAGCTGGTATCGGTGACTACAGACGGAGCTCCTGCTATGACCGGCCGGCATGCAGGTTTCATCGCACACTGTAAAGGTGACACAGACTTCCCACCATTTCTGCATTACCACTGCATTATTCACCAGCAGGCGATATGTGCAAAAGTTACCGGCTTTGAGCACGTGATGACTCCCGTGGTGAAGATTATAAACGGCATTCGCTCCAACGCTAAACAGCCCAGAACATTTAAGGAGCTGTCAGCTGAATATGGAGACCTGTTACTGCACACAGAAATCCGATGGCTGAGCAGGGGACGTATTTTGAAACATTTTTTCTCGCTTTTGGATGAAATCAAAGAGTTCATGCGGTCCAAAGGTGAAGACACCTCTCTGCTGGAGGACACTGAGTGGATACTGGACCTTGCATTTTTAACTGACATTATTGGGAAACTAAACCTTTTGAACTGTGAGCTGCAGGGCAAAGGTAAAACTGTTGCTGACATGATAAGTTCTGTCAATGCATTTAAAACCAAGTTGAGCATTTTCGCCATGCATTTACAGACAAAAAAAGTGCTGCACTTTCCCTCTGTGGAGTCAGTGCTGAAAGACAATGCTTCTGCATCTGAGACTTTTGACAAAGCTGCAGAAAAGTACTCTCAACATGCATTGCTGAGCAACTAAGTGCAACGTTCAACTTGGATGTTGGTCAGGTGGAGATGGAAATTGTAACCTTGCAAAATGACCTCCACCTCAAAGCCAACCAGGCTGCACCAAACTTTTGGTGACTTGTAAATACTGAAAAGTACAGTGGTGTGTGCACAGCAGCCATGAAAGTTGCCAGCATGTTTGGTTCAACCTATCTGTGTGAATCAGCCAATTCTGATATGAACTTCATTAAGTACAAACACTGAACACGCCTCACTGATGCACATCTGCAAGAGTCACTGAGAGTTGCAGTGTCACCTTACATCCCAGATGACAGTACACTGGTGAAGAGCATGCAATGCCAGGCTTCACACTAACAGATAAAGAAACAAATGACAGATGTTGTTGGTGGCAACATGTCAGTGCCATGGCAAAGATAGATTTAAAATACTGAAAAACTGTTACAGATGTGTTACTAAGTTTAACAGACATGATGATTTGTTTTAATGCAGGGGTGTCCAAACTGTTCCACAAAGGGCCGTGTGGCTGCAGGTTCTTGTTCAACCCAGCAGCGGCACACCAGACTGGACTCACTTAATCAACTCACCTGACTCTTCAGACAGCTGATTGGTCAAACTGTGTGCTTGACTGGTTGCAGGTTCTTGTTCCAACCTGGTCTAAATGAATTATACTGAATCAAAATCACTAAATTATACAACACAAAACCAGTATTTACCAGTAAAAATTAACATTATACATCCAAAAGAAAAAGAATGAGATGATGAGCAAGAAGAACGTGTCAGCAAAAGAATTGCATGCGATGATAATTATGGAAGAAAAGTTGAAATGTTGGGAAAAACGAATGTGATAACCGCCAGAGAGAGCAATGACAGAAGGCAATGATGCAATTGAAAGTAAGGAAAGTTAAGATAGCAAAGCCCAAGCAGAAAACTCACCCTTCCCCTCCTTCTGCCCTTTATCCGTCTCTGCAGGACAGCTGGAAATCCGACGCCGGACCATCCGCCTCTCTCGAAACTACCTACCCGCCACCCTATCAACCACCACCACCATCCAGCCTGACTGCCCCCTCGTGCCCTGAGCTACACCCCAACGGCTGAAATTAATCTAAAATGAAAAAGTTATATAAAATTGTCATTGGGCAGCAATCAATTAACTGCACGTATAGTCTAAATGAATTATACTGAATCAAAATCACTAAATTATACAACACAAAACCAGTATTTACCAGTAAAAATTAACATTTTACATGCACAAGAACGCTGGCTAAAGGTAGCCTGAGATGCTCAGTAAGTTAGCTTATTACGCTAGCGCGAGTTAGCGTACAGGCTCATTAGCGATTACCTCATAACAGTAATAACATGCTTACTAGAACAAACATTCTGTAAATATCACAGCATACCGTTGTGATCATCTTTTACATGTACAAATTATTATAGTATATTATTAACTAGCTTAACATTAGCTTACCAATGGGCAGTGTGCTCCTGTATAGCTCCAAAGCAAATTTAATAGCTTGAGATGAACCGTTAACCCGGAAGTCACCAAGCCCCTTTCACACTAAAATGCTCAACTTCAAAACAAATAAAAGAAGACTAAATCTTTAAATAGCCAATTTAAACCTTTATAATAATAATAAATAGCACAAAAATTCAGAGGACTTCACACAAAATTCAGAGGACTTAACACTCTCTGTCTGCCATCCAGTCACTTGCAACACAGAAAAATAAGAATTTGAAATTCTATTTGCAGGAATTCTGCCAGTGCCTGAAAAGGGCTGGGAAAATCATCAAAGACTCCAGTCACCCAGCACATGGACTCTTCACCCTCCTGCCTTCTGGGAGGCGCAACAGGAGCCAAAGACCACCAGGTACCGGAACAGCTTCTTCCCCACGGCTGTCACACTCCTGAACTCGGCCTCCTGACAGATGAACCACACGGACACTATGGACTGAAAAACACATGCACCCACAGGCACCCACATTCACAACAATGACAGACTGTATTCTCATACACACAACAATAGCACATGGACTGAACCAGCATTTACAATTTACCAGGACCTTATGTCCTTATGTCCTGTAACTAATTTAACCTGCACTACTGTAAATATTTCCAATACTGCACTATCACTGTACATACAATCATACTGTTCATAATATTTATAGTTCATATCTTAGCCTTATATAACCCGTTATATACTCACATTCATAGTCGGTTTGGGTTGCCCTGAGGGCATGGACCAATGGCATGGTGAAGGTGGGTACCAAGGGCCTGTTGTCCCCTTCTCTTATCCCCTGGTGGCCAGAGGGGAGAAAGATCTTCTTGGGCTCACCCCACAGGCCGTCTCTGAGGTTGTTGGGTGGAGTCCTTCTGGCGGGTCAAGGTCATCTGGAGTGGGTAGGGGCCCTTTGGGGTGTAGGAGGTCGCGAGGGGGCAGTCAGGCTGGATGTTGGTGGTGGTTGATAGGGTGGCGGGTCGGTAGTTTCGAGAGAGGTGGATGGTCTGGCATCAGACCCAAAGGAATTCATTTTGTAACCTGGACTCACCTAGCCAGACACAAAGGAGTTATTTTTGGAACCTGGTGTTGCCTCACTGGACTCACAGGAATTAGTTTATGAACTTGGTCTTTCCTTGCCAAACTTATACTTACTTATACTATATAGTGGCAGCAGAGTAAAGTCATTATCTATCCTACGCAGTAATTTTTTTTATATAATAGGATAAATACGTTTCGCCAATTTAATTCAGCCATGGAATTTGAGGAATACTGTGGCCGTCAATCGGGACCGCCTCGGTCCTTCTCCTCCTTAAGATTGCAGGGTGTAGGAAGAATAAACTTTTGTGGATTCAGGTGGCCAGCCCCTCGGTCGGTCCCGACGGACGTACCCAGGATCCCACTTCTTACACCAAGTTTGTTGCGGAATTTAGCCGTTTTCGAGAATCAGAAGAGAATTCTAAGTTACTGTGTAGGAGATGGTTTATTCAGTCAGTCGGTCATGATACATGCATGGAAGCATGCAGAGAGATCTCTACCTATGCGTACAAATTTCGGAACTTATATAGCCTCCAAGGCGCGGACACAGAGCGCCTGCACAGCATGCGCTCGCACCTATCTTGCTGGTGCCAGAAGTTGAGGTAGAACATGTGTCAGTGTTCCCTCAGAACCCACTCCTGTCAGACCATTCGTTGATCACTTTTACATTTATAATTAAGGATTCTGCTATGCTCAGAACAAAGTATTACTATAGTAGATGTATTTCAGATAATGCTGTGCTAAAGTTTAAGAAAGTGATCCCTGTGCTAATCCCAGGACCACCGTGTGTTTCCCCAGGGATCAATCATTATAATCTTAGCCCTGCAGAGGTTGACTCCATTGCTGAAGGTGCAGCAGCCTCACTGAGAATCATGCTTGATTCTGTTAAAAAATAAGAGCAACCACAGGTTTCTTTTCAGCACTGTGGCCAAATTAACTAAGAGTCACAGTGCTTTAGACCCACATATCCCTTCTTCCCTTAGTGGTGAAGACTTCATGAGCTTCTTCACTGATAAAGTTCTAGCAATCAGAGGGAAAGCTAAACAGGCCATCCCAACAACTGGACCATCACCAGATGTGCTGACTGTGGGAACATACAATGAGCCCTTAAACTCCTTCAGCCCTATATATTTTTCTGAGGCGTCATCGCTGATTCAGAAATCCAAGACCACCACATGTCTTTTAGATCCCATCCCAACACACCTGTTGAAGGATGTTTTACCATTGATAGGCAGTCCCATCCTGGACCAGACCTTAGTGACAGGTTATGTACCCCGGTCCTACAAGGTGGCAGTGATTAAGCCTTTGCTTAAAAAAACATCACTGGATCCTGAAGTATTAGCAAATTATAGGCCAATATCCAACCTTCCTTTCATTTCTAAAATTCTTGAGAAGGTGGTGGTGACTCAGTTACTGGAGCACCTGTTTGAGATTCAGTTAGGTTTTAGAGCTCACCACAGCACAGAAACAGCACTTCTTAAAGTTACTAATGATCTTCTCATAGCTTTAGATCAAGGACTGGTCTCTATGCTGGTTCTGTTGGATCTCAGTGCTGCTTTTGATACTGTTGATCACAGCATCCTGTTACAGAGACGGGAATATATGATTGGGATTAAAGGGGCAAAACTCGACTGGTTTAGATCACATCTATCTGATAGATACCAGTTTGCTCACGCAAAGCATGGCTTTCCCTCTTCATACAGTAGGGTTAGCCATGGAGTTCCTCAAGGTTCTGTACTTGGACCAATCCTCTTCACCAACCCCCCCCCCCCCCACACACATTTACTTACAGGTATCGCCACCTTCGGAGCTGCATGATGACCTCTGGCCCGCTGACCTGTTGTCGAGTGTATTTTGTATTTTGTATGTGTTTCTGTGCCTCTCCTTTCCCTCTCCTCTCCTCTCCTCTCCTCTCCTCTCCTTCTCCTTCTTCACCTCTCCCTCTCCTCTCCTCTCCCCTCCTCTCCTCTCCTCTCCCTCTCCTCTCCTCTCCTCTCCTCTCCTTCTCCTTCTTCTCCTCTCCTCTCCTCTCCTCTCCTTCTTTACCCAGCTGGCCATCAGCAGGAAGGTCCCCCTACATGAGCATGGTCCTGCTCAAGGTTTCTTCCTGTTAAAAGAGAGTTTTTTGTTGCCACTGTTGTCTGGGGTTAGGCCCTGGGATTCTGTAAAGCGCCTTGAAACAATTTTGATTGTATAAGTCGCTATATAAATAAAGATTGATTGAGAACCTTGAATTACATAAGGGGAAGTAAAAATAACCCGTCTTTTAATGTTCCTTTAAAAACTAAATGACTTTTTTCACATCAGTGCACTCTTGGCAAAATGCTTTTTCAGAATGAACTATGGTGGTTTTTGACCAAAGTGTGATTTAATCCACAGAACTGCACAGGATTGCATAAATTCATGTTTGCTTACATGCAGAACCTTGAATTAAATGAGGTGAAGTAAAAATAACCTGTCTTTTAACGTTCCTTTAAAAATTAAATGACTTTTTTCACATCAGTGCACTTTTTCCAAAACAGCGTTTTCAGAATGAGTGCTTTTTGGCCAACTTGTGACTTACTCCACAGAACTGCACAAGATTGCGTTAATTCATGTTTGTTCACATGCAGAACCTTGAATTACATCAGGTGAAATGAAAATAACCTGTTTTTTAACTTTCCTTAAAAAGTCATTTAATTTTAAAAGGAAAGTTAAAAAACGGGTTGTTTTTACTTCACCTTATGTAATTCAACGTTTTGCACATGAGCAAACATGAATTTCCGCAGTCCTGTGCAGTCCTGTGGAATAAAACACACTTTGGTCAAAACCCATCTTCCCTCGGTCTGAAACAGCTGTTTTGGCAAAAGTGCACTAATGTGAAAAAAGTCATTTAATTTTAAAAGGAAAGTTAAAAAAACAGGTTATTTTCATTTCAGCTTCTGTAATTCAAGGTTTTGCACATAGCCAAACATGAAGTTACGCAGTCCTGTACAGTACTGTGGAATAATTCACAAATGTGAAAAAAGTCATTTAATTTTAAAATGAAAGTTAAAAAACAGGTTATTTTCACTTCACCTTATGTAATTCAAGGTTTTGCACATAAGCAAACATGAAGTTACGCAGTCCTGTGCAGTACTGTGGAATAAAACACACTTTGGTCAAAACCCATCTTCCCTCGGTCTGAAACAGCTGTTTTGGCAAAAGTGCACTAATGTGAAAAAAGTCATTTAATTTTAAAAGGAAAGTTAAAATACGCTCTCACGGTCTGGTGGACGTGTGGAGAAGGATGCAGACGAGCCACAGTTACAGACGACACCATCTCTTTGGCCCGCCTCGACCGCTTTTATTGTTTTAAACACCATTTTATTACTTTGAAAAGGTGTGATATTTTACTGGTAGGTTTTACAGACCACTTATTGCTTTTAGGAAGCGTGCTGGTAAGAAATATTCGCCCTAAAAGCGCCTACTGGCATTTGAACTCAACTCTGACAGCTGACAGAGGTTTTAAAGAGGCTTTTAGTTACTTTTTGGCCAGTTTTAGACAAAGGAAAGATGATTTTACCAGATGTCTTTCAGATAATGCTGTCGCTAAGTTTAAGGAAGCAATCCCTGTGCTTAATCCTAGGACCACCGTGTGTTTCCCCAGGGATCAATCATTATAATCTTAGCCCTGCAGAGGTTGTGACTCTATTGCTGAAGGTGCAGAAACCTCACTGAGAATCACACTTGATTCTGTTGCCCCCCTGAAAAAGAAAATAGTCAATCAGAGGAGGTGTGCCCCCTGGTATAATTCACATAATTAGGACCCTCAAGCAGAAAGTGCGAAGATTAGAAAGAAAGTGGCATTCCTGTAAAATGGATAGCTATCATGCAGCCTGGAAAGACTGTCTAGTAGTTTACAAAAAGGCCCTTCGTAAGGCAAGAACAACTTATTTTTCTTCTTTAATTGAAGAAAACAAGAATAACCCCAGGTTTCTTTTCAGCACCGTGGCAGCAACCAAGAGTCGCAGTGTTTTAGACCCACATATCCCTTCTTCCCTTAGTGGTGAAGATTTCCTGAGCTTCTTCACTGATAAAGTTCTAGCTACCAGGCCATCCCCACAACTGGACCAGATGTGTTGAGTGTGGGAACAGACAGGGTCTCCAACAAGCCCTTAAACTCCTTCATCCCTATATATTTTTCTGAGGCGTCTTCGCTAATTCAGAAATCCAAGTCAACCACGTGTCTTTTAGATCCCATCCCAACACACCTGTTGAAGGATGTTTTACCATTGATAGGCAGTTCTATCCTGGACCAGATCAATTGTTCTTTAGTGACAGGTTATGTACCCCGGTCCTACAAGGTGGCAGTGATTAAGCCGTTGCTTAAAAAACCATCACTGGATCCTGATGTGCTAGCAAATTATAGGCCAATATCCAACCTTCCTTTTATTTCTAAAATTCTTGAGAAGGTGGTGGTGACTCAGTTACTGGAGCACCTGCTGAGAAACAGTCTGTTTGAGATGTTTCAGTCAGGCTTTAGAGCTCACCACAGCACAGAAACAGCACTTCTTAAAGATGATCTTCTTATAGCTTCAGATCATGGACTGGTTTCTATGCTGGTTCTGCTGGACCTCGGTGCTGCTTTTGATACAGTTGACCACAGCATCCTGTTCCAGAGACTGGAACATGTGGTTGGGATTAAAGGGACAGCACTAGACTGGTTTAGATCATATTTATTAGATAGATACCAGCTTGCTCATGACCATGGTGTTCCCTCTTCATAAAGTAGGGTTAGCCATGACAAGGTTCTGTACTTGGAACAATCCTTTTCACCTTGTACATGCTTCCCTTAGGGAACATTATTCGGCAGCATGGGATAAATTTTCATTGTAATGCTGATGACACTCAGCTTTATTTATCCATGAAACCAGAGGAGAAAGAGAAGTTAGTGAAGCTTCATAACTCCTGTACTGGCGTCTCTTCATTGGCTGCCTTGTTAAATTTAGAATAATTTTTAAAACCCTTGACCTACAAGGTCCTCAGAGGCCTAACTCTATCCGACCTGGAGGAGATAGTGTCACCTTACCAGCCCAATAGACCACTCCGCTCTCAGAACGCTGGTCTATTTGTTGTTCCCAGAGTCTTTGGGAGTAGATTGGGGGGCCGAGCATTTAGCTACCAGGCTCCCCTGCTATGGAACCAGCTCCCTGTCCAGGTATGGGAGGCTGACTCCATCTCTACTTTTAAAATTAGGCTTAAAACCTACCTCTTTGAAAAAGCTTATTGTTACTAACCTTGTAGTTCCCGTTACTATCATAGACAGACAAATTATCATACTTAGGGGGTCGTCGAATCACTAGGTTAAGATATTAGTTATGCTGCTATAGGCCGAAGCTGCCGGGGTCCAGAAACACGATTACCTGACAGGCCTCTGTCACCATACGGGTCATGGTTTGGTTTCCTCTCCTCTCCTCTCCTCTCCTCTCCTCTCCTCTCCTCCCTTCTCCTCTCCTCTCCTCCGCTTCATCAGTGGACTAGTGATGCTATTTCTTGTGTATTTTTTCAGCCCCCCCCCTTCTGTATTCATTTACAGGTATCGTCGCCTTCAGAGCTGCATAATGACCTCCGACCCCGCTGCCCCATTCAACCAGCAGCTTATTCAATATAATGAATTTCTGTGTGTATTTCTATGATCTACACATCATAGATCCAGCATAGAAACCAGTCCATGATCTGAACCTTCCTGTCTACTCCTTTCCCCTCTTCTCCTCTCTTCTCTTCTCCTCTCTTCCCCTCTCTTCTCCCCTCTTCTCCTCTCCCCTCTTCTCCTCTGTGACGGCCACCAGGCCGCTTCGCCGCCCCCCCCGGGGGATGTGTGTGTGTGTGTGTGGGAACTGCAGGTGTGGCCGTTCCGCTGGCTGTCCTGTCAGTTTCCGATTGGTGGACTCCGTCTCGTTTCGCTTGGACCACACCTCCAAGCCCGCCAATCGGGAGCTGACAATTCCGGGGCAGCCGGTATTTAGGGGCGTGGCGTTACCGGCGTTCGGGGCGACTGAGCCTTGGACCAGTACGCCTCGATTCGGTGCCCCTATTTCGATTATAGATCGCCTCGTGTGTTAATCATTTCCGATGCTCGTTTGTGTTGCGGTTTTTGCATCTCATTTTGCTTTCGTGAACAGCTCTCCCCTCGTTCTGGAGAGTCTCTTTCTGTTATCGTTTTCATCGCATTTAACAGCACTAGGTTGCTCGCTTTCTGTTATCGTTTTGCCACACGTTTTGTGTTCACTTACCAGCACTGTGTTGCTCGCTTTCTGTTATCGTTTTACCCTGTATTTTTTGTTCCCTTTTCCAGTACTGTGTTGCTCGCTCTCAGTTGTTGTATTTCGTTTTGTGTTAGCGACAATAAAATCCGTTTTTCCTGCTTTTACCCTGTCTGATCTCCCGAGGGTTTCCCTTGTCCGCTTATGTTTGCGACCTTCCCCAGTTACATCGAGAGCCGGTCATAACACCTCTGTACTCTCCTCCTCTCCACTCCTCTCCTCTCCTCTCCTCTCCTCTCCTCTCCTCTCCTCTCCTGCCTATTTTATCCTCTCCCGATTCTATCCTCCACGTGTCCTCCCTCTCCTCCTCTCTCTCGACCGCCGTCCAACAGCAGGAGTGTCCCCCGACATGAGTCCTGCTCATGTCGGTTTCTTCCTGTAAAAGGGGACTTTTTCCTTGCCACTGTTGCTTGTCTGGGGTTAGGCCCTGGGATTCTGTAAAGCACCTTGGATCAATTTTTGATTCTAAAAATACGCTGTGTAAATAAAGAATGATTGATTGCCAAAACAGCTTTTTCAAACCAAGAGAAGTGTGATTTATTCCACAAGACTGCGTAAATTCATGTTTGCTTATGTGCAAAACCTTGACTTACAGAAGGTGAAGTGAAAATAACCCGTTTTTTAACATTCCTTTTAAAATTAAGTGACTTTTTTAACATCAAAGTGGTTTTTGACCAACGTGTGATTTATTCCACAGACCTGCACAGGACTGCATAAATTCATGTCTGTTTACTTGCAAAACCTTGAATTACATAAGGTGAAGTGAAAATAACCCGTTTTTTAACTTTCATTTTCAAATTGTGTGACTTTTTTCACGAGTGCACTTTTGCCAAAACAGCTGTTTCAGACCAAGGGAAGACGGGTTTTGACCAAAGTCTGTTTTATTCCACCCTACTGCACAGGACTGCATAACGTCATGTTTGCTCATGTGCAAAACGTTGAATTAAATAAGGTGAAGTGAAAATAACCCATTTTTTAACTTTCGTTTTAAAATTATGTGACTTTTTTCACATGAGTGCACTTTTGCCAAAACAGCTGTTTCAGACCGAGGGAAGATGGGTTTTGACTAAAGTCTGTTTTATTCCACCCTACTGCACAGGACTGCGTAACTTCGTGTTTGCTTATGTGAGAAACGTTTAATTACATAAGAAGAAGTGAAAATAACCCGTTTTTTAACTTTGATTTTAGAATTGTGTGACTTTTTTCACATTAGTGAATTATTCCACAGTACTGCAGAGGACTGCGTAAATTCATGTTTGGCTATGTGCAAAACCTTGAAATACATAAGCTGAAATGAAAAGAACCTTCTTTTTTAACTTTCCTTTTAAAATTAAATGTCTTTTTTCACATTAGTGAATTATTCCACAGTACTGCACAGTTCTGCATAAATTCATGTTTGCCTGTGTGCAAAACGTGGAATTACATAAGGTGAAGTGAAAACAACCAGTTTTTTAACTTTCCTTTTAAAATGAAATGACGTTTTTCACATGAGGGAATTATTCCACAGTACTGCAAAGGACTGCGTGAATTCATGTTTGGCTACGTGCAAAACCTTGAATGACATAAGTCGAAATGAAAATAAGCCATTTTTAACCTTTCCTTTTAAAATTAAATGACTTTTTTCACATAAGTGAATGATTCCACAGTACTGCACAGTTTTGCGTAAATTCATGTTTGCCTGAGTGCAAAACGTGGAATTACATAAGGTGAAGTGAAAACAACCCGTTTTTTAACTTTCCTTTTAAAATGAAATGACATTTTTCACATGAGTGAATTATTCCACAGTACTGCACAGGACTGCGTGAATTCATGTTTGGCTACGTGCAAAGCCTTGAATGACATAAGCCGAAATGAAAATAAGCCATTTTTTAACTTTCCTTTTAAAATTATATTACTTTTTTCACATTAGTTAATTATTCCACAGTACTGAACAGAAATGGGTAAATTCATGTTTGCCTGTGTGCAGAACGTGGAATTACATAAGCTGAAGTGAAAACAGCCCGTTTTTTAACTTTCCTTTTAAAATTAAATGACTTTTTTCACATTAGTGAATTATTCCACAGTACTGCATAGGACTGCGTAAATTCATGTTTGGCTACGTGCAAAACCTTGAATGACATAAGCCGAAATGAAAATAAGCTGTTTTTTAACTTTCCTTTTAAAATTATATTACTTTTTTCACAGTAGTGAATTATTTCACAGTACTGAACAGGACTGGGTAAATTCATGTTTGCCTGTGCGCAGAATGTGGAATTACATAAGCTGAAGTGAAAACAACCCGTTTTTTGACTTTCCTTTTAAAATGAAATGACGTTTTTCACATGAGTAAATTATTCCACAGTACTGCACAGGACTGCGTGAATTCATCTTTGGCTATGTCCAAAACCTTGAAATACATAAGCTGAAATGAAAAGAACCTTCTTTTTTAACTTTCCTTTTAAAATTATGTTACTTTTTTCACATTAGTGAATTATTCCACAGTACTGAACAGGACTGGGTAAATTCATGTTTGCCTGTGTGCAGAACGTGGAATTACATAAGGTGAAGTGAAAACAACCCGTTTTTTAACTTTCCTTTTAAAATTCAATGACGTTTTTCACATGAGTGAATTATTCCACAGTACTGCAGAGGACTGCGTAAATTCATGTTTGGCTATGTGCAAAACCTTGAAATACATAAGCTGAAATGAAAAGAACCTTCTTTTTTAACTTTCCTTTTAAAATTAAATGTCTTTTTTCACATTAGTGAATTATTCCACAGTACTGCACAGTTCTGCATAAATTCATGTTTGCCTGTGTGCAAAACGTGGAATTACATAAGGTGAAGTGAAAACAACCAGTTTTTTAACTTTCCTTTTAAAATGAAATGACGTTTTTCACATGAGGGAATTATTCCACAGTACTGCAAAGGACTGCGTGAATTCATGTTTGGCTACGTGCAAAACCTTGAATGACATAAGTCGAAATGAAAATAAGCCATTTTTAACCTTTCCTTTTAAAATTAAATGACTTTTTTCACATAAGTGAATGATTCCACAGTACTGCACAGTTTTGCGTAAATTCATGTTTGCCTGAGTGCAAAACGTGGAATTACATAAGGTGAAGTGAAAACAACCCGTTTTTTAACTTTCCTTTTAAAATGAAATGACATTTTTCACATGAGTGAATTATTCCACAGTACTGCACAGGACTGCGTGAATTCATGTTTGGCTACGTGCAAAGCCTTGAATGACATAAGCCGAAATGAAAATAAGCCATTTTTTAACTTTCCTTTTAAAATTATATTACTTTTTTCACATTAGTTAATTATTCCACAGTACTGAACAGAAATGGGTAAATTCATGTTTGCCTGTGTGCAGAACGTGGAATTACATAAGCTGAAGTGAAAACAGCCCGTTTTTTAACTTTCCTTTTAAAATTAAATGACTTTTTTTCACATTAGTGAATTATTCCACAGTACTGCATAGGACTGCGTAAATTCATGTTTGGCTACGTGCAAAACCTTGAATGACATAAGCCGAAATGAAAATAAGCTGTTTTTTAACTTTCCTTTTAAAATTATATTACTTTTTTCACAGTAGTGAATTATTTCACAGTACTGAACAGGACTGGGTAAATTCATGTTTGCCTGTGCGCAGAATGTGGAATTACATAAGCTGAAGTGAAAACAACCCGTTTTTTGACTTTCCTTTTAAAATGAAATGACGTTTTTCACATGAGTAAATTATTCCACAGTACTGCACAGGACTGCGTGAATTCATCTTTGGCTATGTCCAAAACCTTGAAATACATAAGCTGAAATGAAAAGAACCTTCTTTTTTAACTTTCCTTTTAAAATTATGTTACTTTTTTCACATTAGTGAATTATTCCACAGTACTGAACAGGACTGGGTAAATTCATGTTTGCCTGTGTGCAGAACGTGGAATTACATAAGGTGAAGTGAAAACAACCCGTTTTTTAACTTTCCTTTTAAAATTCAATGACGTTTTTCACATGAGTGAATTATTCCACAGTACTGCACAGGACTGCGTAAATTCATGTTTGGCTATGTGTAAAACCTTGAAATACATAAGCTGAAACGAAAAGAACCTACTTTTTTAACTTTCCTTTAAAAATTAAACGACTTTTTTCACATAAGTGAATTATTCCACAGTACTGCACAGGACTGGGTAAATTCATGTTTGCCTGTGTGCAGAACGTGGAATTACATAAGCTGAAGTGAAAACAACCCGTTTTTTGACTTTCCTTTTAAAATTAAATGACTTTTTTCACATTAGTGAATGATTCCACAGTACTCCACAGTTCTGCGTAAATTCATGTTTGCCTGTGTGCAAAACCTTGAATGACATAAGCCGAAATGAAAACAACCCGTTTTTTAACTTTCCTTTTAAAATGAAATGACGTTTTTCACATGAGTGAATTATTCCACAGTACTGCACAGGACTGCGTAAGTTCATGTTTGGCTACGTGCAAAACTTTGAATGACATAAGCCGAAATGAAAATGAGCCATTTTTTAACTTTCCTTTTAAAATTATATTACTTTTTTCATATTAGTGAATTATTCCACAGTACTGAACAGGACTGCGTAAAATAATGTTTGGCTATGTGCAAAACCTTAAGCTGAAATGAAAAGAACCTTCTTTTTTAACGTTCCTTTTAAAATTAAATGACTGTTTTCACATAAGTGAATGATTCCACAGTACTGCACAGGACTGCGTAAATTCATGTTTGCCTGTGTGCAGAACGTGGAATTACATGAGCTGAAGTGAAAACAGCCCGTTTTTTAACTTTCCTTTTAAAATTAAATGACTTTTTTCACATTAGTGAATGATTCCGCAGTACTGCACAGGACTGCGTAACTTCATGTTTGCTTATGTGCAAAACGTTGAATTACATAAGGTGAAGTGATAATAACCCGTTTTTTAACTTTCATTTTAAAATTATGTGACTTTTTTCACATTAGTGAATTATTCCACAGTACTGCACAGGACTGCGTAAATTCATGTTTGCCTGTGTGCAGAACGTGGAATTACATAAGCTGAAGTGAAAACAACCCGTTTTTTAACTTTCATTTCAAAATAAAATGACTTTTTTCACATGAGTGCACTTTTGCCAAAACAGCTGTTTCAGCCCGAGGGAAGATGGGTTTTGACCAAAGTGTGTTTTATTCCACCCTACTTCACAGGACTGCGTAACTTCATGTTTGCTTATGTGCAAAACGTGGAATTACATAAGCTGAAGTGAAAACAGCCCGTTTTTTAACTTTCCTTTTAAAATGAAATTACTTTTTTCACATTAGTGAATGATTCCACAGTATTGCAAGGACTGCGTAAATTCATGTTTGGCTATGTGCAAAACCTTGAAATACAGAAGCTGAAATGAAAAGAACCTTCTTTTTTTACTTTCCTTTTAAAATTAAATGACTTTTTTCACATAAGTGAATTATTCCACAGTACTCCACAGTTCTGCGTAAATTCATGTTTGCCTGTGTGCAAAACGTGGAATTACATAAACTGAAGTGAAATCAACCCGTTTTTTAACTTTCCTTTTAAAATGAAATGACGTTTTTCACATGAGTGAATTATTCCACAGTATTGCACAGGACTGCGGAAATTCATGTTTGGCTACGTGCAAAACCTTGAATGACATAAGCCGAAATGAAAATAAGCCATTTTTTAACTTTCCTTTTAAAATTAAATGACTTTTTTCACATAAGTGAATTATTCCACATTACTGCACAGGACTGCGTAAATTCATGTTTGCCTGTGTGCAGACCATGGAATTACATAAGCTCAAGTGAAATCGACCCGTTTTTTAACTTTCCTTTTCAAATTAAATGACTTTTTTCACATTGGTGAATGATTCCACAGTACTCCACAGTTCTGCGTAAATTCATGTTTGCCTGCATGCAGAACGTGGAATTACATAAGGTGAAGTGAAAACAACCCGTTTTTGAACTTTCCTATTAAAATGAAATGACTTCTTTCACATGAGTGAATTATTCCACAGTACTGCACAGGACTGCGGAAATTCATGTTTGGCTTCGTGCAAAACCTTGACTGACATAAGCCGAAATGAAAATAAGCCATTTTTTAACTTTCCTTTTAAAATTATATTACTTTTTTCACATTAGTGAATTATTCCACAATACTGAACAGGACTGCGTAAATTCATGTTTGCCTGTGTGCAGAACGTGGAATTACATAAGCTGAAGTGAAAACAACCCGTTTTTTGACTTTCCTTTTAAAATTCAATGACTTTTTTCACATGAGTGAATTATTCCACAGTACTGGACAGGACTGCGTAAATTCATGTTTGGCTATGTGCAAAACCTTGAAATACATAAGCTGAAATGAAAAGAACCTTCTTTTTTAACTTTCCTTTTAAAATTAAATGACTTTTTTCACATTAGTGAATGATTCCACGGTACTCCACAGTTCTGCGTAAATTCATGTTTGCCTGTGTGCAAAACGTGGAATTACATAAACTGAAGTGAAAACAACCCGTTTTTTAACTTTCCTTTTAAAATGAAATGACGTTTTTCACATGAGTGAATTATTCCACAGTATTGCACAGGACTGCGGAAATTCATGTTTGGCTACGTGCAAAACCTTGAATGACATAAGCCGAAATGAAAATAAGCCATTTTTTAACTTTCCTTTTAAAATTAAATGACTTTTTTCACATAAGTGAATTATTCCACATTACTGCACAGGACTGCGTAAATTCATGTTTGCCTGTGTGCAGACCATGGAATTACATAAACTGAAGTGAAAACAACCCGTTTTTTAACTTTCATTTTAAAATTAAATGACTTTTTTCACATTGGTGAATGATTCCACAGTACTCCACAGTTCTGCGTAAATTCATGTTTGCCTGCATGCAGAACGTGGAATTACATAAGGTGAAGTGAAAACAACCCGTTTTTTAACTTTCCTATTAAAATGAAATGAATTCTTTCACATGAGTGAATTATTCCACAGTACTGCACAGGACTGCGGAAATTCATGTTTGGCTTCGTGCAAAACCTTGACTGACATAAGCCGAAATGAAAATAAGCCATTTTTTAACTTTCCTTTTAAAATTATATTACTTTTTTCACATTAGTGAATTATTCCACAATACTGAACAGGACTGCGTAAATTCATGTTTGCCTGTGTGCAGAACGTGGAATTACATAAGCTGAAGTGAAAACAACCCGTTTTTTGACTTTCCTTTTAAAATTCAATGACTTTTTTCACATGAGTGAATTATTCCACAGTACTGGACAGGACTGCGTAAATTCATGTTTGGCTATGTGCAAAACCTTGAAATACATAAGATGAAATGAAAAGAACCTTCTTTTTTAACTTTCCTTTTAAAATTAAATGACTTTTTTCACATTAGTGAATGATTCCACGGTACTCCACAGTTCTGCGTAAATTCATGTTTGCCTGTGTGCAAAACGTGGAATTACATAAAGTGAAGTGAAAACAACCCGTTTTTTAACTTTCCTTTTAAAATGAAATGACGTTTTTCACATGAGTGAATTATTCCACAGTACTGCACAGGACTGCGTAAGTTCATGTTTGGCTACGTGCAAAACCTTGAATGACATGAGCCGAAATGAAAATAAGCCATTTTTTAACTTTCATTTTAAAATTGTATTACTTTTTTCACATTAGTGAATTATTCCACAGTACTGAACAGGACTGCGTAAATTCATGTTTGCCTGTGTGCAGAAGGTGGAATTACATAAACTGAAGTGAAAACAACCCGTTTTTTAACTTTCATTTTAAAATGAAATGACGTTTTTCACATGAGTGAATTATTCCACAGTATTGCACAGGACTGCGTAAATTCATGTTTGGCTACGTGCAAAACCTTGAATGACATAAGCCGAAAAGAAAATGAGCCGTTTTTTAACTTTCCTTTCAAAATAAAATGACTTTTTTCACATGAGTGCACTTTTGCCAAAACAGCTGTTTCAGTCCGAGGGAAGATGGGTTTTGACCAAAGTGTGTTTTATTCCACCCTACTGCACAGGACTGCGTAAATTCATGTTTGGCTTCGTGCAAAACCTTGACTGACATAAGCCGAAATGAAAATAAGCCATTTTTTAACTTTCCTTTTAAAATTATATTACTTTTTTCACATTAGTGAATTATTCCACAATACTGAACAGGACTGCGTAAATTCATGTTTGCCTGTGTGCAGAACGTGGAATTACATAAGCTGAAGTGAAAACAACCCGTTTTTTAACTTTCCTTTCAAAATAAAATGACTTTTTTCACGAGTGCACCTTTTCCAAAACAGCTGTTTCAGCCCGAGGGAAGATGGGTTTTGACCAAAGTGTGTTTTATTCCACCCTACTTCACAGGACTGCGTAACTTCATGTTTGCTTATGTGCAAAACGTGGAATTACATAAGCTGAAGTGAAAACAGCCCGTTTTTTAACTTTCCTTTTAAAATTAAATGACTTTTTTCACATTAGTGAATGATTCCACAGTACTGCATAGGACTGCGTAAATTCATGTTTGGCTGCGTGCAAAACCTTGAATGACCCATCCATCCATCCATCCATCTTCTCCCGCTTATCCGAGCTCGGGTCGCGGGGGCAGCAGCCTCAGCAGGGAAGTCCAGACTTCCCTCTCCCCAGCTACTTCGTCCAGCTCCTCCGGGGGGATCCCCAGGCGTTCCCAGGCCAGCCGAAAGACATAGTCTCTCCAGCGTGTCCTGGGTCTTCCCGGGGGCCTCCTACCGGTGGGACGTGCCCTGAACACCTCACCAGGGAGGCGCCCGGGAGGCATCCTAACTAGATGCCCGAGCCACCTCATCTGGCTCCTCTCGACATGGAGGAGTAGCGGCTCTACTCCGAGCCCTTCCCAGATGGCAGAGCTTCTCACCCTATCTCTAAGGGAGAGCCCAGCCACCCTGCGAAGGAAGCTCATTTCTGCCGCTTGTACCCGCGATCTTGTTCTTTCGGTCATGACCCAAAGCTCATGACCATAGGTGAGGGTAGGAACGAAGATCGACTGGTAAATCGAGAGCTTCGCCTTTCGGCTCAGCTCTCTCTTCACCACAACGGACCGGTGCAGAGTCCGCATTACTGCAGACGCTGCACCGATCCGCCTGTCGATCTCCCGCTCCATCCTTCCCTCACTCGTGAACAAGACCCCGAGGTATTTAAACTCCTCCACTTGGGGAAGGGTCCCCTCACCGACCCGGAGAACACACTCCACCTTTTTCCGGTCGAGAACCATGGCCTCAGATTTGGAGGGGCTGATTCTCATCCAGGCCGCTTCACATTCAGCTGCGAACCGATCCAGCGAGAGCTGGAGGTCACGGACTGATGAAGCCAACAGGACCACATCATCTGCAAAAAGCAGAGACCCGATCCTGAGGTCACCAAACCGTACCCCCTCAACACCATGGCTGCGCCTAGAGATTCTGTCCATAAAAGTTATGAACAGAATCGGAGACAAAGGGCAGCCCTGGCGGAGTCCAACCCTCACCGGAAACAAGTTCGACTTACTGCCGGCAATGCGGACCAAGCTCTGACACTGGTCATACAGGGAGCGGACAGCCCATATCAGGGGGCCCGGCATCCCATACTCCCGGAGAACACCCCACAGGACTCCCCGAGGGACACGGTCGAATGCCTTCTCCAAATCCACAAAACACATGTGGACTGGTTGGGCAAACTCCCACGTACCCTCGAGGACCCCGCTAAGGGTGTAGAGCTGGTCCACTGTTCCACGACCAGGACGAAAACCACATTGTTCCTCCTGAATCCGAGGTTCAACTATCCGGCGGACCCTCCTCTCCAGTACCCCTGAATAGACCTTACCAGGGAGGCTGAAGAGTGTGATCCCCCTATAATTGGAGCATACCCTCCGGTCCCCCTTCTGAAAAAGGGGGACCACCACCCCAGTCTGCCAATCCAGTGGCACTGTCCCCGATGTCCACGCAATGTTGCAGAGTCGTGTCAACCACGACAGCCCTACAACATCCAGAGCCTTAAGAAACTCCGGGCGGATCTCATCCACCCCCGGGGCCTTGCCACCAAGGAGTTTTTTGACCACCTCGGCAACCTCAGCCCCGGAGATAAGACAATCCAACCCCGAGTCCCCAGGCCCTGCCTCCTCACCAGGTGGTACGTCGGTGGGATTGAGGAGGTCTTCGAAGTATTCCTTCCACCGATCCACAACGTCTTGAGTTGAGGTCAGCAGAACACCATCACCACTGTACACAGTGTTGACAGTGCACTGCTTCCCCCTCCTCAGACGCCGGATGGTGGTCCAGAACCTTTTCAAAGCCATCCGGAAGTCATTCTCCATGGCCTCACCAAACTCTTCCCACACCCGGGTTTTTGCCTCGGCAACCACCGCAGCTGCAGTCCGCTTGGCCTGCCGGTACCTGTCTGCTGCCTCAGGAGTCCCACAGGCCAATAAAGCCCGATATGACTCCTTCTTCAGCTTGACGGCATCCCTCACCGCCGGTGTCCACCAGCGGGTATGGGTATTGCCGCCCCGACAGGCGCCGACCACCTTGCGGCCACAGCACCGGTCAGCTGCCTCAACAATAGAGGAACGGAACATGGTCCACTCGGACTCGATGTCCCCCCGCCTCCCCCCGGGACATGGTCGAAGCTCTCCCGGAGGTGGGAGTTGAAACTCCTTCTGACAGGAGACTCTGCCAGGCGTTCCCAGCAGACCCTCACAATACGTTTGGGCCTGCCGGGTCTGTCCGGCTTCCTCCCCCACCATCGGAGCCAACTCACCACCAGGTGGTGATCAGTTGACAGCTCAGCCCCTCTCTTCACCCGAGTGTCCAGGACATGTGGCCGCAAATCCGAGGACATGACCACAAAGTCGATCATCGAACTGCGGCCTAAGGTGTCCTGGTGCCAAGTGCACATATGGACACCTTTATGCCTGAACATGGTGTTCGTTATGGACAATCTGTGACGAGCACAGAAGTCCAACAACTGAACACCATTCGGGTTCAGATCGGGGGGGCCGTTCCTCCCAATCACGCCCCTCCAGGTCTCACTGTCGCTGCCAACGTGAGCATTGAAGTCACCCAGGAGGACGAGGGAACCCCCAGAAGGGGCACTCTCCAGTACCCCCTCTAAGGACTCCAAAAAGGGTGGATACGCTGAACTGCTGTTTGGGCCATAGGCACAAACAACCGTCAGGATCCGTCCCCCCACCCGAAGGCGGAGGGAGGCTACCCTCTCATTCACCGGGGTAAACTCCAACGTACAGGCACTGAGCTGGGGGGCAACAAGAATTGCCACCCCTGCCCGTCGCCTCTCACCATCGGCCACTCCAGAGTAGAAGAGAGTCCAACCCCTCTCAAGGAGACTGGTTCCAGAGCCCTTGCTATGCGTCGAGGTGAGACCGACTATATCTAGTCGGAATTTCTCAACCTCGCGCACCAGCTCAGGCTCCTTCCCCATCATTAGCTAGCTCTAGGGACATTCCACGTCCCTAGAGCTAGCTTCTGCAGCCGGGGATCAGACCACCAAGGTCCCCGTCTTTGGCTGCCACCCATCACACATTGCACCCGACCTCTTTGGCCCCTCCTGCAGGTGGTGAGCCCACTGGAAGGGGGTCTCATGTTGCCTCTTCGGGCTGTGCCCGACCGGACCCCATGAGTAAAGGTCCGGTCACCAGGCGCTCGCCATCGTGCCCCACCCCCAGGCCTGGCTCCAGGAGGGGGCCCCGGTGACCCACGTCCGGGCGAGGGAAACATGAAACCAACTGTTTTATTCATCATAAGAAGTCTTCTTGGGCTACGCTTTGTCTGGTCCCTCACCTAGGACCTGTTTGGCAAGGGTGACCCTACCAGGGGCATAAAGCCCCAGACAACTGAGCTTCTAGGATCATTGGGACACGCAAACCCCTCCACCACGATAAGGTGGTAGCCCAGGAGGAGGCGAAAGGCGAAATGAAAATAAGGTGTTTTTTAACTTTCCTTTTAAAATTATATTACTTTTTTCACATTAGTGAATTATTCCACAATACCGCAAAGGACTGCATAAATTCATGTTTGCCTGTGTGCAGAACGTGGAATTACATAAACTGAAGTGAAAACAACCCGTTTTTTGACTTTCCTTTTAAAATTCAATGACTTTTTTCACATTAGTGAATTATTCCACAGGACTGCGTAAATTCATGTTTGCTTACGTGCAGCATGTTGAATTACATAAGATAAACTGAAAACAACCCGTTTTCTAACTTTCCTTTTAAAATTAAATCACTTTTTTCACATCAGTGCACGTTTGCCAAAACAGCTGTTTCAGACCGAGATAAGGTGGTTTTTGACAAAGTGTGTTTTATTCCATAGTACTGCACAGGACTGCATAAATTCATGTCTGCTTGTGTGTACAATGTTGAATTACATAAGGT